>JAVMKO010000001.1:235878643-236568643 GCA_032164245.1 Sternotherus odoratus | reverse complement strand
TGCATTATCTTAACCAGAGATTCACAATATGAAAGACCCTCTGTTTTTCATCTCTCCTCACAATCCCATTTCCCTGCAGCAACTACTGCGATTGATTACATGAACAAGTACCATTAATTTAATTTCACTTTAAAGTGATGTTTGCAGTAGATACAAAGTAGGAGTGCACATCTATTGTCTAGGTGAGAGACTTTACATTTATTGGGATGGTAACTCTCCTTGTTGCTGGAGGGGGCAGTGGGGGAGCGGGGTGGGTTGGATGGGGGTGGGGTTCTGGAGTGGGGGTTGGGGGGGGGGGGGAGAGTGGATAGGGGTCGGGGCACTCAGGGGACAGGGGAATTGGGTGGGGTCCTGGGGGGCGTTACCATCTCTGGAAAGGGCAGTCGGGGACAAGGAGAGGGGTGGACTGGTCGCACAGATTCTGAGTGGGCGGAAAGTGGGAGAGGCTGGATTGGGGGCAGGGCCTTCCCTACCCAGCCCTCTATATAATTTTTAAAACCAAATGTGGCCCTCCAGCCAAAAAGTTTGCCCATCCCTGGTGTAGACACTACCTATGCTGACAGGAGGTGTTCTCTCATCAGAGTAAGTAATCCACCTCCCTGGCAGGTGGTAACTAGGTTGATGCAAGAATTCTTCTATCAAACACTGTGCATTAGGACTTGGGTCATCTTAATAATGCCATTCTGAGATATGACAGCGAAACTGACTTAATTTTCTAGTGTAGACCAGGCCTAAAAGACTCACTGAAGCAATCTAAGGGCCTGTCTTCACTAGCAACATTTAAAGCACTGCTGCGGCAGCGCTTTAACGTGGCTGTGTAGTCACAGCACTAGTGCTGCGAGAGGGTTGGGACCGAGCTCTCCCAGTGCTATAAAAAAATCCCACCTCCATGAGGGGAATAGCTATCAGCACCAGGAGCTGCTGGTGTACTGTCTACACTGACACTTTACAGTGCTGCACCCGTAAACACAAAAAACACACCCCTGAACGCTGTAAGTTTCAGGGTTGTAAAGTGCCAGTGTAGACAAGTGCTCACAGCATTTTCTCTAAATTGCTGACAGTGACATTGCAGATCGCGCACGCATTTCAAATAAAAAAAAAACCCCAAAGTCTTTTTTGTGACTGTCTTGGAAAAGAGAAACTTCATCTCAAGAAATATTTTTAAAAATCCTTCTTGTCCACACAATCACATTTCATTTGAACATGTGGACATCAGTGGCTCCAATACGGCAACTAGTGAAGACAAAAACATTTTCTAGTGCTGCACATATTAAAGAAATAACATTTCAATTCCTCTGGCCATTACATTGTTGTTTGAGGGAAGGGGGAAGACATGACAAATAAATGGCTTCTAGATAAGAAAATAAGGGAACAAAATACCTCTAGATTTCCATTTTCCAGTTCTCTGCAATGTAATGCATCATCAATATCAGTACAGCCTGGAGGATCCACGCTACAAACACACAGATACCTTAAGTCTTCTCTAAATTTCATGTCCTGAAATTGTAAACAATTGTTTCAAACATACTGTAGAAACCAAACTACAAAATGTCATTAGAGGAATGTACTTTTGGGTAAGATTTACGAAAGCACCTAAGTGAGTTAGGAGTAGTAATTGACTTTCACATTGACTTTCTGTAACAGAAGAGCCTCTCTTGCATATAGTTAGGCCAAGGTATACAGGTAATACAGTGATGGACAGAAAAACTACGAAAGAAATATTTAAAGCATTTTCTATTTACTGGCAAACAGAAGGAAAGACACAAGCTTTTCATGAACTGAGTTAGCATGGAGTTAGCAAATGATCAGGAGCCAAGAAATAGTGGTTCTGACACTCAGTCCCTCCACTCTGACACTCAGTTTTGGGTCCACATACCATTGCACAGCTCATACTGACTTGGAGTTCATGGAAAATTTTGTGGTTTAGGAGAAATCATATACAGTAGACTCTCAATTATCCAGGATGATAGGGAAAAAAATTAATCCTGGTTAATAAAATCCTGGATAATCACCATCCATAGGAAATATGAGGAGGGGGGTGTTGGTTCACCAGCCACCCTACTCCGGGGGGCGGGGGGGAGGAAAGGTGGTGTTGGTTCTCTGGCTGTCCTGTGCCCTGGTAGGGTTTTTTGTGTGTGTGCTTGGGGCGGCAACAAAGCCAGAGCCAGCCCTGCAAGTTGTGTATTTTTTTTTTTTTGACATCCTGGTTAACCCAATCCTGGATAATCGAGAGTCTACTGTAAACTGGAAAACAGGCAGAGAGGTTAAAAAATAGTTGTAAATGAATGTGTAACAAAAGTAAAATGAGGATACTACCCACCTATCTCACAGAGGTTATGCAAGGGTCAGTACATGTTCGTAGAGCGCCTTAATTACAAGTATTTATTTTATACATCCCAAAATAGTCACTTCCTACATTTAAGTTAAATCATTGGAGGAATGTACTTGGAACTCATTAAACAGGAAATTAACTAGCTGGTTTTGTATTGAATATGCTTTGAAGACTTGAAAGAGCAGTTGAAGCAATCTAATACAGCATAATTCTTGCTGGTGGAATGAAGGGAGGAGTGCAGTAGAAATAACATTTTAAAATGCTCATCCCAAGAGATGGTAGATTTGGAAAAGTTCTTCCCCTCCCATCTTTATTCTCTGAGATCCCTTTGCAACAAGACAGAGAAATTTTGTGTCCGGTTTTGAAGGAAGAGTCATGGCTTACTAAAGCAGGAAAGAGCTTATGACACGCAAAGAGAAGCTATGCCCAGCTTCAGACAGGGGGGTAGAATTTTTGTGCGTATGTTTATTTTGAACCACATGCCAATAAAACCAGTCCCTAAGGAGGGGTATTACTGAACAGAGAGGAAGACTGTGTGGAGCTCACAAGGAGTCCTGAAGGCAGGAAACAGAGATAGAGTGCTACAATGGGGTGCTCAGGTGGCAGTCACTGTTGTACATGTTTTTAATTTACCTCTTCTGTAATGCTCCATGGCATTTTTGGTAAGAAGCTAAGAACAGCCTGGGAGAAAGGCTGATGGGGAACATCATGTTCAAGAAGTAGAACTTCTGTCTCAGTTTCTTTATCTCCAGCAGTTCCTAAATTCTTTACAAAGTGACCCTAAGAAATGAGAGAGAGAGATGTTTAAGCAACATCTTGACACAGGGCTGTTTGACAAACAAATACTTAACTCTACAATCTCTTAGGCTGTTATTGAGCTAAACTATACAGTATGCTCTCCTCATAGCTACTTTCTCATCTTGGAGGTCCATTGTTTTTTGGTGGTGCACACATTTCCGAAGAATTGTTCTAGCCAAAGGTATTTAAGTTCCAAGATTTTACCCACTCCATATTTCCCCCTTTGGAGCCCCAATACCCTCCTTATGAGAGAGATGGTACTCTCTCCACAGTTATATTCTCCCACATTTCAGATTATAATACTCTTGATACTGATTTGGTTTCCCAGATTGTTAGAAATATGAAGATCTTCTTTCACTTTGAAGTCTCAGTGTGCTTCACAGAGGTTAACTTCAAGCCCTGTTGATTATTTTTGAGTACTGTCAGTATATGCAATACTGTACAGGAAAAGGAAAATACTGCATTTCCTGGCTTATATAAGTAAAACACCAGAGTCAGTTTATAGAATCATAGACTATCATGATTGGAAGGGACCTCAGGAGATCATCTAATCCAACTCCCTGCTCACGGCAGAACCAATCCCCAATTAAATCATCCAACAGATTTTAGCCCCATATCCCTAAATAGTCCCCTCAAGGATTGAGCTCACAACCCTGGGTTTAGCAGGCCAATGCTCAAACCACTGGGCTATTCTCCCCCCGAGTTCAGAAATACTTTACTTCAGAACTTTAGGACCAGACTTTCAAAGCCTAAATACAAGAGCTGAGAACAAGCAGCAGCTATGGATGCTCAGCACCTCTAAAAAAAAGTGGGGCCACTTTAGTTTGAGAGCTGTGGCCTCAAATGTTATTCAATCATCTCATTATATTGGGAGCTTCCTCAGCATTGCTAAAGGTACTCAAAACATGTAACACAAGAAAGTTTTAAGTCACCTAGCTTACTACTACGAATAGTTCTGATCATTATATTAAAAATTACTATCCTCAGATATACAATAATGATATTTTTATTTTTAAAACTTACATTAGGATATCTGGAATTTCTGGGCCAACCATCAATAGCAACAATAATTCTTTGTCCCTCTAATGTGGAAGCTTGTCTGGTTTCTATTCGAATTCGAGGGATTCTGCGATCAGCTGGTGTAAACAAATGCCGTCTAGCCTGTTGAAAGAGAAAAGGAGGAGAAATAACTTTTCCCCTTCCTTTTTTTTTTTTTTTACATTTACAATAAACAAGCGTATTTGCTTACCTCTTTTATCTGTGATTTGGAAAGCATGCCACAAAATGGTCTCCAATTTCTTTTTATAATGCCTACTACTCTTCCTGATGGTCTCAACATGTTCTTGTTTACGGAAGACTTTAGCTAGGATTTAAACACAAACTGTATGTGAATTAATTATTTTAACAGCTAATATAGTAAATAATCGAACTCATGCTTTAAGGACACAATTTTATCTGTCACGGTCACTGGCATAAACTATATTATGACATCATAAATAGACCCATGCCTCTCCCATCCCCTGTACACCACTTTTAATGTCTGCAAGGTGTGACATTAGCTGCTCTGATCTAGATTAAACAGATTTTAACTCTAAATATACAGATATATTACATAAGAACAACACAGGAAAAAAAGCTGCAAAAAGGGTCCATAGATTCCAAGGCAGAAGGGATGACGTGATCATTTAGTCTGACCTCCTGCATAACACCCGCGACAGAACTGCCCTCAAAATAATCCTAGAGATCTTTCTGAAAAGCATCCAATCTTGATTTTAAAATGATCAGTGATGGAGACTCCACCACAACCCTTGGTAAATTGTTCAAATCTTAATTACTCTCACTGTTAAAAATGTACGCCTTCTTCCAGTCTGAATTTGTCTAGCTTCATCTTCCAGCATTTGGATCAGGTATACCTTGCTTTTCTAGATCAAGAGCCCATTATTGAATATTTGTTCCCCATGTATGTACCTGTAACTGATCAAGTCACTCAATCATCTCTTTGCTAAGGTAAATACACTGATCTCTTTAAGTCTATCACCATAAGGCAGGTTTTCTAATCCTTTAATCATTCTCATAGCTCTTCTCTGAACTCTAATTTATCAACATCCTTCTTGAATTGTGGGCACCAGCACCAGACACAGTATCTCAGCAGTGGTCACACCAGTGAAAAATAGACATAAAATAACCTCTCTCTCTCTCCTACTTGTGATGCTGGGATGCATAAACAGTAATCTCATTATCTCTTTTGGCCACAAGGTCGAACTAGGAGCTCACATTCAGCTGATTACAGGAACTCCACACTTAAAGTCATCCTGGTTAACATTGTTTAATTGTTACATTGCTGCTCAATTAGGGAACATGCTCGTTTAAAGTTGTGCAATGCTCCCTTCTAAGATTGTTTGGCAGCTGCTTGCTTTGTCCACTGCTTGCAGGAAAAGCAGCCCACTTCAGCTAGCTGGTGAGTGGCTGGAACCAGGGTGGACCACCAGCCCCTCTATCAGCTCCCCCAAGTTCCCTGTGGAGCAGCTGCCCAGCAGGCTATCAATTGCTGGCAGTTCAGCTGTCCCTCCTCCACTGCCATGTGCTGCTCCTACCCTCTGCCTTGGAGCTACTCCCCGAGACTCCTGCTTGCTGTGCAGGGGGGAGGGGGGGGAGGAAAGGAAGATGGGGGCTGTCAGAGTGTCCTCCTCCCCCGTTCCTGCACCCCACTTATCCCATCTTCCATAGAGCAGGGGGATACAGAAGGGAGAGAGCTGGCTGGCAGAAGCTGGTCTCTGCAAGCTGATTTAAATTAAGAAGGCAGTGTACTTAAGACGGGCATACTTAATGGGGACTCTCACACACAAGGTATGTCCGTCTTCTCTCTCTCCTTTCCTGCTGCCTTGTAGACTGTGAGAGTTAACCCTTGAAGGCTCAGCCAACTGTTAGTTCATTTAGCAGTAAGGCATTCCCTGGAAAATATCCCACCCTTTGACTCCTCAACCTCAACCAAGTTCACAATCATCATCACAGTGTACCATATTTTTTATTTTATACACACACACTTTCTTGTGGGGGAACTGGATTTGCTTAAAGTTGCATTTTTCAGGAACGTAACTACAACGTTAAATGAGGAGCTCCTGTATTGACCTCAAATCTGTGTGAGAGAGGAATACTCTCGTTCTGCTGCTCACACAATCTCCCTACTCTCTTCGACCCTTGCTGTTCTGTAAACCTCTTAACAAAAGTCTCTCATTACTTAGAGCTATGAAGGGGTGGGGAGGGAAGCTATGTGCTTACTTTAAGACAACAATTTTAAAGCCAGGAAATTCAAAGTTAATGCAACAGACATTTGACTATATGGAAATTAAGGTGCCCACACTATCTTAACTCTCCCCCCCCCCACACACACAGAAACACTATCTTGCTGTTTCTGTAAATGAAGTCATCACAAATATACACCACATCATGTTTTATAACTGGTTCCTTACATACATGACCCCACTGAAGGCTAATGGTTTTCATCACACTTAACCTTTGCTCTTTTCATGCAAGAGCTGTAATCTGGGCCTAACTCCTTGTCTAATAACTGGCTCAAGCATGGAATTAGAAGACAATCATGTGAGACCTTCCATATATTCCAGGAGCAGGGACTGATCATGCCCAGGATGCTATTTTTCTAATTAGAAACTTGTACAGTGCATCTTTTTTACACATTTAGTATCTCTGTATGGTTAGTACATCTGTTTAGTAATCTGTGCACATTCAGTACATCTGTATGTCTATAATAAAGGCAGGAGTTGGCAGGACAATTGTGTAATTAAGATTAAGGCATCTAAGTTTTTGTGGTCACGGATAAGAAATCTGTTATAAATTGTTATTTGTAATCAAAAATAAAAGGAGGGTGAAGTTTAGTAATTTCTGAGGAAAATCTGAAAGTCAGTCTTTAAACAGCATAGGCATCTTTTCTATGTATGTAAAATAAATATAAATATTTGAAAATGTGAAATTTAACCATATGTGTAAATTTCCTGGTTGTTGTGGGTTTTTTTGTTTAAATAACCCATGTTTTTGTAAGGTATTTAATTGACACCCCTTTGGCTGCTGCTAAGTACTTGTATCATCAATGTTAACATTTTATGTGTAGACCAAGTAAAGAAAAGATTAAAGTTCTCAATAAATTATTATCCCTTTATATTTAAGAGCAGCAGGTAAACTGGAGGATACATCTAGTTTTGAAGGAAATCTTATACAAATCACACAGAGAAGCGAGTGAGAAGTAAGGAAGTCTGTATACAGCTACGACCTGGCATTCTTGATTTCACATCTCTCACCATTAGAACTGGATGAAAAATATGAGAATCATTGTTACGAAATTTGATCCTTTTTGTCAAAACTATACATATTGTACATTTTTAACTAAGCCCATTGAACTCATCTTTCAAGAGCTGAAATAGATCTTGCTCCAGGTTGCCGGGCTACAAGGAGAAAGGAGACAACACCAGAGGACAAATACGACTCAATTTTATATCATACAGTATTTTCTTTCTCCTCTTCATTTTCATCATCATCTTCATTTTGACCCTCATCTTGCAAAACGACAGAGGATGGTGCAACCCACTGGTCTTTTGCCAACAGTTCCACAACTACTAGATCTTCATGAACTGCTCGGTTTAAATTTTTAAGTCCTTGTATAATTATCTGTTTAAGAAAACAATGTTTTAGATATTAAAATTACAAAATTGTATAGTAGTCCCCCAGAGGACCTATTGTGTTAGGCACAGTACACACATACAGTAGAAGCAGCAGTTCCTGTCCCAAACAGCTTATGCAGTCTAATATAAGAGCTAGCAATAACTTTTTTCTACCCCAGGTCTCTTTCAGTACTAAAAATACTTATCTAGTATTCTCACTCCCACTAACCACACATTTTTCTGATGTTAACCCAAATAACGCTTGGATTTTCCAAGTTTCTCTCCTTTTATTTTTAATCTTTGTTTCAACGGATTTAAAATTTATCTTAAATGTATAAGAAACTTTATTAAAGACACAAATGTGACCTTTCATTTGTTTCCCTTGTGACACTGGTAAACCAAATGCCAGTTCTGACCCAAACTGAAGGCATTAGCTAAGAAATGAAACTCATAGTTGCAAACCAAACCAGAATGTTTGTAAAATGTGGTGGTGGTGGTACAGTGGAGCCCCAGTATAATGCGAATCCGGATATAGCGCGATTATACCGTGGCTCCCAAATCTGCAGCCCTGGAGTTTTGTGTCCCTGGCAGCCGCGGGGCTGTGGCTTCTCTCCCGTGCTGGGCAGCGCAGAGAGAAGCCGCGACCCAGCTGCGGTGTTAAAGTAGAACTAAAAAAAATTCGATTTTTAAAAATTCTCAACTATATGTTTACATAATTGTTCTAGGCTTGTCGTGTTTGGTATCACTGTGTTTGTGATAGGACTTACGAATGATATCCAACTTGACCACTTTTCAAAAACATTGTATTATCAAAATTTCCATCAACTGGAGACCTGGGAAAAAGCAGCAAATCTTCCCTATGATTCTGAGGGCAACACCAGTGAAATTATGATTTCGTAGATTTTTTTTTTTTTAAACAAATCAAATGAGACCTTCCCTATCTTTCTATCACTAACTTGCCCACAGAATAAGATTTTACTACATTACATTCCCAGATTACTAACTTTAATAAGTGCTCAAGAAGATGAGCAAAAATATATATTTGAATGTACTCCAGACATATTTCCTTGGACTTAAAAAGTGGACTTGTATATCAGTCAATAGAGAACCGTCTCACTTCCTATTAACAAAGAGTAGGACTAGTGGCAGAGAAAACTGGAGGGGAAAAAAATGGCTGAAATAAAATGCACACTGCTCACCAAAAAAAGCAGACAGTGCTATAAAAATCAAGATCTTGGGGGGGAAACCTGAGTTAAAGACAACTGGGATTACATGACATAAACCACATATAGATAATGAATGTGGAACACAAAAAACTGCGAGAAAGGGCCTTCATTAAGTGAAGGAACATTATAGCAACATTTCAAAACATTAAGAGGTGGTGTGGCTCATCTACATAAATCCTTAGAAACCCATAAATTATTCATTAAAACACACTGGATATTTTTTAAAACATGAAATCAAATGCAAAAAACTTACTTCTTTGTTCTCTTCAGCATCTCCATGAACCCATACTGTAGCTTCAAGATAATTATCTCTGTTGGCTCTGAAGGTTCCTTGAAAGTAGATTCCAGATTTTATGCCTTGCTGTAATTTGCTAAGGGGAAGATGCTCTGAAAAAAATATTCTTCCACTTTCTATTTCTTTCTGTTAAAAAAGTTAAAATTGGTAGTTGGTTCACTGCATTCATATCTATCCTGAAATTACAGTCATTGACATCAAATTCAGTCTACTGAACTCCAGTGCAAAAAACAAGTATAACCATTTGTTTAGGTAGCAATAAGAGTATATAAAGTATGTAGGCTACTGCTAACAGGAAGTGGATTACTGTCTCAGAAGGTTTCACAGCAGTACAAGGACCCTGAAAGCATCACATACTGGGAGTTCTTTCCTTCTGCCTGCAGCTGCACACCATAGCCATATACTATGTGGATGTTAAGGGCTTTTGTATTTGTTCAGAGGTTATCAGGACAGCATCAAGTTTGTATGAAGGAAAACTGGTTTCCAAGACAGTATTTCTCAATGTTGCATGTAACCCATCATCCCCGCCAAATCCTAAACCTTTAAATCAAAACCAAATTAGGAGTGATTTAAAGCATTTACTAAAACCAGACTTTTAAGAGAAATATTGAGCAAAGTGAGAGCTTTGGAATCACATCAACTCTAATATACTCAGAAATCAGAAAATAGTGTCCCGTATTAAATCACTGTTAATTATAGGAGTATGTAGGTATTTGAAATACCTAAGCTGCTTATACAAGTAAATCATATATTAACTAAAGAATTGACAGAAAATGCTCATGAAAAATATTAAATTAATGTGAGCTTCAAAAATAACAGGAACAACCAAAGAGCTAACTAGTCCAGAATACAGTTTTAGGCAACTTTTATTTACTCCAATTACTCTGGATATGGATCTACATTTTTGTTCAATTTATATTGTTTTCATCGAATACTGAATAAGGATCTGTCTACCGTAACTGGTTTCTGCATGTAACTTGTAGCTGTTTTCGAATAACTGCATAAACAGTGCATCCCAAGCAACGTTTCCTATTTTATTTCTCCAGCAGCAGCAAAACAATAGTCAGAAAACTGGGATAAATTAAGAATGCACATAAAGACCAATATCGCCATATTGCAAACCATTTACATTTCTTTTGAAGAGCTGGAACAAAAATAAATAAAAGAAAACATACCCCTTCATCAGATACAGAAGCAAGTCGATCCACAAGATCAGGATTAGCTATCAAGCTCTTTATATACTCTTCACCTATAAAAACCACAGGCAGAAAATGTATTTATTTACAAGATAAGTATGAAGACATTAGGGGATTTTTACATGTCAGCAGTAAGTCAAATAATTCATATCAATAAACTTACATGTATAAGCAGTTAACCCCTCTTCCACAGCTTTTTCTTTATTATTTTTATCATTTGTTAGTAAAATAACTTGGATGGTCTCCTCATTGTTTATTTTCTTCAAGTGTTCATCATACCATTTTGTTGCTACTCGGATGGCTTTATCATTGCGATCATTAGGAGTTTCTCCTTGCTCTTGTTCTATATAAGTTTCTCTGAAATGAACAGAAAATCCTAAAGCAAGGTTAAAAGTGAGATGCTACTGATGTTTAAATATATCTATCAACAATCTAAAAGTTAGGGGGATAAGGAAAAATAGTGAGAAAATTCTACAGTAAAACCTCCATTTAACGGACTAATTCGGGCGAGAGGGTGTCCGTTAAATCCAAAAGTCCGTTATTTAATAAAAAAAACAAAAACGAGCTGTCGGAGCAGCAGCCAGCCCGCCACAGGGTCAGGCCGGCAGCTCCGCAGCCCGCCCACTGCTGGGACCCGGGTGGCAGCCGGGAGCCGTCAGCCAGCCAGCCAGCCCGCCTGGGTCCCGGCTGCTGGGACCCGGGCGGCGGCCGTCAGCCAGCCAGCCCGCCTGGGTCCCGGCTGCTGGGACCCGGGCGGCGGCCGTCAGCCAGCCAGCCCGCCTAGGTCCCGGCTGCTGGGACCCGGGCGGCGGCCGTCAGCCAGCCATCCCGCCTGAGTCCCGGCTGCTGGGACCCGCCAGCCAGCCCGCCTGCTGCCGGGCTCCGGGCGGCAGCACGCCCACGGCTGGAACCCCGGCGGTAGCCGGGAGCCGGCAGTCAGCCCGCACAGGTTCCGGGAGCCGGAACCCGCCAGCCAGCCCTACTGCTGTGGGGAGCCGGGCGGCAGCCGGGAACCGCTAGCCAGCCCGCCCGCGGCTGGAACCCCGGCGGCAGCAGGGAGCCATCAGCCAGCCCGCCTGCTGCCTGGACCCGGGCGGCAGCCGGGAGCCGGCAGCCAGCCCTCGACAAATGGACTTTGGATGCATCAGACTTGCTTAAAAATTTTGTCCGTTGCATCCGAAGTCCGTTAAATCGAGGTCCGTTAAATCGAGGTTTTACTGTATTTACAACACAGAACTTATTATTGAAGATTAGGGTGGACTGTGAGACACTTCAGAGGGACTTAAAGAATTTAGGTAACTGAGCAACACAAGGACAACATAATGCACTACAGAAACAATAATAGAAGTTACTTGCATGCACAAACAAATCAAAATTAATTGTCTTCCGTGATGGAGTTTACAGACCCCAGACCAAGTCTGAGAAAAATGGAAGGGCTGGATCAGTACTGGGGCAGGAAAATTTTGCCCTTAGGCAATGGCTAGCATGCTCCTGGGGAAAAGGACCAGTATAAAGAGAACTCCAACAGGGGCGGGAAAAGAAAGAAGTACTGCTCTACAGCAGTAGAAAATGGCAGTCCCTACCCCTTTACCTTCAACAATAAAAAAGGAGGGAGAACTGTGTGCAGGAACATCAGAGAGTCACCTGCATTGGCCCCTAGATTGTGGGTTTGAAGCCAACAAGATTTACTTAACAGCAGACATGCCCCAAATGGAGACACCAGGTGTGGTGGGAAGTGGCTCAGAAGGAGGTGACTGGGATGTGGGCTAAACTTAGGTCACCCCAGGCTGTTACACTTTCAGGGCCCTGGGCTGGGACCTTATGGAGCAAGAAGGCCCAGGTCTGCCTCCTTCACAGATTCCCTTCCCCAGCTGTAGTTTGGGCTGGACTAAGTGTTATCATCAAGGAAGATGACCTAGCTGAGACCCATCCAGGGGATCCAGGACATACTCAACTGAACAGAGGTTAAAGTTGGAGGACCTGCAACTGTCTCCACTGACCACCCTAAAAGTGCATCATTCCATGTCTGTTGGTGAACTTCAAAGCGCTTGAATTTTACTACTATACTTATCCTATATCATCATTACCCCAAAACATGTCAGTTGTATCCTAGTTACCTATGCAGTACATTGTGAAGTTTGCTGTAATCCAAGTTATACCTTACCGATGATGTTCATTAGTGAAGGAATAGAAATGTTTTTCAGGATTGGCAATCACATCTCTAATTCGCTTGTACACTGGTGCACTCCGTTTTCTCACTTCTTGTAAAACTGTCTGAAGCACAATTACATTTGTAATAACAGGATCTTCAAGTATATCAATCTGTGAAACAAAAAAGAATCCAAACTACTATTTATTTATAGCTGATAACAGCGATTGAAGTTTATCTCACCCTGACAGGATTGCCAGAAGATAAAAATGAATGATGAGATGCTCAGACCTGCCTCACCCTGGCTGCTACGGTAGGAGCACAAAGGGGCTAGCATGTCCACCAAGGAGCTGTCCCCAGATCCTGCCTGGAGACCTTGGGTGGGATTTTCAAAACCTATCAACCATGAATCTGAGTGAGTAGAGAGAGAAGATTCACGGCAGCTCCCAGCCGCAGCAGCCATGACCCCGTTCAATCAGTATAATCAAGGAAGGCAAATTCAGCATTGGTCCAAAGGACAGGGAATCCCAAAGGTGATGGAAGCGGTGCAGCCACTCTGTTGATTTGATTGCATGTCTTACGATTTTTTGTGTTTTTCTATAAGCCCCAACTCCTGGAGGCAAATAATTACAAGGGAAGCTCGGCTCTGCTGTCTGAAAGAGGAGGCTGTGGGGAAATGCTTGAAACCGAGGCCAGAGTACACTGCAAAGCAGACACCGCCAGGCCAACAAAGAGAAAACAACACTTATTAGATTTCAGTCTTACGACGTTTGAGCGAAATGTTGGGGACCTGACCAGTGAACCCTGAGAGAAGACGGGTGAAGTATCCTGTCTCCACTATCCTGGGACCCCCACCGCTACAACACTGCACGTAACAATAACACAACATCACAATGGTGACTCCGGCGCTCCCGGCGCACAGTTCCACCACCCTCGGTGTGTGTGTGTGTGTGTGTGTAGGAGGAGGAGGTAGGTACCTGGTGCAGCAGGACGTTGGTGTCCAACAGCAAGTAGTGGGGGGCGGGGCAGAGGCTACTGGCGGCGCCGCCGGGCTGGGCCTCGAGGCGGGGCTCCCCGGGCTGCTGCCCGCACTGCTCACAGGCGGCCGCCCCGCACGCGATGTCGTCGCGCAGGTAGTGCTCGCGCACCACTTTGATCACCGCACCCGCCCGCGTGCGCTTCAGGAACGTGCGCGAGGTCAACATCCTGCCCGCCCGTACCCCGGGGAAGAGCCAGCACCAGGCGAGAGCCTCCCGGCGAGCACCTCGACCCGGCAGGAACCGGAACAGGAGGCTCCAGTTCCCAGCTTGCGCCGGAAACACTTCGGAGGCCAGTTGGGCGGCCTGGGCTCCGCCTGGATGGGACGGGATGGCGGGTCCCAGCATGCATTGCGCCTAGAGCGGGTCGGTTGACGCGGGCTCCTTCGTTCTTTTGTTTGAGCGCGAGCGCTGTTGTCTTGGTGACGGCCCCTAACAGCCCCGCCGTTTCCGGGGTGAAGCCTGAGCTGTTGGTCGGTAGTTGCAGGCGGTGAGTCTGGCGCGTTGTCGGTTACAGGGGCCTCTCCCGCCTAGCCGGGCTGTGCCTGGGGAAGGGCTGGTGTGAGGGTCCATCCCCCCCCGGAAAGGAACCTGCCTGCGCCGCTCTCCCCGGTCATGGGTGGTGCGGGGCTCCAGGCTGATCTGTTCTCACCCCCCGGCCCCTCGCGGCGCGCGGGAGTGTGGGCGGGTCGGGGCCGGTAGGCGAGGTGCCCGGGGTCCCTCAGGCGGGAAGCCCGAGCGGGGTCCGGGACGGCACAGGCTGGGCGGGCTCAAGCGGTGTTCATGGGGACCAGGAGCCACTGCTGCCCTGGGGTGATTTTCAGTCCTACCGTGAGTGGCCCGGCCCCTGGGCTCAGACCTCCTCACCGTCCCTCGGTCTGATGGGTGGTGGCTGGTACCTCTGTGTTTAAACGGCTTGTTCATTGGGGATGGCAGGGCACGGGCGGTGGTGGCGAGCCAGCTCGGCTTTGTGGGTGCAAGGAAGGCTGTAAAGTAAAGGTCTGACTGGAGCTTTCCCTCTGCAGGTGCCAGGCACCTTTCTTTGACCTTCCTTTCGTAATGTAAAGACACGGTCAAAAGTATGTCAACCCCCCACCCCCCCAACACACACACACATTGTATGGGATGCACAGTTACCTCCTGGAGAGAGGCTGAGCGAGAAAACAAAACACATTTGACAGATGTATGGTCAGTTTGCTTAAGGCACTACTGGGAGGTAGTGCAAGGCATGTGATTAATGAGCGGGTCAGGCACTATGTTGGGAAGGTGAAATCCAACTGTAATAACCGCATATATAGATCACTAGCATAAGTGCCCGGCGCTGCTCGGGTCAGTCGGAGGTGGGGAGGGGGCAGACAGCTGACACCCCCTGACCAACCCCAACACCCCCCGGCTCACTTACCCCCCGACCAAACCCGACACCCCCACCTGACCCCCCCCAAGCAAACCCAACACCCCCACCTCACCCCCCGACCGAACCCGACACCCTCACCTCACTTACCGTCCCACCAAACCCAACTCGGATCTGTCGCAGGCGGGGAGGGGGCACAGAGCCGAGGGATTCCGGGACCTTCGCAGGTGGGGGGGGGGGCCACAGGGCTGATGGATCCCGGGGTTCCGTTGGAGGAGGGAGGGGCAGTGAGCTGAGCGATTGCGGTGTCTGTTGGAGGGGGTATTATGACATCATCACCACCTAGCTGCCCAGCCGATGTGATTGGCCCTTAAAGACTTTCACCCCTGGGGGGGCGTCAGAGGTGAGATCCGAAAATTTTTCGACCCTTATGACCATCTAGACCCCAAGACCCCTAACTGTACCAAATTTCAAGTCTCTAGCTCAAACGGTGCGGGAGGAGTTCGTGGTCATACATACACCACTTGACTTATATATATAGAAGATAGAAGATTCTGGTACTGGTGACGGTACAAGCAGCACAGGGGCACCACCCACTAGTAATGATGAGTCTAGACTGTCCATTGCTAGTGTGGAAGTTAGGAAGCCCCAGAAACAGTTCTTCCTACCCTCCACACTAGCAACAGTTCTGGGGAAAGATTTTATTTTACAGCATCCTACAAACATCTCTTACAGGTGAAAAAATAGGCCAAACATTGAGCAAGAAATCTAAAGTGTTGGTTAATAGTTTTTCATAATGTTTTAATACCTTTCCCCTTAATTGTTATGACTTTTGCATTTCACTCTACAGGGTGCCCATATCAAATCATAACCATAAAAACCTCTTCAAATAGAAAGAAAAATGTCACGGAAGGGCTCCAAGGAAATGAAAAAAGCAAATATCTCCAGCTCCCTGGAGTCTGAAGATATTAGTTTAGAGACTACAGTACCAACAGATGACATTTCCTCTTCTGAAGAGAGAGACGGTACCACCAAAATCACTAGGCAACTGATTGAACGGAAGGAATTGCTTCATAATCTACAATTGCTGAAAATAGAGTTATCTCAGAAAAACTTAATGATTGACAACTTGAAAGTGGAATATCTGACTAAAGTAAGGAAGTATCTATTTGTGTATGTGTGTGCCCTATTCCGGAACAACTGCTTAAGTATAGAAAATTACTTTATAAACTATCTTGTTCGTGGTTCTTGAATAGCTTCAATTTACAAATCAACTTCAGTTGCTCTAACTGAAATCAGGTTGGATACAGTACAGAGGTGAAAATATGAGCTTTCTCTTGCAACGTGCTTCAGCCCTGCAGAAAATTCTAGGGGTACGAGTTCACTTTAATTCTTGACTTAATATTTTTTAGCACTTTCAGAGTACTGTACAAACTTTAATTTTCAATAATATTCCTGTGGGGTAGGTACCAAAATATCTTCCCTGTTTTTTATAGAAAGTAAAAGATGGGGAAATCGAGACATGAAGAATTATTTGACTTCAAGGATATATGTTTAGTTAAAAAAAGAGCTGAGGTTAGAATTTGGGAATTCATTTGACAATACTTTAGTCTTGTGCTTATTACAATCTAAACCAAAGAAAATACTAGTCCCCAGGCACTCTTACCATTCAAAGTCAATAATTCTTTGCCAGCTGCTCAAAAGACAGAGAGACACACTTCAGAGGGTTATCACTGATGTATTTGCTACAGAATTAAAAAATATAAGGGAATTAAGGGATCACCAGCCTGAAAAGGTTGAGAAACACTGTATTATAGACCTTTGAGTGGTCTTCAAATGGGAACAGCTTTTCTATGGAAACGTGAACGGACTTAGAAGTGGGAGATTATATTTCTTGTCCAGTCTTATTTACAAGAAGTGTGGGGAAGGAAGCTGAGGTAGGGGGAAGTGCAATAATGCCTACTACAGTAGTGTATAGTTTTATTATTGTTACCTTTATCCTAGAACTTGTCTATACTTACAGCGGTGCAGCTACACTTGTACAAGTGTGCCACTGTAGCACTTAATGAAGATGATACTTATGCCGACGGGAAAGTTTCTCGTCACATTGGTACTCTGCCTTCATGCGCAGCAGTAAGTGTGTCGATGGGAGAAGCCCTGTCTATGAAGAGAGTTTGATCACTATAGCTGCGTCATTCAGGGATGTGGATTTTCTACATCCCTGAGCAACTGTAGTTATCCTGATGTTCATAATGTAAACCAGGGCTCAGTCTCTTCTTTTGATATGTTTATAACTTGCACTTGTCTGTACGTTGAATTTAGGCCAAATCCTGCATTCAGATCTGAGCAGGTAGATGCCTCGGCCTTTGTGAATCTAATTATAGAATTGGAGCTTTACTTTGTAGATACTTTATTTATTTTGGCAGGTGTCTAGAATGTTTTGGGGTTTTCTTAAAACAATCGGAACAGCAGTCGCCTGCCATTTTTCTTAATTCTTTTAGTGAAAGATAGTATAGGTTATATTATATAGCAAAAGTATATTGCTTGTCAGAAATGTTTCAGAAGAAGTTAAAAGAGAAAGATGACTTACCTTGCTATCTTTAATTGCTTTTAGATTGAAGAGCTAGAAGAGAAGCTTAATGATACAATCCACCAGAAGCAGCTGTTATCTTTACGACTAGACAGCCAATTGGCATTACAGCAAGAAGATGCCAGGTACGAGAATAAACAGATCAGCTGTAGCATTAATCTGTACTATTGATCTAAATCAGGGGTCTCAAACATGCGGCGGCCTGCCAAGCTTCTCCAGGCCCCTTCCCCTCTCCCCCCACCCAGAGTTACTTCCTGTGGCCGCCAAACTACCCTCACCCCTGTCCTCCTTGAGTTATTTCCTGTGGCCGCTAAGCTCCCCTCCTCTCCTCCCCCCCGCACGCTGCTCCCCACTCCTCTACCTACTTCCAGGCACTTCCCGCAGCCAAACAGCTGCTAGGCGGCTTAGTGGTTTCCAGGAGGGAGCAGGGTGGAGTGGGAAGCTGCGTGCACAGGGGAGGAGGGAGAGAAGAGACGGGGATTTGGGGAAGAAATAGGGGCGTGGGGGGGGGGGGAAATACAGGTAGGGACTTTGGGGAAGAGGATGGAATGGGGGCAGGGAAGGGGTGGGGCAGAGGCGGGACCTCATGGAAAGGGTGGTGTGGGGGTGGAGCCGGTGCCTGGGGGCAACAGGGGTGTGTGTGTGTCAGTGATGTGACCCTCGGGCGATGCAGTAGTCCTCATGTGGCCCTCTTGGTCATTTGAGTTTGAGATCTCTGATCTAAACGCAGTAGTAGGGAATAAAACATGACAGGATGTAGGTTACTGGAAGAGCAGCTTTACTATAGGTTGTACTAGCGAAAATACCCGGCGTTGCTTGGGTCCGTCGGAGGTGGGGAGGGGGAAGAGAGCTGAGCAAGTGCGGGGTCCGTTGGAGGGGGGAGGGGCAGAGCGCAAACCTGACACCCCCACCTCACCCCCCCCGACCAAACCCGACACCCCCACCTCACTTACCCCTCGACCAACCCCAACTCACATTTTCACCCCCCCACCCAAACCCAACACCCCCACGTCACCCCCCTACCAACCCCAACACCCCCTGACCAACACCCACACCTCACCCCCCCCGTAGACCAAGCCTGACACACCCACCTCACTTTCCCCCCCAACCAAACCCGACACCCCTACCTACCACAACAAACAAACCCGACACCCACACCTCACTTACCCCTCGACCAACCCTGACCCCCCTCCTCACCTTCCCAACCAAACCCAACACCCCCACCTTACCCCTCACCCACCCCGACACCTTCCCACCCCCCCAGACCAAACCCAACATCCCCGGCTCACTTACCCCCCGACCAAACCCGACACCCGCACCTCACCCCCCGACCAAACCCGACACCCCTATCTCACTTACCCTCCGACCAAACCCAACTCGGGTCCGTCGGAGGTGGGGAGGGGGCAGAGAGCTGAGCGAGTGCGGGGTCCGTTGGAGGGGGGAGGGGGCAGAGAGCTGAGCGAGTGCGGGGTCCATTGGAGGGGGGGTATTATGATATCATAACTATGTCACAGAGAACATCAGCTGCCCAGCTGATGTGATTGGCCTTTAAATAATTTCACCCCTGGGGGGCGTCAGAGGTGAGATTTGAAAAATTTTCGACTCTTACCCTGATTAGGACCCTAAGACCTCTAACTGTACCAAATTTCAAGTCTCTAGCTTAAACAGTGTGGAAGGAGTAAGGGAACGTACATACACGCACGCACGCACGCATACACCATTTGACTTTTATATATATAGATATAAAAGTCAAATGGTGTATGCGTGCGTGCGTGTATGTACGTTCCCTTACTCCTTCCACACCGTTTGAGCTAGAGACTTGAAATTTGGTACAGTTATAGGCTTTAGGGTCCTAATCAGGGTAAGAATCGAAAGTTTTTCAAATCTCACCTCTGACGCCCCCTAGGGGTGAAATTCTTTAAAGCCCATTTACATCAGCTGGGCAGCAGGTTAACACCTGCTGTTCTGTGACATAGTTATGATGTAATAATACCCCCTCCAACGGCCCCCCCACTCACTCAGCTCTCTTCCCCCTTTCCCCCATCCAACGGTCCCCGCACTCGCTCAGCTCTCTCCCCCCTCCAACGGATCCTGCACTCGCTCAGCTCTCTCCCCCCTCAGGTAAGAATCGAAATTTTTTAAAATCTCCCCCCATCCCCCCACTCCAACGGCCCCCCCACTCTCTCAGCTCTCTCCCCCCTCCGATGGACCTGAGCAGCGCCGCGTATTTTTGCTAGTACAAATATAAAATCGTACCCCTACAATACAAAAGAAGTAGGCTTTCTTTACAACAATTGTGGACCTATAAAAACATAAACAAACAAATTCTTTCAGTGTTCAAATGTTTGCAAGTGAACAGTTAAGGCAGGGATTTCAAACTCAAATCACCATGAGGGCCACATGAGGACTCATTGCCCTGAGGGCCGCATCACTAACACCTTTTCATATAAAGATACAAAAGCCCCCCTCTACTTCCATCCTCACTCCCTGCCCCGCCTTGCTAAGCGCTGCCAAACAGCTGTTTGGCGGTGGGAAGCTCCTGGAGGTAGGCAGAGGAGCAGGGACATTGTGTGGGGAGTTGGGAGGGGATGGCGGGTGAGGGGAGCTTGGTGGCCTCAGGAAATAACTCCACAGGCCGCGTGTTTGAGACTCCTGAGTTAAGATATTCAACCAGTTTTACAGTGCTGTATAATACTTCATCACTCATGATCAGCCTACCTAACTTTAGGTAGTAACATTTTTAAAAGTCTATTGGTAACATATTAACATTTGTGGAGATTGGAGTTAAGGTTCCTTGTTTGAGTGTGATTTCTAAGGGCTTGATTACACTTACAGCTTTATAGCGGTTTTGGTTATACCTGCCGTCGTATACAGCTATGGGGATAGTGCTATAGCGTGTCCACACTTAGACCCGCCAGCAGGATAGCATGGCTCCATTCGCGGCACTTCAAGCAGCACGGGAGTGATACATTATGGGCAGCTATCCCAGCATTCAGCTGGGTGCAATGTGCTTTTCAAACGAGGGGGGTAAAGGGGAGCGTGTTGTGTGTATGCGGACAGAGAGAGCGAGTGGATTTTTGCAGTGATGAGTGTGTCAGCACACTGTCTTTTCAATGCAGTTCCTCCTAGTCTTCTATTTCCCACTGGCTCACTCGGTAAACATTTGCACTGTTGATTTGCCGAGTTAAAGATAAGCTCTGAAAACGTACTTCCGCATTCCTCCAGCCAAGTTCAAAACAAAGGGAACAGAGGCTTAATTGGATTAAATGGCTTAGGGGAATCTCCAGAGATCACGCAAAGCGATATATTGTTAATACCTGTTTACACTGGAGCTAAAACGGAGCACCCAATATGCCACAGCTGTTAATCATCTGGCAAGGAGGATTACCAGGACCTGTATAAATGTAGACTTATAGCGCTCTACGTGCCTCGCCAGTCTGGACGGGTAGTGATTTATAGCGCTCCTGGAGGCTTTATAGCACTATAAAGTGACAGTGTAATCAAGCCCTTTGAACCTTGATGTGTGCATTATGATGGCTGTATGTTGGAAATGAGACGCAGTCTGTTGCGGAGGTTGTCTCTGTGAGTGTGATTATATATGGATGATAAGATGTGAACTGAAGTTGTTTGGATGTTAACGTTGTTTTAACTAGAGATGTCTTAGGCTTTGTCTACACTGGAACTTTATTGGCAAAACTTTTGTCTTTCAGGGGTGTTTTACTGACTGTGTGCACAGCACTTTGTCAGCAGCAGTGCTCTCCTGCCAACAAAGCTGCTGCTGCTCGTGGGGGGTGGGAGTCTTTTTATCATTAGGAGAATTTTCTCCTGCTGCCAACAGTAGCTAAGCTGCACGCCTTTTAGCAGCATGCCTGTGGTGGCACACTCATGTCGCTAAAAGCAAGGTAATGTAGACAAACCCTTACTTTCTTACAGTTCGTGTTTGAAAGGCAATATACTTGTGCAATCTTAATTCTGATTAACAAAGATGTGTTTTTTGGGGGGGCGAGAGTAGGATTAAATTAATTGTGAATTCTCGTTCTTATCCAGGGATTGGCAACCTTGGTAGCGGTCCTCCAGGGTAAGTACCCTTGGCAGGCCCGGCCGGGTTTGTTTACCTGCTGCGTCTGCATGTTTGGCTGATCGCGCCTCCCCCTGGACTGGAGCAGCGAACCACGGTCAGTGGGAACCACAATCAGCCAAACCTGAAGACGCGGCAGGTAAACAATCTGTCCGGGCCTGCCAAAGGTGCTTACTCTGGGGGGCCACGTGCCAAGGTTGCCAATCCCTGTTCTTATCTGTACAGTTAGGATAATAATTATTTGCCTACCTCAAATACTGTGGGGATTGATTGTGAGGATTGATACTTTAGAGATGTTTATCATAATTTTCTGATCCATTTATATAGAAAACATCAAGAGCTAATGAAACAGGAAATGGAAACCATTTTAATGAGGCAAAAACAACTAGAAGAAACAAATCATCAGTTAAGGGAGCGGGCTGGAGATATCCGTCGCAGCTTGCGTGATTTGGAATTGACAGAAGATTATTATGAGAAACTGAAATCTCTTCCTGAAGATGAGCTTTCTATCCCTGAATATGTTTCTGTGAGTACTTTGTGTTCTGTATTGCTATTCAAAATATAAATTATCATAGTTTAGTAACCTGTTAATAAAGGTCATAATGAGTACCTTAATGCACTCTTTCTGACTCACAGTGTACCTGTGAAGAAAGCAGGGAGAAGCCTTTAGAACTCAGGTTCTTCCATCACCAGCCCCAGGCCGCCTGCACTAGAAATGAGACTCCTGTTGCTGGGCCTCTTCCTAATATAACTCAGTTGTTAAAAGTGGCATCCAAGCAGAAAGAAGCAGCCTTTTAAAACCCAATCTTTTAATTTCTAGTAGGTTGAAATGATGAGAACGAGAAGTAGCTGAGATTTATTTTACTTGCATGGTAGGCAGTAGGGAGGTTAAGTGACAGAGGAAGGAACAGGATGAGCATATGAGTTTGAAACACACAGACGTCCTAGAACAACAGTCCATCTTCTCGTAAAGTTATTCTGACCTGTTCGAATCTAAACAGTGCATGGATCTTTCCTTGGATCCATAAGAACTGTCGAACTCTTTGCCAGGGGATGTTGTGAAGACCAAAACTATAACAGAGTTCAAAAAAGAACTAGAGAAGTTCTTGGAGGATAGGTCCATCAATTCCTATTAGCCAAGATGGACAGGGATGGAACACCATGCTCTGAGTGTCCCTAGCCTTTGTTTGCCAGAAGCTCTGAATGGATGACAGGGGATGGATCATTAGATTGCCCATTAGATTGCCCATTCCCTCTGAAGCACCTGGCATTGGCCATGGTCAGAAGGCAGGATACTGGGCTAAATGGACCATTGGTCTGACCCAGTATGACCGCTCTTATATGATATAGTACTTGGTAAATTTTCTATATCTGGTGTACAGCAGAAAGTATCTTTTAGATAGAATAAACTTATCTAGATTTTGAACTAAAGGATATCACAAGTTTAATTTCTAGTATTTTATAGGTTAATACAGATAGCAGATGTTAGCTCAGGGGTTCTCAAACTGGTGGTCGTTATCTGTTGGGGTCGCAAGGTAGTTACCTGGACGTCGTGAGCTATCAGCTCCGTGGGGCTGACAGCTCCCATTAAATTCCCTCCTCCCCCATTTTTAATAATGTGGGTCATGCTTAAAGGCTTGCTGTTTGAAAGGGGTCACCAATACAAATAGTCTGAAAACCACTGCTTTAGCTAGGAAGTTGAGTGTTTTGTTTTCATTAGTGTTAACATTTTTTCCACACGGTGGTGCTACAGTGATATTTTGTTGTGGCACAGAGCATGTAACCAACATTTTAAATGTAATTTATAAATAGTTCTTAAAGAATTAAAGAAATTTACAATTATGTGCTGTCCTTACTAAAGGTTCTACAGGTCAGGTTAGTCCCATTTATTCATGATATTGCATGGAAGTTTCTAAAGTTTTTTATAAAGTTAAAAGATACCTGTTGTGGATCAAGTAGAGACAGGACAGAAGTACCGGCAGATCTGTATTTACAGACACTTAATGTCAACAAGGAGAAAAAAACCCCATAAATATAATTTATGTATAAATTACATCGGTGTGCTCAAAAATTTGTGTGACTGAGTATTATGTGCTTACTTTAGTGACTAAAATATAAATTTTGTTGTTCTTGACATCTCTACATTCTTCTGTTCCTTATGCACAGTCAACCAAATTATTTCTTCATTTACACCTGTAAAATCCCATTGTCTTCAATGGGTTTGCACAGAATTTGAATAAACTAAGGGTAGAACTTGTCATGTAGAGTTTTTATTATATGAACAGTGTAGCAGCGTGACGACTCACTCTGCAGGCCAGTGTCTCACTGTCCTCTGGCCCCCATGTCCCTCCGGCCCCCCGGCCCCCTGGCAATACTCCCACAGTCTAGCTCTGGGTCTCCCCTCCCTGGGGCACCCCCAACCCTACAATCCCCACCTTGCCTCAGTCTAGGGCTACTGCCAGTCATCATCAAGCCCCCGCTCCCTGAGGCAGACTGCAGTGTAACAGCCAGTCATCATAGGCAAGGGGGTTTGGGCCAACTGCCTTTCCTTGCCACCCAGTACCTCTATGGGCCTCGGACCAGGCCCTGTAGCCTGGGGAGTTGCCAGCCTGGAGCTCCCCTGGTCCTCTGGCCTTTCCCCAGCCCTTCTTCACTCCCAGTACCCTTTCTAGAGACAGCCAGGCCCTGCTTCCTCCAAGACTGGAGAGAGATTTTTGAGTGCCTTGTCACAGCCCTCTTACAAGGGCCAACTGGGCCCTAATTAACCTAGCTACAGCTGGGTTGCAATTCCAACTAGCCTGGGTTTGCTGCTTTCTCCCAGCAACATCCCACTCCAGGGCTATTTTTCTCCTTTTATTTTAGGAGTAGGGTAACCACCCTGCTACAAACAGGAAAAAATGCAGTCTGAACTGGCATCCCTCAGCTTGTGGCACCTTGAGTTTTTAAGGACTGCAGCATGTGAAACCATCTTTTTAGTTGTAAAATGAGCAAATGTAATGTAGAAGGAACTGAAACACAGTAAATGTGGAACCCCACAATACCGTATTAGTTTTTTCAGAGACTAAGTGAAGTTTAAGAGAATCTTGCAGCTTTTCCAACACAGAGACTAGCTTGGACATTCAAACTTTTATGTTGGCTTTCCCCTGCCCTTACCCTGCAAAATAAATTTTGGAAAGTATATAAATGCATCTAAATTGCTGTGACACGGACAGCGAGAAAAACAAACTTTCAGCCCCATGGTTAGTGTACTCACACAGGGTGTGGGAAACAGCTGGTTCGAGTCCCCCTCTGTCTGAAAGGAGAAGGGATTTGAACAGTGTTCTGCCTCCTCTCACATGAGGACCCTAATGACTGGGCTATGGAATATTCTGATGTAGGGCTCCCTCAGTCTATCCTGTTGAGCTGTACCATTTTGGTTAATAAATAAATAGATATTAGAGCGGGGGGCTAATCCTGAATTTCCCACCTCCCAGGTGAGTGCCCTTCGTACGAGGCTAGAAACATTCTCACACACTCTGCCTCAATGATTAAGTAGTTATACACAGTGGAACAGTTTCAAGAAGAGCAGCTGAGGGAGCCTCACATGAGAATATCCCATTCACCTGAGAAGTGGCAGACTCCTGTTCAACTCCATTTTCCTCATCAGCAGTGGGCTCTCCTGAACCAGTAGTCTCCCCCATCCTGGATGAGTACCCTAACCACTAGGCTAAAGGTTACGAGGCAGTGCTGCCTCCTCCTCTTGTTGCATGTGGAGCGAGACTGCCTTTGAGCATGCATACTGGATTGAGTCCTGCGTGCAAATTAGGCATTCTTCATCTTATCTTCCCCAAGTTTGTGACTTGCTCTGGGGCTTAGACAGCCAGCCACCTGAATGAGGCTGCAGTGTGCATGCCTAGAGGCAGAAACATTGGTACCCAGGGAAGTTTAGGCATGAAACAAGTTTAGGCACCTGTGGGGTTAGGAGGCATTTGATCAGGAATTTTGCGAATATCAGCAGCTCTATAAGGCAGCTTTTAGTGACATTGCTGTACCGCTACAGCTGTGCTGCTAAAAGGGATCACTGGTAAGGCCATTCACCGTAGAAGCAGGTGTTTGTCAGAATACAAACTACAGGGTGTAATTAACCTTGTACCTGTTATAAATGAGAAGCTGCGGAAAAAATCTCATCATGATGATTGGAGGAATTTATTATAAATGCTTGACAACGTTAATTCTAAAGTAGAATTGAAATTCTTATTTGGAAGCTGAATTTTCCTTTTTCTTTTTTTCCTCAAAGTTAAATAGATAAGCATCAGCATTTTGGGAGTCAATATTTTACTTTGGAGCATCTTTCAATAAACATCCCCAGTGACTGGTCACTTTCTTTCTCTCTCACTTGCAGCAGAAGGAAATAGAGCAGGGATCGGCAACTGTGGCACGCGGGACCGCTGGGTAAGCACTCTTAGCGGGCTCCGCCGCTTTGTTTTTGTTTATCGGTCCCACATGCCACGGTTGCCGATCCCTGAGATAGAGGATAATTCATGTCCCATCTGTGCATCTACAAAATAGCGCATTTAGCAGTGTTGGAGATTGTATGACTGACAGGGATTATGATTTTGATCCTCATTGGCTTCACCTGGCATGATGAATAAAAACATTTCTGTTCAGAAGTAGTGTAGGGAGATGGGGTAATGTTGATTTTAAACTTGGTGAGATAATTTTTAGAAGAATGAAGGGACTATGTGAGAATCTTGAGCCACATGAACTGCTTTATGTTAGTTACATGTTTAATGGTTGAATGAACATAAAATGGAGTAAGAGAAGCTACTATTGTAGTACTAATCTGTTGCTTCGAATTAGTATGATGCTTAGTGTGGAAAGACTAAAAACAGGGAACAAAATATTGAGTCTGAAAGACTATTAAATACAAACAGTGGCCATGTCTACACTGTCGGCTAAATTGTTACTGCTGCGATCAGTGCAGCGGTGTCGATTTAGTGGGTCTGTGAACATATGCCAAGTCAATGGGAAAGTACTCTCCCATTGAAGTCTGTACTCCACCTCCCTGAGAGACGAAAGCTATGTTGACAGGAGAGCATCTCCCGTCTACGTAGGTTGATTTACAGTGTTGTCTACACCGTGCTAAGTTACATCGACTTCAGTTACATAATTTACATAACTGAAATAGCATAACTTGAATTTACACTGGGCTGATCTACACTAACACTGTAATAGAGTACTACATGTAAAAAGTTATCTAGTAAGTAATGTATGTGTTAATAGAAAATATTAACATTTCTGTAAAACAAATATGAGATTTTAAGTTCGTGGCATAAAATGTTTTAATTGTTCTCTTACTAGAATTTATTTGCATTTTTTAAATATCTGTATTTTTGAGGAGTTACACTGTTGTTTGCTTTCTTTTCTAGGTTCGATTCTATGAAGTAGTCCATCCATTAAGAAAAGAAGTAAATGAACTACAGATGAAAAAAGACAGCCTATCAGAAGACCTAAGTGATTACAAGTCCCAGTTGAAATGTGTGATGGAGGTTTGTATGCTTTAGTAACCCAGCTATGAAAATGAGTAGTAAAATAACCCTTTTTGGTCAAGTGTCATTTTCCATTTCAATTTCAGATTAGGTAGGAGACTAGAAGTTTAATAGTGGGGCATTAATTTTTTAACTGTTTTTCCACAATAACATTTGCTTAACATTTGTACTAATAATGAAAATCTGTATCACTGTCATCGGGTGCATATTTAATAAAAAAATGTTAAGTAGCAACCAAAACCTAATAGAAAACTTTGACAAATATTCTCTTTGAAAACACATCTTGTTGTGTCGTCACATTTAATTGTTATTTATTTATTTATTTTTAACTAGTGAAAATACCCAGCGTTGCTCGGGTCCGTCGGAGGTGGGGAGGGGGTAGAGAGCAAACCTGACACCCCCACCTCACCCCCCCAACCAAACCCGACACCCCTACCTACCACCACAAACAAACCCGACACCCACACCTCACCCCTCGACCAACCCCGACCCCCCTCCTCACCCCCCCAACCAAACCCAACCCCCCCATTTTACCCCCCCACCAAACCCAACACCCCCTGACCAACCCCAACACCCACCCCTCACCCCTCACCCACCCCGATACCTTCCCACCCCCCCAGACCAAACCCAACACCCCCAGCTCACTTACCCCCCGACCAAACCCGACACCCCTACCTCACTTACCCTCCGACCAAACCCAACTCGGGTCCGTCGGAGGTGGGGAGGGGGCAGAGAGCTGAGCGAGTGCAGGGTCCGTTGGAGGGGGGAGGGGGCAGAGAGCTGAGCGAGTGCGGGGTCCGTCGGAGGTGGGGAGGGGGCAGAGAGCTGAGCGAGTGCGGGGTCCGTTGGAGGGGGGAGGGGGCAGAGAGCTGAGCAAGTGCGGGGTCTGTTGGAGGGGGGAGGGGGCAGAGAGCTGAGCGAGTGCGGGGTCCGTTGGAGGGCGGGTATTATGACATCATAACTATGTCACAGAGAACAGCAGCTGCCCAGCTGATGTGATTGGCCTTTAAATAATTTCACCCCTGGGGGGCGTCAGAGGTGAGATTTGAAAATTTTTTGACTCTTACCCTGATTAGCACCCTAAGACCTCTAACTGTACCAAATTTCAAGTCTCTAGCTCAAACGGTGTGGAAGGAGTAAGTGAACGTACATACACGCATACACCATTTGACTTTTATATAGAGAGATTTCCTTGGTTTTATTCTTTCCCTATTTTTATTTAGGCTCTTGCATAAATTAAGTTGTCATGGGATAAAATGGAAGATCCTTTCATGGATTGAGAACAGGTTAAAAGTCACGTACCAAAGGGTAGGAATAAATGGTAAATTTTCAGAATGGAGAGGGGTAACTAGTGGTATTCCCTAAGGATCAGTCCTAGGACTAATCCTATTCAACTGGTTCATCAGTGATTTGGAGGAAGGAGTAAACAGTGAGGTGGCAAAATTTGCAGATGATACTTAACTGCTCAAGATAGTTAAAACCAAAGCAGACTGTGAAGAACTTCAAAAAGATCTCACAAAGCTAAGTGATTGGGCAACAAAATGGCAAATGAAATTTAATGTGGATAAATGTAAAATAATGCACATTGGAAAAAAATAACCCCAACTATACATAAAATATGGGGGCTAATTTAGCTACAACTACTCATGAAAAAGATCTTTGAGTCATCAAGGATAGTTCTCTAAAGACATCTACATAGTGTGCAGCAGCAGTCAAAAAACTGTAGAGATGTGGTCTCCTCATCTCAAAAAGATATACTGACATTAGAAAAGGTCAGAGAAGGGCACCTAAAATGATTGGGGGTTTGGAACAGGTTCCATGTGAGGAGAGATTAAAAAGGCTAGGACTTTTCAGCTTGGAAAAGTAGACACTAAGGGGGGATATGATAGAGGTATATAAAATTATGACTAGTGTGGAGAAAGTGAATATGGGAACAAGTAAATAACTTTTCCTTAATATAAGAACTAGGGGTCATCAAATGAAATTAATGGGCAGCAGGTTTAAAACAAATAGGAAGTTCTTCACACAGTGTACAGTCTACCTGTGGAACTCCTTGCCTGAGGAGGTTGTGAAGGCTAGGACTATAACGCGGTTTAAAAGAAAACTGGATAAATTCATGGAGGTTAAGTCCATTAAAGGTGTCCCTAGCCTCTGTTTGTCAGAGGGCGGTGATGGATGGCAGGAGGGAAGTCACTTGATCATTATCTGTTCGGTTCCCTCACTCCGGGACACCTGGCATTGGCTACCGTTGATAGCTCGATGGACCTTTGGTCTGACCCAGTACGGCCATTCTTATGTTCTTATTTACTGCTGAAGACTTGAAAATAGGATTGCGGTGCTTTGATGTTCACCTGCTCTTGCTATTTGTTCCTCAACTGAAATAATCTTTGATATCAAACTGGATTCCATAGTAATTAATTGTGATGCCACAAATAAAAGACTGTGACTACTATTAAGGAATAAATTACTCAGATTTACTTTAAATCCCGTTGTCCTTCTTCTAGTAAAGAAGGGGAAGAGACACAAGAAAAAGCAGAAATATCTTTTTTTCCCCCCAAAGTATAATGAAACATTGGCTGTGCTCAATATCATACAATTTCTTTTTAAAGAATACATCTAAGATTTACATTGTTGTGCACAAAGCTGGAATTAAGATAATTGCATCACTGTAGTTAAGGTTGGGACAACACATTTTATTTTCCAAATCCTTGATAGTAGCCGCTTAGGCTGACTCATTTTAACTTTTCTCCCTTAAACTGTTCATGGCTGGCTCAGCCTGTAAGTGTGTGTTTTGAGAAAATTAAAGCACTTTCTGTTCGTGAGTTATCACTGTGTCTTATTTTATTTTATAAATGGACATTAAAAATTGGTTTTGTGCTGTAAATTGTTGATTTTAAAATTTCAGTGATATAGACGTGAACCAGTGTTTTTTCTACATTGTTTGAAGAAATTTGTGTTTTAAATTACTCTAAAGAGATTTGAAAATAAGAATGTACTGTGCATGCATAGCATTTCTCTACCTCCTCTTACTTCACCTTCTCTTCCCGTCAAAAAATGCACCTGCCTGCTTTTCTCCTTTAAGAACATCCATCATTGTGTACTTAATATATTCACATTCAAATAATCATAGATGTGGGTATTTAAATGTAGTAGCATTTAAAACACCCTTGAGACAAGGGAAAGACTAAAACTTTTATAATGATATTCAATTAAAGGCCTTATTCTGTGAAATGCTGAACACCCTTATCTCACTTTTTTCCATAATTCTATTTCTTTAGTGAATTTTTAACTTTAAAAAAATGAAATAATGCCTTTCATGATCATTTACTGTTGCTTCCATAGTTTAACTTTCTCCTGTCTTTAGATACTATACCTATGCACATGAGAAATGTCTCTTAAGGTTCTGTTGTCTGTAAAATCTTTTCTCTCCTTCTAGTTTAACCGGGCACATTATAAACCAGCAGTTCAATCTTTGTTTAAATTATGGAGGGAATTTAGCGGTTACGGAAATTGGAGTTAATGTCATACATTTAGCTTCTGGCATGATGTGTATGAATCATAGTTTCAGTTCAAGGCCTAACTTGAGCAGACACTGTAACTTATGGGGGCAAATTCAACTGTGAATTAAATATTGCCATAAAGGGATAAGAATGATAAAGTTAAAAGTTTAAGTCGCATCCTCCCTGCTTTAAGATGCCTCCCCCTATTACTTGATTTTTCCTTTCTACATCCTTCTACTCATTTTTTGTGCCGTAAATGCCAGATTTCACAATAACTTGTTTTCTGACCACATTAAATGTGACCTGAATATACATCACCCATGAATTTGCACTCCTTCTCAGGTCTGAATTAAGAGTGATGGAGACAAATGTTAGCTGGATAAGAAGTGGTGACAACCAAACATAGTTTGTGCTGGAATCATAATTTGAAAGCTTTTCCCCAGTACATTAACCCATTCTGCTTCGTAGCAATAAATTATCCCTTTTTAATACAGTTAAAATTCTGAAAGGTAATCCAGTTTCAGATGAATGCTACTAAAAATGGGATATGTTACAATAACTGCAGTGATATTAAAACAGATGTAATCAGTTTAAGCTTTATCATCTTATATTTGTTTTTCCCTTACCACATGGTGGCAGCATCTATCTATTGACTGACCATCCCAGCGATTTGAAATCGATTGTTTTTCCTTTTATGCCAGTAATTAGAAAGCAGCATCCTGTCTATGTTGAATCAGGAATGTTGTATTTTACTGCCTGTACCCATATCACCATATTTAAATTGTAATGCAGCTGGCTGGTGAGATTGAATGCCAAATAAGTTAAATATTGACAGGACAAAGGATCAAATGGTGGAATGTCACAAAAAAGAAAAAAAAAGGAGTTCCCCCTGAGCAACTCGGATATGGCTAGCTATACATTCTGAATGTTCTTAGGTTTGGTAGCTGACTGTGAGTCAGGTAAAATAATCTGTGGCATGTATTCTGCATGCATGCTTTCCTATAAATGAAGCCAATTCCACTAAAACATATTATGATATAATGTTGTAGGTGACTTAATGAAGCTGGGGCTGACATGCCCTATTTGATTAATGGAAACCTCTAGGATCTACATATTGAGCGTCAGACAAGAAGTTTAAGATTAATTTAGTGATTTGCTGACTACCAGTGTGCTACCATATATTGTGTTCTAAAGGGCTAAGAAAAAATAAGATCAGGAAAAATGCAGAATGAATATTGACAAAAGGATTAACAGGAATAAAAGCTCTTAGAAATACCATTCAGGAAGTTTGCTTTAGGCAGACCAAGTTGTTGGAGTTAAATTTAATGGTCTGTGATAAACAGGAGGTCAGACTAGATAATCTAAAGATCCCTCTGACTTTAAACAATATGAATCTATAAAACCTAACAGGGAAGCATGTGAGTTAGAAGGTAGCCACATTAATCAACTAATTAAAATAAGAGGAAAAAAGTAGGTCAAATATATATAGCTTAATATTTCTTTACAGTGAAACATCTATTAGGTTGTGAAGTAGTCTGCCAAGAGAAGAGGTGGAAGCCCCATCATTTGGACACACAAAGCTAGACTACACATAATGCAACAAAAGTCTTTTTTGGTTTTATTCTCACAGTTACCACATCGTTAAGTGAAGTAAATATCAGTGGAGCTTTGATTATTTTAAAACGTTCTTTTACTTATAGAGCTATGAAGATGAGCGAAGAAGTCGTTCAGAGCTAGAAGTCAGATGTCAACGTTTGACACTTGAACTAGCAGATACCAAACAGATGATTCAACAAGGTGACTACAGGCAGGAGAACTATGATAAAGTAAAACGGTCAGTGCATCTCCAGAGTACATATGCTCAATGATATTAATATAAAAATATGTCAATATTTTTGTTAAATCAAGGTGATAGCCCTTAATGTGAACTCCATTTTGTTTTTTGGCTCATGCCTGCTCAATATATTGTGGATAAATTATTACTCAACTTGATAAGTAAATTGTTCAGCTACTGGCTATGACTGGTTCCAAAAGAAACACTGAACAAAATTTTCAAACCTGGTTGCCTGATGCTAGGTGCCTAAAGTTGAAGTGGCCTGATTTTTGAGGAAGGCTAAGCAACCCGTTCCCAGTGAAGAAAAGAGCTGCACGTGTTGAATGTTTTGGAAAATTTACTTAGATAGAAATGGGCTGTTTATTCAAGTGTTCTGACTTTTCCAAGATAGTCAACATGTGTAGCTCTTGTCATCTTCATTGGGACCTGGGGTTGCCTGGACCTCTGGTAAAAATCAGTCCACTTCTACTCAGGTACCTAAATATGATGATTTTTTTTTAGGAGCCTAGCTTTAGGCATTCAGGTTAGAAAATTTTGGTCCATGATTTTTTTCCTATTTATTGAAGGACATGATAGAATCCTTCCTGATTTCCTTTATTCCATATAGTTAGTGTTGCATAGCATACTGGGCTGATTTTATTTGCATTTCAGCTAAACAAATATTAATATTTGTATTAGTTTAATTGTAACCCTTCTGCCAGGCTGAGCTGATAGCAGCAAGGGCCAGGTTCAGTACATTGGGGTCCCCTCTCAACAGTGCAATGCAAAACCGGGTCGAGACCCCACCCAGTGGCCTGGGAAAATCTTACACACACCCCTGGGCACCTCAAAGAGGCAATACTTCCCGTCTCACAAGCACAGAGTCTCAGTATAGCCGAAAATCTTTAATAACATGAGGTAAGCAACATCAGCATTAAATTAGGAAAACACCACAACTAGGCTTCATAAACCAAACCATGAGCAAAAACCCACCCCAGCAAATTGGGCTGTGTCCTTTCCCTTTGGTTCTTGAGTCCAACAACCCAAAAAATCAACCTAAGTCCCAAAAGTCCAACAACCCATAAGTCTAGGTCCCTGGTCAGTGCAGCCCCAGAGTTCAAAAATGTATCGGCAGATATTTACCTCCTAGCGTGGGTGGAAATGTGTGTGTGTGGGTGTGTAAAGGGGTACCTTACCTTGTGGAATAAAAATTAGCTCTGACATTCCACAGTGGAGAGAGGAGGCGGTGCCATTAGTGTTTCAGGCCCTGGAAAGGGGCCCACACCACTAGGTACTTGTAATTCACTGGGTTTTGGAACCCTTGTCCCTTGCCTAATGAGTGCTACCTAGATGATGGCAAGTCCCTCCATCATAATAAAGGTTAAGTACAGTTCCACTGTCCTTGATTCACATAACCAGGATAACAAAACTTTATTCTTCCTGCCCCAATAACAGAGAAACTGGGGATCCCACAGCAGCCAAAGTGACCAGTTGGGCTGCTGTGGGCTTGTGTTAGGCGGGGTGGTGTGCCTATGCAAGCGACATATGCCTATGAAGTCCTTTTCAACAACTTGCCACCAGTTGTCAGCGTAGAGCTCATCCTTACTCTGCTTACATAATAAAATACATCTGTGTCCCAAAATGCTTCACAGAGTTAATTAATAAAGGGCTTTGTGCTCCCCTTCATGCTGCTAGAGGGAGAGATGCCAGCAAAGCAATGCAGAGGGGCAGGCCTGGGGATCAACAGATTTGGAAATAAAGTTCCCCTGTGGGTTCCGATGTGAGCACAGATTTGATTGTGAAAGATCCTTATAGTTATCTCAGGAAGCTATTTTTTCCCTTACTTCTAAAATGTAACTACTGATGTTTGTTCATTTTATGCTGTGAGTTTCTATTATCTAAATTACAATTGCAAAGTAACGCAAAAATATATGTATTTCAGACTAGCCTGGATGAGCTTTGCTTTGTCCAGAAGATTAATAAATCTGGCCCTCTGGCAGATCAGTGGGGGCTTAAGTCCCAACACTGAGGATTCCTTACAGAAAAAAACAACTTACCATCAACCCCTCCTCCCCATTGTCTTGTTTACATTGAGCAAGATCAGGCACCTCTGCTGATCTTAAGTGTGGTAATATGTCATTGGGAGAGTTGATCTCTTGGATAGTCAGGTCTTGAACCATTTGTGGCTTAGAAGTTAAAACCAACAGTTTGAATTCTACGTGAAAGTTCATTGGAAACCAATATATGTCATGGATCACTGAACTAATGTGCTTCTAATATGCAACTTCATTTAATAAGCAGGTCACATCATTTTGTACTAGCTTCAGCTTCTGAAAAGTTTTAGTGTTGCCCTATGCGGAGTGCATTATAGCAATCTAATATCAAGGTGACAAAAGTGTAAATAATTGTGGCAAAGTTTCTATTTGGGAGTGTGGGTTGCAGTCATCTTGCTAAGAGTAGATGGTAAAAAAGCACTCTTGGGCATGGATGCTACCCTGGGAACCAGGAGTGGCACATGATCTAACTGCATGTCCATACTGAACATCAGTTTTACAAAATCTTCTGGCTCTTACCCTATTTGCCAACATTCTGTCAGTCTTGTTTGGGTTACATTATAGTTGGCTAGTTTTCATCCCAGGCCCAACCTGGCACTGAATAAATTGTTCCACTGCTCTGACTGAGTCAGATCTAGAAATGTAGACCTGGAGAATCATAGGCATGCTAAATTCATTATAAACCATGACTCCTCACTAACTTTCCCAGCAATATCATACATATGTTGAACAAGAGGGTGATATAGCTCCATGTATCACTTTAGAAGAGAGAACCTTCAGGACAGAGGAACAATTGTTCACAACAGTCCTTTGGGTTCTCTCAGAAAGATGGGGATGAAGTCACTCAAGCATATTCATTCACTCCTGCAACTGTTTGCAAAAGAGTTAACCAAATGTCGTGGTCAGTGTTATCAAAGTCTTCCAACAGATTTAAAGAATAGGCATAGACACTTTATCATTGTTCATTGTTAAAAGGAGACAACTCTATGGCCCAAAGTTAAATTTGAGAAATACAAAAGCAGGGTAAGAAGAGGAACGTAGTGTAGATCTTCTGATGGATATGTTTTCAGATGAAAAATATGAAAATAGGTGAAAGTTGAATAGTAATAAGGTGAGATGACACAAGAAAGCAGTTCCAGATAACAGGAAATGAAGAAGTGAAGGACTTGCACTAATAGTGGCTACATTGAATAAAGGGAAAGAGGCACTAATGTTAGATGAACATGAGGATGGATGAAAATAAAGAGATACATGAGGTTTGAGGAGTTATTTTAATTTAATTGAATGAATCTCATAATATTCTGGTTTTGTTTTAATAGTGAACGAGATGCATTTGAACATGAATTGTCAGAGCTCAAAAGAAAATATGAAATATTAGAAGTGTCGCACAAAGCACAAGCCAAAGAAAGAAATGACTTATCAAAAGAGGTAAACTTGTAGCTCTTTGAATGATTGTCTGCATAGATTCTATTTATGTGTGAAGTAGGGTTATTTTTAAACACATTGTTCATTGGGGCCACATCAGCACACTACGTATCTTTATGCTCTCCCACCTGAGGACATAAAGGGTAGAGAGGGTCCAAATTCTCCTCAGTTCCTAACTGTCACAGCCAGTGGCAGTGAAATGGAACCCCATGCAGTGTCCATTTAATCAGTAAAATTTTCCTTATATTATTTAGTATAGTTATTGTATTGTTAATATAGGGTTTTTTTTCTTTTTTATTCTCCTGGCAAATAGATAAAGATATAATTAAGTTTCAGTTAGCCTAGAAATCTCACCCACTTCTTTGTATAGGGGATGCTAGCACTATAGTAAACCCCAGTGGCATGGCTTCTGAGACATGTTTCTCATGTGATTCTGTGATTTCTATTGATAACAGACACTCCCTGTGCTCACTGTGTCTTGGAGAAAGACATGTCCTTGAGCAATGTTCTATCTCATTCATTCTCCAAATACACTCAGAGTGAGGGAGATGTGTCTGGAAATATTCCTGCTGCGGCAATTAATGCAAGCATCTCCATATAGTTAGCAGAGCTATAGGGCTTTAGACGTCAGATCTGCCTCTCTCTGTTAAGGTCCCATTGAGCCATGATTCCACTACTAGCTCCCCAGCCACATTCACTCAGAGGCCTCGTTTGGACCACTATATCGGCATCAATGTCTGGTAGGGGCAGAAAGGAGCACTGTTCCAAAGATGAGCCCAGATTCAGGTCACCATCTCTGGCGCACGACAGATTGAGACAGAAGGATCACCATCTTCCACGTCAGTACATACAATAATCTCTGAATAAGTGGAGCATGCTAACCTGGGTACCTGGAACCTTGTCACAGAATGATTCTGTGAAAATAGCCACAGCATCTTTCATTCGGTACTAACTACCTTTGTGGTTCCCAATACCTTGGCACTGACTGTCTTTGCACCTAAGCCATTAATGGTAGAGGTCCAAATGGTAGAGGTCCACTTTTCCTGGAAAGAGTAAGGCTGATGATAGTCAAACCACCAACTTCAGAATCAACTCAGAGGAGGTGTACTTTTCCTTCACTGCTATATCCTTTCATTCCAAAGAGGCTTGCCCTGCACATCAACTGGAGCCTACAAAAGACTGTCTTGCACAAACCTATATTCATCTTGGTCACATTAAAAAACAAAAAACAAAAAAAAAACCTAAGATGATATGTCTCTGCTAAGGGTTTTGACTGTTTATTTTTATTTGCATCTGACATTGGGTTCTTTTGTAGTGGTAGTAGTTCAGGAAAGATCAAAACATCGGGGACCTCTGAGAAAAAACACCCAAAGAAGCTGGATCTCTTTAGCTAGTGAATGCACTCTTCAGATGAGGGTGGTTAACTACCAGGCCTTTCTTTCTTAATATCATTTATTAAACTGATCCACGTTGTCTCCATTTACGAACACCAGAAGATTCCTTTTGCCATAACAGATTTAGTTTATTTTCTGCATATCACTGTAGGCTCTGCTGGATGCATTTAAAACTGCTGTATACAGTGGCCACTGCAGTAGTCCTGAGGAAGTCATGCTCTTAGTTCTGGGGTATCCTCTGGAAGGTACAGAAAACAACAGAAGATCATCCCTTTTTTAGCAATGGAACAGGATAAATTATGATTCCTCTGTCATACATTATGTCACTTGACCGGAATGTGGACAGTCGGGTCTAGTGGTTGGAGCTGGAGTCATTAACCAGGAATTGGAACCCAGAGTCAGAACCAGGTTAACTAGAGTGAGGCAAGGCAGGAGCAAGGCTGAGAATAAACAGGCACAGGAGCTATGATAGCCATGGATGAATGCATGTCTGAACAACTGCTGCTGCTGGGCTTCTGACTCTTCCAGCCAAACAGTCATGCAGCCTTCTAATGACCATCCCTTCTTGGTCAAGAAGCCATACCACTGTGGAATTGGTACATTATGAACTAAATGGTACTGAATCAGAGAGGTAGCCGTGTTAGTCTGGAATTGCAGAAGTGACAGAGTTGTGGCACCTTAAATACTTTAGTTAGTCTTTAAGGTGCCACAGGACTTTTGTCACTAAATGGTACTGGTGGCTCTGTACCTTCCTCGCCTTTAGAACACCTTGGCAGATCAGTTCTGATCTTTCATGTGTAGGGTATATCAAAAGTGGAATCCATGGGGAGAACATGTTTTGAAGAATCAGTTACTGTAAGATGAGTAATCACTCTGCAGAAAAGGACCTGGGGATTACAATGGCCGAGAAGCTGGATATGAGTCAGCAGTGTGCCCTTGTTGCCAAGAAGGCCAATGGCATATTGGACTGTATTAGTAGGAACATTGCCAGCAGATCAAGGGAAGTGATTATTCCCCTCTATTGGGCACTGATGGGGCCACACCTGGAGTATTGTGTCCGATTTGGGTCCGCCCACTACAGAAGGTATGTGGACAAATTGGAGAGAGACCAGCAGAGGGCAATGAAAATAATTAGGGGACTGGGGCACATGACTTACAAGGAGAAGCTGAGGGAACTGGGGTTATTTAGCCTGCAGAAGAGAAGAGTGAGGAGGGATTTGATCGCAGTCTTCAGCTATCTGAAGGGGGCTTCCAAAGAGGGTGGAGCTATGCTGTTTTCAGTGGTGGCAGATGACAGACGAAAAAGCAGTGGTCTCAAGTTGCAGTGGGAGAGGTCTAGGCTGGATATTAGGAAATACTATTTTACTAGGAGGGTGGTGAAACACTGGAATGGGATCCAAGGGAGATGGTGGCATCACCATCTTCAGAGGTTTTTAAGGCCTGGCTTGACAAAGCCCTGGCTGGGATGATGTAGTTGGTGTTGGACCTACTTTGAGCAGGGGATTGAACTAGATGATCTCCTGAGGTCTCTTCTAACCCTAATATTCTATTATTCTATTCTGTGATTCTTATCTTCATGTTTTCTATCCCAGATATTAATTTGTGAAATAAATAAAGGCCAAAAACTTGTTCTTGTTTTGCTCACCAAATTGGACATGTGCATTTTCATGGCTGTGTTTTCACTTAGAAGCATCAACATGGATCAAGGCTCCTTTATGCTAGGTTTTTTACCAATACATAGGAGATGCTTCCTGATCAGAAAAACTTAGTCTAAAGTGCTTACACATACTTTGTGTTAAGATGGCAAAGCTTTGAAATGAGAGCTTAAAAAAATAGGCACCTGAGAAGAAACAAGAATAAAGTGCCTAGGGTCAGTGGGAAAGGTTCACCTATTTAAGATGCAATTCAACTCTGAAAAATTACTATATGAAAATTGCTTCTTACTGAGAAGAGCCTATTCTTTGTGATGTTCAGAAATATATCCGTTTAAAGATTACAATAAGTTTTTTCTACTTTTTATTCTTGTTTGTATTGCAGAAAGACCTGAATTCCTTCTTGTGCATGATCCAAATAAAATTGTTTTACTGAATTTCACTTACATCTGTGCAATCTCATTAAAGGGATTATGGTTGCATAGGTGGAATGAGGGAACAACTTGCCCTGAAGAATATAACTGTTTATGATGCAATGAAGTAAAAGAATTCAGTCTGATTTTCAGATCTCAGGTTGAGCTTCCAGGGTTGGTAGTTAGATTACAAATTAAAGCAAATTTGAGCAGTATATTAAGTCGTCATAATTGTGAAACACAAGTTCCATTTTTAGAGTCCTTTCTTAAAGTAGAACTGCATTTCAAGTTTGAAAGTCCATATTAAACTTAAATGTGAAATGAGTGTTTTAAGTTTGGGCAAGTTAAAAAGGGAAAAAGTAATGTTTAATTTTTATAATGGAAATGTGTGTATATGTGATTAAATCTAAAAAAACCCTTGAAATTCAAGACCAGGGTTTTTTTTCTTTATAGGTGGCAACTTTACAGCAGTCTGTTAATTTACTGCAAAAGGATAAGGATTATCTTAATCGTCAGAACATGGAGCTCAGTGTTCGTTGTGCCCATGAAGAAGATCGCCTCGAAAGACTTCAGATTCAGTTAGAGGATGCCAAAAAGGCTAGAGAGGAAATGTATGAAAAATATGTCACATCCAGGCAAGTTCTGATATTCTTCCTTCTTTATAAAGCAGACAAATTAAATTAATTTTCCTCAGAAATAATTTATTAAATTAATTCCATTATAACGTGTATGGTCAGTTTCAGAGGAATTTGTCTCGATATATGTGCTGAAATCAGAATTTAATTTAGTATCTTCATTTTCCATTGTAATACATTATAATAAATGCATTAACAAATTAAGATTAAGACAAAGCTATAGAAGTTATCCTTTCTTTGTGGCAACTGTTCTTTTACCTGTGTACAGAAGATTTACTCTGAAAATGCAAGTTAATGCAAAAATAAATTGAGCATATAAATTGGTACCACCCTGCCCAAATGACTTCAAACTAAAACTATGTTTTTCATACTGAAGGTTTTTTTAAAAACTGTTTATTTAGAGAGTTCTAATAGTTTTGTAAATTGATGCCAAGTAAATATCAAAACCAAACAATAATCATAACAGCGAGCTTTTGTTTAGACTGAGGTCCCATACAATAATATAGTCATCAGATCTCTCTGTTTAACATGGTGTTACCATATGACAGAGCAAAGATCATGACAATATACCAGGACACACAATTTCTAGTGATGAATGGGAAATTGAGAGAAATTTCTGATCAGACTGTTAATAGATTAGGAATGTCTATCAAATGTTAATATTCAAAAAGATTAGACAGGTGTGTTGTTTTTTGCTAGTGAATGTACTTTTAGTATTGAGTACATGGCATTCTAAATTTATGAGTATGTATTTGTCCTCTGTTACTCAGTATGTAACTGGTACCTTAATTTTAGTACAAAAAATGTTTGTATTACAAAGCGTAACTTGTCCTCCTACTTCCAAATTTTGGATTTAAAAACTAACCTTTTTTGTTTTAAGAGCACAAAACCAAAAAGAGCAAGAGTTAGGCAGTTTTTCTTAATTCAAGTTGCTTAAAATGAGCAAATTTTAGAGTTGAGATGAGGTGAACTGGTAGACTTTGTGCAGTTGCATACTCAGTTCTTTCATTCTCTATGCTTGCTTGTAAGCAGTAATGTCTATTTGCTTTTATAGGCACAAAACTAAAAGAATATAAACAAAAGAACAGACTGTTCTTTCATAGTAGCAATGGGACTTAAATAAGTAGCTGTGAAGCAGAAACAGTTTTGAAAATGTACATAAAATTAATTTAGGGCCAGATTATACCCTTTGACACCTCAAAAAGAAGCTGGGACAGGGAGGTGGACAGTCCAGAAAGGTTGCAATTACTGTGAAAAGCTCCGTGTAGGTGGGACAGCTTTGAGGGTGAATGTGGCCCTCCTAAACCTGCAGATCCAGGAGATTGGAATCTATTCTCCTATTCCCTCTTTTGAGCTGGCATCGTGACTCCTGTAAAATCCATACAACTGAATCCTGCCTGGATGTGCCAGACAAGCTTGCCTGCTATAAACACAGCCCCAGGTCTGAACCTCATCCCTCAAAAGCTGTAGGCTAAACAGAAATCAGTTTAAGAAGTGTTTCTGTCTCCAACACTCAGATACCCAGCTCCCAATGGGGTCCAAACTCCAAATAAATCTGTTTTTATCCTTTATAAAGCTTATCCAGGGTAAACTCATTGTTTACCCTCTATAGTACTAATAGAGAGAGATGCAAAGCTGCTTGCCCCTGCTTCCCAAGTGGTTTTGGCTTGCTCTTTGGCTGGCTCTCCTGGTGAGGCAATAGTACTGGAGGGCTCCTCTCCTTCCCCTGATGATTACAGAGCTCATCGAGACCTTTTAAAGAAGGTGGCTTCCACTCTGGGTATCCAGGCGGAGGAAGTTCAAGAGAGGTCTCACAGACTGGTTGACATCTTAGCATCTGTAAGACCAGTTTGAGTGGTGTTTCGCATTAATGAAGTGATCTTGGAGGTCAGTAAAGTTCTATGGCAAAACCCATCTTCCTTCTTCCCATAGCAAAAAGGACTGAATGAAGATATGTCCCCTCACAGTCATCCCTCTCCAGGGTCTCCTGGTGGTTTCAGTTGAAGATGAGGGAATGTCAGGCATCTACACCGAAAGGAAAAGCTGAAAAAAAGCTTTATCTCTTTGACAGAAAGCTTTGTTCGACTGCAGGTGTGCAGTTTAAGATTGTCAATGAACAGGCAGTGTTGAGGCATTATAACTTCAGTCTCTGGGACAGCATATTAAATTTTAAAGACTGCCAGATAATGCAGGGATTTCTCACACTTGCAAACGAGGATGAATTAGTAGCCAAGATCTCCCCTCAGGTGGGTTTGAATGCTGCCAATTCTTAGCTAGAGCCATGTTGTCAGCCATTACCATGCACAGGTGTTCGTGACTCCAGGCATTGGGTGTCCCTCAAGAGGTCCAACAGACCATACAGGACCTCCCTTTTGAGGGGCCGTCACTCTTTGAAAAGGTGGATGACAAGTTGCACAGTCTAAAAGACTCTAGGCTGACACTCAGATCTTTGGGTATTTATATACAGTGGAACACCGCAATACGATAATGATCGGGGTCCAAAAATATTGAACGCAGAAACGCAGGGCCGCGGTATTGCGGGGTTGCGCTACACCAAAGCGCCGCCGGCTGCCGCCATCAGGAGCCCCGCGCTATAAGCGGATTTGCGCTATCGTGGGGCGAAGTATTGCGGGGCTCAATTGTACCTGCCTTAAAGAAAAAAGCAGTTCTTCTTCGAGTGATTGCTCACATGCATTCCACTATAGGTTAGGCACGCGCTGCGGGCCTGGTTGCCGGGTAGATTTTCCCCTAGCTGCAGACTGGGTGAGCAGGGAGCCCCCTGGAGTGGCGCCACTGAGGCACTCTATAAGTACCCCTGCGACACAGTCTGGCCCTCAGTTCCTTCTTTACCGCTCGAGCTGGTAGTCGGAAGAGGAGTTCTGCTTTTCAGCGTTCTCCTTATCTCCTAGCTAGTCGATTGTTCTCTTAATTGTTCGTTGTTAGCAGTTGTTGTTAGTTAGTTTACATAGTCTTTGTAGTGTAAATAGTCAAGTGCAGGGGTTTTTCCCTGCTGCCGGAGCCTCTGTCTTCAAGGCTCCGGGATTCAAGCACTCAGAGTGTGGGAAGCCTATGCCTATGGGAGACCCACACTCTAAGTGCCTCTCAAGTGCCTGGTAAGTGCACTTGGCAGTTTCTTCCTAGATCGGCAGTACCTTCAGCCCAGGACCCGCAAAGACAGGGAATCCCGCTTGCGGCACGTCCTGATGGAGGCGGCCCCGGACTCGAGTGCGGCACCGGACCCCGCACCCAAACCGCCGAGAGCCAAGCCTCGGCACCGGTCGCGCTCCCCCAGCACCAAGCGGAAGAGGAGCGCTCAACTTCGCCCCGCTCCGGCGCCGGACCGCGTCCAGCCGTCGGTACCAGTCCTGCGACCTCAGCCTTCTCCGGGGAGCCGACCTGAGGAAGAGCCGCCAGCACCCGCACCGCTGACTCCGGCGCCGCAGGAGGCCCCGTCGAGTCCGGTGCCAGTGGTCTTGCCACTTGGGGTGCCAACTCCGCAGCAGCTTCCCTCCGCGATGGAGGCGTGTACTGCTGCGAGAGGGTTGCTTGCCGGGGACGCCCCGCAGCAACAAGTCCGGTCGACGGGCAGGCCGCCCATGACCGAGGCAGAGATCGCGTGTCGGAGCCCGGCAGGGCATGGACACCGCTCGATCTCGCAGCGCCGACCAGACTCCCGGCAACGGTCACCCGCCCGGCTCCGGTCGCAGTCTCAGCGCCGCAAGGAGTTGAGACCCGGCTCAAGGTCTCCTCCTGGCCGTTTGCGCCACTCGCGCTCTGGCCGCCGATCAGAGTCCCGGCACCCTGGTAAGGGCCGGTCGTACTCTCGGCACCGGTCGCACTCCCGGCACCGGTCCCTCAGCTGGCGCCGAGACCGTCCGAGACGTCGCTCCACAAGCCGCTCCGCGTCCCGGCACTGCTCGTCGTCTCGGCACCGAACCCCGTCGCGGCGCCGAAGGTCCTCCCGGTACCGATCATCGTCTCGGCACCGAGACTCCCCGAGGCGGCACCGTTCAGGTAGCCACGATTCCTCGGATGGGCACCATACCGCCCGGTACCGGTCGAGAAGCCCACGGCACCGGGAGTGTAGAGAGCGGCACCGGACCCCGTCGCGGTGCCAAAGGTCCCCCCGGTACCGATCATCGTCTCGGCACCGAGACTTCCCGAGGCGGCACCGTTCGGGTAGCCATGACTCCTCGGATGGGCACCTTACCGCCCAGCACCGGTCGAGAAGCCCACGGCACCGGGAGCGTCGAGAGTCCGCCGGCACGCGGTCCCCTCGCTCGGCGGGACCAGCCCAAGTCACCCAGAACCCTGCCTGGTCAGAGTGGGCGGCATGGGGGCATGATCGGCCCCGGGAAACCCAGTCTGAACCCGGGTTCCCGGTGAGCTCAGAGGGTCCAGTGGACGTGCTGGCAGGACCATCATCGGCAGTCCAGCCCTCCACGACACGTAGCCCTATGGAGCCGGGTCCCTACACCTCCCCCGTAGGGGTAGAGGCAGTGGCGGGCACTTCATCAACTAGCCCGCCCGCCTTGGACCTCTCCAGTTACCAACATCTCCTCCAGGCAGTTGCTAAAAACATGAACCTGCCTTTGGAAGAGGTCCCAGTGGTGGACGACCCGGTCACCACCATGTTAACTAAGGGCACTCCGGCATGGGTGGCAGTGCCGTTCATTAATACTATTAAACTCCACACGGCGGCAATTTGGAAGACCCCCGCCTCTATCTCCCCCACTGCTTGTGGGGTGGAGAAGCGTTATTTTGTCCCAGCCAAGGGATATGAATACTTGTATGTTCACCCCACGCCCTCCTCCCTGGTGGTGGACTCTGTTAATAACAAGGAGCGCCACGGGCAGGAGGCGCAGGTCCCCAAGGCCAAAGAGGCCAAAAGGTTGGACCACTTCGGCAGGAAAGTTTATTCCTCCGGGGGCCTACAACTCAGAGTCGCCAACCATCAGGCACTCCTGAGTAGGCACCATTTCGACACGGTGGAGGCCCTTACTAAATTTGAGACTGCTCTCCCGCAGGAGGGCAAACAGGAGTTCAGGGCCCTATTGCTCCAAAGCAGGGACATATCTCGTCATGCCCTGCAAGCGGCCCTGGACTCGGCCGATTCTGCGGCCCGAACAATGGCCTCGGGCATAGCCCTCCGCCGGGCAGCATGGCTCTCGTCATCCAACCTAGCCCCGGCCATGCAATTTAAAATCCAGGACCTCCCCTTTGAGGGACAGTCCCTCTTCTCGGAGGATACGGATGCCCGTCTCCAGGCCCTCAAGGACAGGGGGGTAACCCTCAAAGGCCTGGGCATGCACACCCCAGGTCCACAGAGGCGTCCCTTCATCCCGCCACGCAGGAAATTCTTCCCACCTGCGCGCCCGCCCCAGGACTCCTCCCTTAGGAGAAGCCGCCCTTACCGCCGGCGGCAAGGGCCTAGGCAGGGCGGGAAACAACAAGGCTCTAAGCCTTCCCAGGGGCCCAAATCCAACTTTTGATGGTGCGCCCGGGGGCAGTTCACCAATCATAAACCTGGATCCTCCCTTTGGCGACCGTCTGTCCTACTTCCGCCGTGCATGGTCGGCCATTACATCAGACCAGTGGGTCCTCCACACGGTGGAGGTGGGATATTCGCTCCAGCTCTCCTCCACTCCTCCAACCCACCCACCCTCCTCGTCCCTCTTCAGGGACCCCTCTCACGAGCAACTCCTCGTACAGGAGGTGAGGTTGCTCCTCGCACTGGGAGCCATCGAGCCCGTACCGGAGGAGTTCAGGGGGAAGGGGTTCTACTCCCGCTACTTCCTGATCCCCAAGGTGAAAGGGGGCCTCTGGCCCATCCTGGACCTGCGCGAACTCAACACCTACATGATCAGGTTCAAGTTCCGCATGGCCACCTTGGGCACTATCATTCCCTCTCTGGATCCGGGAGACTGGTTCGCTGCCCTCGATATGAAGGACGCTTACTTTCACGTGAGCATCAAACCCTCACACAGACGTTACCTCCGCTTCCTGGTAGCGGGGGAACACTATCAGTTTGTCGTCCTACCCTTTGGCCTGTCCACCGCACCCAGGGTGTTCACAAAGTGTATGGCGGTAGTAGCGGCATTCCTTCGGCGCCGCGGGGTACACTTATACCCGTACCTCGACGATTGGTTGATCCGAGGCACCTCCAGGGACCAAGTGTCAGCTCACGTGCGGCTCGTTATCAGCACGTTCGACCGCTTGGGAATCCTTCTCAACAGGGAGAAGTCCACCCTGGAGCCTACCCAGAACATAGAGTTCATAGGAGCCCTACTAGACTCCACGGTAGCAAGGGCATCCCTGCCCCAGCCTCGGTTCCTCACTATCCAGTCGGCCATCAGACAGCTACGCAACTGTCCGATGACTACGGTCAAGGTCTTCCTCAGCCTGCTAGGTCACATGGCATCGTGCACTCATGTCATACAGCACGCCAGACTACGGCTACGCCCACTGCAGTCGTGGCTCGCGGTGGCCTACAGACCGAGAAGGGACAGTATGGACGCCCTCCTCTCCATCCCCAGAGCCACCCTATCCGCTCTGGCTTGGTGGGAAGACCAGGACAATGTGTGCCGAGGGGTCCCCTTCCTTCCCCCCAGCCCGTCCATGTCCCTGGTGACGGACGCTTCGTCACTAGGGTGGGGAGCTCACCTAGGGGAACTCAGGACCCAGGGCCGCTGGTCGGAGTCAGATCTCTGCCTCCACATCAATGTCAGGGAGCTGAGGGCCGTCCGGCTCGCGTGCCAGGCGTTCCGGGACACATTACGGGGTCACTGTGTAGCGGTGCTGACAGACAACACCACAGCCCAGTACTACATAAACAAGCAAGGCGGGGCCCGCTCCAGCCCCCTGTGTCAAGAGGCGATTCTCCTGTGGGAATTCTGTATAGCCCACGCTATTCACCCGGTGGCCTCCTTCCTTCCCGGAATCCAGAACACCCTGGCGGACCACCTCAGCAGATCCTTTATGACTCACGAGTGGTCCCTTCGGCCAGATGTCATCCGGCCGATCTTCCTGAGGTGGGGGTTTCCCCACATCGATCTCTTCGCCTCCAGACAGAACAGGAAGTGCCTCCAGTTCTGCTCCTTTCGAGGCAGCTCCCGGGGATCCCTGACAGATGCCTTTCTCCTACCCTGGACGGGGCACCTGTTCTACGCGTTCCCTCCGATCCCGCTTCTCCACAAGGTGATCCTGAAGATCAGACGGGACAGGGCACACGTCATCCTCATAGCCCCGGCCTGGCCCAGGCAATGCTGGTATGCGTCCCTCCTCCGGCTGTCCAGGGCCCCTCCCATCAGCCTCCCGCTGTGGCCAGACCTGATCTCCCAGGATCACGGTCGCCTCCTGCACCCGGACTTGCGGTCCCTTCACCTCACAGCGTGGCTACTCCATGGCTGAGAGGTCCTGAGCTCTTATGCTCAGCCGAGGTACAGAACGTCCTTCTGGGTAGTAGGAAACCATCCACCAGAAGTACCTATACCGCCAAGTGGACCCGTTTCTCTGCATGGTGCACACAACATGACATCGTTCCAAGTGAGGCTACTATCCCACGCATACTGGACTACCTCTTAGGCCTCAGAAATCAGGGCCTTTCTACCTCTACTATCCGGGTCCACCTCGCTGCCATATCGGCTTTCCAGCCGGGTCAGTCGAACCACTCAGTCTTCTCCGACCCTGTGGTATACCGTTTCCTTAAGGGTCTAGATAAGCTGTATCCGAGCGTCAAGCGTCCCATTCCACCTTGGGATCTCAACCTTGTGCTCTCACGCCTCGCGATGCCCCCGTTCGAGCCCCTCGCCACGTGTTCCTTACTACACCTTTCCTGGAAGGTGGCATTCCTAGTAGCTATCACCTCGGCTCGTAGAGTGTCAGAGATCTGTGCACTGACCTCCGAGCCGCCCTACACTATCTTCCATAAGGACAAGGTGCAGCTACGTCCCCACCCGGCCTTCCTGCCTAAGGTGGTCTCTCCCTTCCATGTTAATCAAGACATTTGTCTCCCAGTCTTTTACCCTAAGCCACACACCTCTGGAAGGGAACAGCAATTACACACGTTGGACGTTAGGAGGGCTCTTGCTTTTTATTTAGATAGAACAAAGCAATTCAGGAAAACAACCCAACTTTTCGTGGCAGTTGCGGAGAGGATGAAGGGCCAGCCAGTTTCAGCCCAAAGGCTCTCCTCCTGGATTACCTCGTGCATTCACCTGTTATGAACTCGCGGGCAAGCCGCTTGAGAGAGTAACAGCACACTCCACGAGAGCGCAGGCGTCCTCTGCGGCCTTCCGGGAGGGAGTCCCTATTACGGACATCTGCAGGGCGGCTACCTGGTCCTCCGTCCATACCTTCGCCGCCCACTACGCCATAGTCCAGCAGACCAGGGACGATGCGGCGTTTGGGTCAGCGGTCTTACGATCAGCAATGGGTCAACCCGACCCCACCTCCTAGGTATTGCTTGCAGTCACCTATAGTGGAATGCATGTGAGCAATCACTCGAAGAAGAAAACAAGGTTACTTACCTGTAACTGTTGTTCTTCGAGATGTGTTGCTCACATCCATTCCAAACCCGCCCTCCTTCCCCACTGTCGGTTTAGCCGGCAAAGAAGGAACTGAGGGCCAGACTGTGTCGCAGGGGTACTTATAGAGTGCCTCAGTGGCGCCACTCCAGGGGGCTCCCTGCTCACCCAGTCTGCAGCTAGGGGAAAATCTACCCGGCAACCAGGCCCGCAGCGCGTGCCTAACCTATAGTGGAATGGATGTGAGCAACACATCTCGAAGAACAACAGTTACAGGTAAGTAACCTTGTTTTTTGACTGCAATCACCCCACCACTATCCCATTTTCATGTCTTGCCACCAGGACCTAACCAGGGTAAAAAGGCAGCAGAGGTTCTAGAAGATGGCCTCTCCCTCTTTCTTCTGCAATAGCTCCTAGTTTGTCCAGGCAGCCTGGGAGTTCTGAGCAAACATTTTGAGGTGTTTGTCAAGGTCCAACATACCAGTCTCCAGAGTGCCAACCTCTCCTATCCTTCTCTTTGCCAACATCCTAAATGCTTGTTCCTGCGTTATTGCAGGCTAGTGGGTCTTAAGCATTGTGGAATTGCAATATACCCTTCAATTTATTTCTATCCCCTCTTCCCTGTCCCTCTTCAGATATTGTTCTCATGAGGAGGCTTTCTGTTGGGAGGTGCGATCTCTGCTACAGTGGGAGCTATAAAGAAAGTTCCTCATTTTCACAGAGGGGAAGGGATTTTATTCTCAATACTTCCTAATTCCAAAAACAAAAGGAGGTCTCAGACCCATCCTGGACCTGTAAGATCTCAACAGAAACCTAAAGAAAATAGTTTTTTATGGTCACTCTGGCTTAAGTTATTCCATCCCTGCATCCTGACGACTGGCATGCTGCCCTCAACTTAAAGAATGGATATTTCATATGGCAATACATCGAAGCCCCAAGAAATTGCTCAGGTTTGTGGTCAATCAATGCCCCTACCGTCTGGAGTCCTATCATTTGGTCTGTCAACAGCCCCATGTGTATTCACCACACATATGGCAATGGTGGCAGCTGTCCTCAGAAAATCAGGAAATCAGAGATTTCCCTACCTTGATGACTGGCTGATCTGAGGCTCAAGTGCTGTTTAGCGTGACTCTCATGAAGTCCACCTTTGATGCTCATCGATGCAGAAAAGTCAATCCTGTCTCATGTACAAAAGATAAGAGTTTATAGGAACAGTCTGGTCTCTGTGAAAGCCAAGGTCTTCAGTTCCCACTTACGATGCCAGCATCATTTGGAAAAAGATTTTTAGGTCTGAAGGTCCATCCTACCATGACAATACAAAATTGTCTCAAGCTTCTGAGGCATATAGCCTTCTTCACTTATATAGTTGAACATGCCAAGTTTTATCGCAGGAATCTGCATGCTTAGATAGCTTCAGTGTACTTGCTGATTCATCATCCTCTAGACATGGTGGTTTGCATGCTCCCCTTCCCTCCACATCTTAGCGTCTTTACACTTGTGGACAAGGACTTTAAACATATGTGTGCGGGGTTCCACTTGCTCCTCCTCAGCAGCTTTCACTCTAGTTATGGATGCTTCTGCCCTTGATTGGAGAGCTCTCCTGGAGTCCTGCAAAACACAAGTCTTATGGTCCTCCCAGGATTTAATTCTGCATACAACCATCAAGGAACTGTAGACCATCCAATGAGCTTGTCAAGTCTTCCAGCCTCAGACAAAGGGATGAAATCTACTCTTATTTTATTTTCAGATAATATAGCGACCATGTTCTATGTGAACAGGCAAGGAGGGACTCGATCGACTGCTCTGCCAAAAGGCGATGAGGCTCTGGGAGTTTTGCATTGCCAACTCAATCCGTTTCAAAGCCTCTCACCTTCCACGTGTTTAGAACAAGCTGGTAAACCCATCAAGTGGATCTTTCTCCAGTCACAAGTGTTGTCTCTGCCTAGATGGTGGCCAGATTCATTTTCCAGCAATGAGGAATTCCCCAAATAGACCGGTTTACAACAAAAGTCAACAGGAAGTGTCATCAGTTTTGCTCTCGGGCAGGTTGTAGTCCAGGGTTTCTCCTATTGCCATGGGTAGACAAGTGCTTCTATGCATCTCCTCCAATTCCACTCCTTCCTAGGATGTTGGTGGAAATCAAGAAAGACCATGCTAGAGTCATACTCAGAGCTCCAATCTAGCCTTGACAGCACTGGTTTTCTACTCTGCTGAACCTCTCGAACTGAGCTCTGTAGACCCTATCTTTGGAACCAGACCTCATCTCACAGAATCACAGTCGTCTCCTGCACCCCAAACTGTGGACTCTCCTCCTGACAGCCTGAATATACTGTGGCTAACTTCTCAGGAGGAAGTTTGTTCAAATGGGGTTCAAGAGATGCTTTTAATTAATAAAAAAACTTTTATTGGATACTTCTACATCTGGTCCCAGCAGAAGGCTGTTTGCCTAGGCTAGAGTCCAATCCATCATCTGTTGGACTGTTATATCTAAATCAACAAGGGGATTTAGTTGCTATTAGTTCTGTCAAGATCCTCCTGTCAGTTGAAAACTGTTCCCTTTTCTCCAATCCTGTGATAATCAGATTTCTAAGGTTTAGATTGGTTATCTCTCCAAGTAGAGGATCCTGTTCCCCATTGGGACTTAAACCTGGTGTTAGCAAAGCTAACAAGTTATCCATTTGAGCTGTTGGCTGCCTGTTCGTTACTCCATCTTTCCATGAAAGTAGCCTTTTAGTTGAAGTCACCTCAGACAGAAGTGTGGATGAGATACGAGCTCTAGTTTGACAACCACTATATATGGTATTCTACAAGGACAACGTTTACCTAAGCCCTCACCCAAAGTACCTTACCAAGATGGTGTCTTATTTTCACATTAATCAGGCTATATTTATCGACTTTCTTTTCTAAGCCTCATAATCATAGGGATGGGAAGACACTACACACATTGAACATTAGAATGACTTGATTTTCTTACCTGGACATGACTGTTTACGTCTTTGTCACAGTTTTCCTGGCAATTGCAGACAGAATAAAGGGACTTTAAGTCTTTTCTCAAATGATCTCCTTACTGGATCTTATCTTGTATTTGTTTGTGCTATAATTTGGCGGGCGTGATGCTGCCAAATAGAGTGCTTGCACATTCAACCACATCTCAGGCAACTTCTGCGGCCTTTCTGTCTCAAGTGACCATTCTGGACATTTGCAAGGTGGCAACTTGGTCTTCAGTCCATAGCTTTGTGTCTCGTGCCATTTCTCAGCAATCTAGAGCTAACACCATATTTGGATGTGTGGTCCTTCAATCTTTATCATCCTCCAGATCAAACTGCTTGTGAGTCACCTGAAGTGGAATGAACATGTGCAGCCACTTGAAGAAGAGGAAATGGTTACTAACCTGTTCAGTAATTGTTCTTTGAGATATATTGTGCATGTCCATTCTATAACCCCCTCTCCTTCCTCTGTCTCTATCAAAGTGTACCAGTAAAAAGAAACTGAGGAAGGCAGGGGGGGGCTTCACCCTTTCTACCACAGCATGTAGCTGTGCGAGGCAGCAGAGGGTACATGCACTGCCCCAATGGGTACTGCTGAGGGAAAAACCTCCAATAATAGTGCATTGAGCATGCATACACCTGAAATGGTCTCGATACGTGCAACACATCTCAAAGAACAACAGTTATGGGATAGGTTAGTAACTGTTTCTTGTAACACTTTATAAACTTTTATCCATTTTTCTACAGTTAGGCTCCAAAGTGGGGTAAATCTGCAGACCCAATTGTTACAGCAGACCCCACTTATATCATTTCTGACTTTTTTTTAACCAATAAGCTACTAAATCACACATATTACTAACAATTCGTTTTAAGTGAGTCACTAATAACGTGAGTCACTAATAACTGAGGCCAGTACTTCTGTCAAGTAGTAGTCAAAAGACCAGATGCTACTCAGATAAGCTGCATAGATCACATATTTTAAAGAAAGAAACCCACAGCTGTACTCATGCAGAGTAACCGGTCCTTGGAGATTTATAGCAAAGCAAATAATAATCTGATCCAGGAGGTGTTACTATTTCTCTATTAAATTCCTGTAAATTATGCTGATTTGTTTAATTTTCAGAGACCATTATAAAACAGAATATGAAAACAAATTGCATGATGAATTGGAACAAATTAGACTGAAAACAAATCAAGAAATTGAACACCTTCGAAGCACCTCAAAGGAGATGTATGAACGTGAAAATAGGTATGTAAACATTATTTAAATTAAACAACCCTTCAGGCATAACATAATTGAAGTATACATTATTATCTGTCATATTTGTTTTTATGTTCCTGTTATTTGTGAATCATATTGTCAGTTTTATTGGGGGGAGGGGGGGGAGAAGGGAAGACAGTCACAGTGAAAAAAAATAGACTTGATGTTAAGCCATTATTAAATAAACTTAGATGTTACAAGAAAGTTTTTCATATGAAATTACAGTACGTCTTTACAAGAAAAGTGCAGTTTTAATTTTTGTTTTCTCTTAAAATAACTGCTGACAATTGTTAGTATTGAAGAGAGTCAATTGTCAACAAAAGCAAAAATTAGCTTTTACTTGAACTTTAGTGGTTGGTGTTTTGTGCTGCTGTCATTTATATCACAGTGAAATTAATATGTGTAAAGTACATGTGTGTCAGGTAGTCTCATATATGATGTTTTGCCGCTGTTCTGGAGACAAGCCTTGGTATCTGAGAGAAGAGAGGGACTGTATTGAGAGGAATAAGGAAGGTGGGAAATGAGTCATGAGATTTTTTGTTTGTTTTTTTTAGAAGAAAGCAAGTTTGATTTGGTTTAAAACTTATGATCTAAAAAAAGTATAGATCTCCAATTCATTATATTGTTATGTTTTCAGCAGAACATACTGTGACCCCAAACTTTCAAAGGTCAACCTACCTGCTTGACATACCTTGCATGTTGGTAGTCCCATTTGAATTTAGTGGAATTTCTCATATATAATGTTAAGCACCTGTCTACGTTTTTAGGCATTTAAAGGTTGGGTTACTGCCAAGATGTTTTGGGTCCCGAACACCACAGAGGGTTCAAAAGGTGTGTGACCTGTTTAGCTATCTTTATTGAGAGAGAGACATTGGCAGAGGCTTGTGTAGTGTGCCTAACTCAGTGCACAATTTGCCATATCTTCACTCCTTGGATAACAAAGGAGAAACAGTTAAGACTGCAGGGGCATTTGGCTTCCTTAAGCCTTCACCCAGATTGTCCTAATACACCTTCAGGAGTCTTGAGGTCTGCTTCTCTGATCACGACTTTTTTAAAGAGACCTGAGAAATTAACACTGCCACCTCAGCCTTGAAACCAGCCTGAAATCAATTAGCCTGAGACAAATCTCTACTGGGATTCTTATGCCATTCAGCACCATAGGCTCCATCAAAATAGAGGGCTCTGGCATCACAGTCTGGATTGGCATTGTTGTCAGCACCAAAAATTGCCCTTGTGCTGTTAGAGTTTACACTGTTTCCAGATCTCCTTGTGAACTTGTTCCAGGGGAGAGGAAGGAAAAACGAAAGCATTTTGCTTTACAAGAGGAGCCCAAGGAGAAAAAAGAGGAGGCTTTGTTCTCCTACTCCACTGACATGTCACCTCTTGAACTCCTTGCCTATGTTGGCGAAGCCTTTGGCATATACCTCTCCTTGATATAATATTTTGGTAACAAATTATTTTGACACCTCACTCGCCAGCACCACGCCGCTTCCCGCAACCCCCATTGGACCGGGACAGCGAACTGTGGCCAATGAGAGCTGCAGTCGGTAAAACGGCAGGTAAATAAAGCGGCAGGGCCAGCTAAGGGCACTTAGCCTGCGGTCCCACGTGCCAACATTGCTAATCCCTGTCTCAGACTATATAATTCCCCTTGATTGGGGGACCGCCATCCGTGATTTTGGCTATGACACTGCAGCTTGATTCTGTGCAGCAGTATTTGTCACACTGATACAATCCAGAACATGTTTGAGAAGCATGGGATCTCCTCAGAACCACAACACAAGTCTTGTGATTTGTTGCAGGGAACCTAGTGGGCTTCCTTTGCCAAAATCTCCACCTGCCTGGAAAATACCTTATGTAGGAACACCTTTAACTAGTATGTTCTATGTTCAGGAGTCAGTGAAGGCTTTTCCCAATGCTGCCAAAACTAATACGTCACCAGTTTTGGTTCTGTTGATAACACTGACACTGTTACATCTCGTGGTACTAGAGGCACCTCCAGGAGCATTGAGAGCTTTCCCAGGACTGGCCTCATGTCAGGCACCGCTGCCCTTCAGAGCTACCCATGTTTTAATTGGTGCTGAGATGACTGAAACTGTTGACACCATTGCCTCCTCAGGAAGAGTGGCACATGCATGACAACTAAGAGATGATTCCTTTAGAGGAAATGGAGTGGTCATCTCTGAAGGAAAATACTGATAGAATGTCCTTTGAAGATCAAATTGGGATTTTGTTCATCTCTCCTCCTGATAAACAAGAACATGCTTCTTTGAGTGTTTGTTCATGTTGATTCCAAGTAGGTGTGTGTGCCCTGCAAGCAAAGTTGCCAGAAGGATTTTTCCCTAGCAGTCAGCTCAGGCAGCCGCTGGAGTTGTCTTCATGGCGCTGCATATACGGCTCTGCTGACTTACCGCCTCTCCAGTTCCTTCTTACCACCAGTGACAGTCGTTCTAGTGTTCTCTTGTTTTCTCTCATTCTCGAATGATCCCCTAGTCTAGTGGAATCTTACTTTTTACCTGTAAATAGTTTAAATAGTTAATAGTTCTTACTATAGTGTAGTTTTTTAACCCCATTGTTCGTCGTGGTTCTCTTCCCCATTTCCTTCCCCTTCCAGGGGTTCGGGCATGCCTCAGTCCCGGGGTTTTAAGCCGTGTGGGGTCTGCCGACAGCTGATGCCAAAGTTGACCCAAACACATCCTGCTTGAAGTGCCTGGGAGAATCTCATAAGACTGACAAGTGTAAAATCTTCAGAGGATTCTGCCCAGGACCGAGAAGGAAAGGAACCAAAGGCTGAAACTTCTGCTCCTTGAGGCAGGCCTGCAGCAACAATCTGAGTCGATCCTCATGGACCTGGTACTGGTTCTTCAGCATCCGTGTGTAGCACACCATCTTCCATCAGGGGGTCCTTGCACAGAGGAAGAACTCAGAGGTCAGAGACCCTCAGCACAGTCACTCCCTGGCAGCAAAGACTTCCTCGTGTGCAGAGACCCAGCACCATTCACAGTCGCTGGTGCCTTGCAAAACCCAAAAAGATAGATGGCATTCGCCTGCTCATCAGACTGAGCATGAGTCTGCTAGTGGAGCACAATCTGTGAGGGCCCATCCACCTCTTCCATGCCTGAGGTGGTACCATTGACTCTGGGCCTGCAGAGATTGGGTTTCACTTTGGGGGGGGGGGGGGATGTTATTTTAAGGGTGGGAGGATACAAATATAGAGTATTGTTAATTTGTACATTAAAAGCTTCTTTTTAGACTTTGTCCTGCTGTATTGTTCCTGCATTCTTTAACTCTTGTTCTGTTGTAGATAGGTATGAGGTATAAACTCATTCATTTTATTTCATATGCATATGAAGGTGGATTTGATTTAAATCACTTGTCAGGAAAACTCAATTTAATCATGGGTTTCTATATAAAAGTGCATTCTTGTTGGTTGTTAAACTTAATACATATTCTTCACAGCTCAGAGATAGATGTAAGTTTCATTTTTAGAAGGTACGTACTATACAGTACAGACCAATTTACGCACGAATCCACTTAACGTGCTGTAGCGCCATGCCTCCCAGTGCTGTCTGTTTAACACATGAGACTCGTTAACACTCATTAGAGGAACTGACTCCGAAATCAACAGGAAGTTCGGATTAGAAATGTATTGTAGGCCTATTGGCGTTTCCTCTTCTTAATATAATGGCAGAGGGCAAGCATCAACATTCCTACACTGTGGAAGAAAAGCTAACTGCAATAGATCGAGTAAATAGCAGAGAAACCCAGGCCAAAGTTTCAAAAGATATTGGGATTGCAGAATTTATTCTCTATGGATGTCTAAAAAATTAATCTAAACTGAATAGCTTTGTACAAAATATTGATTCTGCTGCAAGGCTTAAGCGAAAATGTGAGCGGTATTCAGCAAAACCCACAATAGACAAAGCCATGTACATGTGGTTTGCTCAGGAAAGGCTGAAAGAAATGCCACTAAGTGGGCCAATTCTTCAAGCCCAAATGACAAAATTTGGAAATTTTAATGGGGGATGAATCATTCCAAGCCAGCAAGGGGTTTATAAGTCTTTTTTAAAAGCGGCATTACATAGCAGAGGTATCGATTTCTGGAGAAAGCCAATGAATTGGTTGTGAATGCATTTCCTGCCGAGTTAAAATCTATTTTACAAAATGAAAACTACCACGAAGAACAACTTTATAATTGTGATGGAACAACTTTATTTGCAAAACTGTTACCTGATAAGACTTTAGCCTTTAATTACAAGACACAGAAAACAGCTGAATTTAAAAAGATCGTGTGACTTTTTTTTGTAGTAATAAGACAGGCAGCCATAAGCTTGCCCCTTTTCTTGTTGGTCGCTTTCATAACCCTTGCTGCTTTCATCACCTCCATAGAGCCAAACTGCCAGTAATATACACTAACAGCAAAAATGCTTGGATGACAAGACACATTTTTGACAACTGGTTCCACATCAGCTTTGTTCCAGCTGTCCGTAAGCATTTGCGGTCAAAGAAACTCAAAGCCAAAGCACTTTTTCTACTTGACAATTGTCCAGCCCAACCTCCAGCTGAATCGCTGGTATTGAGCGATGGAAAAATCCGAGTGCTATACCTACCATTCAATACAAGACCAATAATTCAACATTTAGACAGGGCATTATTCAGAATTTTAAAAACAATTATTGACGGGATCTGATTTCGGTGATCGTGTCATGCACAAAATCTTGGGGCGGAGTAAAACAAAACTCCATTGAAAACTGCTGGATGAAGGCTCTCGGTGATGCCTTTTCTGTCAAAGACGGGTCAGACTTGGAAAACTCCAGCAGTGGCCCTGATTGAGAGTCAGACTTTGAAGGGTTTTCGGAAGAAGATGGCCTACAAACACGCATGCAGACAAAAGAGGATAAAGGTAAACTTCTCTTCCAAATGATAAAAGATTTTGGAAATCATTACTGAGTGGCTGGAGATGGATGAAGATTGCCCGACTTCAGAATTTCTGTCCGAGGAAGAAATATTAACGGGCTGTGAGCTTACGTTGGACCATGAAAGTGATGGGGAGAATTCTAATAATGACAAGGATGTCTTTGAAAAGGTCAAAATTTCGCCCACCGAAGCCCTGAGTGCTGTCAAAAATGTTGTAAGATTTATGGAGGAGCAAAATGCAGAAACTATCGAAATCATTCATCTGTGGCGAATGACAGACTTCATAATAGAGAAAAAAATTGCAAGCCAGAAAGAGCAGAAAATAATGTCGTTTTAACCAAGAGCTTAACAGAACTTCAGATTGGTCCTCTCATTACAGTAATTGATTGCATTTCCTGAGTTAATTTCACTGACAACAGATCTCCATTTCAAAAGGTGTTTTTTTCTCCTAGTGATAATGGACCATCTACATTTAACAGCCCTCTTAGAATTGGTATGCTAATGCACAATTTTTTTTCTTTTTCTTTGTGTGTATAAATGCATTTTACTTCTGTTCCATTCTATGCATCCGATGAAGTGAGCTATAGCTCACAAAAGCTTATGCTGAAATAAACTAGTTCGTCTCTAAGGTGGTACAAGTATTCCTGTTTTTTCCTAAGTGAATCATAGACACTTTTTAGAGCCAAGGACTATATATCATTGTGGACTCTTGGTACACGTAATATGAGATTATTTGCAGTCTGTGCTAATAAATTTCTAAATTGTTTGATTCTCATTGATTTGATTACGTATAGATATCTTAAGATATTTCAGCATGGCCCTCTTAACCCCTGGTCCATTAACACGCGGTCATGACGGCTTGACTCCCGACAACTGTGCGTAAAGAGGTCTGTACTGTACATTTTTAAGTGACTAAGACGAGGAAGACTTGTGGCACCTTAGAGACTAACCAGTTTATTTCAGCATAAGCTTTTGTGGGCTATCGCCCACTTCATCGGATGCATAGAATGGAACAGAAGCAAGATGTATTTATATACAGAAAGCAAAAAAAAGTTGTACATTAGCATACCAATTCTAAGAGGCTGTTTAATTTGGATGGGTCATTATCAGCAGGAGAAAAAAAACCTTTTGCAATGGAATCTCTGTCTGACAGGAGATAAGAACTACTGAAAGTAAATTAGCTAGGGAAATGCAATTAATTAGTGTAATGAGAGCCATCCACAATCCCTGTTTAGCATTTGGTTTATAGTGTCCAATTTGAAAATTAATTCCAGTTCCTCGAGGAACAGTCTGGGCTGATAGTAAGTCTACATTACTTTGATCCTTGGGACTCAGAGAGGGGGAGGGCTTCTTAAAACTGCATGTGTGGGAGGAGCACTTAAATACTGAGGGACTCTTTAACTGCCCCAACATCAAAATACCATGGTAGTAAGGTCTTTTTTCATATCTTTTTTAGCATGTTATGCTAAGAAGGGTTGAAGTTTCAACTCCACTTGGTTTCAAAGATCCACTTGGCTTCAAAGAGCCAAGAAGCACTATGTTGGTGCTGAACAGATCCTCTGCATAGAAGGAAGCTGGTGAGCTCATTGATCCTAAGGTTTACCAGAGCTGGCAGCCCATTCAAATTTAGATGCTTACCTCCGTGTGTAGGGGAGCCTATAGTGTCATTGCTGTTTCAAGTACTACTTAAGCGTGTTCTTTCGGTCTCCCTTCTCTGTCTTTCTCAGCTGTAAACCTTTCCCTGTTTATAGCGTCTCAGGCGTCAGTGTTACATCTCTTGTTTGAGTTAGTCAGCCTTCAGAACCAAGGCTTCATAGAATTGTCCCCACTGCATCTACAGTGAAGCCCGAGAATGTGTGTCATTCTGTCCTCCTGGTTCTAAGGAATTTGGACTTGAACAATATCCTTTCTCTAGAAATAGGATTTGTTTAGCTCCTCATCTGAGGTTTATTCTGTCCTTTAGGGATCTTTTGATCTGCCTTAACCTTACGCGATACTAGCTCCTTGTTCTCGTTCTTCCATTTTGGTCTCTTATCTTTTGGCACAGAAGTGTATGGGGTCAAAGGGAGTTCAAAAGTGGTAACTTGGAATGGGAAGGGGAAAAGAAGGATGATTCCTGGGTGGTGGACAAGTAAGTCTAAGTGCATTCCTGAGACTATTCTAAACTACTGCAGGGACAGAAACAGACTCTGAGACAGGTTGAATGAAGAGCTCAGGAATTGGTGGAACTGGCTGGGCAAGGAGTCTGAGAGTAGGAAGAGGAGTCCAAGGTAGGGTGGAGATGCTAGTGAAGTCACATAAACCAAAATTTTCTCCAATTGAAAGTTATTGTACATTAAGACTTGTGTTAAAAAAACAAAATAGTGAACTATTCATTATCAGAAGCTACTTACAAAATAAGTTAGCACTGCCATATGGCTCATGTGAACTAGTCCATGATGACTAAAAAAGAGATTAAGATATAAATCCATATTGTTTAATTATGAAAATTCTTGTTCATATATATCAGGTTGCTGACAGAATCATTTTATTTTTTACTTCAGAAATTTGAGAGAAGCAAGAGATAATGCTGTGGCTGAAAAAGAAAGAGCAGTTATGGCTGAAAAAGATGCTTTAGGAAAATATGAGCACCTATTAGAACAGTAAGTATATTTAAAAATGCATACACACAAATGGAACTCGAGATACTAGTACCGGTATATTTATATCACTATATTTGATAGTCTTTTTTCTGGACATAAAGGGAATTCTGGTCAACTGTTTTCAAGAGATGAATTCAAACTGGACAACGTACAGAGAAGGGCTACTAAGATGGGCAGAGGAATGAAGAGCCTATCTTACAAGACACTAAAAGAACTTGGCTTGTGTTGCCTAACAAAATGAAGGCTGAAAGGGGACATGATTGCTCTCTATAAATACAGCAGGGTGGTAAAACAACAGGAAAGGAAAAATGCTATTTAAGATAAAGAATAATGTTGACAGCAAGAACAAAGAGTATACAATGGTCACAAATACATTTTAGGCTAGAAATTAGAATGATATTTCTAACTATCAGAGGACTGAGTCTTGGAAACTGCCTTCCAATAGAAGTAGTGGGGCAAACAACCTACTAGTTTTAAAATGAATCTTGATAAATGTATGAACATGATTATATGACATTATTTCCTGTGATAGTAGGGAATTGGACTCACTGAAGAGATTCCTTTCATTTCTGTTCTGTGTTTTCATTATTTCTCTAAGTGGACAAGATTAGTTTTTAACAAAATGGGTTTCATTCCCCTTTCTCCTCCCCCCGAACAACCAGTGGAATTCCAGAATTTTGGAGCACCAACCCAGATTGTCTCAATTTTTTTCTGTTCTTCGCATGATGTCCCTGTGGGTGCTCCATTTTAGGTGCCTGTGTGCCCCTGTGCCTGTAGCTAGTGATTTTAGGAATCAGTGTCCAGTTGGGTCACACATGCACAGTCCCCATCTCATCATTTCAGGTGATTAACGGGTGTTATGCAACCCCTCCAACCTCTCCCCCTCACTCCCAGTTCCTTCTCTACCGCCTTTGGCTCGAGTCAGAGCACTTAGCAGCACCTCACAGCTCAGCAAGAGTTTGGCTTTCTTTTCATTTTTAGTTTTCAGTTAGAATAGTCATTCTTCCTATTTTATCCCCATTTTTGGCTTCCTCCCCTCCCCCCCAAAAAAATTATTTACATTTTTCCTCATAGGGCAAGTAGGTTTCTGTTTCTACGTGGTTATTGTACCTCCCCTGCCTTTTGTTTTTTACGGGGAGAGTACACTTCCTGAGGGGCACGCCTGGTTCTCCAGAGTTCAAACACTACACTATCTGCAGGCTTTCTATACCTCTTTCTGATGGACACACTCAGTGTTCCTGGTGTCTCGGTGAGACACATATACCACAGACATGTTTGCACTGTGACAATCTGAAAGCTTGCACCAGAAAAGCAAGAGATCTTCATCTGAAACTACTCCGCATGGAGAAATCTCTCTGCCTGGAATCTAACATTAGGTACGCACCCCACCTGGCCAGAAATTGCTATCAGCAGCCTCTGATAAGTGTCCTTCCTCGATGGCATGGGCTCCTGATCAACCCAGCAAGAGTATCCCATTCCCAACTTTGGAGTTGGCCAAGTTAAGGCACTTCACTCACTAGCAAATACTCCCAGTACCTACCACACTACTATGTCAATGGCCGAAACAGCGTGTCCATCTGGTACCATCAGTACCAAGAAACCAAAAGCTCCCAAGGAGCCAACTTGATCACAAGAACCAAGGGGAAATGTAACTCCATGCCGCAGTACTGTCAGACACAAACAAGCAATTGGTACTGAGCACCTCAATAACTCCCATGCTAATGCTGCCACCTAGTGCAACCATCACGCACACCAGTCACACTGGTGTTGACCAGCAGTTTCCAACATGCAGACCCGTTTCCTATGACACCAATGGTACTGATACTGGGTGCATCTCCATTTCATCAGTACCAGAGTCTCCATCCTCAGCACAGATGGTACCTCAGTACCCACAACACTTAGTCAACCCAGTTCTCCACCTCTGTCCACTCCACAACTCTCCAGTGATGCTGGAGATGACGATGCTCTCCACCACATTCCTTCCCTGTGGCTGCTCCTACCATGCACTCCCCTTCATGCACGGGTTACCTGACAAATGTTCCGAACCAGCCTTGGCATGTGCAACCCTTCCAACCACAATGGCCTTTTTGGCATCCCCTTGGCAGCAGCTGGGACTCCCCCGTTAAGCAGGCTGATTGAACTTTCACCCTGACAAGCCTTACCCTCCCAACACCTGGACTCCAACTAGCCCCACCCCACCGATCCCCAACCAACTGCACCTGGACCCCCACTGCATCAAGCCCCACTCCCCCGGCACCCAAACCCCCCACTAAGTCCCCAGCACTCAAATTCCCTTGCCAAGCTCCATCTCCCCCACACTCAGACCCCTGCCCCCACTGAATCCCAACCACCTTCACCTGGATCGCCTGCAGAATCCCATTGACCCTGCACCTGGAACCCCCCAACAAGCCTTTGTGCATCCAAATCTCCCATTAAGCCACCCACACCCAGATTGCCTCACAAGAAACTTCTCATCCCACACCTGGATCCCCCCACAGTAAGCCTGTCCTGGATCCTGCTGGGCAGAGCTTGCCTTCCCATACCTGGTGCAGAGGGGCAGGACTCCAGGGTGTTTCTGGGGAAGGTCCAGCCCTTGCACTGTGGCAGGGTCAGGTGCAGCCCCACAGTTGAGTCCCTGTACTAGCGGAGATGGGGGTCTTCAGAGTGACCTCCCATCTCAATGAAGCCAGTGGCCTATAATCTCCACTGCCATGCTGAAGCCACATTTGTTTATTGACAAATAAAATTTGCAGAATTTAAAAATATTGTGCCCGTAATTTTAATTTTTTGGGCACATAATTTTAACTTCTTTGACACATAATTCATTCAGGAGTACTCTGTGGACCAGTGCTGTTTCGTTGGTTTAAAATGGGAAGTATTTGTATAATGTTTTCAACTAACAGTTTAGCTATAATTTGTATGGAGCATAATAGTAACTGAATATTGTACTAACCTTTGTGGTAGCCCTGTTATTCCTTTCCTGCTGCTTCCACTTTTCTCACTTCCATATGTCCCAAATGATGGTGTGGAATGGCTGTAATATTTCCCCATTCCCATTTATGAATATATTTTAGCATGGGGAGGAGTTGTGAATAGTTCTCTGTACTGCTTCACAATAGCTCCAGTCACCTGCTCTGCAGCACGTTGGTTATTTAAATACTTAGCTCTTCTTAAATGATGACTAATAGTCATACTAATTATATGATGATTTTGAGCTATAGACAGTATCCAAATAAGATTTGAATGAGGCCACTACATTCATTTCATTTGTGACTTAATCCATGTTTAAACCCAGGTGTTTAGGAACAGAAAGGCTAATGTAGTAACCAACTATGCCACCTAGCTGACTACTTGGGATGGATGTTTAAGTGACATTTTGGTTGAACTAGGTTTTAAAAGTGAGCTGTAAATAGGGATTTGTTAAGATTTTGTTAATTTAAGCAATATATGCTTCACACCCAAATAACCAAGATACTTCTATTGGGGCATATAGTACATTGCCCAAAGCTGTAAACACTCTTTATTATTCAGTCCTGTGTATTTTGTCCCATGTGAGACTCCTAGCCCTCACTGCAATATAACATTCCAGCATGCACTATTCTGTAAGTGAATTTATATCAAATGTGGAACCCTGCTGGAAAATAATTCATTCTTTGTGGGATGAATTTTAAGTGCCATTTTTTCTCTTTTTACTGTACAGAATTTTTGTTTTAACAAAATACTATCTTATATTTTGGGCATATAATTATTTTTCTTAAAAAACTTCAAAACCATGCAACAGACTTATTTAAAAAAGCACAGTTTCTTGACCTTTTGAATGCTGGCTTCCTGCTCCACTGTGGTGGTCTGATTTGTTGTGATTTCAGTGGTATTATTGATTAAGGCTGTCAATTAATCTCAGTTAACTCACACAATTAACTCAAAAAAATTAATTGCAATTTAAAAAATTCATCGCGATTAATTGCAGTTTTAATTGCACTGATAAACAGTAGAATACCAATTGAAATTTATTAAATATTTTTCAATGTTTTTCCACTTTTTAAATATATTGACTTCAATTACAACACAGAATACAAAGTGTACAGTGCTCACTTTATCTTAATATTTTTGATTACAAATATTTCCACTTTAAAAAGATAAACAAAATAAATAGTACTTTTCAATTCACCTCATACATATTCTATAGTGCAATCTCTTTCTTGCGTTTACAGCATCTTGATGGTTGATTCAGAAACAAGTAGATCTATCTAAAACTGTCTCCTCTTCTAGCCACAATATAGGCATAAGGATTGCAACTGATATAAGTAGATGATTTGGAATAACGAAAAAGTGGCAAAATGACAACCTGGCATCCTGAGATGGAACAAAAGACTTAGACTTTGCAGACTCTAAAATCCTTAGATTACTGCTGACAAATGAGGGAACCTCAGGAAACTCTCCCAGAATAGCCAGGGCTCTCTGATGGCTTGTCTACACTTGAAATGTTACAATGGAACTGTTGCAGTGCTTCAGTGTAAATGCTACCTATGCACCATAAAATGTAAATGCTACCTATGCCTATTGGAGGGGTTCTACCTTCGGCATACGTAATCACCTCCCTGAAAGGCAGTAGATAGATTGATAGAAGAATTCTTCCATCAACCTAGCACTGTGTATGCCAGGGACTAGGTCCACTTAACTATGCTACTCAGAGGTGTGTTTTTTTCACACACGTAGCTGGTCAACCTATCTTTTTAGTGTACTCCAGACTCCAGACTTAACACAGAAATAGAGAAAAGAATATTACTTAGTAAAGGAATACTTGTGGTGTTCCAGTTTTTGACAGGAGCTAGTTTTTTATAACAAGTTACATCAAAAGATTGATCATAGCTGGTATCATCATCTGTATAATCAAATATGTTTAAAAACTTCAAAAGTATATGGAATGCTGATGAGCCTGGATGGTGATTAAGAAAAGCCCCTGGCAAACATTAAGATCAGGAGTGTAGCTAATACCTAGGTTTTTTAGTCAAGTGCTATTATTCTTTTTTTCCCCTGGTGTTGATTAATTTTCATCAAATAAATATTTATAAAATAGCAAAAAACTAATAATTCTGTTAGCAGCTTCTCTCCTCATTCAGTCTTCCCTGTTGCCTGCTAAATGACCAGAATACAAATTGAAATTTTTCTCTAAAGGAGATTTGGAACCAAAAAGTTTTGTTTTGAACTGAAAAACCGTTTCCCCCCCCGCCACCGTGTTTTTCTTGACAAAAGAACAAAGAGTATTTTTCATGCTGAACAAAATGTTTTGAATGTTGGTTCAAAACAACATTTCTGAAATTTTGTTTCAACAATAGTTTTTCCAGCTGAAACTATTCACCCAATTCTACTAGAATTCATGAATAGTTTTGGTGCCACTAAAATACATTGTACTATTCTCCACAAAGATTTCTCCCAGCTCTAGTTGTACCTAATATAGATACAATGATTGAAAATACAATAAATACATAATGGAAGCTGCATACTGGAGGCACTTTTTAATTCTTGCATATAATTTTTCCAAGCATTATAGATATATTCGTAGAAGAAACTTCTGAAACTTTAGCTTCTTGGAACTACATTCTGAAGAATGTCTATAAAGTTTTGAAGCATAAGCTTTCGTGGGCTAATACCCACTTCGGCATCCGACGAAGTGGGTATTAGCCCACGAAAGCTTATGCTTCAAAACTTTATAGTTAGTCTTTAAGGTGCCACAGGACTTTGTTACCTCTGCTATTCCAGACTAACACGGCTACCTCTCTGATTCTGAAGAATGTGAGCCTTTTCCTTCAAGCATTTGGTTATTTCTTGTTTCTCTCAAGAGGAATAATTAAGCAAAACAGGGAAGTCCAAAGAATATTGGAATATTCCCGTGAATAACGTAGCTGAATTCGGCGTATCTACAGCCGACTTACCTGCCGTCCTCACGGTGGCAGCAGTCGGCGGCTCTCTCCCCCGTCGACTCCAGCTCGCGCCTTTTGGCAAGCTGGACTTCCAGAGTCAACGGGGGAGCCACTGGCGATCAATTTATCGCGTCTTGACAAGACACGATAAATCCATTGCCCAAAGATTGATCCCTCCCCGCTTTAGTGAAGACAAGCCCTAAGAGACTAATCAATTAAGATGAGCTATAATCAAAGCAGGAGGAAAAAAACTTTTGTTGTGATAATCAGGATGGCCCATTTCAAACAGTTGACAAGAAGGTGTGAGTAACATTGGGGGGAAACTTAGCATGGGAAATTAGATTTCAGATTGTTTAAATGACATAGCCACTCCCAGCCTTTATTCAAGCCTGATTTAGTGGTATCCAGTTTACAAATTAATTCTAATTTAGCAGTTTCTCATTGGGGTCTTGTTTCTGAAGTTTTTTTGTTGAAGAATTTCCACTTTTAGGTCTGTTACTGTGTGACCAAACCGAGAGATTGAAGTGTTCTGCTACTGGTTTTTGAATTTTATGACTCCTGGTGTCAGATGTGTGTTCATTTATTCTTTTGCGTGGAGACTGTTCACGAAAGCTTATGCCCAAATAAATGTGTTAGTCTCTAAAGTGCCACAAGTACTCCTCGTTCTTTTTGTGGATACTGACTAATACAGCTACCACTCTGAAACTTGCCAAAATATGTACATGTATATTCCCATTTTATGGTGCTTTATAAACAATCATGCTCCTAAGCTATTCAGAGGCTTTAGAAAATTTTACCCGTAGTCTCAAATGGTTACCTGTTATACTCATGTTAATGTGAACCATATGATCGAGTTCTAGTTTATCCCTCAAATTTAAAAAAATGCCAATAATAGTTTTCTTCTCCTAAAATGGTGTATTTAGCAAAATGTGTTCATAAAATTTATTTTTTAAAAGATAGATTTATAAAGATAAATATAAAAATTATTTAGGAATGCCAACTATCTAAATTGACTTATAAAAACTTCAGGTAAAAGAAACATATTTATTTTAAAATATGACATTTACTGGAAGGGAAGTCCTGTGAATTCCCACCAATGAAGTGTGAGTGAATTTCTCCCACTTGTGAATGAGCTTCTATTTCCTATGGTATACATTCTGGTACCACGACGAGTCATTTTCAACATGTTTTACTTTAGCTCCTAAAACAGTTTACAACTTGGCACATACAGATAAATGAATGTTCCCTCCAGTTTTAGAAACTGTTTTGGTTCAGTGTTGTAGTAACTGAATAAGACTTTCAGAATGCAGAAAACAAGGTTCTGATTAGAAATGGTTTTGGAAATAATGTTAAAAGGTGTTTGCAAATGTCTTTTTGACATCAACCCCTGTGTGCTTCAGTTTACTCATCTTGTAAATAGGGGAATAATAATGTTGCTTACTTTTGTAAAGTGCTCTGACATCACTGCACAAAAAGTTTTATATAAGTGGCCTATGGTGACTAAGGAATTGTTTTTGTTTTTAGTCTATTAGCTCAGTGTTGCAGACTTTAACATTATTTCTGTGTGTAGCAATACTGATATTTTTTTTAAAACACCTCCCTCCATAATTTAATATGATACCACTTATATTGTGCCTCCCACTCCCATAGGTTGGGACTATACTCCAGTGAGATTTCCTGGGAGTTGAGACAACCCACCATGGTGTGTGCAGGGACATTTCAGAAGAACATGAGATAAGATACAGTAGACTCTCAATTATCCAGGATTGGGTTAACCAGGATGTGAAAAAAAATATGCGTAATGCGCAGGGCCGACTCTGGCTTTGCTGCCGCCCCAAGCACACACACAAAAAAACTCCACCAGGGCTCAGGGCAGCCAGTGAACCAACACCACCTCCCCCCAGCGCAGGGCATCTGGTGAACCAAACCCCACTCCCCATATTCCCTATGGATGGTGATTATTGGGAATTTTATTAACCAGAATTATTTTTTCCCCTATCATCCTGGATAATTGAGAGTCTACTATAGTTGGTATGGCTTGAAGGCTCTAAAATGAGGAATGGAAAGAAAAGGCTGGGTGTATTTAGAATTTTTTATGTTCACAAACCATCCCTGTTGCCTTTGTTGTTAGGGACATTCATTATATTATAACAGTTATTCCCTTTTTAAAAATTGTTTTATATAAATCTTTGTCTCAACATGTTCGACATCCTTGGTCGAAATATGGCAGGATTTGGGACAGAAACGTAGTGCTAGCTGGTTTGGTTTTATAGAATGCAAGCATAAGTGTAGCACAGGGATCAACATTTTGTTATATATGTACAGTACCTCGCACAATGGAGCCCCTGTCTTTAATTAGTTGTGTAGGTGCTACTATAATACACATAATTATCTCTTATGGATATCCCTGGGTTCTCTCCAAACGTACTAGCTATTACCACTAGTAAATATTTACTGCTAGTAGTGCTGGGAGGGGGTAGTATGGTGAAGTGAGTGTTGAAAAGCAGAGGTTGGGGGTAGTCTTGTATGTATCACAGGGGGTAGTCTGGAAAACAATTCTAGAAGCCTGGCTTAGCGAGGCAGACAGAAGTAAAGTTCTGGTGTGTAATTTGTGGATATACAGTTCTTGTGGTAGTGATAAGAGATGTGCCCGTTAGCAGAGAAGAAGATGGTATGTTGGTGGTTAACTTTTCATTTTCTAGCTTTTATAGTTTTGTAGTGTACAGTAATCCTACCTGATTCACAGGTAAATTTGATTCTCTGTTAATATGTAAATAGGCTTAGAAGGATTCGATTTTTATCCGTAAATGGCAGTAAACGTTGATTTCACTGAACACACACAAACCAACAAAAAAATATTTCTATCTATAATGACTGAAATTTATAGGTAGGTAAAGTAAGTAAAATGCTGCTTGATAGGTTAGTTTAATTTGAGGATATTTACTTTATTTAGCTTCACGTGATGTTGACAGTTTGTGTTTTTAGCAATTAAAGATTTATAACTTTTGACTATCTTTCAATAATTGTCTGCTCCCATAACTTCATTTAAGTGTGAACATTTAAATTGATAAAAATGAAAAATGCTTAAAACACAATTTTGCAGAATTGTGAAAATTTAAATTCATTGTTTTTAAGATTTTTTTTCAATTATAAACAGAATCATCTGTTGAAATTATATTAAAAAATCCTGCTAAGCCTCTGTACAAAGCTTTATGCCTTCCATTAAATATTTCATAATTGAAGCCCCACAAGTGGGAAAACCTACTCAAGAGATATCTCACATGATGTGCCCCTTGTGGCCCAGAAAGTGGTAGCAAAGTATTGTCTTTTCTTTTTCACTGTGCAGTTCCCAAAATGTAGTTGAAATGTCACTTTCAAACAAATAGTAATAATTTTGCTGATTTTGAGGAGGAGAACAAAAGGAACACTGCACAAAACAAAAGTTCTGAACTGTGTTGAATATGTTTGCAGTTTGTTCATAGTTCAGGTAAGTATGTTATTTCTAGTTTTTTAATGTCATATCATATCACACAGTTTGGAAAGCTTTCTGATGCTCATTAGGTTAAGGGAGCAAAGCTCTTTTGTGCCATTACATTGTTCATTTTTTTTTTCTTTTTGAACAAACAAAATTGGATAGAGCTGTTGTACAATAAAAATACGGTTATAGATAGTCTTACATATGAATGAAGATAACAGTGAAGTAGTGAACAGCTTAACACTGACTTCAATCACAAGTATATTTTTGACTTGTTCAGGTGATTACCCATCTTAAGCTATACGAGAAACTCCATTTGATTTTTTTTTCCGGGCAATCAACATTGAGTTGCTTATAATATTTCTCTCTTATTTTTAAAGTTGCTCCAGTGGAGAAAATATTTCCTCTGAGCTTTTGTTTTTATTATTTAACATGTTTATTATATTAGTGTTTAAGGGCCACTCAGAAATGGAAAACAATTTTGTTATGCACTGTACAAAGTAGTTGATGGTCCCTACCCTGAAGAATTTACCGTCTAAATCAGTAGTTCTCAACCAGGGGTACGTAGAGGGATTACGTAGAGGGATTACATTAACTCATTTAGAAATCTGCCTAGCTGTACAACAGGCTACATAAAAAGCACTAGAAAGTCAGTACAAACTAAAATTTCATCCAGACAATTACTTGTTTATACTGATCTATATACTATACACTGAAATGTAACTACAGTATTTATATTCCAGTTGATTTATTTTATAGTTATATGGTAAAAATCAGAAGGTAAGCAATTTTTAAGTAATGGTGTCTTGTGACACTTTATTGTATTTTTTAAGTCTGATATTTTAAGCAAGTAGATTTTAAGTGAGGTGAAACTTGGGGGTATGCAAGACATCAGTACGGTAGTCTGGAAAGCTTGAGTGTCACCAATCTAAATAGACAAGACAGACACATGGTGATGGGGAGGATATAACGCACAAGCAGAGTGGACAATATAATGGCAGCAAAAGTCATGTTAGTTCCGTAATATTTTGAAGGCATGGAGGTGTGGTTAGTTAGGAGTTTATAAGCTAAATGGAAAGAAAGGGGAGGGGCTGGTGGGTGAGGGGGAGAAAGCAGGGGAGAAGAGGGAAAGAGGGGCAGGTGTTGAGTGGAGCTAAGGAGAATGTATTTAATCACATAAATGTAGATTACTAGCTTTGTCATGAGCTGATGTCTGCAAATAATTCAGTGCTTTACTTAGCATACTAACAAAGGTATAAGTAATTGTATGGAATGGAATTAGTAAAAGGAAAGTGTAAGCTGAAAAGGGAAATCCTCCTGAGTGGAATGGAATAGTCTCATAAGGGAAGCCGTGGAATTCCAGTTGCGTGGGCACTTTCAATTTAGGCTGGACAAAACATTAGTAAATGTACAACATGGACCTATCTTGTATTAGTAAAGTGGATGACTAGTCAGGTTAACAGGTTTTTCCATCTCTAGATTCTGAAACTTGATGTGCTGTTTATAGCAAGATACTATTATCAACAATTTTTTAAAAAAGCAAAACTCTAGCAAATATGTAATTTTCCTATTTAAATTTGAAAGCAAAAATGGCCACGTGATTTTCTATCTAGTTGCTCCCATATGATAAAAATATGCCTCAATATGAAACAGAGAACTTTTATTCAAGACCTTTCTTGATTGACTTCGGCAAAGAGGTTTCAAAATGTTTACATGGCTTTTGGAACACCATTGTATTCAAGACATTGTCTTGAACACATTCTTTAGTCCCATATTCGTTTGAAGCAACATGCATAAAAGTAGCTAAAGGTAGAGTGGAATAGGAATTGTAGGAGACATTGGAATCTTATTAATTTGTGCATTTGGAACTTGAAATGAGTTTGTAGAAAGCATTTTGGGGTGGATTGCTAACTGTTGGTTAGCTTTCATTTAATTATTTAAAGCACAACATTTACACCAAAATATTTGCAATAACAGTAGATTTTACAAAAATTATATTAAGTCCATAAAAATAAATGAGTCCCAGTTACAGCATTCCTTCTGATATATCCGTTTGATTTAAATAACTTTTTATTTCCACATAATTGATATGGCATTATTATGTACCTTAACAAGACAACCAAATGCTACAAAGTACTGTTTGTTTATTAATCACATTGGATGCCTTATTTGATCATGATATGATAGATGCATTGAATTACTTTAAATGCATGTTTTGGATTCCGATAGATCCATAGTACAGTTGTTGAACATACCCTGCGGTTTTACCCCAGCAAAAAAAGATCACTCACATTCATACAAGAATCTGCTTTCAAGCCAAGAATGACAGTTGCTGCTACAGCTGAGAGGTGAAATGGTTTAGGAAATAATTCAAACAAAAGTTAACTTAGGTCAAAGAGAAAAAGTGCATTTCAGATTCCTTTATCAAGTCTGGAGATAAAGTTTTTGAGGTGTTAATGATGATTATACAAGCTATCAAAAAGAATATTCCAGTTCAGTAAATTTGTAAAACCTAATGAAAAATTAGGTGGATCAGAGTTTCTGCCCCTGTTGTTTTCAAGTGCTTCTATTTCTTATATTCCCAAATTTTAAAAATGCATGTGGTTGGAGAGGACTTTTTCTTTGCTTGTATCTTTAAATCCTTTAGTATGTGTAAGTGATAGTATACTAAGGAGTGGAGGACAGGGGAGTTGGCTGCATTATAATCCAAACTTTGTGGCAGTGGTTTGACTATACTGTGCCAAAACCGCATATTTGGCGTATTTTAATGTTGACACGAGCACCAAGAGTCTTCGGATTCATTCCATGTGATGTAGAGAATTACTCAGACACAAGAGATTGACCATCTCTTTTAGCAAGAATGAAAGATATCAATACTATAAAAGGGGGAAAAAATAAATGTTTTCAAAAGAAAAATCTATGAATGGTGAAAAGCACTAAAATGAAGTACAGCACACTGTGGCATAGAAATATAGTATTACAGTAATAACGGAATGTACAGTACAGTGCACATACCAGGGTTTCATTATTGAGTCTGTACCTGTATAGCTCTTAATATACTATATATACATTTTAAAATCCTATATCCTGGAGCACATTATCACACTTATGAAGTGACATTTTTGTAGTTCCTAAAACAAGCTAGAGGTGACCTGCAAAAATAACTATCCTAAAAATGGTGTTTGAATTTCAAATGAAAATGGTTGTAATTTAAAGGAAAATAATAAAATCTTTTTCTATGAAATATCCCGAGGTGTAGACTTTCTATTTGTTCTATCAGAGTTAGTGACCTCACAAACATTGTAAACATAGAGGGAATTCTGGAATATTCCACAGAAATAAATTGAGGAAAGACATTTATTTTTATTTTAATAACTTATTTAAAAGATTATAGTGGATGGAAAAAATAATATTTTGAAAAAATCTTAAGGAGTGACAAAGTTTTATTTTTAAAAAACAGAAAATATTGACACTACTTTTATTTTAAAAAAGAATTTTAACAATTTTTAAAGGGAAACCACTGTTACAAGTTAGAGGGTTAGGCCTGCTGAAACATGCTGCCATCAGTGGCCGGGGAGGAGAAACTCCTTTTTAAATAGCACTGTATCTGGGAAGAAGAAACCAATATTGGCTCAATTCTTTCTCTAGTTATTGTTGCAACCAGTTTCCATTATAAACTGTTTATTCAGCCCTGCTATAATTCTTGCTATTATTATTGGTTTAGTTCAGGGATTGGCAACGTTGGCACACGGGACCGCAGGGTAAGCACGTTTAGTGAGCCCCACCACTTTGTTTACCTGCCATTTTGCCAACTGCAGCTCCCACTGGCTGCGGTTTGCCATCCCGGTCCAATGGGGGGCTGAAATTTGCCAGGTTCGCTGTCCCGGTCCAATGGGGGGCTGAAATTTGCCAGGTTCGCTGTCCCGGTCCAATGGGGAGCTGAAATTTGTCCGGTCCAAAGGGGGTGAAATTTACCAGGTTTATTTTGAAGGTGGCGAATTTTCTTTCAGAGTGGGAGAAAATTGGTCAAATAATTTTTGTGTCTCAGGTCACTAAGAAATTATTCTGATCTGGGATCAGACTTATGTCTAATATTGCTCTGTGAATCTCTATGTTGGAATGTCGAATTACTACATCAGCTTTTCAAATAGTAAAATATTTTTGAAAAATATAGCAAAGGTTTAACTAAGCAACAATAACAAGACTTGTGTTTAACTATTCTGGTAATAATGAATACAATGAGTAGTTTGCCCTCTGACGTCTGGTTGTAGTTTAGAGAGAACACATGGTCCCTCTACACTTCATCACTATAACAAAAGTTTCCCCTTAGCTGAAGTGATCGTTTTGTGTTTTTTGGAGCTGACGATCTAAGATTCTAATCCCCACATATATGTTTGATTTATCTAGAAAAATTTTTCTTAATAACATTTGCACCCAATTGTGTGTTTTTGTTACTATGAATAAAAATAAGCTGTTTTTGAGTTACTACTCAAAGAAAATTAAATATTATGCTGAATATGAGGACACTGTAGTTAAGAGTACAACCACAGTCCTTTTATAAGCTACTCCTTCACTCCCCTCATAATTTTGTAGACTATAGTAGTGCATCCTGTAAGTAGTTACAGACTTTTTAAGTTTGAAGGCAGTAGATGAAATATCTTGTTATTTTTAAAGTTACAGAGAGTTAAATTTCAAATCCCTTTCAAGTTTTACTTTTTCTTTGGGTTTTGTGGATTAGCCTAGCTGACGATCAGCTTTAAACTTTGCATACAATTAATAAGGCCATGTGGAAGAGGTGTGAAGTCAGAAGGGCCTGACTAAATGCATCCTAGAATACTTATGGAAGTGGCTGAAGAGATCTTTGAGCCATTATCTTTGAGAACCCATGGAGGATGGGAGAGATCCCAGAGGACTGGGAAAAGGCAAATATCTATGAGTATGTCTATGTTACCCTGGGGATCTTTTTATACAATTTCTATTTGCATGGTGTTTTTTCATGAACATAACCACCATGTAAATTGAGGCCCAACTGTATCTGAACTTTAGTAAAGCTTTTGATACTGTCTCACATGATCTCATAAGTATACTTAAGAAATATAGCCTAGACGAACCTACTGTAATAGGTGAGTGCACAACTGGTTGGAAAAGCATACTCAGATAATAGTTATTCATGGTTCACAGTCAAGCTGGAAGGGCATATTGATTGGAGTCCCACGGGATCTGTCCTGGGTTCAGTTCTATGCCATATCTTCATTAATAATTTGGATAATGACAGAGAGAGTACACATATAAAGTTTGTGGAAAGTACCAAGCTGAGAGAGGTTCCAAGTGCTTTGGAGGACAGGATTAGAATTCAAAATGACTTTGACAAACTGAAAAAGTTTTCTGAAATAAATAGGGTGAAATTAAATAAGGACAAATGCCAAGTACTGCAGTTAAGATGGAATAATCAATTGCACAAACACAAAGTGGGAAATGACTGCCTAGGAAGGAGTATTGCGGAAAAGAATCTGAGGGTTATAGAGGATCACAAACTGAGTCAATATAATACAGTTTAAAAAAAAAAACACCACACATCACTCTGGGATGTATTAGCAGGAGTGTCGTAAACAAGACACAAGAAGTCATTTTTCCACTCTGCTCAGGACTGATAGGCCTCAGCTGGACTTGTGTGTACAGTTCTGGGCATTGCTTTTTGGGAAAGATTTGGACAGATTGGAGAAATTTCAGAGGACAGCAACATAACTGATTAAAAGTCTAGAAAACACAATCTGTGAGGAAAGATTGAAAAAATTGTCTTTGTTGAGTCTGGAGGAGAGAAGACTGAGGCAGGATATAAGTCTTCAAATATGTAGGGTGCATTATCCAACGGTGTAGACAAGCCCATAGTCCAAGTGTTTGGAGAGAAGAGTTGAAGAGTTACTTTTGTGTATGGAAGTAGAGTAGAGAATATTTGCAGGATAAGGTCTTGCTCTCCAGTCGCAACAGGAATGAACACAGAGGTGCTCAAGTCCTCGTAAAGAAGGAGAAGGAAAGAGAAAGTTTTGTTAAGGTTGCTGTTGAGGTCCATTCCTTCTGTTCAAAATGACAATGGAAGAATACCTGAGAGAGACTGAAACAGATGAGAGAGGTACACAAACTTGAGAAGCCAGAGAAAGAGAGGGTGAAAAAAACAAAAGTAATAAGTGAATAAAACTGGTTTGGATATGCAGTCCAGCCTCGATTTACCCGGTGGTTACATTTTTGAAAAAACACCATTGCAAATAGAAGTCGCGTAAAAAAGATACCAAGTGTCTATGGGAAATAGGGGTTGAGGTTTCAGGCTAACAAGATGACCTCCAGAATTTATCCAATACAGGTTTTATTTTAAAAAAATTATAAAATTTAAACTGCTACTAAGCTTTCCTGATATTGAGGATGAACTTGATATGATGATAATGCTGATGTTCTTGAAGTCAGAACACTGCGCGTTTTTCTGGGGTGGCTGGGGAGTGTGGAGCAGTTTAGTGCTCTTGTATTAATGTTAATTGGCACTAGGTTTTTTATGTGCAACGCTTATGAGAAACAAGTTCTCTTCTACTGTTGTCAAGACTGCTCCCACAGTCATTTTCATGTAGTATCCCTACCATGCAGCTTAAAACTGTAAGTAATGGCCCACGGTTGTATCTCTGTGATACAGTCCCCATGGCTTCTCTTGGAATGGGATAGTGATTTTCTTGATGTCTGTATAGTCTCATCTAATAAACTAGTGATATCAAAACAGTTCTCATTCTTTCTTGGATGATATATCATCAAAAGATGTTCTGATGCACATTTGATTTAAATACAGGTGATGTGTTTGAAAAAAGTAGTATTTACAACCAGTCTGTGCTTCATTATTAAATGTAATACACACATGCTTATCCACAGTCTACTGTGAGGCTAGAAATAAACCAACTGGTTGTGGTAGTTCTCTCTGAAACTCAAGTATAGTTTAGAAAAGCACTGGCTCATCAACGTCAAGGTAGCTGAAGGAGAGTATCTACCTTGCCTACACTGCCACTGATATTATAAAAGCACATTACGCATATCTTAGTTTCAGTTCAGATGTCACTAATGAACTACATTTGTATTTGTGTGTGTGTGTGTGTGTTACAAGAAAGCAAACATCTGTTTGCTTGAATGTTCATACGTCTTTTACATGATAATTTGGGGGGACTATTTTAACGTGTATGTATTTCCTGTTTGTAACTGTGTCCAAAATGTACTTGCTTTATGTATCTTATTTTTTGGAAGAGGGACAGAGGATATCTGTTGTTGTTGTTGTTCTTGCAACAGTTAGTTTACCCCTTTTGGTACTTAGGTTTTAGATTAATTTAAAGTAGGGAGTATTTAGTACTCATTGCTTTAAAAGATAATTGCTGTATGATTCTTAGTTTATATTGTGTATATTTTTCCATCTGATATTATTAAAACACATAAATAAGTTATTAATTTGAGGAAGAGAAACAGGAACACATCTGAAATCTAAAGAAAAAAGGTTCTCTCAGCTCTTTATTGTTTTGTTGTTGTTTTTTTTCCCCTAGAAGTGTTCCAATGGTATTCCCCCGCTGCGTCACAGTCTCATATCTAAGGGTATGTCTTCACTACAGCAGTAGGTCGATTTCCTTTCATTCAATTTTGTAAAGCAGACTGTATACAGTCGATTTTGTGTGTCCCCACTAAGCACAGCAAAGCACAGCAAGTCGACAGTGTCTGTCCGCACAACTTTTGCAAGCGTCGACATAACAAGCGTTGCACTGTGGGTACCTATCCCATAGTTCCCGGAGTCCCCAGCAGGCACCATTTCGAGTGCTGCACTATGGGTAGGCATTTCATAATTTCGCGCCCTTTTTCCGCGCTGCCGACCCCCATAACGAGCGGTGCACTGTGGGTAGGCATCCCATAATTCGCGCCCTTTCTCCGCGCCGCGCTAACGCCATAGCACTGCAAGCATGGAGCCTGCTGATGCCACGGCTGCAGTAATGGCCGTTGTGAGGACCTCGATCACGGTTGTGGATTTCATGCTGTACCGTCTGCAGAGGAATGCGATCCGGGGACAACTGCGCTTTCTGGAACCCGACGACAGTGAGGAGGAGATGGACCAGGACGTGCATAACAGGGACGGGGACACTGACGTTTTTGGAAGTGGGGCGACTGACAATCTGTCAAATTTGGTGGCAATGGGGCAGGCTCATGCCATCGAACGCCGATTCTGGGCCAGGGAAACAAGCACGGACTGGTGGGATCGTATAGTGCTGCGGATCTGGGATGACTCCCAATGGCTCAGAAACTTCCGCATGCGAAAGGGCACGTTCATGGAACTTTGTGACTTGCTTTCTCCGGCCCTTCGGCGCAAGAATACCAGAATGAGGGCGGCCCTTACAGTTGAGAAGCGTGTGGCGATAGCCCTCTGGAAGCTTGCAACGCCAGACAGCTACCGGTTAGTCGCGAATCAGTTTGGGGTGGGTAAATCTACAGTGGGCTCTGCTGTGATGCAAGTAAGTAGGGCAATCGTCGAGCAGCTGCTACCCAGGGTTATAAACCTTGGAAACCTGCAAGCTACAATTGATGGCTTTGCCACCATGGGATTCCCTAACTGTGGTGGGGCTATAGATGGGACTCGTATCCCTATCCTAGCACCGGACTACGAGGCCGCCGAGTACAGAAACCGGAAGGGATATTATTCAATGGTCATGCAAGCAGTGGTTGACCACAAGGGACGTTTCACCGACCTGTACTTGGGGTGGCCGGGAAAGCTTCATGACGCTCGTGTTTTCAGGAATTCTAGGCTTTTTAGACAGCTGCAGCAAGGCAATTTCTTCCCCGACCAGAAAATTTCCGTGTGGGGGGGGTGGAAATGCCGATCGTTATCATTGGGGACCCAGCCTACCCCCTAATGCCCTGGCTTATGAAGCCCTACACAGGAGCCCTGGACAGGGGTCAGGAGCTGTTCAACTACAGGCTGAGCAAGTGCAGAATGGCCGTAGAGTGTGCATTTGGCCGTCTGAAGGGGAGATGGCATTCGTTACTGAGTCGCTCAGACATCAGCGAGAGAAATATCCCCATTGTTATTGCTGCTTGCTCAGTGCTCCACAATGTCTGTGAGAGCAGGGGGGAAACGTTTATGGCGGGCTGGGAGGCAGAGGCAAATTTCCTGTCTGCTACTTACCAGCAGCCAGACAGCAGGGAAAGTAGAAGAGCGCACCAGGGCGCGCTGCGCCTCAGGGACGCCTTGAAAGCCAGTTTTATGAGTGCCCGACATGGCGTTTGAGAACCTGCTCCCTTGCTCTGCTCTAAGCCTGCTGTCCTTGCACCCTCTTTCCCTCCCCCCTCCCCATGCTTGCAGAGGAAATAAATTCACTGTTTTAAAAATCATGGTTCCTTTATTGCTTCATCAGAAATACAAATACAGGGGATCACTGTCATGGTAGCCTGGAAGGGGTGGGTGAGGAGGGAAACCAGCAGTCGCACTGGGGGAGGAGCGGACAGAGGAGGGGGGGAAGGGGAGAAAGGAGGGGAGACCAAGACACAGCAGCTTTTAAAACTTTTCAGAGAACCTCAACCTGCTGCTGCTTGTGCTGGCTTGTGGGGTGGAGTGGGTCAGTCCACGGAGCTTGCCCCCCCGGGTTCTCACCCCGCGTTTGGGTGGGGAAGCTAGGGGAGTTGGGGAGGGGGGGAGGTGGTTACACAGGGGCTGCAGAGGTGATCTTTGGCCCTGCTCCACCAGAGAGCGCAGCATGTTGCTTTGGTCCTCCATTATACGGAGCAAAGCATCCATGCATCTTTCTTCGCGGTCCTGTCGCTGCAGCCACATTTCTTCCCTCTTTTCTGCTGCCTGCCTTGACTGTAGCGCTGATTCCTGCCTTGACTCTATCAATCTTTCCCTCCATTCCATCTGGCGGGCTGCCTCAGCGCTCGAGTTCTCCAGTAGTTCAGTGAACATATCATTGCGCGTTCGCATTTTCTTTTTACGCTTTCGTATCTGCGATGCACGGCGGGAGGAGCAGGACGGGGGATTCTGAGATAATTGTTCATCTGTGGGTGAATGGGCAAAGAAAGTTTGAAAGTTATGAGACAGATACATTCAAGGTTATGAGGCAGATGCAGTCTCGGACGGTACACAATGGGAGTACTATGCCGTTGGCAACCTCAGTATTCAGAGGCCTGATATGATTTCTGTACAAGGTCATGTTCTACACCTATAAGTGACTGAATGGCTCACAGAAAAGTCACAGTATCTCAGACACATATGCGTGCCTCAGCCCAACACGGCTTCTGAAATCACCGTGCAGCCGGCCATGGTAAGTTAAAAGCAGCACTTGCATATTGTAGAGTAACCCCACCCCCTTCCCCCCCACCGCGTGGCTCCCACTGAACCGCAAACTGCAAAACAAAGCCCAAAAATCTCTCGCTAAGGGCTGGCTGGGGCTCTTCTGCGGAGGCAAACGCTTGCAAAATGACTCTTCAAATTCCCCGCTAGCTACCGCTTCGGGCTGGGGGGGGGGTTGGGTGCACGTTGGATCTGAAGCGGAAGCAACCGCTTGCAGACTGTTCAGATTCCCTGCTAGCTACCGCTACGGGCTGGCGGGGAGGGGTGGGTGGGTGAGTGTTTTTGGGGGGGGGAGGTTGGTCGGTCTTCAGCAGAAAAGATTACTTTGCAGCTGGGAATCTTTATCTCCCTACTAATTGCAGTCCGTATTTCAAACAGGCAACCATGAATGACATCACTTTACTTAGAATTTCTCAGAGAGATAGAGAGCGCATGCTCCTTGCCTCCATGCAAAGTCCTGGTCCATTCGCCGCATTGCTAGCCTGCTCAATGATACCAGACTACTTACTACTTTCATGGCGTGGGATGGTCTCCTATCACGGGGGACCACATAAGGCGGCTCTCCCCAGAAATCTGCTGCGGAAGATTCATCGCTACCTCCTGGATAGCTTCATTGAAATGTCCGTGGAGGACTTCCGGTCAATCCCGGAGTATATTGACAGACTCTTTGAGTAGAAACTGACCAGCAATGAAAGCACGCTAAGTCCTTAGGGCAAGTTAACGATTAATAAATGCTTCCTTTAAAAAATCACGCCTCATGTAATCCCTTAAAAAGAAACACTTACCCCCCTGGGAGGCTTGGGAGGGTGCTGGCTGCAGGGTGATAAACAGCTCCTGGCTGTCTCCTAACACAGTTTCTCCGCTGGCCTCCTGCTGCTCCGTGAAATTTCCCTCCTCCTCATTGTCGTCCTCATCAGAATCAGTCTCGTCCCTGATGATTATCCCATCAGTGGAGTCCACGCAGACCGGTGCGATGGTGGTGGGGACGCCCCCCATTATCTGATTTAGTTCATTGTAGAACCGGCATGTCCGCGGCGTGCCCCCTGATCGTCCGTTTGCCTCCTTGGCTTTCTGGAACGCTTGCCTCAGCTACTTAATTTTTACGCGGCACTGTGTGGCGTCCCTGTTGTGGCCCCTTTCCAGCATGGCCTTGGAGACCCTGGCAAACGTGTTGGCATTCCATTTGTTGTTGCGTAGTTCCAACATCACGGATTCCTCTCCCCAGATAGCGATGAGATCCAACACCTCATTAGTGAACCACGCTGGAGCTCTTCTCCTCTGGCTGGTCCCCAGGGCAGCTGAGCTCAGCATGGAGTCTTGCGATGCTGAGCTCTGCATGGCGGCTTGTGCTGCTGATTGCTCTGAATGGCGACTGAGCTGTGCAGGTGAGCTGGCCACGCTGACCAAACAGGAAATGGTATTCAAATGTTCCCGGGTCTTTTCCTGTCTACCTGGCCAGAGCAGCGAGTTGAGAGTGCTGTCCAGAGCGGTCACAGTGGAGCAGTGAGGCAGTCCAGAGCGGTCAGAATGGAGCATTGTGGGACAGCCTCTGGAGGCTAGTAATTTAACTTGCGTCCCCACTAGCCCACAATCAACCTTGAAATGTCGATTTTAGCGCTACTTCTCTCGTCAGGCAGGAGTTATAAAGTCGATTTTGAGGGCCCTTTAAATCGACTTTAATGCCATGTATGTGAAGACAGGTACACGTTTAATTCGACTTAACGTTGTTAAAGTCGACGTTAAGTCGTAGTGAAGACATGCCCTAACTCTCTACACATACCTCTGAATGAAGTCAAGAAAATCTTCTATCTATAAAATTGTACCTTACCTTTTGGCCTTTTTAATAGCAGTAAGTTTTCCATTGCATGCCTTGTCCAGATGGGGCCAAAGCTTATCTACCAGTTCCCAAAACCATTGGAGAGGTGGAACTAACACAAGAAGAGTCAGTTTGTCACAGTCTAAAGGTTATCCATGTAGTGCACAGTGTTTCAGAATTACGATGATCTGACAGAGCTTCAGCCTCCTGGAATTGTCAGCCCTCATCCAGGACAAAGGGAGTGTCTGTGGCATGCCTTAATGCTATGTCTATCACACCATATTTCATGACTGACACTGAAGCTATATATTTTTTTTCTTCCTTTTTGGAGAAGGGGGGAGTCCTTGGTAGAGCAAGAAGATAGGAATGACTGACTTACTCTTGACTTACAGACCTGATGCTTGTTTTGCCAGTTTTGCTGTCCTTGTTTAGGTAGTCCTCCACAGCCCACATTACTGGGGATAAAATACTTGTTAAAGTCCCCCCAAGTCGGAATATGCAGTGACCTGTGGAAGAAGAAATGAAGGTTACTTTTCTGTAACCATAGTTCTGCAAGATGAGCCTCTGCATATTCACACTCCCTGCCTAATTTCCCTACTTCTTTGGCATCTCAGGTTAGGAATTAGTGGGAGGAGCTGAGAGGTAGTTGGGGCCACTCCCACTTTTATCTCTTTGGGAAGTCTCCAGGAATCAGGAAAGAAAGGGGGGCAAGTAGCCCCAGTTGACACTGCTTTCCAGAAAGTTCTGGAAGCTTGCTGCTCAGGTGCCTTCATCCCACAAGTATGAGCATGCAGAGGCTCATCTCAAAGAACAATGGTTCGTTATTAGGAAGTGTGGTTCTTCAAGATGTTGTCCAGGTGGGTCACATGATGAGCCATCAATCACTGCTTTTTCAGAGTCGTCTTCACCTGGGATTCTAAAATAGCAAGAATCAGAGAGGTAGCCTTGTTTGGAATTGCAGAAGTGACAGAGTCCTGTGGCACCTTAAAGACTATCTAAAGTATTGAAGCATAAGCTTTCGTGGGCTAATACCCACTTTGTTGGATGCAAGCAGTGGAAGTAAAATAGCAAGGAAACTAAAGGTTAGTTGCTCTGCCCTTTATTCTCTCATGTGCGTGGGTATGAGGATACACATAGAACAGGCATGGCCCAACAGACGCTTCTATTGAAAGATTCTGATCTCTTATACATGAGGTTCATACACACATAGAGTAAGATCCACACAAATGACAGCTTGAAGAACTATTACTTCCAAATAGAGATGGTGTATAGTTTACTCTTAACAGTCGTTTATCATAGAATCATAGAACTGGAAGGGAACTTGAGAGGTCATCTAGTCCAGTCCTCTGCATGCAAATCTGTGCCCTATACTGAAAAGATATACATGTAGCCTTTTTGATCAAACCACATGGCTACTTTGATTTTTTTCAGGTATAGACAGCTGCAACTCAGCACAGAAAGCAAGGTAGCTGAACTTCTCCATCAGAGTAAATTAAAGTCCTTTGAGAGTGAACGTGTTCAACTCATGCAAGAAGAAACTGCAAAGAATCTCTCACAGTGTCAATTAGAATGTGAGAAATATCAGAGAAAGCTGGAGGTATGTTACAAAAGGAATTTGTGATGGGTTCTCCCTGGGTGCCACATGGAACTGGGGTACCACTGAGCCCCCCTGACCCAACCTGCCAAGCCATTTCCCAAGCTTTAGCCTGCACTTTTATCAGCACACATACAAGTAGGGACACACCCAGCTGCAGTTATATACAGACACTGTGATCAGTTCTGCGTGGGGAGGTTTCAGCTAAGGAATTTCCCAGATACTCAGGTACACCAAAACATGCCAACTAAGCTTAATATACTACATAGATCAGATATGAATAGCAAATTCTAACTCTAAATGATGATGAAAGCAGGCTGAAGATTCTTAAGGGGAAAGCTGCGCTAGCTTACAGTTTAGGAACCTCAGTTGTTCCATTCACTAGGCTAAAAATCCCCTTAGTCTGGGTTCAGCACTTCCCCCGTTTCAGTCTCTCTATACCTTAGGTGTTTTCAAGAGTCTTCTTGCCTGAGGAGGCAGTGAAGAACCGTAATGATGTCACTACCCTGCCTTTTATAGCTTTTGCATATGGCGTGAGCCCTTTGCTTCAAAGTTTGGTTCCCACGCCAGTCAGTGGAAAAACACTGGCATCCCAAGATGGAGTCAAACACCAGGTGACCCGGCCAAATGTCCCTGATTCAGAGGCTGTTTTTATCATCTTCAAGAACACACACACACACACACACACACACACGGCTGCGTGGAAGGCCTATTGTTGTCTCATAATGGTTCATTAACCTGACCCTTCCCAGCTGCCCATCTAGACTGAGAGTCTTTTGCCTAGTGAGTGTAAACACATTTGTAATCGATACATACATAGTATTCATAACTTCAGATGCAAAAACAATATGTGCATACAAGTAGAATAATCCTATTCAGCAAATAGCCTATTCAGTCATATATTACATTACCTATCTTGCATAAAACACATCCTAGTTATGCCATAATCATATAATAATATCTCTATGAAGAATTTGGGGTGCAGCATTACATAATCTTTTTTTTTTTTAATAAAAGTTACAGAACTTGTAATGGAGTAAAAATTTCAGATGTTATAAAATGCACAAGGAATTGGCATTGCCACTAAAATCTGGTTGAAGCAGTTTATTGAAACTAGTTCTTCCCAACATATAGAAAGTATGATTGTAGGTAGAAAGAGGAAGGGAGCAGAACTATCCTTCATGAAGAGAGATTGAGACCTGCTCCATTACTATTTATTGTAAAAAAATTAACATACTTGTTCTGAAAAAAAAATCAACCTGTATAGTACAATTCTGCTTGTCTTCACTAGTTACAGGTGTATGTTCCAAAACTGGATAACCAATCAAGGCTAGAAACAGGAACCTTATATTGCTGGAGAGGGAGTTTCCAGCCCTCAGATGGAACACAGCACTTGTGTCCGGTAGAGCTCAAGGTCATGCCTTCATGGTTCAATATTTCATAGAGAACAGATATTTTAGACAATTTTTAGAAGTTTTACGAAGTTTACTTAGATATAATTTTCCTCTCTGTGATGAGGTAGATTGGCCCTACACTGGTACTGAGAGGGTTAACCCTTCCCTCCTAGCAGAGGAAACCCCGCCCCTGAGGCTCTTCTAGCTGGTTCAGGCAGTATAAGATAGGTCCCACTAATTGAAATTTGTAAAGCAGCCATGCAGCGTTCAATACACATGATTAAACATTATTGATTAGATAACATGGTTAAATTTGGTTCCCAGTTTGGTAGATTGGTTCTACAGTCCATTTTTCCTTAAGATCCCTTATCTACTCTCTCGTTTTCAGTATAGACTGTTGACTGAAAAGATGCAGAGAATACTTGAAGAACCAGTTACCGGTGACTGAGGTTTTTCAAGGTGGATTCTGCATATTCACATTCCTTGTCCTCCTCCTCCTCTTCCTCCACTTCTGCAAAGTTTTATCTGCTCATGGCTCTACATTTAGAGGTGGAAGGAACTGAGGTGGTAACTGCTGACACTCTCGCCCCATCCTCAAAACATGCTTGGACATAGATAGGATGGATGGGAAGGAGATACAAGGGCTATCTAGTAGGCACTACTAGTAGAGGGCTGCACCGTTCACTTGTTGACACGTGTCAAGATATGAATATGCAGAGTCCATACTGAAGAACTTTGGTTACAAGTAAGTAACCTCCATATCCTGTGTACACCCCCACTTATTCCATCTATTTTCTCCTTATTGTGTAGTATATAGCTAGATATTAAAGAATTACACTGGTTTTTGTCATTCCACTTTGTATTAGTAGTGTTTATTTTGTCATGGTCTTTTTCCATTTCCAGGTATTGTAGCTCACCTGTTTTTGCTTTTAAGATTTTCACATTTGCATATGGGCATTTAGAGCTTTTACTTTTAATTGAGTATGTGCCTGTTTTTAAGTCCTCAGCGTATTGTGTTAATTATTTTTGCTAGTCTTGAATGTTACTAATGTATTCACTTTTAGTTCTTTATATTTATAGAAAAGAAGTGCATCATAAATATCAAATTGTGATAATTATGCATTTATCCTTTTATTAAATAAGTCCCTTAATCGAATCAAAGTAAACAACAAAACAATACCTTCATTATTTAAAATCCTACGTACAGTATTAAAATATTTTTTTCCATTATCCTTTTTTATATGACTCGAGAGAGAGTAGATCTGTACATCTACTTTTTTATATTTAGAGAATAACTGCTGTTAAGATTTTTTTCCTTTTCTGAATGATGCATTAAATTGGACGTTTCAACAAACACTGAAAATCTGTTACTTTAAATATTAGTCTATCGAATCTTTCACATAGGTGTTTTCACCTCCCTCAAAAATAACTTATAATCCTGATCTTTACATTTGTTCTGTTGTTTATTCTCACAGGTTCTCACTAAGGAATTTTATAGCCTTCAGGCATCTAGTGAGACACGCATTACTGAACTTCAGGCACAGAATTCTGAGCATCAGGCAAGGCTAGACACTTATGAAAAACTGGAAAAAGAACTTGATGAGATAATAATGCAAACTGCAGAAAGTAAGTTTGGACTCAAATTATACTATTTTTTCTGTTGTACTGGTTCTTATAAAAGATGCATTGTTTGTGATGATATATAACATTTAGCACAAACCTTTTTAGGTAGAGTCAAGATGCAATAAATCCTTTCAGTACAAATTGCATAGTGTGTATTGAAATTATTATTGCATTTTATATTAAAACTAGTGTAAAAGCCCGTGGACATGGGCCAACGGTAATGGCTCGCGGCCCCCCCCACTCACTCAGCTCTCTCCCTCTCCAAGGCCCCCCCTCCCCCGCTCGCTCACCTCTCTCCCCCTCCCCCACTCCAATGGCCCCTCAACCCCTCGTCATGCGCCCGACAGCCCAGCCCGCTCCTTCCCATCCCCCCAGCAGCATGGGGAAGGCGGCCCGCTCCGGCTAGGCTGTGCGCAGCTGGCTGTGCCGTGCCCGGGCGCCTCCGCCCCGCCGGCCCAGCGCCCCCTTCCCGTGCCCCGCCTGGCCAGAGCCCCCTGCCTGTGCCTCCTGCGCCCAGCCACCCTCCTGCCCTATCCTCCTGATCCAGACCCTGCTTCCCTCTCAGCGGCGTACGCGCGGCGGCCATGTTGTGCTGCCGAACTACACCTCCCAGCATGCCGTTCGTCCGGGCCCTCTCTACTGCGCATGACGGCTTCACACAAACTTCCTTAGCCTTTTATTATATAGGATATTTATTGCATCTTAAACTTCTATACCAAATATTCTAAATTTAGACTTGTAAGCCCCCTGGCAGGCTGGGCTAGTTCATTTACGTGCCACATCCGCATGTTCACCCGATTGCAGCTCCCTTTGGCCGCAGTTTGCCACTCCAAGCCAATGGGGGCTGCGGAAAGTGGCTTGGGCCGAAGGATGTGCTGTCCACCACTTCCCACGGCCCCCATTGGTCTGGAGCTGCGAACCACAGCCAATGGGAGCTATGATTGGCCGAATCTGCAGACACGGCAGGTAAACAAACCAGCTTGGCCCTTCAGGGGGGCTTCCCTGAGGGGTCACAGGTAGCCAATTCCTGCAATACATAAATATAATTTGGTTTTAATTCAATGAATGATTAATATTAATTAGGTAAAGTCCAGGAAAACTGGATCCAGATATGAATTAAGTTCTGATGAGGATTCAAAATTTTGGTTCAAAGTAAAACCATGACTAGAGTTCAGGTTTGACAGTGTAGAAAGTATTTAAAAACATAAGAGGAGGATGAAGGACACATTTGCCCTGTATATTCCAACTGAAATCTTGACATTTTAATTCAAATAACCAAAGAATTAGAAGAAAATGTGTTCATTATTTTTTAAAGTTCTGAACATTTATATTTGGATCAATCAATATTGATAGAATATTGTGCCATAGAAATCTTGTAATTTGCTTCCCAGAGCAATATGAAACAAAAGATTTAGGATGTGAAGTATTGACTCCATTGAAATGGTATTTTACAATTAACTTCAATAGGGATAAGATTTCATCCTTTGAAATCTGGAGCCACTCTGAATCTCTTTACCTTGAAATGATGTATTTTTATTTTTGCCCTTGAATCTCATGTGCTATCTTTGTTGTGTAAATATATCATTTCTTACAAAAAGTGAAATAGCATATATCAAATAATCTGACATTTTTTTCTCTGTAGAGCATGTGCAAGAGATTATTGAAATGTGACTATTACAGTCACTTCACTGACTCCTCATTATGTTTCACTTATTAATGTTACAATAGTCTGTAATTGCCTAGTCAGGGATCTGTCTGTTTTAGGAATTTATAATATTTGTCGTAATAATTGAATGCCTTCCACATAAATAGCAGTAGTGAAATCACTTGGAATCTCTGGGTCATCTTCCCTTTTGAGGTAAAAACTAAACTGGGATATTTTTGGTTTTAGATTGTTTGATTGATTTGTGCGGGGTGGGAGGCGGCATGGATTTTTGAGTGAATGAGATATCAGTGTTGTGAATATCATTCTTATGATGGGGCCATTTTGCGCTAAGCACTGTACAAACATTAATTAAAAAGACTGTCCCTACCCCAGTGAGCTTACTATGTGCAATACAATTGATCACAACAGGGGGGAAAACAGTATGGGGGAAAAGGGTAAGATAACAGTAAAACAAACATGTTTTAGCTCAGTGAGTATTATTTGTGGCTCATTGTCTGCCTCAAGTTAAAACTTCTTGTCTTTGCCTGCCAAGCCCTACATTTACATAGCCTGCGCCTACGTATCTGAAGAAATCAGGTGAGATTCTGTGCTGCTCCTCTAAGGTTATGGCTACACAACAACTAGACACTCTCCGCTGGCCTGTGCTAGCTGACTCGGGCTTGCAAGGCTTGAGCTGCTGGCCGGTTTTATTGCTGTGTAGACTTCCAGGTTCAGGCTGCTAGAGCCTGGGCTCTAGGACCCTGTGGGGTGGCAGGGTCCCAGAGCGTGGGCTCCTCACTGAGTCCAGAAGTCTACACAGAAATGAAACAGTCCTTCAAGCTCGAGTCGGCTGGCACAGTCCAACCATGGATTTTACTTTGCTGTGTAGACATAGCCTAAGAGGCCTAGCACAGAACTTGCAGTCCAGTGGGAGGGGAGGGATTAAGGTGGCTGGAAGCCATCTTTGCACCTTCCTTATCCTGTGGTGTTCTGGGAGCTGAAAAGGTCCTTAGAATAATTTAGACAATCCTAGAGGTTTGTCTAAATTATGACATTCTCCCCAAGCTACCCCTTTTAATAGCATTGTATCAGATACAAACAATATGAAAAAGCAGGGTGAGACAGAAGCTGGTTGTAAGTGTTCGTAGCAGTGGGATTTTCCTAGTACATAACTGTGGATATAGTTACTCCCACATTTAAATGTAACCCCAGTCCTATGTTTGTATTTGTTACAATGCTGTTGGAAGGGATAACCTACTCTAAAAAAAATTGCATTTGTAGTGTGTCAGGAAGTATGCCCTATGTTAACCTGGTTTTAATTTTTGTAGATCGGTAAATATTGTACCTTTGGATTATAATAAATCAATTTTAAAGCAATTTTCATTTGTTTTTAAATCTTTAGAAATATGTTTTCAGATTGGTGAGTTATCTAACTCAAAATAGATTTTTTAGCTTTTTTTCTCTGCTTTTAAAAAGTTAAAATGCAATGTAATAATGTTTCTCTTATGTAGTTTACTAATAAAAGTATTGATGTAAGTATAATTTGTATCATCACATGTTTAAGGGAAAGCTTTATATGTTCTTAGTTTGTCAATAATAGCAGAGCTTGGAGATAATAGATTAGATCTTTTTTCTCTGCATTCAGAACTGAGATGCTCTTGCCAATATTTTGTCCTGTACATTCTGTGCACATAGTTCCTCTTAGAGTGTATAATTATGCTATTGCATGTTGCAGCAATGGTATTCTGCCAGAGAAATAAGAAACGCTCACTCTTGGAGCTAAAATTACTTGTTTGCTATTTTATATCACAAATGAGATGGTGAAAGAGGAATGATTAACTGTGTTTCATGTGAAAGGATCTAAATGAACTACATAATATAAAATAACCCAAAAGATAATACTTTGAGGCTTCTGAAACTAGATTGGACAATGCATTAGTAAAAATATATTTCAGAGAATAATCATGCACTGGTAGGAGGATGGACTGAATAGGTCTTTTTCTCTATGTGAATTTTGTAATTAGTAGGGCATGTTTGTTTTGTTTTTGAAGTTGAGAAAGAGAGAAAATGAGTTTCATAGCCAAAATGTTTCTTACCCCAAAATATCCATTTTCAAAATATGTAATCTTTGACAAGCTACATCTTCAAAAGCATAAACATCAAAGTTTTAATTAGCATACTTGTTGGCAGTTTCAGGGGAGAGTCAAAAAATCATATTTTCATGGAGACTGCACCCTTCAGAAAAAGTTAAGGCATGTTGGCCAGTAGCGTGTGAAGTAAGTTAGCATTATGAGTACATTTGTGGCTAAAGTGTTGACTTCAGCCGTCAAGGACATCAGTTATTTTTCATTTCCTCTTTGTTTCGATAAGCGCTACATTTACTTCAAATTTAAAAAGTGAGTGTGAATGAGTGAGAGAGAGATTATAAACATAATTGCTTAAAGGCTTAATTGGCTCTTCTTTGAGTGGTTACAGACTTATGTGTGACCAGTGCACTGAAGTCAGAGAACGTTGCCTAGAAAGGTCTGTAGGCGCACTGCATGTGCCCTCTGGCCGTTGTAGCCCCTCTTAGGACTGTTTAAGAGTAGCACTGCCCTGATCCCTTCAGTTCCTTCTCACCGCCTGTGGCTTGGCTTGGATTATGCCATGTGGTGCCGTAGCTTACACTTTTGTTGTTCTCTCAGCTAGTTTTCTCTTGATATTTTGATATTAATATCTTGAGAAGCAAGATCATTCAAGCACTGTACCATCAACTCTGGTACTGTCTGTTGGGTGACCATTGAGTCTAGCACCAACAACATCAGCCTCAGCACTGATCATATCAATCCCACAGGTTTATCAAACAGCAGCCGATTGACTCTTCCTCTTTGTTCTGGACTCACTTTTTGATATAGGCCACATGTATTTGCATAGTCCAGCATGTGAGATTGTACCTTCATCCTCTTCAAACTTTGTTGAAGTTGGTCTGTCTTCCGAGTTGTCAGTTATTGGATGGATTTTCCAAGTGCCACTGGCGATCCTGGAGTCCCTAGCATGGGGGGCAAATTAGAAAAATATATGTGAAGGTGTCTCCTTTTTCCTGTCCTCCACTGACCAGTACTATAGTTAGCCATGCCTCCACACTAGAGTAGGGAGCAGAGAGAAACATATCTAAGTACATTGAAAATAAGAAGGGATTTGAAGGGCAGAGGGCACATGCTTGTCCCACTGTGTGCTGCTAAGCAAAGTTCTCCATCTTCTTCACACTGGGCACATGCATGCCTGAGTGTAATACACATCTGCACCCATATCTCAAAGAACAGTAGTTGCAGAATAGATAAATAACATTTTTTCCCTCTTACTATAATTATGTTCTTTTAAGGATCAATCTTTTTTAAATATTGGGACGTCTTTTTGTTGTTGTTTTTTTTGCAGTTGAAAATGAAGATGAAGCAGAAAGGATTCTCTTTTCCTATGGGTATGGTGCTAATGTTCCTACAACAGCCAAACGGCGGCTAAAACAAAGGTGAAAACTATGTTTCCCTTTTTATGTCTAAACTAGATAAAAATAGTTTCAGTATATCATGAATTTTGGAAGCCAGCCAATTTGAATGCTGAAAAGTAATTTTATTTTTTACATAACTATACAGTATATGGAAATAATCTTTAAAACAGTGGTTTTGTAGTTTGTGTATAAATGGATGGTTGCATGGATATTTTTCCAGATTATTTAAGCTTCATGTTTTTTCCTTTATCTTTCAGAAAGATAGGTATCTGGATGCCTTGAGTATGCAAAACTCAAATAGCTGTAAAATCAAACTAGTTAAAATGAATTTGAAGCTAATTTAACTTAAAAATAGTGAACTCAGAAGCACAGCTTCAGGAAAGGGAAAAAGTCCAAAGTTTCAGAGCATCATTTTCTCATCTGAATTGTGTGCATACAAGGCCTGATTCACCTGTATCTCCCCCCAGTTTACACTGGTTTAACTTCACTGAAATCTGTGAAGTAACATTTGTGTAAAACTGAAAAAACACAGTGGTGAATCAGGCCCATAGTATTTTCTGAATGTTAGCATCTTAAATCTGTACCTAAATATATATGGTGTGGGCAAATTGATGTTTCTGCTAAAGTCCTAAGTTTTTTATTTGAGTGTTTAAATAATTAATCTTAATATTGTATTAGACAAGGGAAATGAGGTAATATCCTTAATTGAGCCAACTTCTGATGGTGAAAGCTTTTAGTTCTTAGCAGATCAGGTCTTTAGTAACTCCTGAATTGTATTGAAGACATTTTGATCACAATCTGTTATCTGCAGATAGTTTTAACAAAAAGTATAACTTGAGAAAAGCATGCATTTGTTTTTCATTTACTCAAATTGTACGCAGTCCAAAAAAGGAAACCTGTCTCAAGTATGATTGGCTTTTATTGCAGAAATTACATCTACAACTTTTTATGTATCCACCTCCAAAATTAACAGTTGTGTAATTTATTGGATATCATTTTGGACAGAAGTACACCACTGTAATTACTGGATAATATTAAGGACAAAAGGCGATAGTCCCCTACATCTTCACTCTCTGTATTAACCTATGTACCATTTCCTGTTTACTTTGAATTTGTGTTTAAAATAGTTTCTCTCAATCTGGGTCATACCAGGACACATTTTTCTCCATACGTGTACAAAGTTAGTATGTATATGCTAATAGGCCTCATGCCAAGTAATAAGATTTGCATATTATTTTATTTATAGATGCTTATTTTGCCATATCATATTGGTATTTGCATCTAGATTCTTAGAAAACTTCTTACGATATTCTCCAAAATATCAGCTGTAAAAAAAATCCCATTTTGGTATTTATAGTAGGAGACTTGAGTATCTATACCTTAAATTCCTAAATCCTTTGTCTTCAATATGGGAAGCCTTTTGCTACTGTTTCTGTAAAACAACAGCAACCACCTACTGTCTACAAACCATAATTTCTTGGTACTGATAATGAAGGAACTTCAGGGAGCCACTTGTCTGGTCTATATTGCTACTGCTGCATCACATCCATCTACTTGTCTTGGGGGTGGGGAGAAACTATTTTTCCTCAGAATTGTATCCTGTTTGGGTGCCATTAGTGCATCTCATTTTGTGTGTCTGTATTCTTCTATGTGACATGTGAAATATAGGCTATGTCTACACTAGGAATGCTTTACCAGTGAATATACTATACTAGCAAATCTCTCCTACTGTGGGTACAGCTATGCTAATAAAGCTGTGCTTTGTAGCAGTATAGTAAAGCCAGGTTGTACAAGTAAACAGGTTATACAGGTAAAAGTGCTGTTCTTGCTGGTATAACTGCATCTACACTAGGGACTTCTGCCAGCGCAGCTCTATTCAAGGATCACACCTCTTTATACCACTGACTAACACATCTATGCCAACAGAAGTCTGTAGTGTGGACCTGGGCTTAAATATATTTTTCCATTATGTCTGATTTTGAGCACATTTAAGTTATTGGACTTACAGAGGTTAATTGTTTTAACTAAAATCTTTTTCAAACCACCAAAATAGGTATTTTGTTCACTTCCCCTTCTTTCATGGAATATTGGGGTTGCAGCAGCCCAGCAACTTTAAAAGTGCTGCAACTGCAGGTGTATTTTGTCCATAATGGATGGAATTTAGCCACTGTTTCATCATTAGTCATGGAGAAAGTGGTGTCTAACCGGTCTGTAAGATCTATGCACACAGCACTGGTATGTCAGGTGCAGAGTGAGTGCATGAAGGCCCTTTGGTCTTCTTTTGACATTTCCTGGATTCAGTCCAGATGATAGAGTTGAGCATCCCAGGTTGTCATCAAGAGGCTTCATCAGTGTCCTCCAGGTTTGGTTCTGGACTAATGAGAGGTCCAGAAGTTGTGGATTCTTGAAACAGGTTCTTGTCTGTTACGTTGAAATAGTCATCACAATCATTGGTTTATCAGTACAGCATCCCTGTGTGGTGCTCTATGTTGACATAGAGAGCAGGATCTTTTCTCCCCCACAAGCAGAGGTGGGTAGGCATAGATCTGTTTGAAGATGAGGTCAGCTGACTTCCATGATGTTTTTCTCTGGTGCATTGGCACCTCTCTCACTCTTGCTGCTCTAGGACACAGCAGGACATATTAAATCTCTGTGGCATGAGGGAAGACTCAAAACCCCATAGTATGGTACCTTGGGAGAAGAAAAATTACTTGAACTTCCTGTTTTATGACAATTAAGTGCAGTAGATTAGTGCTTTCTCATTTGTCATTCCTCAGAGTGGTAATTTCTGAATATTTTTCTCTTTTCTATCTTATCTTTTCACCTTTCATTTGGAAAGAAAAAGCACATAAATACTGCTAGTCGTCTGATTGCAGTTTCACTGTCTAACTTATAACAGTACTTTTTAATAAGTTGTTAATTATATGTTCTTTGTTGCCAATCAGCTGTTGCATATCACTATTTCACACAAAGAAGCAACGGAAGATTTGATATGCAAGTTTGTTTAAAAAAATAATCTTTCATCTAAAAATGTATTTTGGAAAGTGAATCCTGAAAAGAAAAAAATGTGCCTATAGAGTAGATCACCGCTTCACAAATTTTCAAAACCTGATCCCCCGTTTAAGGAAGATTAAACTTAGCAGGTCTTCAATCTTGCAATGTTTTGTTAAATTTTAAAGTCATTTGATTTTATTCTATTCCATTTTAATTAATTCATCTTACACCTCTTACTAGTTCTTTGCACTCCTGTCTCAAGGCATGTCTTGCACTTTGAAAAACACTGCACTAGCTACAGGTAATTCACATTGGCACTATTATTCAGTGAATATAGGTATAAATTTTCAGAAAAAGTATAGATTTATTTTTTATGTGCACTTCAGTGTTGTGCAGGACTTGCACAGGACTTGTATAACTAAAGCACAAAGTAAAAAGAGCTTAGCAAGGCTTGACTTAAATTTGATTAAAATAAAAGCTTTACTTCATATTTTCAATCTTGGTTTGATAACGGCAAATAGGACTTTCTTATTTTAGGTTTTTTGGTATGGCACATAACTTTCAATTGATTAAATGGTTAGAGCACAAACAAATGATGCTCTTATTTTGGAATTAGCTTTTCATACTATTTTGTAGAATCTGAATATTCAGAATGATCAGTTTTTTGAAAACACTGTTCTATTAGACATTAGTATTTTAACATTCGTGACATTTGATTTATTTGCTTTAAAAAGAGACTTGTGCATTAGGATGGACTTTAAAAATACAACACTCACTCAGATCTTTCTGCTTAATGTGATATTTCACATCTACTTGTACTGAATAAAAGCTTATTACCACAGTCAATATCTCCACTTGAACCTACACTGAACTCTTAAGCCTATGTTTGTGATGACAATCTGTTTCATTGGTCATAAATTCAGTATTATGACTTCACAGTAAGGTCAAGAAGGAAGAGAAAAAGAGTTGCAAAAGATCCAAAGATATATGTAGTTACCGTATTTTTCGCCATATAAGACGCTCCGGCATATAAGACGCACCTAATTTTAAAGGAGGAAAATCTAGAAAAAAAGATTATGAACCCCCTCCGCCGAAAAGCCGCAGATTTTTTTTAAAGCGCCGACCCCCCCCCCCCCCCGCCGGCTGCACCCCTGCCCTAGTCCCCGCAGCTGCACCACCCCCCCCCCCCGTCCCCGCCGCGCTGCCGGATCCACCTCCCCCCCCCCCCGTCCCCGCCGCGCTGCCAGGTCCACCTACCTACCCCCCCCCCCCCCCGTCCCCGCCGCTGCAGGCAGGCTGCCGGGTCCACCTACCCCCCCCCCCGCCGTCTGCGCCGCCGCCCCTCCCCCCTCCCCGCCGCGGGCGGGCTGCCGGGGGCGCCCCCGGCAGCCCGCCCGCGGCGGGGAGGGGGGAACCGGGGCGCACGCGCGGTTTTTTTTTTTGGTTTTTTTTTGTGACCGCGGGCGGGCTGCCGGGAGCGCCCCGGTCCCCCCTCCCTGCCGCGGGCAGGCTGCCGGGAGCACCCCAGCCCCAGTCGCCGCGAGTTGCAGCCGCAGGAGCTCGGCGACCCCCCGGGGGGTCGCGACCCCCAGTTTGAGAAACCCTGGGCTGGAGCCTCCCGCCCCCCCCCCCCCCCCGCGCAAAGGGCTGGCCCGGCTTTTTTACGTGGGCGGGGGAGTCGCAGGCAGTATATTCGCCGTATAAGACGCACCAACTTTCCCCCCCCCCCCCGTTTTGGGGAAGAAAAAGTGCGTCTTATACGGCGAAAAATACGGTAACTACTAAATGAGGCAAACACATGAAAAACAAGTGAGGAGTAGATCATTAAAACAGGATTTATGTTAAAAGGTTCCCAATATAAATCCAGGTGATTGTCTCCATGTATTCCACTTCTGGTGCTCATGTACCCCATGAATGCAAGATTAGAATTTTTTGAATAGTAGTGTCCATTGGGGCATGCTAGCACCTTGTAGCCAGGGTGGGATGGCTACAACCATTCTCCAGTTTACCACCTATGGCTGCAAGACAGAATACCTGCAGTGTCCACATCTCTGTATACTGCATAATTTAGATTTTCACTTATAGTTTTATTTAGTTTTATCCCATTGGCCCATTGGCATTTTTAAAAAAGATTTTAGGGTTTTGAGCTCCCATGCTGTCTTCAACACCAGGAGCACACTGGACATAGCAGAGTCCAAATCCCCAGGATTCAAGACCCGCAACTTTTGTGAGGGAACAATACCCATCTGTGATGGACCCTCTAAGTGCCTTTTTGGTCAGGGGAAATGCATATTCCAGAGATTGTCAACTTTGGCACGTGGCCGCCCAGGATAAGCACCCTTGGCGGGCCTGGTCTGTTTGTTTACCTGCCACGTCCGCAGATTCAGCCGATCCCACTGGCCGCAGTTCGCTGCTCTGGTCCAATGGGGGCTGCGGAAAGCGGCGCTGTGCATTGGACCAGAGAAGCGAGCCCCGGCCAGTGGGAGCTGCGATTGACCAAACCTGCGGACGAGGCAGGTAAACAAACCGGCTGGGCCTTCCCCAAGGGTGCTTACCCTGGGGGGCCATGTGCCAAGGTTGCCAATCCCTGGCATATACTTTGAAAGTGTTTTATATTTTGTTCCTTCTCTAAAATGACACAGAAGTCCAGAAAGTCTCAGCCTAAGTTCACCCTCCTTCAGAGTCTCATGAAAGCAAGATGACTTCCTCCAGGTCAGATCAGCTCTCAGAACTCCCTGGTAAGCCACCGGCTCACTCCAGTCTCCAGATTCCATTTGACACCAATTAAATCCCATTCATCCACAATGGAGTTAGCCAGAAGTTCCTTCACCTCTTCAGCCCAATCCTCTGAAGAGAGAGGACATAAGGAGCAAAATTTTCACGGTAAGGAGAGATGTAGCGCTTCTATCTGGCCCCAAGCAGATCTAGCCTATGACACAGTTTAAGGCCCAGATCGGACTCTGCTAAATCCCTGGCACTGATTGGCCACTGGCCAGCCTCAACATATTCTCTAGCCATAGTACCAGCAGTTGTGGATTAAAGCATCCAGCACCAAAACAGCGTACACCAAAGTAGCCAGCACTGGAATACACAACACTGTTAGAACACTCATTGAAGCTTCTGGCACTGATGCTGAAACCCCCAGCACTGAAAGAGCACTGGCTGACTGAGATTCTGCCTTTGTACCAAATACCTTAACACCAACTGCTTGCACACCAGTCGTCCTTTCTTCTGTGTCTTCACTTGTGGAGCCTCTCTTCATGGTATCTATGCCATTCATGGTACCAGTTGATGATACCAGACAAAACTGAGTCTCTCTTTGCTGCCTTCTGTTTAAAGTCTCTGCTGTGGTGTCACGGAGTCCCCGGAGAGAGGGTCTGGAACTTGATCCCCATGAAGCCAGTCAGGAATCTGGGGGAAGCTTTCCTTCTCCGTAAATAGCCTGTCTCCAAGGCTAGGAGCGTCACAGGTTCCCGCTTCCACCTTCATGGGTCTGACCTCATGACATTCAGCACCTTCTTCCCCTCCATGCGCTTCCCCCAGCGAGCCCGCCCAGGCAAGGTCCTAGGGGAAGCCCTTGGTTCTGCGCCCCAACTCCACAGTCAGACGTGACTCTCAGCCAGCCAGTAAAACAGAGGTTTATTAGATGACAGGTACCTGGTCTAACACAGACAATACAGCGAACGTGAGCCCTCAGCTGGATCCATTTTGGGGGGCAGGAAGCCAGATAGCCCCTCTGCCCTTCCCTGCCCGACTCCAGCCAGCTTCAGACTGAAACTTCCTCATCCGCCCCTCCCCTGCATTCCTTTGTCTTTGTCTCCTTCCCGGCAGGAGGTCAGCTGACCTCTCTCCAACAGGTTCAGAGTAGAGAGGTGGGGGGAAGAGACAGGGCGTTGCCTGCTTGCTTACACGGTCTCTCTGCTTTGCACCAACTACACATCCTTATCCCTCCACATAGACACTCAAGAAATGCATAGGGGAAACTAAGGCACACACAGAGTATTTCTACCCTGTCACATGTGGTACTGGTACTGCCTCCACAGGAGTTTCCCATCCTTCCTGAATATTCGAGAGATTGGTCTACCCATGGAGGAGGTATGTTCCTTCTCCTCGTTGGACTTGAAGGACTGGGGTGATATGTCACCTAGCTACATACCTCAGTCCCTGGTCCATACACCATCTGAAAGGAGAAACTACAGGACAGTTGTGAGCAGTACACTGCATGGTACCTTTCATAGCCCACAGCCCCATATAGTCGTGGCCTTTTGGGGTCCACAGAGGATGCACTTTAATTACAGAGTTTCAACTGCCTCTGAGGTGACTAGAACACAGTCACCCTCCCCTTGTAGACTTCAAGAGGGTCACTGCACTCAGCAGGCACCGCCTGCACTTTATGCAGAGTGAACAGGAAAACTTACAGAAGATCGAAGCCCAAAGTGTCCAAGCATTAATCTGCCAAGGCTGTGACCCCCAGTTGTTCCAACCCCACCTGATAACTACTGGTTCTTCTTCAAGTGATTGCTCACATGCATTCCAGTTAGGTTAGGCACGCGCTGCGGGCCTGGTTGCCGGGAAGATTTTTCCCCTAGCTACAGGCTGGGTCAGCAGGGAGCCCCCTAGAGTGGCGCCCTTATGGCGCTGTATAAGTACCCCTGCGACACAGCCTCCCACTCAGTTCTTCTTACCACTCGCGCTGGTTGTTGGAACTGAGGAGTTCTGCCTTTGCGATCTCCTTATCTCCTAGCTCTTATCAGTCGTTAGTGTTAATAGTTTGTATATAGTTCTTTGTTATTTTAAATAGTTGATAGTGTTGTATAGTTAGTCTAAATAGTTAAGTGCAGGGGTCTTCCCCTGCCGCCCGGGGCTTATGCCTCCAAAGGCTCCGGGCTTTAAAGCTTGTGGAGAGTGTTGGAAGCCTATGCCAGCGGGCAACCCACACTCTAAATGCTTAAACTGCCTGGGAGAGTCTCACATAGCAGACTCCTGCAAAATCTGCAAGACTTTTAAACTCAGGACATGAAAGAATAGAAAGTCTCGCCTCCGCCACATTCTAATGGAGGCAGCTCTCGCTCCAGACTCGGGTGCGGTACCGGGACCCGCTCCAAAGATGGCGTCCAAGACCAAGCCTCGGCCCCGGTCGCACTCCCCGAGCGCGAAAAGAAAGCGGGAGTCCCAGGCACCGCCGTCCACTCAGGCACTGGACCGCGTAGACCAGCCGCCGGCACCGCTACCCGCGGCACCGGCTATAGACAGAGGCCGCTCAGACGAGCAGCCTCCTGCACCGGCACCGTCAACTCCGGCACCTCCAGAGGCCCCGTTGAGTCCGGTTCAAGTGGTCTCCCCCCTCAAGGTGCCGGTCCCGCAGCAACTCCCCTCCACGCCGGAGGCTTTTGCTGCTGCAAGGGAATTGCTGGCCACAGACTCTCCGCCAGCCCAGAGACAAGTGCGATCTAGGGGCAAGCCGCCCATGATCGGCACTGAGATCGCGGCCAGGAGCCCTTCGGGGCCCAGGCACCGCTCGATCTCGCAGCGCCGATCTGACTCCCGGTACCGTTCGACCTCTCTGCACTGGTCGCAGTCTCGGCGCCGCACAGAGTTGAGACCATGCTCCAGGTCTCCTCACGGACGGTCCTGCCGCTCCCAGTCTCATCGCCGATCCGAGTCCCGGCACCCTTGTTCGGCAAGGTGCCGGTCGTACTCTCGACACTGGTCGCACTCCCGGCACCGTTCGGTGAGCTGGCACCAGGGACGATCTCGTCGCCGCCACGCCGCCGCTCTGCATCCCGGCACCGTTCGGCTTCCCGGCGCAGATCACGCTCCAGGCGCCGTTCGTCACCCCGGCACCGGTCGACGTCTCGGCACCGGAGATACTGCCGCTCCAGGTCCCCGGACAGACGGCACACTCCTCTGCAGCACCGAACGCCGCCCCTGCACCGACATTCCTCCAGGCACCGCTCTTCCTCTCGGCACCGGAGCTCGCCGCGTCAACACCGTTCGTCGAGCTGGCACCGCTCCATGGACTGGCACCGCTCACATTCCCGGCACCGGTCGAGGAGCCCTCACCGGGCTGGGCGTAGAGAGTCCGCCAGGCCAGAGACCCGGCGTGACTCTCCGCCCAAGCCTCGGCAGCCTGCCAGCACGGTGGTCCCCTGGCCCTCGTCATCGGCCTCCCCGCGCTCGGTGCAGGGACAGCAGGCCACTCTCCAATCCAGCTGGCCAGCATGGGCACCCTGGGCTTACGACCAGCCCCAAGCCACCCAATCCGAACCCGGGTTTCCCCTGCGGTCGGAGGGTACCGGTGAACCGGGGGCGGGTCCATCTTTGGCGGCTCCTCACTCTGAGGTGCCCCCTAGCCCAGCAGAACCGGGTCCCTATGCCTCCCCAGATGGGGTCGAGGCAGTGGCTGGCACAACATCAGCCAGCCCACCTTCAGTGGACCTTTCCAATTATCAGAACCTTTTAAAGGCGGTGGCAAAGAACATGAACTTGCCCATGGAGGAGGTCCCTGTTGTTGAGGATCCGGTCACCACCATGTTGACAAAGGGCACACCAGCCAGGGTGGCAGTGCCCTTCATTAACACCATTAAACAGAATATAACTGCGGTATGGCAAACCCCGGCCTCCATTCCTCCCACGGCTCGAGGAGTGGAGAAAAGGTATTTCCTCCCTGCAAAAGGGTACGGATACCTATACATCCACCCTCCTCCTTCCTCCCTGGTAGTGGATTCCATTAACAACAAGGAGCGCCACGGGCAGGAAGCCTCCGCCCCAAAAACTAAGGAGGCAAAGAAACTGGACCACTTTGGGAGGAAAGTTTATTCGTCTGGGGGCCTACAGCTCAGAGTGGCCAACCACCAGGCACTCTTTAGCAGACACTACTTTGACACTGCAGAATCCCTGGCCAAGTTTGAGGCCACGGTTCCTCCTGAGGGCAAGCAGGAGTTCAAGGCCTTGCTGCACCAGGGCAGGGACATTGCCAGATATGCCCTGCAAGCAGCCCTCGACTCTGCAGACTCTGCTGCAAGGACAGTGGCTTCCGGGGTTGCCCTCAGACGTGCTGCGTGGCTGCAGTCCTCTAATTTGCCACAGGGGATGCAGCACACTATTCAGGACCTTCCGTTCAAAGGCGTGGGACTCTTCTCAGAGGCCACGGATGCACGTCTGCAAACTTTTAAAGACAAGGGTGTGACCCTTAAAACTTTGGGGATGCACATCCCTGTAACCCAGAGGCGCCCCTTCTTACCCCCAAGGAGGCGGTTCTTCCCTCCTGCATGCCTGCCCCAGGACTCCCTGCAAAGGAGAGGGGCGGGCCTATCGCCATCGCTCAGGGCCACGGCAAGGGGGAAAACAACAGGCCCCTAAACCACCGCAGGGGCCTAAGTCTAACTTTTGAAGGTGCGCCCGAGGGCAGAGCACCAGTCAGAGACCTGGATCCTCCCTTCAGAGATCGTCTGTCCCACTTCCTCCGTGCGTGGTCGAACATTACATCAGACCAGTGGGTCCTCCGCACAGTGGAGCTGGGATATTCGCTTCAGCTGTCCACCCGCCCTCCCTTCCACTCTCCCTCCCCGTCCCTCTTCAGGGACCCCTCTCACGAGCAACTCCTCGTACAGGAGGTGAGGTCGCTCCTCTCACTGGGAGCCATCGAGCCCGTACCAGAGGAGTTCAGGGGGAAAGGGTTCTACTCCCGCTACTTCCTGATCCCCAAGGCAAAACGGGGCCTCCGGCCCATCCTAGACCTGCGCGGACTCAACACCTACATGATCAGGTTCAAGTTCCGCATGGTCACCTTGGGCACCATCATTCCCTCCCTGGATCCGGGAGACTGGTTCGCTGCCCTCGACATGAAGGACACTTACTTTCATATAAGCATAAAACCTTCGCACAGACGTTACCTCCGCTTCCTGGTGGCGGGGGAACACTACCAATTTGCTGTCCTGCCCTTTGGCCTGTCCACTGCACCCAGGGTTTTCACCAAGTGCATGGCGGTGGTAGCGGCATTCCTACGACGCTGCGGGGTACAACTTTACCCGTACCTCGACGATTGGCTGATCCGAGGCACCTCCAGGGACCAAGTGAGCTCGCATGTGCAACTTGTCATCAGCACGTTCGACCGCTTGGGGCTACTTCTCAACAGGGAGAAGTCCACCCTGGAGCCAACTCAGAAAATCGAGTTTATAGGGGCCCTTCAAGACTCCACTGCAGCAAGGGCATCCCTTCCTCAGCCTCGTTTCCTAGCCATTCAGTCGGCCATCCGAGAACTACACGCCTTTCCCATGACGACGGCCCGGGTGTTCCTCAGCCTGCTGGGTCACATGGCGTCATGCACGCACGTCACCCAGCACGCCAGGCTGAGGCTGCGCCCGCTCCAGTCATGGCTGGCGTCGGTCTACAGGCCGAACTTGGACAGCATAGACGCCCTTCTCACCATCCCCAGAGCTACCCTATCCGCTCTGGCCTGGTGGGAGAATCAGGACACTGTGTGCCAGGACGTTCCCTTCCTCCCTCCCAGCCCCTCCATGTCCCTGGTGACGGACGCTTCGTCCCTAGGTTGGGGAGCTCACCTCGGGGAGCTCAGGGCCGCTGGTCGGTGTCAGATCTCTGCCTTCACATCAACGTCAGAGAGCTGAGAGCCGTTCGGGTGGCCTGCCAGGCCTTCCGGGACACACTGCGAGGTCACTGTAGCGGTGCTTACAGACAACACCACAGCCCAGTTTTACATAAACAGGGCGGAGCCCGCTCCAACCCCCTGTGTCAGGAAGCGGTTCTCCTTTGGGAGTTCTGTATAGCCCACTCCATTCACCCAGTGGCCTCATTCCTCCCGGGAGTTCAGAACACGCTGGCGGACCACCTCAGCAGGTCCTTTATGACACACGAGTGGTCCATCCGGCCAGATGTCATCCAGCCGATCTTCCTGCAGTGGGGGTTTCCCCACATCGACCTATTTGCCTCTCGGCAGAACAGGAAGTGCCTCCAGTTCTGCTCCTTCCGCGGCAGCTCCCGGGGCTCCCTGACAGACGCCTTTCTCCTACCCTGGACGGGACACCTATTCTACGCGTTCCCTCCGATCCCGCTCCTGCACAAGGTGATCCTGAATATCAGACGGGACAAGGCACGCGTGATCCTCGTAGCCCCAGCCTGGCCCAGGCAGTGCTGGTATGCGTCCCTCCTCCAGCTTTCCAGGGCCCCTCCCATCAGCCTCCCACTGTGGCCAGACCTGATCTCGCAGGATCACGGTCGCCTACTGCACCCGGACCTGCAGTCCCTCCACCTCACAGCGTGGCTGCTCCGTGGCTAAGGGGCCCGGAACTCTTGTGCTCGGCCGAGGTGCAAGGTGTTCTTCTGGGAAGCAGAAAACCATTGACCAGAAGCACCTATACAGCAAAGTGGACCCGCTTCTCGGCTTGGTGCAGGCAACACGACACCATTTCCAGTGAAGCCCTGATTCCGCTTATCCTGGATTACCTACTAGGCCTTAGACAGCAAGGCCTCTCTACCTCTACCATCCGGGTCCACCTGGCCGCCATCTCGGCATTCCACCCTTGCCAAGCGGATCACTCAGTCTTCTCAGACCCTGTTGTATATCGTTTCCTTAGAGGGTTGGACAAACTCTACCCGAACGTTAAACGTCCCATTCCACCCTGGGATCTAAACCTGGTGCTTTCCCGACTCATCATGCCCCTTTTGAGCCCCTCGCCACGTGTTCCTTACTCTACCTTTCCTGGAAGGTAGCCTTCCTCGTAGCGATCACCTCAGCTCGTAGAGTGTCAGAGATCCGTGCACTGACCTCCGAGCCACCTTACACGATTTTCCATAAGGACAAGGTGCAGCTACGCCCCCACCTGGCCTTCCTCCCTAAGGTGGTCTCCCCCTTCCATATTAACCAGGACATTTGCCTTCCGGTATTTTACCCGAAGCCCCATACCTCTGGAAGGGAACAGCAACTACACACGCTGGACGTCAGGAGGGCTCTTGTGTTTTATTTAGATCGTACAAAGCAGTTTAGAAAAACAACTCAACTTTTTGTTGCAGTAGCGGAGAGGATGAAGGGCCAGCCGGTCTCGGCCCAAAGGCTCTCCTCCTGGATTACCTCGTGCATTCACATCTGTTACGAACTCGCGGGCAGGCCCGTTGAGAGAATAACAACACACTCCACGAGAGCGCAGGCGTCCTCTGCGGCCTTCCGGGAGGGAGTTCCAATTACGGACATCTGCAGAGCGGCTACCTGGTCCTCCATCCACACCTTCGCAGCCCACTACGCCATAGTCCAGCAGACCAGGGACAACGCGGCATTTGGGTCAGCTGTCCTACGATCAGCGATGGGTCAATCCGATCCCGCCTCCTAGGTATTGCTTGTAGTCACCTAACTGGAATGCATGTGAGCAATCACTCGAAGAAGAAAACAGGGTTACTTACTTGTAACTGTTGTTCTTCGAGATGTGTTTCTCACATCCATTCCAAACCCACCCTCCTTCCCCACTGTCAGATTAGCTGGCAAGAAGGAACTGAGTGGGAGGCTGAGTCGCAGGGGTACTTATACAGCGCCATAAGGGCGCCACTCTAGGGGGCTCCCTGCTGACCCAGCCTGTAGCTAGGGGAAAAATCTTCCCGGCAACCAGACCCACAGCGCGTGCATAACCTAACTGGAATGGATGTGAGCAACACATCTCGAAGAACAACAGTTACAAGTAAGTAACCCTGTTATCTTCTAGGAATTTCCCAGGAGGGTAGACAACACATTAGAATTCCTGATCAAGAGAGCACATGAAAAGTTGGACAAACTACTCAGTATCCTACCATTGTTGTTCTCTAGTAGACTGGCAATACCAATAAGTATGGTTGGAACCATCCAGGCATTTTTGGAAGATTCCTGTTCCAATGGCACCTACATCTAAGAAAGCAGACATCTCCCTTCCAAGGGCTTTGAATATTTCTTCAACCTCCAGACAACAAGCTCTCTGGTCATAGCCATGGTCCATAAGAGGTACAAGCAAACGGGTTCACCAAAGTGACTCCCAAGGCTAAGACCCTGAAAAGTTAGCTGGAGGTTGAAACTCATTAGCCAGTCTATAAATGTGCATAGTGAACTAACAAGTGATCCTGGCCAAATACAACTGCCTGAATTGGGCGTGGTATCCCAGTTAAGTGATTAACTCCCACAGGAGTATGGAGAGGGGATGCTCAAGGCATCCTGGTTGCAGTCTTTGGGAATACTGAATTAGGTTCAAACAACCATCGAGGGCCTCTCATTCAAAGGTTTTGCCCTCAGTGAGGCTCTTAACATGTTGAAGGACTTAGTGACCTTTCTCTCCCTATCCATTCCCACCCTATCTTCCAGAAGGAGACAGTACAAACTGTAGGCCTTGTTGGAATCTTAGGCGTAGCTAACAATGTGACTCAAAGGCTGCGAACCGGAGTAGGCCTGGCCTTGACAAAATAATGCACTAGACTATTGGCTAACCAAGAAAACACATTCCTGACTGGAGAGGATGGTACAAAACACCCAGAATTCTCAAGTCGTTACATAAACAATTTAAGAGATGGTACAAGAACACACTAACCCCTTGTAAGATAAGGATGAAATGACAGGGTAATGGATAATGCTGTTTTGTTCACAGTAGCAGGTACAAGGAGAAGGGTGGTAATTAGCAGCATCTGGAATGTAATACATAACTTGTTTGTATCAATGTAAAAAAAAGAAATCATAGGAGGGGCATCTTTGGCCAGATGTAGGGGCAGCGTCCTGATGTACTATCGCTTCTCGGCCTTTTGGCAAAGAAAGCATTATCTACTATGTTATATCTGACCTGGTACCATTTTTGCTGGTACCATTGCTCATTCATGTTTTCCTGCCATTCAGGGAGACTCCACCTCCTGAAACCTCAGTATTGTTTTAGTAGGCTTTATGAGACCTCAGTATATTCCTTGTACCATCTGTTCCTGAAGACTGCTTTCCTAGGGGCTATTACATCAGCCAGAAGAGTAAGTGAGATTTCAGGCCCTTATAGTGGAACCACCTTAATGTTCCACAATGACAAAGTGACTTTAAGACCTCAGCCCAGGTTTTTACCTGGTTTCTGACTTTCATTCTAATTAGATGAGTGGTTTCTGACTTTCATTCTAGCTAGATGAGCCACCCATCCTGTCTTCTTCCCCATGCCTCATATTACCGCGGGTGAAGCTAAACTTCTCCTCTTGGATATTGTGAGGTCTCTTTCTTACAGTCTGGACAGATTTAGGAACTCTTCTAGATTATTCCTAGTATTTTTCAACAGAATAAAGAGTCAGCCTATCTCTACTCAGACTGTCACATTGGGTTAGTTAATTAAGACATGTTATGTGATGGTCCACTTGGGCTTGCCTTGGCAGATTAGGGCCTTTTCCACTAGAGTTCATTTACCCTCTGCTACTTTTCCATAAAGTGTCCCAGTTTCAGATATTTACAGAGCAGAACTGGAGTTCAGTTCACCCCTTCACCCAGCACTAGACCTTGGTGAAATGCTCTAGATTCGATGCCCACTTTAGCAGTTCAGTCATTATTCCAGTAGACACTGAGCACCCATCTCTAGAACAGGAGTTATGGCTTGTGAATCACCAGAAGCAGAATACATGTGGACAATCATTGAAGAAGAAAGAACAGTCTACTGTAACAGTAGTTCTTTGAGAAGTATTGTTCACGTGTATTCTACATCTCACCCACCGTCCCTGTTTCTATAGCGATCTGAGCCGTATAGATTCTGTTTTAGCAAAGGACTGGTTAGTGGTTGCAGCTTTCCTACCCATTATGCCCTGAGCTATGGACATTGCTTTTCAGAAGATTCCAATCTCATGTGCACAAGGGGACATAAACACCAGAAGTGCAATATGTAATAACATCACATCTCGAAGAACCATATATGCTGTGGGATAAGTAACCATTATTTAACATCCTGAAGTCCATTTCAATGTTATAGATAATTATAATATCACTTAAAATTATTTTGTGTAGTAATGTACGGTATATTTTTTGTTTTATGAGCAGGTACGAGCCTTCCAAAATAATTACTTGCGCTGAACTAATATAACATTGTAAAGTGACAGAGGTAAATTACCTTAGTGAACAAGGTATCAAAATTATGTTTTTGTGGGGATGTTACTTCGGTGCAGTTAAAATTGTAGTATTGACTTAGAGCCCTGCGCAGATACAAACATTTGTATCTGTATCCAATCCGCAAGCTGTATAAATTGTCTGCAGTGTTGCGGGATTGTACATAACAGCTTCACAGGTCACCACACAACACTGACACAGGGCTGTGTCAAACCACCAACTGCCTCCCACTTGTCCCTATAGACCTCCTGCCATGTGCGCATCTGCATCCGAGCTGTGATCCGCAAAAATGGTCTGTGATACCCGCAGATTTGCAGGGCTCTATTGAGTTGTTCTTCCAATTTTAACTAATATTTATAATATTTTACTCTATATTTTACCTGCTTATATTTTAGCAGTAATGAAAAATTAAAGCAAGCAAGTTCTCAGCTATAAGTACTAGAATGCATTTTGCATATTTCAGAAAACATTCCACTTGAACTCTATGTATTTGTTTATTTATTTATTTTATTTTTTTATTGGCACAGTGTTCACTTGGCAAGACGGTTACTGCAGCTAGAAAAGCAAAACTCATTGCTTGTAAAAGATCTGGAACATCAGAAAGAACAAGTCACACAGATTTCACAAGAGGTAAATTACTTCCACAAGAGAAAAAAATATATAATACTATAAATATTGCAGAGCAGTCCTTTACAGAACAATTATTTTCTAAACAGTTTATTATGTATTTGCTTGCTGTCTAAAAATGATCTTATAATTAACAAAAACACATTTATGCTAAACCTTTTCAAAGCAATTTATAGTGTATTGTAAAACAGATCTAAAGGAGAGATTACTTTACAGACTAAACAAAAATATAGGCTAGACAAAGTTCTAATTGCTGAGCAGATGACTAACTAGCAAAACTAGATTGGTATTTTCTATGATGGTTAATTTTTCAAACTAATACCCTGTTACTTCTGACAAAGGTCTGCTTTTTTAAATCACTTTTTAAGATATTACTTATCTGTAAAAGCTCCCTACTTTTTTGCTATATTTGTTCAGGCTCTTTAGTCTTTGAACACACAAATATAGGTTATATCTGGGTTATATCTGGGTGATAGCTGATAATATCATTATGCTAATTACTTTAAGGAACATTCTGTATTGTGTTTTTTTAAAATGTTCTCTAACTTAATGTTAGTTTAATGATTGATAAGTACCTATATATTTTACAGTTCATAATTTTAATATCTTTACTAGCTAAAGTTATATTACTTTGACATGGAGAGTGAATAATGAAAACTGTGTGAAATCCCAGACTCAAATTCAGTAATGCCTAGAAATTTTTACATTTTCCTTCAGACTCTCATTTTAAGATTGAAAGAGCTTCATTAGTCTTAAATTATCAGAGGTGACATTACCACCTTATTGAAATCCCAGGCAGGTTATGCTTTAGTTGTGTGGTTTAATAGTTTGATTTTAAGATTATCATACCACTTAATTTGGAAAACAGAACTATACTATACACTTCCAAATAAAAGGGACATTTCTAACAGCTCTGCCTGACATTTCTAGGTGACAAATTTTGAGGCCTGTCAATCGTGAAACTTTTAACACTTTAAAAGCTGTTCTAATTATGTTAAAGGTAAATGTATTGTAATTTCACACTGCCAGCCACAGTTTCAATTGGGAGGGCATGCAGAAGAACAGCATACACCTACCTTTCTCAAGTTTCCGTCATGTGCTCCAGAAACTCAACTTTAATTGGTCCAAACATCTTAGTGAATGAAAGCAGACAGAGATTCTGATTAAAGCTAAGGATACAACTTTTCATAACTACACCAGAGAGTTAGGTAAAGGACACCTGGCATTTACTTCCAAGAAGACCACTGGGCTGATTGTGCCAACAGAAGATCCCATACTCTGTAAAGACAGAGCAGTCCCCCTCCTGCAAAATTTTCCGAAGGATCAGGACCAAACACTTCCAGATTATCTCACCATCTTTGTGTATGGAATGAAGGTTTAAACAAGGAGTGCCTCAGCACCGGACACTGAAGCAATCATTTGCCATACAACGCACAAGGGAGCAGCCCATGCCATGTCTACACCAGCAACTCTGATCTCTCTACTATCTGCGCAGAGCACTTGTATACAATTGCAACAAATGGTTATCAATACCATCCCTCACATCCCTAGCCAAGTCCTGTGTGCTGTGAAAAAAAAAGAAGAACCGATATGACTAGCTGCCACTCTGCAGTTTAGGAAAAGTTCTTCTTAGCCTTCTAATAGAGCTAGGCAAAAATCCAGAGGTGGGAAATCTAGCTATAACAACAGGAAAGGGGAAAAAATAAACCAAGAGAAGGGTGTGTGAGTTCAGAAGTCCATGTCGGTGAGAGAAACTATAAATTGTCCACCCCTCTGTGCCTTTGGACCTGTCAGATGTCCCTGCAGCCCACTAATGGGTCAGTCAGGCTTCAGGGGTGGGAAATAATGGCCTTCAAGCTCTTATGAAGACCTCCCCATGTCTGAGGCTGCCAAGGGGGAGTTGGAGGAGCAGCACTTTTTCCTTCACCTTGCTGGTCAAGATCCCAGGAGTGCCTTTTTTCCTGCCAATCTTCCCAAATAAGGCAGCACTTTTTATTAAATCCCTTGCGATTGCAAAGAAAACTGCCAAAATGTGAATGGAGTGTAAAAATACAACAAAATGTACCCAAGTTTGTAGAGAGCCTGAAACAGTAATCATTCTTGAGAGGTCTGCGCTGATCCTGTTCATTTCCATGAGTTATTAATTCAGCTATCTATTGATAAGTATTTAAGTGTCAAAATGAACTATTTCGCTTTTGTACAAAGCCTTTAGGAAAAGAAAGGGGGTTAATCTTTATAGGAAGATCCATGCAATCTATTTAGGCTCCACACATGAGTATTGCTTGGGAGAGTACAACCCCTTATTGCCCCCCGCCCCATCATGAATGAACGAAACCTAGTGTTTCTATCAGAGCTTCACAGAGCATTTGAGCCCAAAAGCAAAGGAGTCAAGCCCCTAAGAGGACACATGATTCTATTTTTAATATATTTCCAATCTACTACGAATGGTTAGTATCTCAGACTGGGAGAGGCTGATTTTTTCACTGTAGCTTGGAAGGTTGCAATTACCTTTTGATTTCCAATTAGATTCCTTTTGTGTCCTCACTCAAAACAGGGGTGAGAAGCTGATATTCTTAAATGTGAATAGAGGAAATTAGTTTGAGATCAAGTAAAGAGAATGTGAAATTCCAAGAGCCTTGATCACTGTGGTGATAGTTCTGTATTATCTAGGCTTCAGTGATATCCTTCTTTGACCCAAGTATGACTGTGGCTCTGTCAGGTGTTCCTGGCTTATTCTGGCCATGTTATGGTTTTGAGACATAGAGTAAGTGATCATAAACCAAAGAAAAATATTTTCTGTTTACTGATGTAGACGGAACAAAATAAAAATTGTTTTGAGTCAGAAACTGAAACAATTGCTTAAAAACAAAAAATTGGGTTTGGTTTGGTTTTGATTTTTTCTAATTTCATCCTGAAGAATATGCCTGAAAATTTGAGTTTAAAATAGCACTATCATATACAATTTTTCTGTAAGAAAGGTCATCTGATTTGTTAACCTGGGAGATTTGAACTTTTGAAATTATTGTTAAATTAGTATGATATTTCCAACAAATAGGGAAATCTTAGTGATTCTGTTTACCTGATATATAAAACTACTTTCTATCTTTTCATAGGCTCTTAAGCAGATGAGCCTTGAGCCCCAGCTTATTGACTTCAACTAATTTTAAACACTTTTTTTTTAAAGAAGTTCCTGTACAAGGCTAAAACATTGTGTTTAAATATTGTACAAACAGCTCCTCTGATTATCAAATAGAATGGAAGCTAGCTTCTCAAGGAGAGAAGGCTCCTATTCTGCTGGTGTTCAGAAAGATGGCCATCACTAGCAGGAGGTTTAGAAATACGCATTCTATTTAGTAAAATTGTATTCAGTATTCTTGCCACTGTTTTGGACATGAAGAAGAGCTCTCAGTACGCTCAAACGCTTTTCTCTCATCTACAGAAGTTGGTCCAATAAAAAATATTCCCTCCCCCACCTTGGCTCTTTCAGTCAGTAAAATTAACAGTTACTATACAATGAGAAATTTGTTTCTTACATTGGAAATTTATTGACTGCTATAAAGAGGCAGGCAGGTGTTGGAGATTCTTAAAAATCAAATAGAGCAGTGAAAACCATTGAAAAAAGATTAGTAGTATTTAGTTAACAAGGACTAACACTGAGAAATTATTGACAGAATATATGTTTTTCATAATACTTTGTAACCTGATACATTCATATTTACCTCTGTAGTGTTTGTTTCCAAGAAACCAGTAGTAAATGAGTAAATGAACGGTAGCATAAGGAAATGAGAAACTAGTTAAGCCTTCTATGTCTTAATCTGTAACCAGAAAAAATATTTTGAAATTTTTTTATTGTTCATCTGTTTTTTCTGATTATCATTCACCCCTGACTGCCCCCTGAGACCCTCTGGCCCTTATCCAACCCCCCGGCTCCCTCACCACATCGCTGCTCAGATGCTGCTACCGCGATGATCCTCTGAAGCGCACTTGTGCGTCTGGCCCCTAGCCAGCCATGGTGTCGTGCAGCCCAGCCCCCCAGAGCACTGCTCATCCGGCATGCTAAGGCTGTGGGGGAGGGGAGCATTGGGGGAGGTGGGAGGAGCAGCCTCCCTAGCCGGAGCTCAGGGGCCACTGGCCCACTCTGCATTAGGATGTGCCTGGCACACCTGGCACACCTCGTGGCCACGCCTATGGTGTTATTAAAACTTGATTTTAATATTGGGAATTTGATTTAACATTCAGAAACTATAAAGGAATTTTTTAAAAGTTTGAGGGATAATTTGTTTATTACACTGCCAAAAACTGTAAAAGTTAATACAGTAAACCAAAGAATAGCAGCAAGGATAAATAGTAAACAGGGAAACTACAAAGGATCTGAAAAGGGAATGACTAATAGGAATACAACCAGAAGAAAATCATGGCATAAATAAGACAAGTCCCAGAGTTCATTTCTGAAGCAAAGATAAAAGTTTAACTCTTCAGTAATTATATAAACTACTGAAGAGATGCATACATTCACGCGACTTGTGCTCAAGAAAAGGAGTGTGGCAGTGGTGTGGAAGACAGCCAAGATTTGAGGAAGATGAAGTGGAGAAAAAACCCTGAGACTTGAACACTAGGAGGCCATTAAAAATTCTGGTGACAACAGTTTCAGTGGAGTACAGAGATTGGAAGCCAAATTCAAATGGATCTAGAATTGAACTAGAGGAGAGGAACAGTTGTAGATTAAAGGGAATTGACAAGATGGTTTGAGGGGGTTGCATGTTTTATTGTCAGATCCCTTTTATATGATCATAATGTGCTGTACTACTTTATAAATTTTAAATAAATTCATTTTTTCTTTTTTCAGCTTCAAAGAGCCAATTCTTTGTTGAGTCAAGTACAACAGCCATACAAATACCTCATTGAGTCTGTACAACAGAGAGATTCTCAGATACATTTACAAAAAGAACATATTACACAACTTGAGAAAGATGTCAGGTAAATAGCAAAAATGTCTGTGTATGTCATTTTAATATTTATCTGCATCCCAACTTAGAAATAATATTAGTCTCATAACATTTAAGACTTTACCACTGCATCATTCTCTAAACCAGTTTTACATGCTGCAGTTCTCGCATCCAGGTTTTCCCTCAGTCTCACAGAGCTGGAAAGAGTTGGATTTAGGGGCTGGTCCCCACTATGGCTTAACGTCGACTTTAGCGTCTCTAAGTCGACATAAACCTCTACCCGTCCTCACACGGACGCCATTTGCGTCGATTTAAAGGGCCCTCAAAATCAATTTCTGTACTCCTCCCTAACGAGAGGAGTAGCGCTGAAATCGACCTCTCTGGGTCGATTATGGACTAGTGAGGACGCATGGGACGTTATTGGCCTCCAGAGGCTGTCCCACAATGCTCCATTCTGACCGCTCTGGATAGCCTAAATGCTCCACTGTGACCTCTGGACAGCAATCTCAACTAGCTGCTCTGGCCAGGTAGACAGGAAAAGACCCGTGAACATTTGAATAGCATTTCCTGTTTGGTCAGCGTGGCCAGCTCACCTGCACAGCTCAGTTGCCATTCAGAGAAATCAGCAGCACAAGCCGCCATGCAGACCTCAGCATCACAAGATGCCATGCAGAGCTCAGCAGCACAGGAGACCAGCCAGAGGAAAAGAGCTCCAGCATGGTCCAGTCATGAGGTGCTGGATCTGATCGCTATCTGGGGAGAGGAATCCGTGATGTTGGAACTCCGCAACAACAAACAGAATGCCAACACATTTGCCAGGGTCTCCAAGGCCATGCTTGACAGTGGCCACAATAGGGACGCCCAACAGTGCCGCGTGAAAATAAAGGAGCTGAGGCAAGCGTTCCAGAAAGCCAAAGAGGCAAACGGACGCTCAGGGGGCGCGCCGCGGACATGCCGGTTCTACAATGAACTGAATCAGATAATGGGGAGCGCCCCCACCACCATCGCACCGGTTTGCGTGGACTCCACCCATAGGATAATGGTCAGGCCTGAGGAGGATTCCGAGGAGGAGGACGGAAATATCACGGAGCAGCAGGAGGCAAACGGAGAAACAGTATTAGCAGACAGCCAGGAGCTGTTTATCACCCTGGAGCCAGTACTTTCCCAACCGTCCCAAAGGGGTACCCCAGCCGGCGAGGGAACCTCTGGTGAGTATGCTTTTTTAAGGGATTAGATGACTCATGATTTTTAAAGGAAGCATTTATTAATCACTAGCGAAAATACCCGGCGTTGCTCGGGTCAGTCGGAGGTGCGGAGGGGGCAGAGAGCTGAGCGAGTGTGGGGTCCGTTGGAGGGGGGAGGGGGCAGAGAGCAAACCTGACATCCCCACCTCAACTACTCCTCGACCAACCCCGACTCACATTTTCACCCCCCCCACCCACACCCAACACCCCCACCTCGCCCCCTACCAACACCCCCTGACCAACACCCACACCTCACCCCCCGTAGACCAAACCTGACACACCCACCTCACTTTCCCCCCCAACCAAACCCGACACCCCTACCTACCACCACAAACAAACCCGACACCCACACCTCACTTACCTCTCGACCAACCCCGACCCCCCTTCTCGCCCCCCCAAACAAACCCAACACCCCCACCTTACCTCCCGACCAAACCCAACACCCCCTGACCAACCCCAACACCCACACCTCACCCCGACACCTTCCCACCCCCACCCCCCAGACCAAACCCAACACCCCCGGCTCACTTACCCCCCCGACCAAACCCGACACCCCCACCTCACCCCCCAGCCAAACCCGACACCCCTACCTGACTTACCCTCCAACCAAACCCAACTCGGGTCCGTCGGAGGTGGGGAGGGGGCAGAGAGCTGAGCGAGTGCGGTGTCCGTTGGAGGGGGGAGGGGGAAGAGATCTGAGCGAATGCGAGGTCCGTTGGAGGGGGGAGGGGGCAGAGAGCTGAGCGAATGCAGGGTCCATTGGAGGGGGTATTATGACATCATAAGTATGTCACAGAGAACAGCAGCTGCCCAGCTGATGTGATTGGCCTTTAAAGAATTTCACCCCTGGGGAGCATCAGAGGTGAGATTTGAAAAATTTTCGACTCTTACCCTGATTAGGACTCCAAGACCTATAACTGTACCAAATTTCAAGTCTCTAGCTCAAACGGTGTGGAAGGAGTAAGTGCACATACATACACGCATACACACATGCATATACCATTTGACTTTTATATAGAGAGATTAACTTGCCCTAAGGACTTGGCGTGCATTCATTGCTGGTCCCTTTTTATTCAAACAGTTTGTCAATATACTCCGGTATTGAGCGGAAATCCTATATGGACATCTCCATGAAACTATCAAGGAGGTAGCGATGAACCTTCCGCAACAGATTTCTGGGGAGAGCCGCCTTGTCTGGCCCCCTGTGATAGAAAACCTTCCCACACCACGAAATTAGTAAATAGTCTGGTATCATTGAGCAGCACAACATTGCGGCGAATGGACCAGGACTTTGTAATGATTCCAGCAACATGCGTTCTCTATCTCTCTGAGAAATTCTGAGAGTGATGTCATTCATGGTTGCCTGTTTGAAAGACGGACCGCAATTAGTCCGGACACAGCGAGCAAGACAGCCCGTAGCAAGAGCAGGCAGAGGGGTTTTGAGCCTGCAAGCGCACACCACCTCCCCCCCCACCGCCAGCGCGCACTCCCCTTTCCTCCGAGCCAGCCCGTAGCGAGAGGAGGCAAGGGTTTTGAGCCTACAAGCAGCTGCTTCCGCAACCAGCCCGTAGCCAGAGAGTTTTTGGTTTTGTTTTGCATTTCGCAGTTCACTGGGAGCCACGCGGTGGGGGGGAAAGGGGTGTGGTTACTCTGGAATATCCGAGCGCTGCTGTAAAGAGTATGGCTTAGCTTACCATGGCCAGCTGCATGGTGATTTCAGTAGCCGTGTTGAGGCTGTCATGTGTGGGAGATGCTTCTGTGACTTTTGTGTGAGCCCAGTCACTTTTTAGGTGTAGAATATGACCTTGTACAGAAACCATATCAGGCCTGTGAATACTGTGAGTTCCCCCTTGCATAGTACTCCCATTGTGATCCGAGAATGTATCTGTCTCTAACCTTGTACCTTTCTTTCTTTGCCCACAACAGCTGCACATTTATCTCTGAACACCCCCTCCTCCTGCACCTCACGCCTGCTATCGCAGATACGAAAGCGTAAAAAGAAAACGCGTGATGACATGTTTAACGAACTACTGCAGAACTCTCACGCTGAGGCCACTCGGTAGACAGAATGGAGGGAAAAATTGCTACAGTTAAGACAAGAATCAAGAGCTGCAGCAGAAAAGTTGCAGGAGCGTGAAGAACGGCATCAGGAGCGTGAAGAAAGGCGGATGGATGCTTTGCTCCGGATAATGGAGGACCAAAGCGACATGCTCCAGTGTCTGGTGGAGCTTCAGCAGGACCAAAGATCGCCTCTACAGCCTCTGTCTAACCACCGGCCCCCCCACCACCACCCCAAGTCCCATAGCTTCCCCACGCAAACGCGGGGTGAGAACCCGGGGGGGGAAGCTCCGGGGACTGGTCCACTCTACCCCACAAGCCAGCACAAGCAGCAGCAGGATGAGTTTATCTAAAAACTTTTAAAAGCTGCTGTGTCTTGGCCCCCCTCGGTGCAAGGACGGCAGGCTTAGGGCTGAGCAGAGCAAGGGAGCGGGTTGTCAAACACTATCTTGGGTACTCATAAAACTGGTTTTCAAGGCGTCCCTGAGGCGCAGCGCTGTTTGGCTGCTGGTAAGCAGCGGACAGGAAATTTGCCTCTGCCTCCCAGCCCGTCATAAACGTTTCCCCCTTGCTCTCACAGAGATTGTGGAGCACAGAGCAAGCAGCAATAACAATGGGGATATTTCTCTCGCTGATGTCTGAGCGAATCAGTAATGAACGCCATCTCCCTTTGAGTCGGCCAAATGCACACTCTACGGCCATTCTGCACTTGCTCAGCCTGTAACTGAACAGCTCCTGACCCCTGTCCAGGGCTCCTGTGTAGGGCTTCATAAGCCAGGGCATTAAGGGGTAGGCTGGGTCCCCAAGGATAACGATCGGCATTTCTGCACCCCCCACAGTAATTTTCTGGTCTGGGAAGAAAATCCCTTGCTGCAGCTGTCTAAATATCCTAGAGTTCCTGAACACACGAGCATCATGAACCTTTCCCGGTCACCCCACGTACAGGTCGGTGAAACGTCCCTTGTGGTCAACCACTGCTTGCATGACCATAGAATAATATCCCTTCTGGTTTCTGTACTCTGCGGCCTCGTTGTCCGGTGCCAGGATAGGGATATGAGTCCCATCCATAGCCCCACCACAGTTAGGGAATCCCATGGAGGCAAAGCCATCTATTGTAGCTTGCAGGTTTCCAAGGTTTATAACCCTGGGTAGAATCAGCTCAACGATTGCTCTGCTTACTTGCATCACAGCAGACCCCACTGTAGATTTACCCACCCCAAACTGATTCGCGACTGACCGGTAGCTGTCTGGCGTTGCAAGCTTCCAGAGGGCTATCGCCACTCGTTTCTGAACTGTGAGGGCTGCTCTCATTTTGGTATTTCTGTGCTGGAGGGCCGAGGAAAGCAAGTCACAAAGTTCCATGAACGTGCCCTTACGCATGCGAAAGTTTCTGAGCCACTGGGAGTCATCCCAGACTCGCAGCACTATGCAATCCCACCAGTCAGTGCTTGTTTCCCTGGCCCAGAATCAGCATTCCATGGCATGAGCCTGCCCCATTGCCACCAAATTTGCCAGATTGTCAGTTGCCCTACTTCCAAAAACGTCATTGTCCCTGTCCCTGCTATGCACTCCAGGTCCATCTCCTCATCACTGTCGTCAGTTTCCAAAAAGCGCAGTTGTCTCCGGATCGCATTCCTCTGCAGACGTTGCAGCATAAAATCCACAACAGTGCGCGAGGTCCTCACAACGGCCAGTACTGCAGCGGTGGCATCAGCGGGCTCCATGCTTGCAGTGCTATGGTGTTAGCGCAGCGCGGAGAAAGGGCGCGAATAATGGGATGCCTACCCACAGTGCACCGCAAGAAATGGGGCGCGAAATTATGAAATGCCTACCCATAGTGCAGCACTCGAAATGGTGCCTGCTGGGGACTCTGGGAACTGTGGGATAGGTACCCACAGTGCAACGCTCGCTATGTCGACGCTTGCAACAGTTTTGCGGACAAACACTGTCGACTTGCTGTGCTTTGTGGGGACTCACAAAATCGACTCTATACAGTCTGCTTTAAAAAATCGACTTAAAGGAAATCGACCTACTGCTGTAGTGAAGACATACCCTAAAAAGGAGTTTGAAGCTGTGGAGAGATGGTGGGAAGAAGAGGAAGGTCATGGGAACAGAGAGGAACAAACCAGACTTCATATGGAATCAGGGAAATAGTTTGGAGCCAGAGAGAGTGTATATGATGGAGCTGCACTTTGAGCTGGGAGAGGCGCAGTCTGTGGCATAAATAAGACAAGTCCCAGAGTTCATTTCTGAAGCAAAGTTAAAACTTTAACTCTTCAGTAATTATATAGTAATTACTGAAGAGATGCATACATTCACGCCACTGTGAAACAAGCACTGTCAATAAAAGTCTCCCCCTTCAGACTATACAGCAGGGTTTCTCAAACTGGGGGTCACAACCCCCCGGGGGGGGGTCGCTGAGTGCTCCCCGGGGGGTTGCGAGCTTCTGCCACTGCAACTCGCGGCGGCGGGGCAGGGCGGGGAGGCCGGCGCGCACCCGGCAGCCCGCCTGCAGCGGAGGGGGAGGGGGGGACCAGCGCGCACCCGGCAGCCCGCCCGTGGCGGGAACAGGCGGACCGGGGCGCACCCAGCAGCCCGCCTGACCCGGGTGGAGGGGGGGCTGGCGCGCACCCAGCAGCCCGCGGCGGAGGGGGGGGACGGAGGGCAGCCCCCCACCCGGCGGCGGGAATGGAGGGGGGGCGGGGCACAGCCAGCAGCCCGCCCCCGGTGGGGACTGGAGGGGTTGTGCCCCACCCACCCAGCCGGAAAAGGGGTCGCGGTCTCAAAAGTTTGAGAACCGCTGCTATACAGCATTGGGAGTGCAGAACTGGTACTTGGCTATAGTGGCAGTATACCAGTTTAGATGACAGGGAATGAATATGTATCCACATATGGATGGTGGTTTGATTTGGAGGAATCTCTGGAAAGAATAGTGTAGTAGAATGCACGTCTATAACCACTTGAAGAGTAACCATCTGTTTGAAACTCTAGATATGCAAATAAACTGCAAGAGAAAACCTTCCGAGATATCCCCAATGAAAGGTGATATCCCACATCTTTCATTGGGGATTTCTTTGACTCGATAAAACTCAATATTTAGCTTTCAGAGGAAAGGGTTGTTGTTGTTTTTTAACGTTTTCCCAAGCTCCTCTTGAAACAGAAACCTGAAAAGTTAATGCTCTTTTTTTCTCATACAGATGATACGCCTCATGGCCTCTTTCACATATGTGACATTTTTTGCACAAATGTGGATGAAACCATTAAAAACTGTGTGTGACTGCATACACAGCATGAATATATTTTTGACTCGTATGCTGAAAATCCAGAAGTCTCTCAAGTAGTGGATATAAAAGGGCAATTTACTTAAGCAGTCTTTTTCAATCAGCATCTTTATCACTAAAAGTTATAACAGATGCCTCCAATCTTAGTTAAGGAGCTCATTTCTGAGAGCAGACAGTTTGTTGTCATTGGAACACGGGAAAACCAAATGCCATATAAGTATTAGAGCCTACCTAATAGCTTGTGCTCCATGAAGATCTTTTTTGGCTCAACACAAGAACCACATAGAGTAAGTGCTTACAGACAGCACAACAGCACTGTTGTACCTCTGTTCAGCCTGGAAAAACTGATTTTTTTTATCCTTCATGGATTTATCTGTAAAATGGAAATAATATTTACCTAATTAAATTATCAAATTTTGGCTAAAAGCTTTTCCCATGTCTCAGAAAGCAGTAGTGATTACCAGTGAAATAATTAATATTGACATTTAAATTTATAATAACTAGACTTCAGGCTTAATAACCCACTGGAATGATTGGGTAAGAAATTATATTTTTCTTAGAGTTTTTGAGCCAGATCATTGACCTCTTAAGTCTACAGTTCTATCTGTGCAAAGCAGACCTAAAGTTTACCAAGGATCATTATTGGCATTTCAGCATCACCAATGGTCATTTTGCAATCTGGAAAGAAAGCCTCTTGCAGCTTTCAGAACAGTTCCTAAAGATGCACATGTCATGCACCTTTCTCGACCATTCCACATTGATGTCGGTGAAACGGCCCCTGTGATCCACCAGTGCTTGCAACACCATTGAGAAGTACTCTTTGCGGTTTACGTACTCTTTGGCAAGATAGTCTGGTGCCAAGATAGGGATTTGTGTTCTGTCTATTGCCACACCAGTTAGGGAACCACATCGTGGCAAAACCATCCACTATGTTCTGCATGTTGCCCAGAGTCACTACCCTTGTTAGCAGAAGTCTATTGATGGCCCTGAAAATTTGGATCACAACAGATCCCAGGGTAGATTTACCCACTCCAAATTTACGCTTCACTGACTAGTAGCATTCTGACTTTGCAGGCTTCCGCAGACGAATTGCCACTCGCTTCTCCACTGCCAGAGCAGCTCTCATTTTAATATTGCTGTGCATCAGGGCTAGGGAAAGCTCTTCACACAGTTCCTAGAAAGTGACCTTATGCATTCAAAAGTTCTGCAGTCATTGCTTGTCATCCCATAGCTGCATAATGATGCAGTCCCATCAGTGCTTGTTTCCTGGGCCCAGAAGCAACACTCAGCCATGTCAAGGTGATGGGTGACTGTTGCCAATAACTGCAAATTACTCAGCTCTGTATCTTACAGCAGTGCTGTTTGCATGGCATCACATTGTTTCATGTGGTAGCTACTGTGTTGTCTGTGTAAATACTGCAGGATAAGGTGTGAAGTATTTGTACAGTGTACAACTGAGCGGGGTCCATGCTTATTGTGCTATGGCATCCATGCAGGTAACCCAGGCTTATGAAAAAAAAGATGTGAAAAGGGCTTGGTTTGTTCCCTGTTGATTTTGGGGAGGGAGAGAGGGAGGTAAGTGCATCATGGGAGGCTAACACCATGTTCCCATGACCACCCGCACCAATGTTTTGGTCCCATAAGGCATTTCAAGCCCAACCCAAAATTCCACTCTGCTACATACATTGGTGGATAGCTACCCACAGTACAGTGATCTGTGCATCAATGCAAGCCCTGCTAGTAAGGATCCACCACGCCAACACGAGTGTAGCTTAAATCGGAGGCTTGATGTCAACTTATATGAAGTCCACTTAACCTTGTAGTGTAGACATGGCCTAAATCTTGCTTATTCTGTCTTCAAAACTGTTTGCAAAACTAACTTCTTCTCCAAAAAAAAACCGGTCTTTAAAATTCTCTGTTGCTGGAAGACCTACAAAAAAACTTGACAATGGCTAGGTTGGTGGTGTGCTGAAACCACAGCCTATCATACTGACCAATATTGTTTCCTTGTACTCCCCTGTTGGTCTCTCTCTATCCATCTATTGCCTCTTGTCTTATACTTAGATTTTGAGCTCTTTGGGGTAGGGTCTTTCTTTTCGTAATGTGATTGTGACTTGCCCAGGGTGCAGTCTGGACCAGTGAACAGCTATGTCCCCTCAGTTCTCCAATCTGGGGTGCCTTTTACACTGCTTTACTGTGAGAGCAATCACTTATGGTCTGCTAACACACAGCCTCCAGCATGTAAATTACTTCAGCTATACTGCACAAGTCCTATGGCCAGCCACTCTTGAATTATACTGCAGTCACAAATTCCCAGTCCAAGACTTTCTCCCAGAATTGTATGTCTTGTACTGCCCAGCTCTCTCTTTCAGGACAGTACAACCTCACAGAAAGTCCATCATTTTATTAGTAGAAAATGATATACACAAATCCTGTTATCCCAAATAGAGCTTCCGAAACGCTTCAATCCAAACACATTGGTTTAGATAAAACAAAATAAATGTATTAACTACAGAAAGATAAATTTTAAGTGATTGCAAGTAATGAGGCATAAAAAGTCAGAGTTGGTACAGGAAAATGTAACTAATACCTAACTTAAGCTAAGTGAATTCAAAGCAGATGTCTCTCTGACCGTATGTCTTAGCAGACTTACTGGCTGAACTTCTTTCAGTCAGGATCCCTCTCCCAGTCTAGTGCTATTTCCTTTTCTTCAAGTGTTGATGCCATGAGTAAAGAAGAAGTAAAGTAAAAGTAAAGAAGAGAGATAAGTTGTGGCATTTTCTCTTCTTTTTATGTTTTTTTCCCTTCTTTGAGACTAATTTCTAGCTCAGGTTCAGGAAACAAAGTGTGTGTAGATAGGAACCCTCAGCTGTTCCTTTGTCAAAATGTAGTTTTTCGCCCACATCCACTTTCTTGCCAAAGAATGGCCACTTACCCAAGTGATGGTCCATTTGATCTTGTTGACACCTGTCAGGGGCATTGACTAGCTTTTGTCTCTGGAGAACCAGTTTGTAATTGCTCTTCATATTTGGGATATGTCTTAGTAATATTATACAGTAGAATCTTATGACTTTACATGCAATGTTGCCATACATATTTTACCAGGACAATAATGATCAGCAAATTGAGTTTTCAAATAACACCTCACAAGACATACTTTGTACAGAATGTATCATAGTCTTGTAAAAGGGATAAGCATAGGGGTACAGATGGTCACAGTTTGTACAGTGACTAGCACTATGGTGTCCTAGTCCCTGCGTGGGGCTCCAAGATGCTATAGTAATACACATCATAATAATAAAATGCTGGCTAGTAGTTAGGCCAAGATTTTCAAAAATGACGTAAGTACCCAGTTTCAGATACTGAAATTGAATCCCCTTGAAAATAAGTGCTAAACACCCATCCTCTAAAAATCAGGCCTCTTTAGGATATCTCATGTTGGGTGCACAAAATCAAAAGTTGGTTTTGAAAATGTTGACAATGGGAAATGAAAAAGAATGGTAAGCAACCCCTCTCTGTGCTTCTCATTATGCTCTCATTTTTGTAGCATTGAGAATCCTAGGTCATCCAATATGCTCCACTACCTTCTGACCACACATATTATGGTAGCTTTCTCAGAGCAGTAGGTCTTTCTGCATTGTGTTGTTGATCCTATAATATTTCTGATCTCCCACCTGTAAAACGATGATTATATTGGGCAGTCAGTTCAATATGTAATAATCCCAGCTGATGGAATTCACTACAGACCTAGTTGAAGTCCATTGATGTTCATGGAAAGACTTCCATTTGCTTTAGTGTTTCAATCACACCTAGAATAGCAATCACTTAATTTAGATAACTTACGTTACCTGTGCAGTATTTGATAAACAGTGCTAATAGCCCTGCTGCCTAGAAGTTCTTCAACAAGGATGTGAGAAGTGTTTTAGTAATTGGGCCTATACATTCACCCTGTTTGTGCATTCAACTGTGAGGAGTGAATGAAAGTATGTGAAATATCACAATAGCCTATAGTAACAAATGTTGATGTGAAAAGGTACAAAAAAAGAGACAAAAAGATTGAATTAATCTAAACAAAAATCTATTGATATAAATGAAGGACTGTGTTAACATCATGCCTGGTAAATAACAACAGTATGAGAACAGAAATCAGTTAACCAAAACTGATATGCCAGAAATGGTGGACAAAATAATGATTTTATGGACTATAATGTACTCCCTTTTGAGAAAAATCAGTGAAAAAAGCAGCTGTTTGATAACTATTACAGCAAGCTTTATCGTCATGGCTGCCACTTCCACTGTTTCCTGGGATCCCCAGACCTTCTTTGTTCCACTCCTGAGAGATGTTTTGACCAGACCAGGCCAGAGAGGGAGACTCCAGTGATTACTTCCACTGGCTTTGGCTAACTCCCAGTCACCACTTGAGATGTGAAACTTCCACTCTCACCCACTCCTCATGTGAAAGGAGGAGACTAAGGGGGGATATGATAGAGATATATAAAATTATGAGTGGTGTGGAGGAAGTAAATAAGGAAAAGTTATTTACTTGTTCCCAAAATAGAAGAACTAGGGGCCACTCAATGAAATTGGCGTGCAGCAGGTTTAAAACAAATAAAAGGAAGTTCTTCTTCACACAGCGCACAGTCAACCTGTGGAACTCCTTACCTGAGGAGGCTGTGAAGGCTAGGACTATAACAGGGTTTAAAAGAGAGCTGGATAAATTCATGGAGGCTAAGTCCATAAATGGCTATTAGCCGGGATGGGTAATGAATGGTGTCCCTAGCCTCTGTCTGTCAGAGGGGGGTGATGGATGGCAGGAGAGAGATCGCTCGATCATACCTGTTCGTTTCACTCACTCCGGGGCACCTGGCATTGGCCACTGTCGGTAGACAGGATGCTGGGCTAGATGGACCTTTGGTCTGACCCAGTATGGCCGTTCTTATGTTCTTATGTCCTTTTTCCTTCCCCCACCTTATTTCTTTTCTTTCCTGTCTCTCTACTTCTGCCTTTTGTCTAATAAGAGTTTTGCGTAGCCAGCTAAGATTGTATATTTTGCAACACTTCAGTGAGCCTGTGACCAGAGAAGCAACTAAAGGCAATGTCCTAAAAAGCCTAATGCTGGCACAAGTTTGCCAGGTCTTGGTACGGCTGCCCCTGTGTTTGTCCAGCAGTGAGGTTGCAAATGAAGTTCAACAACAGAGACAGGTGTCCTTTTGTGTGTGTTTTTCTCAGTCTCTTCCCCTGTACCTCCATCCCCTTAAGAAATGGGATTGGACTTTAAAAGCAACAGCATTAACAACAGCTCCAGCCCATCTCAACTAACTTCTTTTGTTTTCTCCAAAAAGGAGTTATCATTTTAAATACTAAGTGACTGTCAAACAAAGATGATTCTTCGAATACTTGTTCGTGTCCATTACAATCAGGTGCACACCAGCCAGAAGATTTTTGTCTGTAGGATCCTTAGGGTCAGCCTAGATGCCCCCTGGAGTTGTGCCTTCATGGTGCCCAATATAGGGCCCTGCCAACCCCCTCAGTTCCTTCTTACCGCCAGTGACAGCTAGCTGGAACAACTGTCGCGCTTGCATTGCAAGTGCTTTTGACAGTGTTGTATACACACTTTCACCACACACTATGCGATCACGCAGCAGGCCAGAGAACATAGTCTTCAGACGAGCTGTGCTCCAATCAGAGGATGACTCCAACCCCACCTTCTGAACATTGGCTTGTGAGTCACCTGACTGGAATGGACATGAACAAGCACTTGAAGAATAAAAAACAGTTACCGTATTTTTCGCCCTATAAGACGCACTTTTTCTTCCCCAAAACGGGGGGGAAAAAGTTGGTGCGTCTTATAGGGCGAATATACCTATTCGCCCCATCACAAAAAAAAAAAAAAAAAACAGTGCGTGCGCCCCGGTTCCCCCCCTCCCCGCCGCGGGCGGGCTGCCGGGGGCGCCCCGGTTCCCCCCTCCCCGCCGCGGGCGGGCTGCGGGGGGAGGGGGGAACCGGGACGCCGCCGGCAGCCCGCCCGCGGCGGGGAGGGGGGAACCGGGGCGCCCCCGGCAGCCCGCCCGCGGCGGGGAGGGGGGAACCGGGGCGCCGCCGGCAGCCCGCCCGCGGCGGGGAGGGGGGAACCGGGGCGCTTTTTGTGTGTAGTGGGGTTTTTTTGGTTTTTTTTTTTTTGGTTTTTTTTTTTCCCGGCTTTTTTACTTTAAAAGTCGGGGGCGTCTTATACGCCGGAGCGTCCAATATGACGAAAAATACGGTACTTACCTTCTTGTAACTGTTGTTCTTCGAGATGTGTTGTTTGTGTCCTTTCCAATACTCACCCTCTGGAGCAGCCAACAAGAAGGAACTGAGGGGGTTGGCAAGGCCCTATATTGGGCAACATAAAGGCGTGACTCCAGGGGTGCCCAAGCCAACCCTACGGATGCTGCTAAGAGAAAAATTTTATGGCTGGTGTGCAGATGGCGTACACACGCTTGATTAGAATGGACATGAACACCACATCTCGAAGAACAACAGTTATGAGAAGGTGAGTAACTTTTTTATTTTCCTTCTGAGGACTTTCTTCAGTTAAAGGCAGAGGTAACAAAGGATATTATTAAAGTGAAAGGCTGATTTAATATTTTACATTCCAAATGCTTTCATTGTTTTTCCTTTTTTTTTTTTTTTTTTCCTGTACTTCTAGTAAAAGGTTAGAAGACTTTTTAACAGTGGGTTTGCCATGGTGCCAAATAGACAGATGTTTCTGTATACCAAACTCCAAATATTGTTTAAAACTGTTTAATGTTGGACAGTTTCAAGGTCATGTTAACACCTTTGACTCTCTGGGCCTATTTATTCCATCTAAATTAATACAGCAGTGTCACCCAGGAATTCATAGTAAGAATCATAAATAAAAGTTTGGTTAGCTACTAAGGGTTAATGTGGTCCTTTCTGACATCAGAGTTGATGTCTTTGTCATGGACATACACTCTTATCTCAAATTGGGATTTTTGGTGTTTACAGTGGGGATGCCATTGAAACCTTTTTCTTGTGTCTATTGGGGCAGATATTCCTTGAGAGAAGACTAAATAAATGTGGTAAAACTTAATTCATTGGCTGATGAGTATTTGTGGCCTCCCAATTCTAGGGGATTTGAGAGTTAAGGTAGTTGTCCTCCAGCAGATTAGAAAAAAAACACTTGCAGTGATGAAAGTTTGGCAATGTGAAGTCTTGATCTCTGAGCCCAAGATTTAGAGCCTTTTCCAACTGGGATGCAGAAATGATTGGCAAGTTGGATGCTGTGATTTGGAGTGCCAATTCAGGACTTTTATTAATGATGATGAAGAAAGATAAGCTCTTTCCCAAAATTGACTTTGGAAGGACTTTTTGCTGTCTAATATTATTTGGTAGTTACTAGTAGGCATGTTAATAAAATTGTCTCTTATTGCGCCACTTTTCCACGACTTTAATTTGTGTGTACCGTATCTGCTATATTCGCAGCAGTGTACACATTTTTTCCCTTTACTCCAACAATGGATGAACACCAAGAACAAAGCTGTTCTAAATCTGGAAACTGGCACTTTCTGATAATTCTGTATTCATAGTACTGAGGACTGGTCTACACTAGAGTTACGTCAATGTAACCCTAAGGCAGTTTACGTCAACATAACTATGTAAGTGTCTACACTAGAATGGTGCTCCTATCGATGTACTTCATAGAATCATAGAAGGTTAGGTTGGACGAGACTTCGGGGGGTCATCTCGTCCATCCCCCTGCTCAGAGCAGGACCAATCCCAACTAAATCATCCCAGCAAGACTTTGTCAATCCAGGCCTTAAAAACCTCCAAGGATGAGACTCATCACCTACCTAAATAACCCATTCCAGTTCTTCACTACCCCCCTAGTGAAATAGTTTTCCTAATATCCAACCCAGATCTCCCCCCACAACTTGAAACCATTGCTCCTTGTTCTGTCATCTGTCACCACTGAGAACAGCCTCGCTCCATAACAGCCAATTATTTCATCATAGAAGGCAATCAGTTTGGTCAGTCATGACTTGCCCTTTGTGAATTCATGTTGACTGTTCCTGATCACCTCTCTCTTCTCCAAGTGCTTCAAAAAAAATTACTTGAGGACCTGCTCCATGATTTTTCCAGAGACTGAGTTTAGGCTGACCGGTCGGTAGTTACCCAGATCCTCCTCCTTTCCTTTTTTAAGGTGGGCACTATACCTACCTTTTTCAGTTGTCTGGGATTACACAAGTCGCCCACTACTTCAGCCTAATAACGCCGTCTCTTCAAAAGGTGTAACTCTTAGGTCAAAGTAGTTAGGGAAATGTATTACTTATATGAGCTATTGGCTTTCAGCCTTACACAGGGCTCACAACCTGGAGCCCCATCACCAGCCTGGAGCCCTGCTGCCACCTCCCAGTTCGGGATTAGACAGAGGCGGAGGGATAGCCTGAACCTGGCTGCCTCCCAGTGAGGGATTGAGGAGCGGGGTAAGGAGAGTCTGAGTCCAGCTGCTTCCTGGTGAGAGATCGGGGGGATTTAATTACCGTAGTGGCTGTAGGTTAACCTAATGTATCTCAACTTAATTTTGTAGTGTAGACAAGCCCTGAGTTAACAAAACTAAATGAAACAACACAGTTTCATCCTTAAATTTGCTCATAAGCAAAAATTAGAACAATGTTATAGCTTCACTTTATGGAGCAATCATGGTGTGTTGATTCAAAAGGGAAAGAAGCAGTATAACTGGAATATATTTCATTCAGCAGATAAAATTGAACTTCAGACGTGAGCTTCTGACTAATAATTAACAGTGAAGTATACTCTTGTGCAATATACTGTATAAGGTGCACAAGGAACTTTATGTTGTGGTTTCTTTAAGTTTGTGAGTCATGCACAAGAACTCCAACTCTAAAAGGTTGGTTTCTGCTGTTTATAAAATACATAAGTCCAAGAAAAACTAAAGTATCACTGAGTAACAAGACATGCATATAGAAAGAACACTGAGTTCGGCAGCTACACTATTTGTTAAAAATGATAGAGGATAAAAGTACTGCCTAAATTAAAAAATTATAATTAAAATAGTGTAAAATGTAGTGAGACTTTGAAAACATAGCTTAAGCAGTATGAATCAAGTTGCAGGACACTTCTGGGGAAAGTAATTTCTGACTGGAAGGAGTTGGTGGCCCTAAAGCACAACCAAGGGCTTTTTACTTAAATAGGTTGTTAATTCCCAGGAAGTACCCAAATCCAAAATTGATGTTGCTATTCTAAAATGGAAAAAGCCATAGGTATATGGCCATTTAAAAAAATGTCTGAGGTAGTTGATTGATCATTTCTATAAAATTTATACCATGAACATTAAACATTTGGTGTGCTTGCATCATCATATCTAAATATTCCATCCAGTTGATAATGTGTTTCCTTCTTAAACTGTTTCTGAGTTTCATAACCTGTTTTTACTTCTGTATGACTAATCATTTTACTGTTGTGTTGATTTCAAGTTTAACCTGTTGTGACGATTATTTGGTGTGGTCATGTGACGCTGACATAGGTCCCCTTTTTCTGAATTCTTGGGATTATGGAAACAAAATTGGGCAAGAGCATATACAAATCTTATGGGACTGTCAATCTGGCATTTATTCCCGGAGTCTGATGCTAACAAAAGGAAGGGCAATTAAAGTGAAGCACAGCACTGGGTCTTTAATAAATCCCATTGTTCCAAAGTTATACATGTGTTCAAGATAAACCTGAGATTGTGGTGCTACCATAGTACTAAATAATATATGGCAAAGCCAAATGTACTACTTCTGCAGAGACCACAAAGCAAAAAGAGTGCAATTTGGACTCTCTTCCTTCTTATGCATTATCAACAGAATCCAATTACAGTACATGGCCATCAGTTCCACCAGCACAAACCAGTGGAAGCAAAAAAAATTGCACAGCAGAGAGTAAGGATTTAATATGGTTTGCCAAACATTTACTATTGGTGATGATGTATAAGAATGAGAGAACACTTCAGGTTCAAGGGCTAGAAGTAAACAAATCTATTTTTGCTTATAAAATTGAGAAAATTTTATCTAGAAGTTACTAAGACTATAAAAGTTGAATTGTGTGATGCCACTTCTAAAGAGAAGAATCACACTTTAATTCAAATCAGTTTTGTTTTACTGTGGTGGCGTATGTAAATGAATCAGTGATCTTCAATTCTGTTATTTGATTAAAGCAAGCATTCACATATACCCATCTTTTCAGATGCGTTAACAACCTACAATTTTTGAATAAAGGATTATTTTATACAATTGCTTGAGCACACTCATTGTTGCCAGTATTTTAGCTTTAAAAATGCATGTTCTAACCAGACAATATTAGAAGAGATTATCTGTTGCTATTACTGTATTTCCTATTCTCTTTCTACCAGCCTTTTAAATAAAGAAAAGACAGCTTTGCTGCGTGTCAAAAATCAAATGGCAGCAGATTTGGAAAGACTTCTAAATCACCGTGAGGTAATTTTCCTATTTTAGCATAACTTTACCATAGATGGTTTTTCTGCAGTTTAAACTTGGGAAAGTTATATTTTATATTCCATAGATTTTAGAAATATATAGGAAGTGTGTCAGCTGGACACTTAGAAAAAGGACTTCTGTTTTCTACTCTCAGCTCTGCCATCTTACTCACTGTGAGATGCTGGGCAATACACTTACCCTTTCTGTCCCTGAGTTTCCTCACTTCTAAAGTAGTTACATTATTACCTTCCTGCCTTACAGGAGTGTTGTCAGTTTAATTGTTGATAAAGTGCTTTGGGGTCTTTGATGAAAGATGGTATAAAATGCAAAATATTATTTCATACAGTATTTAAGAGTCCTTTGTACATTAGTACAATTAATGCCAATAGGTCACTCTTAGTAAATGTATTCGAAGCATTTTTTAGGATGCATAAATTTTCTTAGTAAAGATTGCAAAATTGTGATGCATGTACAATAAATATGTGCAAATAGAAAATATACATATATTTTATGCAATATTCTTAATATATGGCATTACATAATGCTTTAATAGAGAGATTATTCATTCTGTCATCTAAGATATTGTTACTATAATAGGAACTTTTTAAATATGTGTTTATGGAAGCAGAACTAGGCACCTAAAGGTAAAAGTAGTTGAACTGATTATGAAGAAATACTTTGAGCTTTTAAATTACAGTTTTACATTAAGGTAAGTGCTAGAAATTCTCTCTTATATAAGGGTAGGACTACACTACCTGCAGAATTGGTGGGTAGTGTTCAATGTATGCGGGATCGATTTATCGCGTCTCACCTAGATGCAATAAATTGATCCCCGAAAGCGCTCCTGTTGACTCAGGAACTCCAGCTCCAAAAGAGGAGTAAGCAGGGTCAACGGAGGAGCCGCCGTGGTTGACCTACCGCTGTGGGGACGGCCAGGTAAGTTGAACTAAGGTACTTCGACTTCAGCTACGTGAATAGTGTAGCTGAAGTTGCGTACCTTAGTTCGAAACCCACCCCCACCCCGCCGCTACTGTAGCCCAGGCTGTAGTCAGTGAAGCTCTGTGCAGATATAAAGATCTGCTTATGTGGAGCTCAATGCAAGAGTGGGATCAGAAAGCAATCAAAGGCAAAAATAAGCTAACAGCTTAGATTTGGGGTGTGAAAAGTTGGCCTGAAATCTGAATGAAATAAAAATTCTCCCTAAAGAAAGATGAGTTTTTAGTAGCAGTACCAAAATAATTTCTATCTTTTGTGATAGAAAAGTGCCGTGTGCAGAAAAGAAGCTCTGAATCTTCCATGAGATTTCTAATTGGATTTGAAAAACGGGAGGGAGATGGAGATGACATCACCATCCAACACAGCAACAAGGGAGCAATTGTCCATGTCTGCTGTTCTGGTCTCCTGTTTTTATATTCTTAAACTGTGCATATCACCATGAAATTTGACACCTTCCAGAGTTATGAATAAGTAGATAGCATCAGTCATTGAAATTTCCTCTTCATTCCTTCCCTAAAAGGGTGTTTTCTGTTTTTTTAGCTGTGTATGTATAATGGGAAGGCAAGGGTGAAGAAATGAGTGTTAGGACTCATCTCCATGGTGAATTACTTTGTGAATCTACAGCTCACCAGATTGCCACAAAGTAACATTCCATGCGGACACTGCTACAGCACACTGAAAATCCTGGAATGCAATTTGCTTAATTAAAACTTTTCTTTTTACATAACTGACAGAGTCCTGTGGCACCGTAAGATGAACTAAAGCACATGTGTCAAACTCAAGGCCCGCGGGCAGCATCCGGCCCGCCATACAATTATATCCGGCCCGCGAAATCGTTTTATATATCTGTTTTTAATGGCCCTGTGATATGACGCCCCAATAACACACACTACAAATCCCATGATGCAGTGCAATTGCCGCCAACGGCAAGCCGCGGTTCAAGTTCGCGGTCTGTTGATGTATACAACGCTAATATCAAATCAAAGCTAGACCCCAACAATGGCCAAGAGAAAAATTGATTCTGAAAACCGAGGCTTTCAAAGCCGGTGGGAGAATGAGTATATGTTTACTGAAATTGCAGGTAAACCAGTGTGTCTCCTTTGCGGGAGTAATGTCGCTGTAATGAAGGAGTATAACCTAAGACGGCACTACGAGACGAAACATGAGAACAAATTCAAAAACCTGAGCGCAGGACAGAAGCTACAAAAGGTAGAGGAGTTGAAGAAGAATTTGACATCCCAGCAGACGTTTTTCACCAAAGCAAAATCACAAAGTGAAGCTGCTGTGAAAGCAAGTTTCATTGTGGCCGAAGAGATCGCCAAATCAGGACGGCCGTTTACCGAGGGGGAAATCGTAAAGAATTGTATGATGAAAGTGTGCGACGTCCTTTGTCCAGATAAAACGCGAGCGTTTGCAAATGTAAGCCTCAGCAGAAACACTGTTGCTAATCGGGTTTGTGAGATGGCGACTGATTTGAAAACACAGTTGATTGAAAGAGCAAAAGATTTTGTTGCATACTCCCTTGCCGTGGATGAAACTACTGACGCGACTGACACTGCACAGCTGGCGATATTTATCCGTGGTGTGGATTCCAATTTGTGCGTAACAGAGGAAATACTGGACATTAAATCGATGCACGGGACAACGAAAGGAGAAGACATCTTTGGAAATGTATTTCAAAGTGTAACCGACATGAAACTGCCGTGGGAAAAACTCGTTGGACTTACAACAGATGGCGCACCTGCTATGTGTGGTGAAAAAAATGGACTGGTGGGAAGGATGCGCTCAAAGATGCGGGAGGAGAATTGTGCCGGTGAGTTGACAGTGTATCACTGCATCATACACCAGGAATCGCTGAGTGCTAAAGTCCTAAAAATGGATCATGTGATGAACACTGTAACACAAACCGTCAACTTTATCAGAGCCCACGGTTTAAATCACCGCCAATTCCAGTCTTTTCTGCGGGAAATAGATAGCGAGTTTGGCGATATGCCATATCATACGGAGGTCCGGTGGCTAAGTCGGGGAAAAGTTCTCAAAAGACACTTTGAGCTGCGAGAGGAAATCTGCCAGTTCATGGACAGTAAGGGGAAAGACTGCACAGTTCTGCGGGATGAAAAGTGGAAATGTGAGTTGGTGTTCCTGGCTGACATAACGTCGCATCTTAGCGCTTTAAACCTTCAACTCCAGGGACGGGAGCACATAATAACCGATATGCATGATGCAGTGAAGGCATTTCAAGTGAAGCTGCGCTTATGGGAGACACAAATGCACCAATGCAACTTGTCTCACTTTCCCTGTTGCCAAGTAATACGGAACCAAGAAAGTGCCACAGTTTTCCCAAATGCCACCTTTGCTGAAAAACTCAGCGCGCTGCGCACTGAGTTCGCACGGCGCTTCAGTGACTTTGAGGCACAGAAAAGTAACTTCGAGCTGCTTCGCAACCCATTTGCAGTCGATGTGGAAACCGCACCTGTAGAAATGCAGATGGAGCTGATAGAACTGCAATGTAACGGGACACTGAAGGCAAAGTATGACACTGCGGGGCCAGCACAGTTCACTCGCTTCATTCCTGAAGCGATGCCGCAGCTCCGCCAACATGCGGCTCGAATCCTGTCCATGTTTGGCAGCACATATCTGTGCGAGCAGCTGTTCTCTGTGATGAAAATTAACAAAACGTCACACAGGAGTCGCCTCACTGATGAACACCTGCAATCGATCCTGAGAATCTTCACAACACAGAACCTAACCCCAAACATAAACGAACTTGTTGCAAAGAAAAGACTCCAAGTATCAGGCTCTGACTAAATAGGACAAGAAAATGGAATGTTATGATTTGTTATGATTATACTTTTGCTTTAAATTCAATTTTTTATTTATATTTTCAGATTTTTTAATATTCCAGCATGTACAGATTTTGAATGTATTGTATTGACAGGATATTTTTTTATGAAGAGCAAAATATTTTAAGTTGAAACGTATTTATTTTGGAATGATATCCTGTATTTTGGTTCATATTAATGGTTAAAAAACATAAATATTTAGTCTGTTAAATAAATGGTTATACTGTTCGGCCCGCGAGTTTTGAGTTTTGGCCCCCTGTGCAATTGAGTTTGACACCCCTGAACTAAAGTATTGAAGCATAAGCTTTCGTGGGCTAATATCCACTTTGTTGGATGCATGCATCTTTAAGGTGCCACAGGACTCTTTGTCACTTATGCAATTCCAGACTAACACGGCTACCTCTCTGATTCTTTTTACATAGTTTGTTTTAGAACTCTCCTGAGTTTTCTGCTTATTAGCATATTTAACCACACCAAAAAAAGGAGAGTTTTAAAATAGTTAAGTCTTCACACACCACTCTCACCTCCCATATTGGGAGGTATATCTCCTGTAGTGGCAGATTCTAAGGGCTTGTCTTCACTAGGCTGGTCCAGGATCAATCTTTTGGCGATCGATTTATCGTGTCTTGTCAAGATGTGATAAATCGATTGCCAGCGGCGCCCCCTTCAACTCCGGAACTCCAGCTCGCCAAAAGGCGCAAGCTGAAGTCGACGGGGGAGCGCGCCGTCAACCGCCGCCGCCGTGAGGATGGCAGGTAAGTCGTCTGTAGATACGCTGATTTCAGGCACGTTATTAACGTAGCTGAAATTGTGTATCTACAGCCGATCTCCTCCCCAGTGAAGACCAGCCCTAAGTCACCAGGTTTCTACAACTACCCCTTAAGTGACAAGTATGGTGGTCACAAGGTCTCCCAAGGCACAGGCATAGCCCTAGAAGACATTGCTATTCAAAAGATTGCAATCTCTCATGCATGGTTCATGTACACACCTAGAGTAGAATCTGTGTGGACAGCACATCTCAATGAGCCACAGTTACGGTAAGGTAAGTAACTGTTCTTCCACTTCAGAATTAAAATTTCTGATAAAACAGTATCAAACTTGTTCTTCTTTCATTCTAATTTGAAAAGGTTAAAGATCTTTCTGTACTGACCCAGCTTATATAGTCCTCTGATATAACTTCTTTTCAGAATGGACTTCTTTATTTAACTGTGAATTGATTGTATTGCTTTTGAAAGGTGCTAGACCTAAAGAGCCTTGAGATTGAAATCCTCTAACTATAGCGCAGAAAGCAACTGTGTGTGCTTTCCAATACTACCCCAGCCTAAATGTGCCTCCTCTTTGATCTTGTGGGATGCTGTGTAGGTGCGTCAGACATGTATTCACTCTGCCAGTTGCTTCTGATTTTTGCCAACTCAAATTCAGATTTCACAACTATGATTAGACTTGGGGCAAATGGCTGATACCTTTCATCTTCTTTGAGTTGATATTTATGCTTAGCTTAATTTCATCAAGAAGTAAAAATAATCAACCACAACGTTAATATGATCAATTTAAATCAAACCCAACTCACTCTTCCCTTCCACCTAAATTTAAATTATAACTATTATAAAAATAAGATTGTTTCAGTAAACAAAATCAGTATTGCATTATTTCATCTACTTTAATTTGTTAAATGCAGTCTTAAAAAAATAAACATTTTAAAAATTAGATGGCCATTTTTTGGATTACAGCTGATCTGGACCACAGCTGAACCAGATGGTTAGTAGTGGAACTTATATTTGCATTTCCTTGAATCTAGCAAGGAATTCTTTTTTTGAATGTAACTCTCAGGTAAGTATGCTTTGAGGGTAAATTTATATGTATTGGATCAATTCTAATCTGAAATACAGAGCTACAGACCTTTGAAATTCATGACTGTGCACAGAAAATACTGCACTCCTTAAGAAGCAAAATGTGAACCAAGATATATCAAGTTAGATTTGAGACCGGGGTCTGTCATGTTTATATAGTAAATATAAAAGGTAAAATTTATTTTCTTAAATGCTGTCTTTACTGTTCATATTTCATGGGGGGGATAGCTCAGTGGTTTGAGCATTGGCCTGCTAAACCCAGGGTTTGTGAGTTCAATCCTTGACGGGGCCATTTAGGGATCTGGGGCAAAAAATCTGTCAAGGGACAGTACTTGGTCCTGCTAGTGTAGGCAGGGGACTGGACTTGATGACCTTTTAAGGTCTTTCCAGTTCTAGGAGATATATATACCTATCTCCGTTTATTTATTTTTATTTTATTTAACCATTGAGCAAATATTGAAATATTAGTTTATCTAGCAAGGTAATCCTCTGCCCTACCCTTCCTTGCTATTGCAGAACAATAGGGTTTTTTTTAAACAGTTTGCTTTAAACAAGTTAATTCTAATTATTTTGGTAACTTGATGTGACCACTCTGATATGACTAAGAAATTCTATGTTCTGTTGTGAGAGAGATGTAGAGTTCCAAACTATAGTTAGCCTTCTCTTTTTATTTCTGTTTCACTTCCTGGAAAAGTTTTGTCCATGATAATTCTGTAGTTGCAAATTAAGCTATAAAAATATAGAGATTTAGTTATTACCAAACTGTAGTTCAGTCACTGTAACTTAAAAGAACAATCATAAAAAAAACCCATTATCTAGAATAAATGTATGGCATAGTTTAATAAGGGGAGAAAAATGCTTTCATGGATTTCTATCGATCCTTTTAAAATTTAGTATTGCAGTTTATGAGATATACTGTCACTTCCTTATAACAACTGTGTAAAACAATTTTGGAGCTCTTTTCTACTAAAATATATGAAAATATTATTGGAAACATTGTTTCTTTTCCTGCCAACGAGAATCGTAATTATGAATTCCTATGACTGGATTAGATTTTAGAATGTTCCACATAATAATTCTTTAGTGTCTAACTTTGTGCATAGGATCCCGATAGGAAGTCAGAGTTGTTTGTTATAACCTGCATCGTCAGTTTCACAGACAATTTCATTCTCTAATTAACAATAATTGTCAGATTAAAGATCTGACCAAAATCAAACTCCAGATAAAAACTCACCCCTACTTTTTGAAAGAATTGGATTTTATGGTTTGTCCTCTATCCTTACAGGGACCACCCAAAACCCTGAAATTGGGAGGTTATTTTCCAAACTTTGTAGTTTAAGCCCACCAGTACCGGTAATACTAATATATATATGATATATATATATATGTATATTAGTATTACCGGTATTGGTGGGCTTAAACTACAAAGTTTGGAAAATAACCTCCCAATTTTTTTTTTTTTTATATATAAAATATATAAAATAAATAAATGGATTATCTGAAGAAGAGCCTGAAAAGGAGTCTAATGAAGTAAGTTTTAGAAATTGTACAAAATGCTCTGAATTGCCAGTTTGAGAGGTAGTCAGCAGATTATTAATTTCTTCCTTTTGCACTTCTCAGATCTTCCAGCCCCACTCATACTACCAGCACGCACTTAGGCATGCCCCATCATGCAGCATTCTTGTGATGCCAAATCAGCCATTGTATTCTGCAGTTGACTAGAGCCAGTCTCTAGGGGCTCGTCTTCACTACCGCGGTCCGGGATCGATCTTCTGGCGATCGATTTATCGCATCTTGTTAAGACGCAATAAATCGATCACCCGCGGCTCCCCCGTCGACTCCAGAACTCCAGCTCTCTGAGAGGCGCAAGCTGGAATCGACAGGGGAGCGTGCTGCCACCGCTGTGGGGACGGGCAGTAAGTCGGCGGCAGATACGCAAACTTCAGCTACGTGATTTACGTAGCTGAAGTTGCGTATCTGCCGTCAATTCGCCATCCCCCCCGCTAGTGAGGGCAAGCCCTAGGAGTATGTCCACACAGCTAAAAATAGCTGAAGGTGTGGAGTAGGATGGAGCCTGGACTCTGAAGCCCACCCTCCTCCCTGGTGTGCTAAGTAAGTGAGAGAAAGGTTTCAGTGTTGTGGAGTTTTGCAAGGAATCTAGTAATGTTTCCACCATGAGTGTAAAATAATAGTGTGTGCCAAAACTATGCAACATTGGTTAATTTTTAAAAAAGCAACCTGTTGATCCACATAGACTGTCTCTGATCTGAAGTTTGCTGATTACTATGATTTCACCACTATAATATATACTGAGACGTCACTTAGAGTGACAGCCAGCAATGCAAGAAAGACTGTATAGCATGGAAACTAAAGAACAACAACACAGTTTAGGAAAGTTTGAATTTGATTGCATGCTCAATGGTCTTCTCGTCACAGGTATTAAGGGAAATCAGCATATATTTCCAAAATTGATGTTGTTTTGTCAAATTCCTATGCAGGTCACTTTTAGAAAACAGATCAAAATAAAATGATTGATAAATGTTTTTACAATAGAATATTTTATCTGGGCCCTCTATAAAGGATAAAGTTTATTCACTGAAAAGATAGACCGAAATAGGGTGCATATTTGGGGGAAGAGGAAAAGGTTTCAATAATGCAGGTACTATTCAAAGAATAAGAAGGGGAAGGCAGGAAAACCAAGAAACACACTATTAAGGCAAAATGGATCATTGTATGCATAAGAGCTACAAAATTTCTTTATTATATTCATTTGTTTTCTTTTAAGTTTTTTGCCTCTACCTTTCATCACCTTGTTTCTATTCCTAAAGCAATCATATTTGTACTTTTAAGGCAGAGCTCCTTCACTGGTTATATTGTGTTTTGAATTCTACCAAACAGCACTTTATTATTTGATTTATTGAAATCTTTATACAGGATGGCTCTACTTGGTTGATCTCAGCTAGTTTATAGTGAGGCTCTGTTTCCAAAGCTTGCCATCTTAACACCAACAAAAGGCGTGTGCATAGAACCATAAATAGTGTAACATATATTAAGAATAAAAATTACACCTTTGAAAATAGCAAGTGACTATTAAAAATGGTTTAATCTTGCAGCATATTAATCTTATATCTTTTATAGAATGAAGGATTTTTTTAACACAGCCAGCAGATATTCAGTCTATAAATACAGTGGAACCCCCCTATAACGCGACCGATGGGATCCAAGAAATCCCATCACGCTAAATGCAGGGTGGCGTTATAGCGGGGCCCCACTCCCCAGCAGGCAGGAGCTGCGGCTTCTCTCCCCACCGCCCAGCAGGGGAGAGAAGCTGCAGCCTGCGCCTGCTGGGGACAGAGAACTCCGGGGCTGCAGACTGCAGCCCCAGAGTTCTCTGTAGAAGCCACTGCCCCTGCGCCTGCCAGGACAGGGGACTCCGGGGCTCCTTTCAGCCCCAGTCTCCTGCCCCTAGCAGGCGCAGGGGCAGCAGCTTCCAGGGAAGCCTCAGCTCTGCACTTGCTGGAACATGGGTCTGCAGCCCCCGAGTCCTGTGTCCCAGCAGGAGCGGAGCCGCGGCTTCCAGAGGGAACTCCCAGGCTGCAGTCTGTGGCCCTGGAGTTCTCTGTCCCAGGCAGGTGGGGGCCTCAGCCTCTCTCCCCTGCTGGGCAGCGGGGAGGGAAGCCATGGCCCCCCCGCCTACAGTCCTGAGTTCTCTGTCCCTGGCAGGGGAAGCTGCAGCTTCTTTCCACACTGCCCAGCAGGGGAGAGAAGCCGTGGCCCCCCGCGCCTGCCAGGGACAGAGAGCAAGGACTTGGGAGCCATAGTATAATTGCGCTATAACCGAACTCATGTTATAGCGGGGTGCATTATACCGGGGCTCCATTGTACTTGTTAAATTAAGTATTATGGTTTTGAATGGTTAGTTCTGTAATGAAACACATCAGTCAGTCCTGCTCTTTATTTGAATTAATTACTCATATTACACTAATGTTTGTTGGTAGGATTTACTTTACCTATGTTTTCCATGTAAGCAGTGCTACAGTTCCAGGAAGGGGTTAAGTTTCTAGGCTTTCACTCCTGCTTGCTTAGGACCTTATGCTGCAAACCAAGCACACGTAGAAATCTCACTGAAGTGACTATGCGTTCTCTGCATAGTATGTTTCTGGAGTCAGGCCTTAGGGTATGTCTACACTGCAGTGTAAGCCAGGATTAGTGGGACACAAGTCAGCAAACTGGAGGTTAGAGAACCTAGGGCTTGGATGTCTAAACTGATAGTCAACCCTAGGTTAAGAATTTCCTAACCCCGGCCTGAACCACACTGCAGCACATAGACCTGAGTCAAACCAACCATATCCCACACTCCCTCGTGCCCTCCTGAGATGTGGCTGCTATAGCCATTTGACTATGGTGCAGTGTGGGAAAGCCTGTCTGTTCACCTTGCACAATATAGGAGATTTGAACATCCTGCTAACACATCCCTCCCTTGACTGGCACTTCAGGAGCAGGGCTACAAGAATAGACTGGTGAGACCACATTGTTAGACAGACCTGGGATGACCAGAAGTGAGTACATAACTTTTACATGAAAAGCTACATTTCAGGAGCTTTGTGAGCAGCTTCCCCCAACCCTCAAGTGAAAAGACACATCCATGGGAGTGGCCAAGTCAGGCCAGAAATGGGTTGCTATAACCATCTGGAAGCTGGCTATCCCAGACTGCTATAGGTTGCCAACCTGTTTCATGCTGGAAAGTTGACTTTGGGTAAAATAGTGGTGGAAGTTTCTGAGGCAGTCAGGCATGTGGTTTTACAGTAAACTGGTGGGCATAAAAGATATTCCAGAAGTAGTTGCTGGCTTTGAGAGAATGGGGTTTCCAAACTGCACCAGGGCCATTGACTCAGATCTCTAAATGCAGGAGCACAGAAAAACTCCTTGTGGAATTTCAAGAACATCAAATTTTTACTTTTCTGAACTTCAGTATACTGTGAGAAGGGATACTTCAGACCATGGACACAGCTAGGTTAATCGCAATGAAAGATGTGCAGAGACAAGGGTAAATTTATTTGTTTTTTAATCAAGCTGCTCCCCCACCCCATCCCCTGAAAATTGCAGAAGCACTTGGGTTTGAGGCAGGGAAGCAGTTGATGGCCATACTACGTTGCTCACTGTAGAGGACCAGCTAACCAATATGGTGCATTTTATTCCTTATGTTTAACCTCCCTCAACTGAGGTAACCATGCAGCTATTTGTGCATGTCTTCTACCTCCCAGCTTCCCAGATCACATCACATAAAACTGAGCCCCACAATTTGTCCCATGTTCTAGCATGAGGTCCTCTGGCAGCTAAACAGCCAGATGTTGGTTTCATCAGCATATCATCCCCAGATAGATGGCCAGACAGAAATGATTGATCCAGATTCTAGAGCAGTACTTACGATGTTTTATCAAATATTGCAAAGAAAAATTGATCCATCTGCCTTCCCTTCACTGAGTTTGTGTATAGCAACGCTGATCATGCCAACACTGGCCAAAGCCCCTTCTTCACCAGCTGCGGCTTTCATCCCTTTTTCCACTCTGCACTGCCAACAGCTTCCCAGAATCCTGGACTTACCAATATGGTTTGGCAGATCCACCGCATCCAGAAAGAGCAAAAGCACCCTAACCCTCAAAGACCTCAAAGGAGGCCTATAAATAACACTCAGATCTCCAGAGATGAGAGGATCTGTTCTTAACAGCGGATCAGAAGGAATGTCAATCTACCAAGAACCTCCACGCAGGCATGCCATCTCACAAACCAGACCATTGGTATCTCTAGCCATGCTAAATCTGCCAATGAATTAACCTCATCACTTTTAGGCTCCACTTGCCTACGTCTCCCAGAATACACCCCATTTTTCATGTTTCATTCTTGAAAAGGTTAACGGAAAACTTGTTCCCTGACCAGATGCAGTCACTGCCTCCATCTGTTCAGGTCCAAGGTATTGAGGAATACTTAATCCATGCCACCCAGTATGCTAAGTTGAGGTGAGGAAAGTTATGGTACCTTGTGGATGGCGAAGGATATGGCCCTGAGAAGCAGTCTGGAGAACCTGCCAGTCATGTATATGCCCCTAAACTGAAGGAGGCTTTTCCATAAGAGCCACTTAGATAAGCCTGGTCTAATGACACCTCAGTTTCGTCCTTGAGGGCAAGACTGATGTGAGGATCTGTAGGGCTATAACCTGGGGTCTGCTGGTTACTGACCAACTGCCACATCCGTGCTGCCATCTGATAGCTTTGACAGAGCAGCAGTCAACAAGCTTTGAGCCTGGTGGGGCCAAGCAGAGGGCTTGATTGACAGTGCTCCCAAGGCCCCAGTTGGTCGGGGTGCCCTACTTTAGCTTTCCTCAGTTTGTTCCTCTGTCTGCAGTTTACCTAAGTTCCAGAGGTCTGTTTGCCTTCTATAGCCCATGTCCGTATCCTAAGGAAGAACAGCAACCCTCTTTCCTCCTCATGGTGCTTCCCCTGTATTGTGGGCCGTAAGGTTTCTCATCACTGGATGGAAGAAAGTGCTAGGGCTTTTATCCTTCTTTGTCCCTTTGAGATTTGGGGTCTCACCAAGTGTTTGTGCCCCCATAATTCAGTCCCATTGACTTATTACCCTCATCTCTACATGTCCTCCTTTTTATCTCAATGTATCCATTTCCCTTACCATGCCTCTTATTGTTGGATCCTCTGATCTCACACTATCTCATTCCCTCTCATCTTTGACATTGGTGCAACAGAACAGGTAAAGAAATGGGCCACCTCTCTCATTGGTGCAACAGAACGGGTGGAAAAATGGGCACAAATCTCTCTCCCTTTGTTACATACTATTCACACTTTTAAAGTGCAGCCTAGTTTGAACTGTAACTGAATTGTGCTGAGGGACAGTGGCTGGTGGCTGGTGGCAGCTTAGGTCAGAGAGCCACTGCCTTGGAGGGATGCTATGGAACCACTGACTGTAACAACAGCCAGAGGCAGATTAGCATTTTGTGAGGCCCTGGGACAGAGCAAGTTGGGGCCTTTTTGCATCCCTTCCACCCGTAGTCCTCCTCCCCACGCTCCTGCCAGGGAAATGGGGTCAGGGCACAGAGACTTCCCCCATTCCCCGTCAGAAGCGCCAGGTGAGCGAGAAGAGTGGGGCAAGCCCCCGTGCCCTGACCCCTCTTCCTGGCAGGAGCACCGAAGTGTGAGGGTCCCCAATTGCTGGGGCCCCTGGGCATTTGCCCTCTTGGCACAGTGGCTAATCCACCACTGGCAGCAGCTTCCATCTGCAAAAGACATGGAGAGAAGTTGTGACTGGGGGCTCATAAAAGCATTGGAGCCAGAAGGAGAAGGGCCTAAGCACAAGAGCAGGGGCAAGAGAGCAGTGAATCTCAGGAAAGGGAAACTGCGTGATGGGGAGGGGAGAGGGAGCTGGGAGGAAAGGATTGGGGAAAGGTGCCTCAAATAAATTATGTCCAGCCCTGCTCCTTTCCTTTACTTATTTATTTAAAAGATTGTACATGGTAATTTCTAAATTATTTGTGTTTCCAAAGTGAATTCTTCCTCATCTATGTGCTGTAACTTGTTTAATCTTTTTAAAAAAACCCAATGTACAATGCTTGGTGCTCTTTTTAAATGTTAAGCCAGAGGGTGATTATCATATTTCTTATGCTACATTTATGTTCTGAGATTCTAGTTCTTATTAATGTTCTGCGTGTTTTCTCAGTAGAATACAAGGACATTTCTGCATTACAAGTAAGCCCTGGAGCTATTCTCATCTTAAAACTTATAGAAACAAGTGACATTTACATTGCTAAATGATTGTAGAGAAGTTTCCAGTTCATATTTTACAGGTAATATGCTCTTAAGCAGCAGTATTTGTCATTTTGTTATCTATTTAGTGATATCAGGCTTTAATTAAACTTGAATACAAAATGCTACTGAATTTGGGCAGATGAAGGATTTAACAGATAGATACATTCATTCATTTCTTGGTGTTGTACACTTCTGAATAGCAGTTTTCATACAAATTCTTCTAGAATTATCTTTCCATTTGCTGTGTTATATGCCAAATAATTGCATGCTGAATGTTGCTTGCTACCTAGCAATTACTGTTTAAGAGCTTAAAAAGAGCAGTAAGGTTTATTATAATGTCACTTCATATAAATACAATATGTATTCTTTTTCTGTATCATTAAAATATTTTTTCACAAAATACAGCAAGGATCGGCAACCTTGGCACGTGGCACCGCAGGGTAAGCACCCTTAGCGGGTCCCGCTGGTTTGTTTACTTGACGGTTCACCGATCGTGGCTCCCACTGGCCACGGTTCACCGTCCCAGTCCAATGGGGGCTATGGAAAGATATAATGATTAGGGACTATGGTAGCATACAGCAGAAGTAGTCAGGGTACATGCTGTGGCATTCTGCACATGTCTGAGGGAAATAAGTCAGAATGGACTCAACTATCACTTAATTCAGTTTTACTGTCTGCAGCAGTGAAATGGAACACATGTCCAGTGTCCACCTGCTTCTCTTCACACTGTGCTTAGTGTAAGTTATTAGTATTGTTAATAAAATTGGTTGGTTGTGTGTGTTTAATCTTTTTGCCAGTTGACTGACAAACAAAAAACCCAACAGTTTTTTTAGTCAGATACTGAGGGTATGTCTTCACTAACCGCCAGATCAGCGGGCAGTGATCAATCTTTCGGGGAGCAATTTATCGTGTCTATGGTAGACGTGATAAATCAATCCCTGAGTGCGTTCCCCATCGACTCCAGAACTCCACCTCCGCAAGAGGCGGAAGCTGAGTCGACGGGGGAGCGGCAGTGGTCGACTCGCCGCCAGGTGGACCGTCAGGTAAGTCGCCCTAAAATGCACCGACTTCAGCTATGCTGTTTGCGTAGCTGATGTTGCATATCTTAGGTCGACTGCTCCCCCCAGTGTAGCCCAGGCCTTAGAGTTTAGGCTAGCTACCTCTCCTCCCCTCGTACAGGAGCTTAGCAGTATGGCAGAAATGAAATCTCTGAGGCTCTTCACATGACGCTTCAGTACCGCTTAGCAGTGGGCACTTCACTTGCCTCTTTTGTTTAGAAGAGGGAATACTCCTTAGCTATGTGCCATGTGTTGCTCCTTCTATCCGTGGGCTCAAAAAGTTAGAGAGATCCATCTAAAATTGTTCCTCATGGAGCACTCTGTTCATGCTTCCACAGATGCCGAAAGGAAGGATGTACCTAGATCTCAATCCTTTGGTTGGTCCCTTTTCACTAACACTCGGTGAGCTGAGATTCCACCTCAGGCTCTCTAAGTCATCTGTCTCCATTTTGGCATCTTTGACCTGTGGCAGGTAAGGAAGGGGAACTGTTTCAGAGATAAGCCAAGTCATATGTCCTTCTCTGGTGCCTACCAAGTCAAGACGTATGTGTCAGCAGGTGCCTAACTGATCTCGGGCTCAGCAGTTGAAGGACAGCCAAAAGTCTCACAAAGGTCCCCTTGGCATCTTGGTACCAGCTGTTAAACATGAGCCTGTGGTACCCAGTAAACCTGTAGAGTGCCCTTTAGATTCCTGGGCCTCTACATCCCAGCCCCAAGAAGGAAGCAAGCAAGATTTCAAAGCTCTTTCAGGCAGCATCCTTCTGCTCAATATTACTACATCACTCAGAGGATTTCAGAGCCACTGAGAAAGAAACAACAGTGACCGTTCACCTCTTCCTCCGATTAAACACAGTCTGTATCTTCCATCAGATGACTGAACTGCTTGAGGATCCCTTCCCTTACGCATTCTTCCTTCCCCCTTTGGAAACTTCATCTTTTACTTTCAAGAAGTCTGGACTCGGATCACATTGGAACAGTGGGTCCTGGAAATTGTCAGCAAAGGATATTCTGTTCCATTCTAGTCACTTCGTACCTTCTTCATCGTCCCTTTTCAGGGACTTTTCTCACAAGATACTATTAAAACAAGAAGGGGACTTCCTTCTACTACATTAAGCAATTTGGAGTGGACGAGATTCCCATAGAGTTCAGGAGCAGGAGGGTTTATTTCCACTATTTCTTTTCCCCAAAACAGAATTGGGGTTGTTGTCCCATTCTGAACTTTTGATGTGTAGGTAATTGTAGCTATCTCAGGTCTGTTGAAAACCTGTTCAGTTATCACCTTGAAAACTGTCATTATGTTTAATGTGAGCCAATTTTCATGCTTTTTAGAAGTTATTTATTTGATAGGGCAAAATTCCTTTTTACCACCCTAATTATAGTTCCACATCTGGAAATTCTTTTTAATTTTGTTTCAGTCATATGAATATCAGATTTTAATATCCTACTAACCTTGAATGCCCATAGCTACTTAATTTGGGAAATGTAAGAAGCATATTGTATATGTTTATGTGCAAGTTATGTCAAGGACACACAGAGTGCATTGATAGTCTTTTTATAGTGTCCATAAATACAAATAAATTTATTAAATGAAGTCATATTTTACATTTTAAAAATGTAATTCCACCATTTCATTTTTGCATCTGTTCTTTTCTCTGCCATAATTGCACTCAAACATCTATAAATGACCCACCATAATTGAAGATAGTTTATTTAATTGGGGGGAATCAGATTTTATCCTCTATAATCAAGTGTCTGGACTGTACATATCCATTCTCCATACTTTAATGTATTGTGTCAGTTATCCATTATAAACATCTTATTTTTTTAAGAATTAAATATGTTGCATCTGATTTTCACTTGTTGAGATCAGAATTTATCATTACTATAATTTCAAATGCTACTGAAATTCGAGTATACAAATATCATTATTTTATTTTACCTTTTAAAAATCATGGGCCCTTTTTCACATTTGCCAACTCATGATTGTTTTAGAATCTGATATTTTAGTCACTATATACACAGAATAGAATACCTGTTGAAGATAATGGGAGTTACTCACATGCACACAGCAGCTGCAGCATCAGGCTCTAATTAAATTATGGAGTAAAATTCTCAGAAACTAGGAATTATTTAAATTGTAGGCATGCATAATGCCAGTAACCTAATGATGTAAAAAGAAAAATATGCTTTTTCCTAATCTAGATACACACCTAATTATTTTTTTAAAATCTACATCTTTGTGTTTCCACACATAAATACCTTGATTATTTTTGAACTAAGGCTGCTAGACAGCAAATGCATAGTCCACCAATGTAAAGCATGAAATTCAAGGAAATAAGCAGATAGTCATTCAACCCTTATATGCTTCCTGCAAAATTTAACTCTTTTTGTTTCCCTACCATATTCAGCTCTTAAAATTCCATTCACCTCTCCCCCTCAATACCACCTTAGGACAAACCCCAGATGTCTCTACCTCCTACAACCCTAATCAGTTCTGCTTCTCTATGTCCCCTCCAGCCACTCCTCCTCCCTCAGTGCTGCTGCCTGCTGCAGTGGGAGAGACAATGGAGGGATTAACTGGGAGGGATATGTGGGGAGGCAGAGTGGAGATGGGGTTGGTAAGTGGGGGATGATTGTGCATGTAAGAGGATTGGGTGAGGCGAGGGTTGTATGTGAGGTTCTTGCGTGGTTGGATTGGAGCTGTGCAGACAGTGTGAGGTGGGGAGGAGCTCACTGAATCATAGAAGATTAGGGTTGGAAGAGACATCAGGAGGTATTCTAGTCCAGCCCCCGTCTCAAAGCAGGACCAATCCCAACTAAATCATCCCAGCCAGGGCTTTGTCAATCTGAGCCTTAAAAACCTCCAAGGATAGAGACTCCACCACCTCCCTAGGAAACCCATTCCAGTCCTTCACCAGTGAAATAGTTTTTCCTAATATCCAACCTACACTTCCCCCACTGCAACTTGAGACCATTGCTCCTTGTTCTATCATCTGCCACCATTGCTAACAGCCTAGCTCCATCCTCTTTGGAGCCCCTTTCAGATAGTTGAAGGCCATTATCAAATCCCTCCTCACTCGTCACTTCAGGAGACTAAATAAGCACAGTTTCCTCAGCCTCTCCTTGTAAGTAATGTGCCCCAGCCCCCTGATCATTTTCATTGCCCCTCGCTGGACTCTTTCCAATTTGTCCACATCCCTTCTGTAGTGAGGGGCCCAAAACTGGATGCAATTCTCCAGATGTGGCCTCACCAGTGCTGAATAGAAGGGAATAAGCACTTTCCTCGATCTGCTGGCAATGCTCCTAGTAATGCAGCCCAATATGCTGTTAGCTTTCTTGGCAACGAGGGCACACTGTTGAATCTGCTTTGAGACATAAGCACTTGAAGTTCACCCCGTGGAATTGCTGTCTTGGTTCCCCAATGTACCAGTGCAGGAATGTTGGGTGGAGCCCTTCACACATCAGTGCCTCAACAGAGAGCTGCTCAACTTACCCAGCATTGTCTTCTCAGTGTGTCCAAGAGCCAGTGCTACAAATGCAGGAGGAGTCTAGCATCTCCACAGAGGAATCAGCGCTTTTTAGGTTTTACACTGTACTGCTTCCTCTGCAGTGCTGAGCTGAGGCAGCAACACTGAGGGAGCAATTCGAGCACTCATGCCTTCTCGCAGAGGCATTGGACTCCCCACCCAGAAACAACCTACTCCCCTGACCTACATTACCCACAACCCTTCCTTCACCCACCAACTCCTTTTCCCTCCCAGTCCAATTCATGCCCCTGCTAATGCCTTCTTTCTCCCCAAGGCACTGCTTTTCATGTCCCACACATTCCTGCTCTGTTCCACCATTATCGATCTACAGAGCCCCATCTCTCACCCCCTGCTGCCTTTCCTGGCTTCGTAGGATCTCTGTGCAAAGCAGAAACAGGATGTTTTTGAACGTATCCTCATCAAAAGTTAGTAAATCTAAAATGTATTTGGGTCATAAATAAACTAGTAATTCCACTGACGTTAACAGGGTTATGTGGAATAGCCAAGGTGTGACAGAGAGGAGCTTTGCACATTGTGCTGAATTAGGACCTTTAATACTAAAACTAACGATTAAAGTCTAAAACAGAGGGATTTTAGTCCTGCTTTAAATGCAAATGTTAATGCAACCTTAACAGTGCCCCATAACAAATGTAGACACTGATTTAGGTCAATATATACATTGTGGGGCAAATTCTCATCTCCAATCGCTTCTAGTTCCTTTATGTCACTCAGGTGGTGTAAAAGAGACAGGACTCCTGGCATAACTATGCAGCTGAGAATTCCCTTGGCAGGGTAGAAGCTCTTAGCTCATGTACAGCAAGCACACAGCTCCTGAGCCAATCACCCCATACCCCAAATCTGGGGGATATGGCAGACGTCTGCTGTGTAAATTCTCAACTGGATTATAGTTTTTCCCAGTAAGGACCCCCTCAAAGACTTTAGGCTGCTCTAATTTACCCTAGCTCTTGCACAGACAGGCCCACAGCATCAGGGAGCTGTAATTGTCGCCATCCTTCGACTCTCATGACATGAGATAATTTGCTACCATAACTGCAGAATTGGGCCTGGTTTAGGTATCCGAAACTAACCCCTTTATCAAATCAGTATGAGAATTCTCGGTCTTTGCCTTGTTTTTTGGGCGCAACTTCAAAGTCATAATTACAACTTTTTTTGGTCCATATATTCTGATGCAAGACTTAGCTCCCTAAAGATATAGTACCACTTACTAATGTCAAAACATTGCTTACATGTGACTTAATCACCGGTCGTGGAGCATGTATTTGTAATATACTTGTCTGAGTTATTTTCATCAAGAAATTCTGTCTATGTATCACTTTGGCAGCATCTTTGCAGAGTTTACAACTTTCAGTAATATGTTGGCATCAATTATGCAGTCCTTTTAAACAGCTGCTCTGCAGTTGAGCTGTTTCAACATGCCACCGCACATGGCTGAATTATGCAAATATTAAATGACTGAGACCCAAGAACAATTTGTACACTGGATGAAGTTGTTGGGTGTATTTAGTGTTGGTGATCCAGTCATAACTGAATTATTGTGGTGTCAGTTTATTAACTAAATTCTCTACAACAAAGCAGGCCTATTTTTAATTTTTTCAAAAATATTGACATCATATGTATTGTTGTGGTGCTATTAAAAGCAACTATGTATCAGAAGTTAAATGACAAGACTTTGAAGCAGCTGTCTTACCTTTTGATAATTTTGAATACTGTGTTGAAAACAGAATATAAATCACTGTAATTTTCTGGTTAATATTAAGAAATAGGTAATATGTAATGTACAACTGTCCATTTGTTGTGTTTGGCATTAAACTATAAACATTAGTTATACTGTTGTTTTGGTTAAAGAGAGAAGATAAGATTACATGAATTAATGCTGAATTATTATTGAAGACAGTCAAACCTCTTGGCAGGGGTGGCCAACCTGAGCCTGACCAGAAGCCAGAATTTACCAATGGACATTGCCAAAGAGCCACAGTAATATGTCAGCAGCCCCCCAGCAGCTCTCCAGCCCACTTCCAGCGCCTCCCATCCACTGGCAGCCCCACTGATCAATGAATGGTTTTGTGGCATGAACCAGGCTCTGGGATGGGGAGGGGAGAAGAGCGAGGGCATGGCAGGTTCAGGGGAGGGGAAGAACTGGGTAGAGTGGGGTCAGAGCCAGGGGTTGAGCAGTGAGCACCCCAGGCATGCTGTAAAGTTGGCAACTGTAGCTCCAGCCCCAGAATCAGTGCTTGTACAAGGAGCTGCATATTAACTTCTGAAGAGCCTTGTGGTTTTAACTGCTCTTTGAATGAAGATTGCTCACTTGGCTGTTTTGTCAGTAATTCACAAATAGTTACAAGATAGAGCTAGCTGGAAGCACCAGTGTGAGGAGTGGGGGGGAATTATGTAACATTTTTTTATCATTGTATTCATGAAAAAAAATGAAAGAAATAATGACAGCATCAGGGAGATGCAGTGACATTAAAAGACCATGGCAGATTAAAGTCAGAGAGGAATTATGGTTTTGCTTTTGTCACTTTACTAATCTTGAACCGATCTATTGCGGAACAGAGAGGGAGGTTAAAATCTATTGAATTATTTGTTTAGCAAATTATTAAAATTTCCAAGTCAGTGAGAACCACCATATCCCTTTCTCTTCCCACATAGCACCTGTCTTTCCTTTTCAGTGGTTGCTTTTTCATTCCATAGTTCAGATCTTGAACCTTTTCCTCCTTTTTGCTGTAGTCTGTCCTATGCCTCTCATGAATTGATTGATTTTTCTACGGGTAAAGACACACATTTGTTTTTTATATCTGCATTTATAAGACAAAATACCCAAACCCTAACCCTCAGAGTACTATTTATCATAGCCACTCAAATTAGATTATGTAAGCTATCTTGTTTTACAAAACAAATCTTTAAAATAATTGTTTAAAATAAATGCCCACTTAAACGGAAAAAAGGGATAGTGGGATCCTTAATGCACTTTAAATCCTTTTTCTGTTACAGCATTTAGACATTAAGAGGTTTTATTTGTATAACTCAACTGTGCCTTTTTATTTTATTACTCCCTTTAGTAAAGTAGTTTCTAACTAGTACTCAGACTAATAAATGCAAGTAAATAATCAGATTTTATTATAGGGTTATTGATCTGCCTATATATCTGTTTAGATATTTTGATTTGGTGAATAGAAATGCATTATTAACAGATAATCATTTTAGTAGGTTTTACTATTTTTAGTTTTATTGAAAACTAGCGAAAATACCCGGCGTTGCTCAGGTCAGTCGGAGGTGGGGAGGGGGCAGAGAGCTGAGCGAGTGCGGGGTCCATTGGAGGGGGGAGGGGGCAGAGAGCTGAGCGAGTGCGGGGTCCGTTGGAGGGGGTATTATGACATCATAAGTATGTCACAGAGAACAGCAGCTGCCCAGCTGATGTGATTGGCCTTTAAATAATTTCACCCCTGGGGGGCGTCAGAGGTGAGATTTGAAAAACTTTCAACTCTTACCCTGATTAGGACCCTAAGACCTATAACTATACCAAGTTTCAAGTCTCTAGCTCAAACGGTGTGGAAGGAGTAAGTGCACATACATACACGCATACACACACACATACACCATTTGACTTTTATATAGAGAGATTTAGCATTGTTCTTATTTATTTTTCTTTTCTTTTCTTTTTTTACAGGAACTGGCAGTAATGAAACAGATTCTTATCAGTCTGCATGGTAAACGCTATGGAGAAAATTTACCTCAGTCTCATAGTGACGTAAGAAGCTTAAAGCACAAATCAAGCCCTTCTGTAAAGCTGCCAGCAGAACACGAGGAAGAAAACGTATTTATACCCAAACCAACATTATTTGTAAGTACAGTAATTAAAGTAAGTGACCTAGGCATTTTGTTTAGAGCACTATTGCTCACATTTCAAAAACCAAAAAAAGTGTGTGTGTGTGTGTGTGTGTGTTTGTGTATATCAAAAAAAAATTACTCCTAGAAGTCTTGCTGCTCTGAAGAGATGGATTTCACAGGATTTATATTCTTCTTGTGGTGTTAGTTCAAGACAGTGCAGCATGCCTGCTGAATTTTTTTCTCTCTGGGGTAGTGGTAGGTTACAGGAAGCTATATCCCCCTACTGGTCACACACACTACCACTGACTCCAGCCTTCTAGAAGCTTCTTGATCTTAAAGTGCACAGGAAACAAATCTCCAAAAAAAATTCAATTAGTAAAGTTGTATTAAAAATGGATAACAAAAACAGAATTCTAACATATCCAGTACATTAACATCCCCATGAATGTAAGAAAATATATACAGTGAAACCTCGATTTAACGGACTAATTCGGGCGAGGGGGGTGTCCGTTAAATCCGAAAGTCCGTTATTTAATAATTTTTTAAAATTATTAAATAACAGGACTTTCGGATTTAACGGACACCCCCCTCGCCCGAATTAGTCCGTTATATCAAGGTTTTACCGTCAACCCACCCGCCCGGGTCCCGGCTGCTGGGACCCGGCAGCAGTTAGCAGCCCGCCCGCCGGGGTCCCCGGCGGGAGCTGTCAGCCCGCCCGCCCCCGGCTCAAAAGCGCGGCGGCCGCTGCGCGCGGGCAGAGAGCCCGCAGGGTCCCGGCTCCCGGGATCCTCCGCGTACCCAGCATGGTGCCGGGGGCCAGGCGGCAGCCCGCCTCCGGCTCAATCCGCGGCGGCTGCCGCGCGCGGGCTCAGAGCCCCGCAGAGTCCCGGCTCCAGCCTCGGGCAGCAGCAGGGAGCCCACAGCCAGCCCTCCAGAAACGGACTTCGGATGCATCAGACTCTGAAAAATTTTGTCCGTTGCATCCGAAGTCCGTTAAATGGAGGTCCGTTAAATCGAGGTTTCACTGTATATTGGAATTTATATTCACATAATACTTACACAGGCTGGTCTCACTGCTTAATACTGAAGTGGCCTGGCACTTCCTGTTATACGACCTTGTTTTGGTTGCTTTATAACTTAAAATTTATACTTTTAGGGGCTGAAGTATTCCGTGCTGGGGGTTTGCTTCAGGCTAAATTTTTTTTATAGTTTTATGCTAAATGGTTCAGAAGTTTGAGTGATATTTAAAAAATTTCTGGCAACCTTTTCTTTGAGAAGCTATTATAGCACCCTCTAACTTTAGAGCAGGGACTTACAATTTGGCAAGGGGGAGATGTGGACTTTGTAGCAGGGTTGTACCTTTTGCTATACCTGTGAAAATTCATTCAAATTTGGCTAAGATGCAAGACTTTTAAAAATCTGTTATCTCAAATGGCAGAGCGCTTAAAGGTTCCAATCCTGATGATGAATGATATTGGTGTTAATATGAATCCACATTATGGAATTTCAGTTCACTATTTTAAAAAGCGAGGAAAATATACACTAAAAATTAACCAGAACTGGCCATCTTCAACGGGGATCCCTGGATCCCTCCTAGAGGTACAATCAAGAGCCTGCCTAAGTCTGTCTCTACAGGAAAAGCTTGCGTTGAGTAATTCTGAGTAGTGACTCACTCTCTGCTGCTCCTAATTAAGACAGATCCAGCACCCTTCTAGGCCCACATCACTGGTCACCTTAAAATAATCTATAATCTATTTACAAATTAAATTCTTCTGATGTGTGCTCACAGTGTAACACCCTTGGAGGGGAGTGGACTGAGCTCTTTCTTACTGGACTAATGACACACAATTCTTTTGAAAGTCTGAAATAACAACTGCACTGTGTAAGAAAAACACATGCATTTATATCTTTTTGAGGCCATTTCAGTAGAGGATTTTAACAGTAATAATTACAGTTATCACTTGTTCAAAATGTACTGCCATGGAGCCTGGGGAATTGGGAGAAAGTGAGCAGGATATTTTCATCCTGTGAAAGGTCTGTACTTCTGGTTGGTCTCCTAGAACTTTGTTTTTAGGGGTGAATTCCCTGCCAATTCCATTGAGACTGAAGATGACTCATCCCCTTCCTTCCCCCACTTACTTATTATTACTTTTCCATGCAAAAGGTTGCTGTAATTGCTACAGGAATTTTATGCAGTTGTGAATGTGTGATAAGTAGCCTACAAGACTGTGAATGTAAGGAAAGATGATCCAGAGGCACTGTCCCACAATTAAGTTATGGTTGGTGCTATGCCTAAATCGGAGAACCCATGTTCTTGTATGTAGTTTTTTATATTATGCTTAAAACATTGGCATATTGTAGCACACCTCTTTGTTCTAGAAGGGTCTCACCCCGTTTTTAACAGAAATATGCATAACATAATTTACAGTGATTGTCCTTTATTAAGCAAATTCTGGGTCATTTTAACCTTGGTAAATGTTTTGAATCATAATTTGGTTCATATAATGATATTTGGTTTATTTTATATCTTAGACACAGAACTTTAGTGTATTTTTGTGTAATGTAAACCTTTCACTTTAATTGATTTTAGTTTAAGCAGAGCAATCAGTTTCCACTATGAATGGCAGAGAAAGGAGTGCAGTGTTGTGTAGGTTACATATTTTTCCTGCCTTTCAGTTGTCTCATAACCAAAACATTCTTTGTTTCACAGACAAATAGAGAGGCACCTGATTGGTACAGAAAACTGAAGCAGAAAAAAGCACCATAACATTTTTCCAGGGATTTTCAATATAAGTAATCAGTTTGGGAGTTTATTCTGCGAAGAAAGAAATTGTATTCAGAATCATGTTCTTAGTACCACACAAATAAACAACTGGTTTGTTTAATTTTATACCTATATTATGTTTATACATTGTAACATTACCATTAAACATCTAATGAAAAAAAATATATGGCAGTACTTGATGTGATGATTTTACCATCAATATGTTCTAATTCAAAATACTAACTACAAACATACTTTGTGGGTGTTTATAATTTTGGCTAATAAAGAACATCTTATTCAGAATGCTCATTAATGTGAATTTCAGCTTTTTCATATAGTTTTTCTTGGATGCTGTGTTTCATGCCACATTCTTGTAACTGTTTTGGCTTCTAGAAGCTTACATACTTAAGAAACATAAGAAAACAGCATCAGATGGCAAGAATTTTTAAGTTTCTTATTAGCCCTGATTGCGTGGGCCTGTTGAGCTAGGCTCTGCTCAAGCCCTTTGTTTCACATAAAATTTCAGTAAAAATATCTAGCTGGCAAATCTAAAAAAAAACAATCATTAATGAGGAACCATCAAATGGTGAGGGGGAGGTGTTTCTAGTGAGGTTCTTGAAGGATCAGTAGTAGGCCTGGTGCTATTCAATGTTTTTATCAATGATCTGGAAGTAAATATAAAATTGCTACTGCTAAAATGTGCGGATAGCATGAAGATTGACAGAATGAGAAAATACTGGGTTCTAAAGGGCTCTTTAATCTTGTGGAGAAAGGTGTGACAAGAAATAATGGCTAGAAGCTGAAACCATACAAATTCAAATTGGAAATGTCACACATTTTTAATGGTGATGGTGACTAACCATTGGAACAAACTACCAAGAGAAGTGGTGGAGTCTTCATTACTTGATTATTTAAAATCAGGACTGGATTCCTCTCTGTAAGATATAGTTTAGTCAAACACAAGTTATTGGGTTCAATACGCGGTAACTGGGTGACATGTATACAGGAGATAAGACTAGATTATGTTATGGTCCCTTCTGGCCTTAAATTCTATGAATGTATAAACAAGAACTAAAAATCAGCTTCATTAAGAATACATCAAATATCTCGATAGTGTAGGCCCGGTTTACATTAGAGAAATATGCAAACCCCTCATGTAGATGTTCTGCACCAATATAAAGCAGTGTTTATTCCAGGGATCAGCAACGTTGGCACGTGGGACCGCAGGGTAAGCACGCTTTATTTACCTGCCGTTTCGCCAACCGTGGTGCCCACTGGCTGGCCGCCGCTTCCCACAGCCCCCATTGGACCGGGACGGTGGTTGCCACGGTCGGTGAATCGGCAAGTAAACAAACCGGCAGGGTGCTTACCCTGCGGTCCCGCATGCCAACGTTGCAAATCCCTGGTTTATTCCAATGATTTACCATATTAAATTAGACCCAAAGTAAGCCCCACTTTACATTAACACAGCACATCTAGAGTAGAGGAGTACACTGTGCAGATTTCTCATAATTTTATGTAAATCAGGAACTTCTGATTGCGTATATTATAAATTTTGTATATGACAAATATTTCACATGAAGCATAGTGGCATCCTTTATTTGAGATGACTGTCCATTGAAAATATGGCTCAGATTATATTTTAAGATGATTATATATTTAGGTACTGAGCATCAAATAATTACTTTTTGGTTTGCCAGTGTCGAGCTGCTGCTGCTGATTCCTTTTGTTCACCTACCCTTTGCAGCTCTTCCTCAATTTTCCACACACCATTTGAGGCAAAGCCAATTCCCCTCATTTCTGCTTCATGTGAGTCTCAACTTCTTAGTCAGTTTTTCTTAATTAGTAATAGAATCATGTTCAAGTTCATTATTGCTTTGTTACGGTCTCTTTAGGACAGGGGTAGGCAATCAATGGCACAGGTGCCAAAGGCGGCACACGAGCTAATTTTCAGTGGCACTCACATTGCCTGGGTCCTGGCCACCGGTCCGGGAGGGGCTCTGCATTTTAATTTAATTTTAAATGAAGCCTCTTAAACATTTTTAAAATCTTATTTACTTTATATACAACAATAGTTTAGTTATATGTTAGACTTATAGAAAGAGACCTTCTAAAAATGTATTACTGGTACGCGCAACCTTAAATTAGAGTGAATAAATGAAGACTCAGCATGCCACCGCTGACGGGATGCCAACCCCTGCTTTTGGACGTAGAATAATAACCCATCCTGCATATTGCACGCCTGAAATTATGCCCTTAATTAAAAATAAAAGTGTTCTCAGGGAGAGAATAAATTTTATTACTTCAGAAATATGAGCAGATGTAAAGGGGTTTTACTTAGTCCAAAAATGTAAATATCCAGAAAGTTACATCTGAAAACTATTTCTTTGACATTTGAGAGGAACTATTTTTCATTCTTAAGTTATTGTCTGCACAAAGGATGAAGGAAACTTATTTTATTCTACCTCATTTTTATTACATAGGTCATTGGTAGGACACCACCAAATTCTTGGCCATGAAAAACATGTCATGGACTGTGAATTCTGGCCTGTCCCACGAAATCTGGTCTTTTGTGTGCTTTTACCCTAAACTATACAGATTTCACAGGGGAGACAGTCTCTCTCAAATTGGAGGTCCTGACCCAAAAGGGAATTTCGGTGGGGGGGAGGGGTTTGCAAGGTTATTTTAGGGGGGAATTGTGGTATTGCCACCCTTCTGCACTGTCTTTAGAACTAGGTGGCCAAAGAGCCGCAGCTTTTGGCCATGCACCAGCTCTGAAGGTAGCACCACCACCTGCAGCAGTGTAGAAGTAAAAGTAGCAGCACCACAAACCCCCCCTTATAATAACTTTGTGCCCCTACCCAACTCCTTTTTGGGTCAGGACCCCTACAATTACAACACCGTGAAATTTCAGATTAAAATAGCTAAACTCATGAAATTTTATGATTTCTAAAATCCAATGACCATGAAATTGACCATAATGGAGCATTAATTTGGTGGGGTCCTAGTCATAGGGTACATATAGGAGAAAGATACTGCTTGTATGATATGTATTTTGAAGGTCAGACAGTAGGTTTATGAAAGGTTTACACGCATACCAGAATTAGAACTTTGCTGTTATGAATGCGAGGTAGAGTACAAATGGCAGTTTCTCACGCCAATAAGCTTGTTTCTTCCTATGTGAATCGTATGCCATTGAACATTTTTGTGAGAAGGAATCACTTATTTAATACTAGCGAAAATACCCGGCGTTGCTCGGGTTCGTCTGAGGTGCGGAGGGGGCAGAGAGCTGAGCGAGTGCGGGGTCTGTTGGAGGGGGGAGGGGGCAGACAGCAAACCTGACACCCCCACCTCACTTACCCCTCGACCAATCCCGACTCACATTTTCACCCCACCACCCAAACCCGTCACCCCCTACCAACACCCCCTGATCAATACCCACACCTCACCCCCCGTAGACCAAACCTGACACACCCACCTCACTTCCCCCCCCAACCAAACCCGACACCCCTACCTACCACCACAAACAAACCCGACACCCACACCTCACTTACCCCTCGACCAACCCCGACAACCAAACCCAACCCCCCCTCCTTATTCCCCCACCAAACCCAACACCCCCTGACCAACACCCACACCTCACCCACCCAGACACCTTCCCACCCACCCCAGACCAAACCCGACACCCCGGCTCACTTACCCTCCCCCCCAACCAAACCCGACACCCCCACCTCACCCCCGGACTAAACCCAACACCCCCACCTCACCCCTGGACCAAACCCGACACCCCCACCTCACTTACCCTCCGACCAAACCCAACTCAGGTCCGTCGGAGGTGGGGTGGGGGCAGAGAGCTGAGCGAGTGCGGGGTCCGTTGGAGGAGGGAGGGGGCAGAGAGCTGAGCGAGTGCGGGGTCCACTGGAGGGGGTATTATGACATCATAACTATGTCACAGAGAACAGCAGCTGCCCAGCTGATGTGAATGGGCTTTAAAGAATTTCACCCCTGGGGGGCGTCAGAGGTGAGATTTGAAAAATTTTCGACTCTTACCCTGATTAGGACCCTAAGACCTCTAACTGTACCAAATTTCAAGTCTCTAGCTCAAATGGTGTGGAAGAAGTAAGCGCACATACATACATACACGCATACACCATTTGACTTTTATATATATAGATTTACAATGACTATAGTACAGGGTTATGTATTTCTAAATTGTCACTCGGCACTCTAAAAATTATACTTTGTAAGGGTCTGAATGAGTTTATTTGGAAACTTCTCAGTTGATTTCTACAATTTCCATAATATTTCTAAGTTTGATTAAAGATTTTAGCATATTTTACCAAGCCACAGCCAATACACACAAGAAATGCATTCTTATACAAAAATTTAGTATATTTTTACTCATTCTCTCATATTACAAAACATAACCATCTCTGTGGTTGTAGAAGTATATTTGTTTGAACAGTTACACATTTTTAAAGTTACTGCTCTACTTTTTAATCATGATCTTGATATTAGACCTGATTGGGAAACAGACTTCCTATTCTGAGAAGTCAAGTTTTTTGGAAATCCAAAAACTCATAATTTTTTGTCAAACTAGATGTCTGAAATCTTTTATTTCTGAAATACCAAAAATGTTCCTGCTCTGGGAACTTTTCATTGGCGCCTGAATCCAGAGACTCTGAGAGGCTCAGTTCCATGAAAAGATTTTTCTAGAAATACACTTTGCATTTCTCATGTCTAATTAAGAGACATGAAGATTTAAGTTAATTATCTAGGAGGAGACCATCCCAGCTTTTCATGTGAAAGCTAGAATGTCACTTGAATTCAACAAATCAAATATGAAATGCCCTAGAGCAAAACTTAATGAACCCTTTTGCCCTTTAAATAATGATAAGGTTTAGTTGTATTACCTGTATGTTATTTTCATTGACATTATTTCTCACAAACGTAATTATCAGGTGAATTATCCCACAATTCTTCCTCCTGAAATTCTTTCTGCATTTCCCCACTGTAGGTGGTCTTGTCATGGAACTATTCAAACCAGTGGAACCTGTAGGGGTCTGGCATGCATCGGAACATTCCATAACCAAATAACCCCTTCCCCATCTTCAGTTCTTCTTTTCCACCAGGAAAGACAAAGGAAAAATATCCCCATTATATGTTTGCTAACTGCTACATTACACTATTTGCTAACTCTGAAAATTAAACTGTTTGTAGGTTTGACAGTTCTGTGGGAAACTTGAAGGGAGGAAAGAGGTGATGTATAGAGCAGGCTGCGATTTCTCTTTATGGGGCAAGTGCTCTCTCATTTTCCACCTTTTGTCAGAGGCTAATGATCTAAGATGAAATCAGTCATCAGGAAAGGACAAGATCTGGGCCACGAACACATTTGAAAATAGGAATCTGCTTCTAAGGTGTTGAACTCTCTAAGGTTTGTTTATTGAATACAGTAGTAATACTTCACAGGCATTCCGTGTTGTTCCAAGAAATGCATTTGAAAGTTCTCAATTTGAAGGCCCTGATGCATTCAGTAGTAAACACTGATGAAACCTTGGAGAAAATTAATATCACTAAATCAACTACGAGGTGACTGAACATTATCAGTATCTTTCTTTGTATGTTTTGTGCAGCAAAGAATCTACTACCCTGTGTTTGTACAGTGCCTAGCAGCATGGGGCCCCACTCGTGGGGTACAGCTACACTACCTGCTGGATCGGTGGGTAGCGCTCGATGCATCGCGGATTGATTTATTGCATCTCATCTAGATGCGATAAATCAATCCCCAAATTGACTCAGTGTAGGACGGACGACACTTGGGCTCGTCCCCTAGCGGAGCTGTGGGGCACCACACCGCCTCGCTCCTATCTCCTGCCGGGTTGGGGAATACCCGGCGAGCAGTTCCAGAGGCCCAGGCCCTGAGGCAGGGCGGGGCAGCAAACAAATGCAGAGTCAGGGCTCAGACCGGTAGGCAGGGGCTGAACGACAATAGTTCATAAGCCCTGGCCCTGAGGCAGGGCGGGGCAACAAACAAGCACAGAGTCAGGGCTCAGACCCTTAGGCAGGGGCTGAGCGACAATAGTTCATAAGCCCAGGTGTCTGGTAGAGGGGGAGACTGCCACCCACCTGTAAGGATGGCAGGGGGGGCACAGGCCCACCCACTCCACTGCGCCCCAGCCCGGGGCCCTAGCAGCGGAAAACAGACACGCTGCAGTCAGTGGGGATCCTGACCACAACACACTGACATGGGTTCTGAATCTTCCCCCGGGCTGCTTCCAGACTCCCCCTCCAGTGGTACCTGGTTTAGCCCCGTCTCCATGGGCTTCTCGGAGTCGCTGTCTGGGGGCAGGTCCAGGAATTCCTCGGGGTACCCGGCAGGCAGTAAGTCTGGCTCAGCCTCCGGGTAGATGGCTTGGAGTAGGCTGAGCGGCTCCTCAGGGTAGACGGCTTGGGGCAGGCTGGGCAGCTCCTCAGGGTAGCGGCCGCTCGGCAGGCTCAGCCAGTTCTCCTCTGGGTAGCGGCCACAGGGTAGATTCGGCCAGACCGCAGGCTCAGGCTGGGTTGCAGGGGCTCCCCGGTCAGGAGCTCCACCAGGAGCATCTGGCTGCTCCGGTGTCTGCCTCCTGAGTGAGCTCTGGCTCCAGGCTTTTATACTTCCAGGTCGCCGCTTTGACCTCTGGGGGGCGGGCGCCGGCCTCTCTAGTTCCGCCCACTTTGGTATCTGGGGAGGCTTGTCCCCTACCACACCGCCTCGCTACACACCTGTACTCCACCTCAGCAAGAGGTGTAAGCAGAGTTGGCGGGGGAGCAGCCACGGTCGACCCCCCGCCCCTGTACTGTAGCCCAGCCTAGTCCATGGTTTGGTTAGGTGCTATTGTAATAAACATGGAGTACTAGTGGCACCTTAGAGACTAACAAATTTATTTGAGCATAAGCTTTCATGGGCTACAGCCCACTTCATCAAATGCATAGAATGGAATATACAGTATGAAGATAGATATACACACAGAGAACATGAAAAGGTGGAAGTTGCCATACCAACTCTAAGAGGCTAATTAATTAAGATATGGCAACTTCCACCTTTTCATGTTCTCTGTGTGTATATCTCTCTTCATATTGTATGTTCCATTCTATGCATCTGATGAAGTGGGCTATAGCCCACGGAAGCTTATACTCAAATAAATTTGTTCGTCTCTAATGTGCCACAAGTACTCCTTGTTCTTTTTGCAGATACAGACTAACACGGCTGCTACTCTAAAACCTGTTATAAACTTGATTTCAGAAAGAAGTTGCTATCTTAGCATGCTCAGAGGTTTTTTCAGTATCTGCAACCTTTTCATACAGTCTCTAATGCCAGCAGAAAAGAAGAGACAAGGTGAGAGAGATAATATCTTTTATTGGACCAACTTCTTTTGGTGAGCTTTTAAGCTACACAGAGCTCAAAAGTTTGTCTCTCACCAACAGAAGTTGGTCCAATAAAATATAATACCTTTCTAACATCCTGGGATCTACATGACTACAGTTACACCGCATACAGCAAAAAGGATCATTTCACTACTAAGCACTTCCAATCCCAGCATAACAGACAGATAGGTAGCCTGACAGATTTTCTCCTGGTATGTCTTCCTCAGCTGCAGCACCTTTGTAGGAGTAATAATGATGGTACCAGAGAGAGCTTGGAAACAGTACTATCCTTTTCTGCAAGCTCTTTTCTGCCGGTTGGGGAACTGTTTGTTCCATTTCCAGGCCTGAAAATCAATCACCGATCAGGAAAGTTTTAGACAATGGGAGAAGCTATACTCTTCAGTTTGAGTACATGACCCCCTCACACACTTTTAGGGTATCATTCTTATAAGGGGCGGGGGTCTACTGAGGGAAGAATGTCTCCCTGTTAACGTATAAGTCAAATGTACAAAGGGGCTAGAACTTTACAGTGTTTTAGGAATTTAATCCCAGTATTTCCTTACACCAATGAATAAAGAGAATGTGTGTCTCATTCTTGACCTTTGAAAATGAAACAAGTGCCTTAGGGAAGAGTAAGTTTTGCTTGGTGTCTTTGGGCAATGTTATCCCCTTCTTAAATTGCCAAGATTGATTGGAAACTTGACCTTTAAAATGCATACTTCCCCAGCTCAATAAGGCGATTGCACATGAGGTATTTGAGATTGAAGCTGGAAAACAATGAGTAAAGTACAAGCAACTCTGAAGGAACAGTGATGCCAGAGGAGATGGATGGTGCCATAGGTTTCAACTCCATGGGTGCTCTGTGGCTCAAGCACCCAATGAAAAAAAAAAAAATCAGGGGTGCTCAGGACCTGCAGGGCTGGATTAATCTTTTGTGGGCCGCGGCGCCTGGACTGACCCTGGCCACCGCTCCGCCCCAAGGCCCTGCCCCAGCTTGGCTTCTTCCTCATGAGGCCTTGCCTGTTTCTTACATGGAGGAAGAGGGAAGATAGGAGCATCCACCGACAAAAACAAAAGCCTGCACTTATGGATGGTAGTGGAGATTTATAGCAGGGCACTAAGAACAGGAAATAGTGGAGGCTCCTTGTGACGAGAATAGGGGCAAGGTTCCCAGTGGATTCTTGAACTCAATGAGTCTGCAAGCCCATATCATTTGTCTGCGCCAGAGCCCTCTTAAATCCTCTGCTGAAAGTGTTAGAAGGCAACTCCACAAGATTTACTCTGAAGACTTCCCTGGGCTTGTTTTCTTCTTCCCAAAAGGTTTTCACAGGAGATTATCATATAGCCTTAAATACCTGCAAGTTCCTTTTTAATTTAGCCATTTTTGCTCAAGAAATTCCCACCTTAAAAAGTTGCAGAAATTGGATCTAAATGTCCCTGAAACTGTTAATTTAACCAAGTTGCTTTTTGTAAGGAAGGAGCGAAATGGAAAAAATCCTAAATTTCATCACCATGCAGTTTAGAATGGCTGAAGTATTAAATACAGGAAATTAGTATTTACTATGGAAATTCCAATTTACTTAGAGCCTTTACATGTTTGCATAGATTGTGTTCTTTTTGAAGATACTACAGAAGTAACCACTGTAAAAGAGAATACTGCTTTGACTGCAGCAATAGAATCAACTTTGTTTGACCATGAATAATTGAAGTCTTTGAGTTAATGCTGCTTTTAAGGAGTTTGGGATCAGTAAATGTAACTTAATTGCAGGAAAAGTCTTTTGGATGGAATTTGTTACCACATTTCAAAGAAGCTCTTTTCATTTTTCCCTTCTGGGTTAAATAGAAGGATCGCTTAGATTATTCAGCATAGCAGCTGGATGTCCTAATACTCCATTTTTATCTTGATCTTAGGGATGTATATTGTGGCACACAAGTTACCTCTTTATATTTTGTTTCCTTATTCATTTTTCTGGAAGGATTTGTTACTCTGTGGGATGTTACTGGGTTGAATGTGGCAATATGTTTGACTCCTGTGGGGATTTTAAACTTTACATTTTATGTATCTAGTTAGAATTAGCCCCTGAAGGAGTCTGTCATGAGAAAGGCCCCTGAAGGAATAAAAGTTTAAAGCACCCCTTACTGACTTCTCTCTGCCCTGGAAGAAACTGTGGTTCCTGTGTTCAAACTGAATGTGTTTCCAAAAATCCACCATAGAAGACATAGGGCCGTCCATACTGGGGCCCAAAGTCTGTAGTTTAGCTTCAGAGTCCCCTGACATGCTCTGATGGAGCCGGACTGCTGGGGAATTCTGCACATGTAACTATCTCTGGAACTACCTTTTAAAAGGGGTTCTCCAGAGTGCAGGAGCATCACACAAAAAGTCATACAGCCTTAATCTATAAAACCTCCAGTGTTGTATGGGGGTGGACAATGCTCAGTCCTGGTTCATGTGAATCCATGGGCCAAATTTTAGAGGGGCCCTTTTGAGGGTGAGGAGAGCCTTCCTGTGATCGATATCTCCTTTCTAAAGGCAACAACTCCCATTGAACTAACTTGCAGAAGTACATGTAGGCCAACATACTGCTATGGTGCCCTGTGGGGACAGCAGAGGCTACTGTGGTCCTTATAGGCAAAAGAAAGTTAAAATAATCTATGGAGCCAACACCTTATATCTCTCACTTTTGATCCAAGTATTGCAGAGACAGCTGACTCCTCTCCTCCCAAGTAAATCTGTGGAGCTCTGCAGATAGTTATGGTCTCTTAAGGCACTGGGAGATCTTCAGGCACTGTTGCCTATACACTGATATTTATTTTATTAATGTATTCTTTATATGCCAAATCCAATAGAGTGGGACATGACTGTAAATAAGTAGCAGCAAGTACTAAAGGAGATGATACACAGGTGATTTAATCCTTATTGAATTAACGCATGCCATGTCATTTTGTACTGTTTCTTTCATTATTATAATAATTAGCGTTGCAGAATAGCATTCATTACAGTCAGCAGGAGATGGAGAACAATAACAGAGTTTACCAGCAGCAGGGGGGAAGCTTACCTTGCTTTGTTACCTCAGTAAATTCTCTGCAGGCTAATCTAAATGTAAGGTCAGGGTGCCCACCCCCACAATGGAGACTGAAACTTCCCTAGGGGAAAAACCTCAATCACCTGATTAGATCTGTTGTCAATGAAAACAAAAATCCAAGGCCTATGAAATATAACAGTTTTTCTCCTAACATGCCATTTCAAACCTTCAATGGCTACAACCTTTGTAGTTTTAGCAACTGACAATTGAGAGACAATTAAATGGCTTTAAAACAAATATACAAAAAATGGCTTTAATTTATTAGAATACTGATAAATTATACAGCAGCAAAAAATATAAAGTTCTTGTGGTTCCAAGTGTAGTATTACCAATAAATTGTACAGGAAAATTTTATATAAGTGGTTTTTTTGTAGTTATGAAATGAAATATTAAAAGCCAAGATATTGAAATTTAAAAACAATAAGATTAACTAGGAAATGGGATGCCATTTTCTAACACAAAACAATAATATCATTTGACATATAGCACGTCTACAAAAATGGTGATAACCAATATCTAAGTGAAGATTTGATACTTGCACAAAACTTCATCAATTTATTTTTTATGCTAATTATCTGAAAATATAGGACTTTGTGGTCCATCTAGTTCAATATCCTGTGTCTGACACCAGTCAACACCTGGTGCTTTAGAAGACAATGCAACAAACCTTACAATAGGCAGATGTGGACTGATTTTTCTCCCATGAAAATCTCCCAACTTCTAATAGTTATAGATTGGCTTAAGACTTGAAGCATGGCGTTTTATAACCCTTCTAAAACTTTTTTAAAAATTTTACTGGATATTCTTCATATCCTTATAAATGCCCATTTGTTATTGGTCTAAATGACATACTGCGGCAATGAGTTCTACAATCTAATTATATATAATATGAAAAATGTTTTCTTTTTTTAATTTGTTGTCTTTAATTTTTATTGACCATCCCCTTTTGTTGTATTATGAGATAGAAAACCGAAGGTCTTGATTCATCTTCTTTGAACTATTCACCATTTTGTATACTTCTGTCATGTTCCCTTTTATTCAGCTCTTCTAAAATAATCGTCTTTTCAGGCTCTTCATAGGAGAGCTTTTTTATGCCCCTTATCATTCTTGTCACTCATCTCTGAACTCTGGGAAGAGGACGGTGTAACACATATGCTGCACTACTTGGAGATAATGGCCCAAATTCTGTTCTCAGAGAAGTCTAAATCCAGAGTAATTCAACAGAGATCAATGGAATTACTCTGGATTTACTGACACACTGGTGTGAGAGCAGAATTTGGTCCATGGTCATCTCCCATACCAGGCTTTTGAGAGAGAATTTAAACTACATAATGCACTTATGCTTAGCAAAATTTTGGAATTTTTGTAGAGGGGAATTTCACAAATCACACAATCTGCAGTGATGGGTCAATTCTTTTGGCAAATACAGGTAACAATTTATCAGCAACACCATTTCTCTGTTAGTACATTCAGCAGGAGAAATATAAGCCTTGCTTCATAGTGCCTCTTGATGGCACAGCAATATTTTGAAGGAAAAACTGACGTGGGGCTGGTTTAACAGCACCACATTGCCCTTGAGTTGAAGAACACAGAGCTTTTTTTGTTCTTTTACTAGTATCTAATTTAAACTTATTGAGTTTCCACTCAACCACTGCTTCATACTTTAAATAGCTTCACCCGTGCAGAGCAGGGAATGGAAATGGAGCAAGAGTGGGTTTGTTGCTTAAATGCTTCTGCTGCTAAGCACGCAGTGGGCCAAACTCATCTCTGGTGTAACGCCACTGAAGATAATGCAGCTACATTGGGGATTAAGTTGTCTTTTATATTCAAATAATTATTTCTCAGCTAATATTAGATACAATTTAAATAGCTATGTTAAGAGAGCAGAAACGCTACACGTTTAAGCACTCAAAATCAGAAAATGATAAGATTCAAAGGCACCCTTTACTCTGCCCTGGCAGTAAATGAATTATGACTAGTTTATATTATTTCTCATATGCAAGTCTATACATTTTTCTATTATTTTAGATGTAAATATATAGTATCTTGTGGCACTGGGGCACCACACTGTGTGTGGCAGAGTTCATGAAAGTCATTACGTCTCATTCCCTGAATTACTCATAGGAAAGGTTTGCTGCTAACTGAAAAGAGAGGGAGAAAGAGAAGAAACCTTATGCAATAAAAAGACTGGGATTGAAATATAGGTTGTTATAGTCTTGCCTCAGCCAACTTGAACCTTCAGTAAACTCTTCTGTGCACCACAGTTGTTCGTTATGTCTTCAGGTGTCACTTGGCTTTACTATTGAGCTGTGCACTTTATGAATGTAACAAGTAATCCCCATTCAAAATATGCTGTAAGTGTATGAAGTGCAATTTTCCATAAACTTGATCAAATCAAACTCAGTTTTCACAGGAACACTCAAACATACTTTCCTTCAATGAGGATGAGTACCTGCCAAATTTGAACTTTCTAAATTTAGCTGTTTTGACTTGATGTTCAAATAAATAATTGCAAGAATATTTTTGGAATGGGAAAAGTGGTGGGTGCTTGCCATGCTCCGCATTCTCAAAAACAGCTGATTTATTTTTTTATTCAGTCAAAAATATTTAAGTTTTGTGCAGAGACTAAGGTTGGAAAAGTGAAGATATCTTAAAGGTATAAGTAAATGGAAACATTTGTGCAACCCTAGCTGTATCCATCACAACACACATATAATAGTGATTTCAGATACAGTACTGTATTTCAAAAGCAAATACCTAAACCATATCTAACATAGCTGAGGTGTTTCCTACTAACTATTAATATTGCACACTAAGGTTCACAGAGATTCAGCTACAGCAGATCATACTTTATCAACAATTCTAGTATAAAAGTTCTTTATTGGTAATTTATATAAATGTCATAAAAATAAGCTCCAGGTAGAATCTAGGTATAGTGTTTTTACCAAAGAGTAATATTTTTACTGCATAATTTGTAGTCAGGATAAAAATAATCTGACAACAGCTTGACTCTGCAAGCGCTAAGAAGTAGAATGTGGAAGCCAGGACACTGCCACACGGAGCCCTAATATCTATGAAACAAAGCCCATAAAACCAGATTTTTAAATACTTGTTTCATTATATTCTTTAATTCTTGTTTGTGTTACATACAATGATTTAGTTGGATGAATAATTATATGGTCTGTGTTTGTTAGTGTTGCAAGCATGGCTTTTTACCGTTATGGAAAATCAAATCACCGCTTCTATGTTCATAACTTGTGAAATAAACATGTCTAAGATCAAGAGGGAGATGTTGCCATACATCTAGTGCACAAAGCAAATAATAGTAGTAATATATATAAGTATTGCCCTTCTACTTGAGCAAGATCTGTGTTCCAGTGACACAGAATCCAAAATTCTAGTGCTCATTTGTTTCCCCTTTAACCTTTCTTGTGGTTATTACTATATTCTCCTGACTAATCTAGCCAGCCTGCCTCCTAAAAGTTTAGTTCCCCTTCAACTGAGATGAAGGCCAATGTTCCCCAAAATTTAAAACCTTCTGCCTTACACAATTTACCTAACAAATGGTTCACTTCCAATTAAATCATGTAAGTGTTCCGACTGTATAGTATGGGCACTTGTTTATGTTTTATAAATATAAATACTTGGGACCAAATCTCTGTAATACTTTCTCTAGTAGTGCAGAATACAGATTTGCCTCATCCACACAAGCAGTGAAATACCAGCTCCGGGGGACCCTCTGACAGCAGTTGCCAGCAGAATGAATTTCCTCAAATACATGGGTCTGTACAGTCTTCTATAAGCAAAGCAGAAATAAGAGTGGTGGTGGTTTCTCCTTAAATTCCAAGTGAAAGCCAGTGCGGGTGAGATAATATCCTTTATTGGACTTGTCATAAGTATAAAGTAGCCTAGAATTACTGTTTTACCTGTAAAGGGTTAACCTAAAAGTAACCTGAGAGGGGGAAAGGAACCAATAGAAACCGGAGATGCTAATCAACCTTGGAGACAAGGAGAGTTTTAGTTTCGGTTTGTCGCTCTCTCTCTCTGTTCTCTCCAGCTATGGGATGAACCACACCTATGTCTTTTACTCTACCTATCTATAATCTTCTAACAAGTCAAGTTCAGTAGTAAGTGAATTGTATGCTTGAACTGTATCACTTGATAATTGATCCACGGTGTTCCTTATACTGTTAAGCTTTAGCAGAGGAAGAATTCCCCGGGAGGAGTCAGTGAAGCTGTGTGATGCAAGTGGGGTTTTTTTCTATTAATTTCTGTACAAGGGATTTATGCTTTTCTTTTCCTTTAATTAAAATCTTCCTTTTAAGACTCTGACTGCTTGTTTCCATTGGATAGATCCTGGTTTGGATCGGGCAAGTCTCACAGAAAAGTGAGGGGGTTTTCCTTTGTGTTCTCAAGTCTCTCCCAGGTAAAGGGAGGGGGTTGGGGGGGATTAATGGAGGGGTTCCAATTTACCCAAACCCATTGTTTTGTGGGCTTAAATTCGTGGTGGCAGTGAACCAAGTCCAGACACAGAAGAAGTTTGTGTTCTGGGGTAAAAGTTTTAACTTAAGCTGGTAAAATAAGCTTGGGGGCTTATTTATTTTTTTCATGCGGGTCCCCACATCTTTACCCTAGAGTTCAGAGTGGGGAGGCAATCCTGATAGGACCAACTTCTGTTGGTGAGAGAGGCAAGCTTTCCTGCTTACAAAGAGAGCTGTAAATAAAATATATCACTTCATCCACCTTGTCTCTCTAATATCCTGGGACCAACACAGTTACTACAACACAGAAGGGGACAGCCACACTCTTTTCCAATACTAGTAATAAACCATTCCTGTCGTACTTTCTAATTATGTACTATAAATTAATTTTGTAAAATCAGATAGTGTAGGGTATTCCATCTGTACCAAAACTACAAATTGTTCCAATTTGCTCTGATATACAAGAAGAAATATTCCCTTGTAGATACTGATTCTACTACACAACTAAACTATTCAAAGCAGAGATGCTCCATGAAATTAGATGAAAATGCAGTACTGTATCCCCTAAATCTGAATCAGTGATCTGTTAATCTTCAAACAGCCTTTTCTGATCAATACTCAAAACGTTCAGAGGTTTATCTTAATCATTTGTGTCCATAAAGTTGGAGTAGAAATGTCAGATTGACAATATCTATTGACATTTCCAGTATTGTCTTTTCCCAGATGGGCTGAAAATACCACAATAGCAGTCTTTTGCATGTTGTGTAAGTACTTCCAATCCCAACTGAAACCCAGAAGCACAAAGACTTGTGGGAAACTAACAAATAACTGGAACAAAAAGTTATTCAGACTTCTTCAGACCTGATTAAAGGGTTGGTTTGAGTGTTGAGTGAGATGCCTTACTCTGTCTAAACTGGTTTGACCGTCTTTAATCCAAATATTCAAATAGTGAGTGGTTGAATTTTTTAGTTACTATTTCACCATGTCAGCACTGCCTTTGAGTCAGAGAAAACTAGAATGTACACACATATGCTCAGGTTAAACTTATGAAATCATGCAAAATACATGCACAGAGGTTTGCAGAGACACGTTTATAATTGGATTGTGTACAGTGCAGTTTGTACCTTCTGTGTTTTGACTTGACTCAGATTTAGTGTGATTTTTTCCTATTGCTGAAAAGGAAAACTAAGAGCTTAGTTCTGGATAAATTTACACACCCACCATAAGATGTCACAAGTCTTCACTGCTGTTCTGACTTCTTTATTTCCTATGTGGCTATGCTTTGAAAAACTAATGTATTAGCTACAGGATTAAAAGCAAAACACAAATGTACAATTGTATCTGGCTGCTCACACTTAGTGAATTTCAAACAGTCTAAAGGTTTTCCCCTACTTTTAATCATATGAAGGAGACGCACTATTCATTCAACACCTGCTTTGTTCTTGTCTTTATTATGTTTACCAACAAAGAGCTGTTCTCCTTTGGTCTACAGTACAGAGGAACTAGTTGTTTTCATCACACAATGTATGGCTCACGTCCCTTTGCTCATTGTGGTAATTATAATGTAGTCATTTTTATAGTCTAAAGGCTGTCATCTTCAGTTCTGTGATGTTGGTGTCACTGTACCCACTGGTCTTCATCTATGGGCTTAATCTGTAGCAAGAGAGATTTAGGTTTGACACTAGGAAAAGCTTTCTTACTATAAAGATAGTTGACCTTTGGAATAGGCTTTCAAGGAAGGTTGTGGAATCCCCCTTTTTAAGAGCAGATTGGACAAAGTACACCCTGTGTGTATGTACTTGGTCCTGCTTCAGGCAAACCTGATCATCTCTTGTGGTTCCTTCCAGCCCTACACGTCTTTGATTCTATGATGTGAGAATTCAATTTTGATGGCAAAAAAAGATCACAGAGAAGGGGGTAATCCTTGCTTGTTGATTCCTGGAGAGAGCATGCCCTCTGGGAACAAGATCCTAGAAGATATGAGGGACACTGGGGAACTCAAAGACTGATTTTCTGTGAATTCTCCACAATAAATGTTTGTTCAAGGGGAAACAGCTGTGGAAGAATGAATACATTCCTGACTAAAAGACCTTGTTTTAATTTGCATATTACAATCATAGAGTAGGGATTATGGATCATACACTTGCTAAAAGAAGGAACAAACTCAAAAGACTAGGATATTTCTATTTAACACTCCATAAAGTAGGTTAGTAAGACTTACCAAAGGTTCACGTAACAGCCAATTAGGTATTAACCCTTCTGTTGGCCAAATTTTGTTAGAGAGGGCTAGTTTATACTGAACTCCTTCTTGTACTAAGAATTAACCTAAATAACGTACCTCTCCTATGGAGACTAATTTTATAGTCCCGTAGCTCTACCCATTGTTTGATTTCAGCCAAACTCCCTTTTCACCTTAAATGCTGGATCTTCCCCAGGTTGTTTCTGGTATTTTTCTTTTAATACTTCAAAACAATTTGCCCTCCAATCATCCCTGAGCCAGGAGGAAAGAGTGCACCAGAAATCCATGAACTGCAAAGGATAAGGAACAAAACCATAAACTATTATTTTGTAACTTTCCACATTGATCTCACAGGATAGCTTCCTTGCTACATTCCTGTACCCTGCTAGTGCTGTGGGAAGCTGTACATGAGCAGCACACCCAAAATCTGCCATATGATCTACGATGATGACTTCTAGCAAGGACTGCTGCTACCTTTTGTTTTCAAAGGAAATTTGGAATGATAAGAAGTACTTCCCTTAGGTCTGTCTCTTTTGCAGTACAGGGCAGGAGAAATGAATTTTGTATTGGTTTTTATACCATGCTTATCACTATTCCAGTAGTGCATTAAGCAATGTGACTACACATCTGTCACATGTTGTTTGTTCTCTCTTCCTTTCCCCAGAGGGAGAAGCATCTACAGTGGAGTGTCTTGTTTTCATAGGGTATGGTTTTTGGGGGGGTTCTAGTATAAATATACCTGTTGCTATGTTTTTATGTAAGAGAAGGCAAGTCAAAGAAATGCACCTTCCACTTGAAGTGCAAAGTAGTGCAGTTTGTGATGGTCCTTATTCCTCGGGAAGTTTGTTCCATAGTTTTGGACCATCTGCATGGATATCTCCTGTCTCCTGCATGGATGACTTTTACTCTGTTGAGAGTTCCATTGTGACAGAGGAGCAGAGTTGTTAACCATAGTCATTGTCCTAGGACTTTAGAAAGTCTTTAAGATATCCGGGGCCCAGGCCATAGAGGACTTTGAGAATAAGAATTGAGATCTTGAACTTGGTTTGAAGTTCTATGGGAAGCCAGCAGAGAGAGCAGACGACAACTTGATATGTTGGCAGTAGCCTGTGTTGCTGAGGAGATGCACTGCAGTACTCTGAACTAGTTGGAGTTGCCTAAGTGCTGAAAGTTTTGTGCAAAAATATATTGCACTGATGTAATTCAACCAAGGGGTGATGAAAGTATGAATAACTGAGACCAGATCTTCATCCACCAAGATGGGATGGAATCTCCTAGCCAAGTTGAGATGGTAGAAAGCATTACTTGTGGATGCTGCTATGTCAGAACTCAGATTCCGTGAGGAATCTACAACTACTCCTAGACCATGGGCTGAACTGACCAATTGCAGGTGTGTATCTTCAACCAATAGACACTCCACTGTGGCTGCAAGCTCTTCAAAAGGCTTTCCTCTGGCCATCAACATCACCTTTGTCTTGCTTGGGTTCAGCTTCAGCCAGCTGAGGAGGGGATGATTCCTTCTCTGAATGAGGTATTGGCTGTTTCTGTAAGGAATGGCTCCAATTGTTCATGACTTTATTTCACAAGCTAGGAAGAGCATGAATCAGATTAATAAGTCTTGGGTTGAGACTCCCTTCAGGTGTTCAGAACTTCTTGTGAGCCCTGCCTTTTTTTCTTATGTATCCCATTGGATATAAGGTCTTAAAGGAAATGTTTTTTTTTAAAAAGTTTTGTGTTAACACTTTAGTAATCCTTCCCCTTCGGCTTCCTTATGGTCGATTGCTCTGCTGCATGACCAACTCATTCTAAAAAGTTGATGAAGGACAGGTCACCTTTACGTAAAAATTTCCCCTTATGTATCTCCTTTTAGTTGGTCTGCAAACTTTCTAGGTGTTTGTTCCATTAGGGACCTCTGATAAAGGGCCATGTCAGTTTGCACATCTGCGTATTTCTAAAATCATATTTATATTTAGGACTTTATAGACTTTAAGTCAGGTCCTCTGCTATGTTTCCTTACCTTTTGCAGCTTCACACCACCCTGCACATCACCCTTCCTTGTTGCACAGTGCATATGGATTCAAATGAGTAACCAAAAATCCAGCTGACTACTAATTTTGCATCAGGGGAAAATATATTTTCCACTTTTGCAACTACATTACATGAAAACTTCATTTAACTTGGTATAAACTAATACAGAGTGGGTCCCTAAAAGAGCTAACAGCCCTTGAAATTATCATAGGTCTGAGTGTGCCTGAAAGTCTGGATCAGTTTAGTTGAAGTCCTCAGATTTCCCTCACCTCATCATTATGGAGCAATTTATCCATGTCTTTTCACTCATTCCCTCACTCCCCCAACAATGCACATGCAGCTCCCACACATTCTGGCACCTTTCCTCTAGCAAGGATAGTGAAACATGTGGCCTATTCTCGGATTACATCTGTGGTGCTCTATGAATTAGGAAGGAAGATTAGTCTGCACATTTCTCTTCCCCCATTCCACTCATCCTAAACTCCCTTGCTCCCTAACTGTTGGAGAATAGTATTGCTTGGTCCCACAAGTACATTACTGCCGAGGTTCCAACTGCCTGGACCTTGACATTTGCTCTTGTTTTCGTCAGTCTTCCCTAATGAGCATAGCAGTACTAAGCAAAGAAGAATGCAAAGAACAAGAAAATGAAACTTAATTGAGGCTACATCCATTCACAATGTTTGGATCAATGCCTGCTCAGAACCTGAAGCATTTGAATAGCCTCAAAAGTTTTAACCCCTTTTTATTAAATATGGAAATAGTTTTTCAAGTGTAGAGTACTGTGCCACTCTTATCAGTAACCAAACACATTGAAAGGTGTTCTTCACATATTCATATCTTTATTGTTACCATTGTAGTAAAGTTATTTTCTACTTTTGTTCTGTTGTAGAGTATGTTAAAACTAGTTGCATTCAGTGAGATACTCAGAGATCTAATTCTTGAATGCTTATGCTAAAAATTTTATTTAAATACATGAAATAATGTTGAGTTTAAAAGGACCTAATTCAGATTTTCCACTGTCAATTTGTTTGTTAAGCATAAACTTGTTTCTAACTTCTATACACATAATAAAAGAGATGAAAATATTCTTAGCAATTATGAAAGGTTTGTTTTTCTGATGCTTAGTTGACTCAATAAATACTTGATTTCACAAAACTTTCATTAAAGGGACTTAGTTATCAATTTATTACTGATATTGTCTTATACATTAAAACATACATGTAGCCATTGTATAAAACCTAATAATAATTAAGGGTTTAATTTTGTATATATATAAATGAAATCAGTTGCTTGTTTGGAATTAAACAACCCCCTGCATTGTCTGCAATCTAAACCTTGCATCTGTGAGCAAGTCAGATTAAAAACAAAACCAAAAAAAAACAAAACCTAGAAATAAACATGAAATTGACTAGCCTATTTAATTGCCAGTGGTGAGTGAAGTGCCAAAAATAAAATGTTAAATTTTAAAAGTATTTACCCCTGCTTGAGTAAGGCCTGTAGTACTGGGTCAATTTCTAGTAACACAGATAGAGGGTGGGCTTTTGTTTGTTTGTTTTGTTTGTTTGTTTGAGGTTATTGTCCTGATATTGTCCTTTTAAATTTAACATATTGAGCTCCTCCTCTTGTAAGCATTTAAGTATAGACATATCTTTCCTGCTGCCTGCATTTAAGTTAAGCACCTGCCTAAGTGTTGCTGGCAGGACTTTTTATTAATCATGAGGGGGAAAACATATATTAAATATATATTATATTTAAAATTAAGTTACATATATTGAAAAAGTCTCAGAAACATTTCAAGTTGCATGAACATTTGATTTACATAAATGTGTGTAAATAGGTAATATATTGTAATGCATATACTACATCTATAATGCCAGAAGCCTATGTTTCAAATGGTTTTTAACCTAGATCTCTGAGAGTCTAAGGAGACTGAAGCATTAGCCAGTGTGGTGGGAGGTTATCAGTTTTGTTTAAAGCTGCTGCTGACTGTAATTTATATTTAATTTGTATTTTTTAAAAATTGAAAGGGTATTCAAGGCTCCTATGAGGGCAAATCTTATGGTTCAAAGTCAAAATAAATTGGATTTAAATTAACAGAATGGTTAATATGGGGTACATGAAGAGCATTACAGTTGAAAACAACAAAGGAAAACTAAACTATATACTCTTATTTATAAGATTTGAAAAGCCTTCCATTAAACGAACTATTTTAAAATTAGACTGGAGAATTAAATTTAATTCAAGATACTTTGGAGAAGGATGCTAAAATTAGACTGTGTGTGATCCTTGGCTATATGTATAGGTTTGGGATTGAAATTAGTTTTATTCTGAATGGTACTGACTGAGGGGAGTAGCCGGCTCTACTTTAGTAACAACAAACATCAAGTGGATGAACATTCCTAAAGAGACAGTTTGTGTAAAGAAATGTTATGCTAAACTCTTTCCAGGTTCCATAATTAACTTTCTGCATTCAGACTTAGCAACACCTTGCTTGCTGTGGAAAAACAGTGCCTGAAAGAAAAGAGGAGGAGAGTGTGAAGTTGACCAGAGAAATATTTTTGAAATTTAGCAAACCTCTGTCTGTAAATCCAGGAGTGGGTGGATGCCATTAACAGTTTCCAGGAATTAGTGATTATCACTACCATTAACTGTGGAATACAGGATTGGCTTGGGAGAAGGAAAGGTGGAAATAGGATTTATGTACAGTGTCTTGCATCTTGTATTGTCCTATACAGTATGAGACATTTCACTTCTCTTGCAGGTATCCAGACATTCTTTCCTCCCCTCTGGGTTCACTGTGCACCATCTATAGCAGGAGCTGTCAAACTTTTTTTTATTTGCAGACCCCTAACATTTTTCCAGTGGAGGTGCAGGCCCCATTGGAAATCTTAGCCATAGTCAGCAGACCCTTATGAGTCCGTGGACCACAGGTTGAAAACTACTGGTCTATAATAGGGCACGCTTTGTGTCACACACACAAACACAAAACCCAGATAAATAGACTGGCACTTTCTTTCTGGGGAGGAAAGAAGGCAGAATTATTTCTATTTCTCCTCTCTTTTTTTCTTTCCCCCTTCCTCCTCTTTTGATCTAGTTTTATAATAGCATTTTCCTGGACTATTGTGTATCCTAATGCTGGCTAGGCCTGACATTTATTAGCACGAAGTTTGGCGTATGAACTGCTCTGGGGACCAAAACACCAACCAAAAAACCAACCAACCCAACGCCCTGGCGGAGAGTGACTGTTTCTAAAGCCCTTTGCGGATGAAGGGGCGCTGAGGATGGGTATTTTGAAACGGCTCCTGGCGAAATGCTTCCCTGCGAGACTATAACTAAGGGCCGAGTCTGAGCCGGGCCCCCTCGGAGCGCCTCGCAGCCCTTGTTCCGAGCCACTTCTACTTTGCGCCCCAACCTTCCTCTTTCTGGCTGAATATTCACGCCGGCCCGGCCCCCCCGTTCGCCTTTGTCAGCCCCAGCTCCGGGCGCGCTTCGCTCGGGGGGGTTCACAGAGCTCGACGTGCTGCAGTGGGCGCCGCCGGGTACCTGCTCCCTGAGGTGCTCAGCTCGGAATGCGGGGCTGTCATTCCACATCCCCTGCCGGGCTTCTGTCAGCTCCCGCCAGCTGCCTCCCCACCGCGGAGGGGGAGGGGGGAAGGGGAGAGGGCCGTGACCTTCGCTTTGAGCCCGGACTCCCGGGCACAACACCTCAAACGTGCAACGCGCCTGGTTTCCACAGGCCCCCGCCCCCGGGCTGGCTCCGGCTGTCAGGAGCGGGGTCCACGCTCCCGGCCCCGGGGAGGCGGGAAGAGGGCGGGCCGCTGGCTTCCCATAGGCAGCCCGGCCAGGCAGGGCCAGCCCCCTTGTGCCTGGCCAGGGTGGGGTCGGCTGAAATAGAGGCGGGCATGTGGCAGGAGTAGAGCCACCCCGGGCCAGGTAGAGCGGCGGGAGGCTGCGCTGAGGACGGCGGAGTTGGTGCCGGGTGGGGTGTGAGCGCCAGGGCAGCGATCCCCGCGCCCCAGGCTGGTCCCCGCGCCGAGGCGGCAGGGGGAGGTTGCGCGCCCGCTCCCCGGGGATCCCTCTCGGCCATGGCCACACGGGTGCTGCCCATGAGCGCCCGCCTGGGTCCCATGCAACAGCCCGACGAGCCGGTGTTCGCTCAGCTCAAGCCCGTGCTGGGCGCCCGGGAGGCGGCGATGTTCACGGGGGAGGATCTCAAGCAGCAGCCGGGCGGCGGCGGGGCCAGGATCCCGGCGCAGGAGATGGTGCAGGTAAGGGAAGGAGAAGCCGCTGGGGCGGGTCCCCCTCCTGGACGTGCCCCGAGCCACTGGGATCGGGGCCGGGCGTAGCCCGCACGGTCAGCGCTGCCTGGGTGGGGCAGTGTGGGGGGAATCAGGGCGGTGCCCGGCAATGGAGAGCCAGCGCAAACTGGGGAGCCCCATTTAGGAGGGGGTCGGACCCCAAACCCCAAAGTCTCCACTTGACACACATCTCTTTCCCCCCCCCCTCCCATTCCCGGGGATGTGGCTGCACCTTCCCGGCTCCGCTGCACCGTAAAGCGAACCAGCCGCTCTGCTCCCCCTCCTGCGGGCGGGGACCCAGCCGGGCGCTGCCGCCCTGCTGCTGGGGAGCTGCTAGAAACCGAGGAGTGCCCGGATCGGGGCGCCGGGGACTCGACCTGCCAAGCCGCTCAAGGCGGGAGCGAGCGGGCAGGGGCAGAGCCGCCCCGCGAGAGTGTTGAAAGCTCCAGCTGCTGCCTGTGCACTTGCCCAGCAGCAGAATTAGCGCAGCCGCCTGTCTCTCTCGCCCACGCACGGTCATGTTAGACGGGGAGAGGGGGGGAGACTTGTCGGGACTTTCTGCGTGTCCCAGAAAACTGTTTGGCAACAGATCCACATGCAAACAGCTGGAAGAGCTAAAATCGGCCAGCGCCAACCGCAACCTGATTTTAGCTCAGGAACGGGCTTCGTTTGAGGCTATTTCCAGCCCTTGACTCTTTCTTTGAATAGTTTCGTGTGTGGCTTATTCTAGTGAGTTGCCTTGTGTGGTACAAGTGGCGTTGTATAAACGGAGCAGACAACCCTGCGAGATCCTGAGCAGTGTGACAAACCTCTGCAGAGGCATTTTCCAAAGTGTGTTTACAAGGGGGGGCCCTGCCCTGGGATCTTAGCTGGAGTCACTCAATCCCTATCTCCAATGTAACTAAGATTAAGGAAGAACTCTCCTCCCGAGAATTGATAAGCAAGGCCGGGAATATTAGTGGGACATATTTCAGTCTCTGTGGCTCAGCGATATCTTTTCAAAGAATACATGTTTCTGCCTTCAAAGCAAGCTGGCCTTGGCTTGTAAACAAGAGCTGGAAGAAGTAGCCTGGCACGTTAAGAACAGGTCTAGATCAAAGACAAGCGTTGTGTGTGTGTGGTGATTTTTTGTTGTGTTTTTTTTTTTCTTTGAGAAAGGTTCTTGAAATACCCCTTTAAGCAGACTTTCCGTTTGTCAGCTGCTTTCCGTTTTTAGGGGTGCTAAAGGTATTTGGTATGACTGGACTTTTTACATGGTAAGGGGAATGTAGCATTTGCCCATTGGAGAGTACATGATAAATGTTTTACTGATGACTGTAGCCATAATGTATCAGGCTTTCACCACCCACGGATTCCCTACTACCACTACACCAAGGGACTGATTTCATTGTAGGGATTAAAGATCTTTGAAGATTGTGACCATCAGTAGAAACATGATTATCACATTCTTAACAAATTATAGACTCTGTGGATTTTTTTAAAAATTGTTACTCTAGTCCAAACGACTCTTTATACTATATATATATATATATATATATATATATATATTATATATATATATATATATATATATAAACTTGAAGTCACAGTCCTGCCTCCTTGCTATTCTATATTGTTTATGTTTACACCTGCTTTGGATTTTATTTCCAGTAGATAACTGTCCTGAAGTATGAAAATATATATATTATTTGAAATGTTAGCCTTCAGATAGTCACATGAGGGCATGGCTTTTACAGTTGACAATTCAAAGAGAAGTGTGTGAACTTCCTGTAAAAGAATGTCAATACACTTCTTAGAATAATGGTGAAATAGTAGAGTACAGGAATTGTAGAAATGAATTACATATTGTTGTTTTTTGTTACATTATCCTATTGCAAATATTATGATAAAGTATTTTAGATGATACACTTCAAAATATTTTTACTCTTGTTCTGCATGAACATTGTTCAGCCTGATTTGTTCTTGGAGTTGTTGATTAGCATATCAATTATAAAAGGCAGGGTTGTTTTACTACATCTCATTATTCTGATTATTTAAAACTTCCCCTGTGGAAGAGATGAGATTTGCATAGTTATTCTAGTAAAAGAGTATTCAGAAGAAAGTTTTTGCTTTTTTCATTCTGGATGTTCTATCTTATTTATGGATTGGTAATAAATCATGGGGATTATATGTTTTTGTTTTTGTTTAGACAAGATGTGAAATGGAGAAATATCTGGCACCTCAGCTTCCACCAGTTCCTGTCATCCCTGAACATAAAAAATACAGAAGAGACAGTGCCTCAGTTGTAGACCAGTTCTTCACTGACAGTGAAGGTGGTTTGCCTTATAGTATCAACATGAATGTCTTCCTTCCTGACATTACTCACCTGAGAACTGGCCTATACAAATCCCAGAGACCATGTGTAACCCACATCAAGACAGAACCAGTTACCATCTTCAGCCACCAGAGTGAAGCTACTGCCCCTACCCCCACCCCCACTCAGGCTCTCCCAGAGTTTACCAGCATCTTCAGCTCTCACCAAACTCCTGACGTGAACAACATTTTCATCAAGCAGGAGCTTCCTACTCCAGATATTCATCTTTCTGTCACACCCCAGCAGGGCCAGTTATATCAGCTCTTGAGTTCACCGGATTTAGATATGCCCAATTCTACTACTCAGGCGGCAGTAATGGACTCTCTTAACAGTGTTTCCATGCCATCAGCTATGGCAGGCCTTAACACTCTCTCCTCGGCTATTCCACAGACTGCAATGAAACAATTCCAGGGTATCCCCCAATGCACATACACAATGCCAAATCAGTTTCTTCAACCACAAGCCACTTATTTCCCTCCTTCACCCCCAAGTTCAGAGCCCGGAAGTCCCGACAGACAAGCAGAAATGCTACAAAATTTGACCCCTCCCCCATCCTATGCTGCAACTATAGCTTCCAAGATGGCAATCCAAAATCCAAACTTACCAGTGGCCATGCCAATAAATTCACAGAACATCCAGACGGTCAGATACAACAGAAGAAGTAACCCGGACCTGGAGAAGAGACGTATCCACTACTGTGATTATCCTGGTAAGCAATCTATCCTAATGGAGAATAAATAACCCAAATGTTTTTCTTTAATCTTGCAAGAAATCAAACATTGATCACAATCTGGGTGGAAATGACTGAAGGTGATCCAGCTACGAGACCCAAATCAACTTTTCTTCTTCTCCAGAGCCTTATTGTTCTGTGCCGTCTTTTCTTACAATTTTTAAATAATTGTTGCACACTTTTCTGGAAGATAATATATCAGTTCTTACGGTCTTTAAATACATATATGTGGATCCGTGTATTACAAAACTTATAGCTCTGGAGAAAAATGTTACTGGGAAGACTAACGTTGAACAATTTTGATATCTGACTCATGCTTTTTAGCAAACTTCAACGTGCAATGGGCCAGATGCTCAACAGATATAAATTGGTATATTGAAGTCCATTGACATGGACATAGGGCCATATCCTTTGTTCAGTTTACGGTAGCTTGATATGAACAGAAAATTTAGTGTGTAAACTTGTTCCTCAGTTGTCAGCTATAACTGTCCTTAAAAATTGTCCAACCTCTCCCCAAAAACCCAGATATGTACCCATCCTGAAGTCCATCCATTTTGTATGCTTGACTAAAAGATTAATCTAGCAGAAGATGTTAATCATTCGTTAATGAAATATATGATCCCAAATGTCAACACTGTGCTGAATAGAAACTAGTTTCCTCTCAAATATAATACAGGGTATAGTATTTTGAATGTAGTAAATGGTATAGTACAACAAATGCTGAATAAAAAAATAATCAGTGTGGAACTATGATAAATAACAGTGATATTGAGTAATACCCTGGAAAGATCAGTCCTTTGGAAACATTTTTTAAAAATAAAGTTCATCAGTGACATTCACATATTGTTAAGTAACAGGTGTGGCTTCTTCATGTAGCAGATGTACTTTAAATGTGAACTCTCAATTGTGTTTAGATTGTAGCAGTTATCCTTTTGTATAACATAAGTAATTAAGGATACCAGAATCTTAAGTATTGCTTTTTCTCTTGATTATATAAAGCAACTCCTTCATAAGAACTTTCGGTAGTAAATCATGAAACTTCAAATAATTGTGCTACCAAAAGGTAGTAAGTGTAAATATTTTCAGGATAGTGTGTCTGAGTGAGTGACTTTATAAACAAAGTTAGAGCATTGCAATCTCCCTGCTGATGTGCTTTCTCTTTTTTCTCCCCCCCCCCCCCCACTTTTTTTTTAGGCTGCACAAAAGTTTATACAAAGTCTTCCCACTTAAAAGCTCACCTGAGAACTCATACTGGTATGTACTTGTTCATTCCTTGGTTATGAATCTTTTAAAAAAGCAAACATGTTTGATTTGTCATCTTTTCTTTCTTTGATTTTGCAGAATGGGCTAGCTTCAAGTAGATCAGTTAAATCAACCATCCAACATGGTCAATAAAAGTTGCCCATTTATTCTTAAGACATTTTGTTGTTATTTTGAATTCCTTATGGTAAATGTTTTTTTTTAAGAACTGAAAATGAGCAAAATATTCCCTTTGAAAGCCTCAATTTTTCTCTACAACAGTTTTTTAAAAGGAAAAATTATTTTGATTTTGGACTCCTCCCCCCCCCACCCCCAGTCTTGAATCAAGCACAATAAATATATGAGTATCTCAGTTTATTTAATTAAACAAACAAGCTCTCATTTCTTTTGGCGTTACCGGTAGTACTTTAAATACTGATTATGACAGAACTATTTTTTTTTTAGATTATTTTTTTTTCTCCTCAGATTTCAGTTTAGCTCCAAAATTCTTCTCCATTTGCTCACTCTCCAGCATTAAACTTGCATGTTTAAAAACCAAATAGGTTTGTATTTTTAAAAAGAAAAGTATCTCATTTTTATTTCTTGGTGAAGAGAATTACTAAAATGGTAAGAAAGTTAAAAACCATGTTGAGGTGTGCAACCTATATATTCATACCATAGACTAAATCCTGTCTGAAGTAATCTCAATAAATGGATCTGCATATATAAACTGAGGAGTGAATTTTGGTTCAGTGACTCCAGTGTGAACTAAAGGTTCTCTTCTCTACTTGACATGCATGGGTGTTACAAACACGTATTCGAAAGAGAGTGGAACCATTCTGACCATAGCTCAATTTAGATGTTTATTTTTTTGTTTTTTAAACCCAAGTCTGACATCACAAGAGAACTGTTTAACACTTTGGGATAATTCTTGTGCAGGGGACTTGGTTACAAAATTGTTTTTGCAGTTTAGCTGAACCTTTGAAATGTAAATTACAAAGAGGTTTTTCAAAGAAATCTTGGCATGAGAAGCCACTATCTTCTTTAAATCTAGTTGCGTTATGTGTATTCCAATATGAAATATTTACATGTGTGTGTGGGAGATCCTCAAATCAGAGTAACTTAGGGTTCTACTTAAAGCAAAATGCTTACTGTAGTAGGCCTGTCAACATTAAATTTGTACTGTGTGAATAACATGGTTTCATCTTTTTTTAAAAGCAAAAGTCAAAACAAAATTTAACATGAGCAATGATCTAACAAAATGTATTTCATCTCTATGGAAAAAGACCTTGTATTCAATGAGTGGATTGTTGGATTACTGTAAATATCTCCAGGCTAAATGTTACTATGGAAATCCAGTTTTCCTAAATGAAGCAGTTATCTCTATTACAGCCACAGTAAAAATGAAAAGCAACTTTGCAAAGGTCAGTGCTCTCCACTGGCAATAGACTAACAAGAATATCGTTACAAACATTTCGTGATACATATAATCACTCATTGCCAGCTACCTTAATGAGAGAGTAATTTAATTTTTTTTAATGAGGATGTAAACTTGACTAATATAATTGAACACAAAGTTCATCTTACTTTACAGATTTAGTAAGGAAAGAGTGGATGCCACTGCACTATTATGTTTAGGTCAACATTAGATTGAAAATATGTAACTTGTCATTATACAGTGACTGTAGAAACAGGTAAAAAAATAAAGCTGAACTTAAAATGTAATTTTAGCAAGTTGTAAAAATGAAAATCACTCTTAAAATGTTCAGATGTGTAATTATTTTCATATCTTTAAATAGTATTATTAATAATTCTAAAATTAACATTCTTGTACATATAGATAAATCATCACTAATATCTATTGCTATGGATGAGTAAAGGTTAATGTTGCTTTCCACTTTTTTTTACCTGTAGACATTTGACCTCAGTAGTGTGGCTAAGTGTACAAAGGTCAGGGAAGATGATCTATTCATAGAAACAAGAATGCTGTTTCAGATAAAATCTAGTGAATTTAAGTAAGCCTTTAATACAAAGGGTCTTCTAGGGAGGGGAATGTCCAAAGAGTTAAAATACAAACATATTAGTCCATTTCCTGTTACCTACCTTTTATTGTAGAATATGAATGTCTGACACTTTCTCAGTATCCATTTTAAAATCCAAGGTTTTTAAATTTATGAAGAATCAGGGTGGTAGCCGTGTTAGTCTGGAATAGCAGAGTTAACAAAGTCCTGTGGCACCTTAAAGACTAACTATAAAGTTTTGAAGCATGAGCTTTCGTGGGCTAATACCCACTTCGTCGGATGCAGGCAATGGAAGTGTTCACAAACTGTTTGTGAACACTTCCACTGCCTGCATCCGACGAAGTGGGTATTAGCCCACGAAAGCTCATGCTTCAAAACTTTATAGTTAGTCTTTAAGGTGCCACAGGACTTTGTTAACTCTGCTAAATTTATGAAGTGTCTGAACATAAGCACACCAATTAATATTTCCCGTTCTGTATACATTAATGAACTGAAGGATTAAGGGCTAAATTCTGCCTTAGTAAAAGTGGACATAACTTCAGGGAAGTCCATGGAGGTATACTAGGTGTCCAGTTCTCCCAGAAGTCAATGAAGATTTTGCCTTTGACTTCAAAAGGGAAGTGTCAGACCCGTTGGGCTAAATTTGGCTATGCGTAGGAGGCTGAGTTTATATAAATTCCACCCTTACTTTGTGTGCACCCTTAAACCAATTGGATTTATGCAGCGCTATTAAACTTTTCTCTTTTAATCTTAAAAATACCTGTGCTTTTATGGAGTAATTACCTTCAAAGTTTAAATTTAATAGGTGAGTCTCACCTAATCCAGTTTAATAAAGTCTTGTGTGATATTCTTTCAAATCCCTTAGGGGTGTAGCAGACCTGTTTATCTGGCTAAACCCGTTCTTTAGTAATCATAGACCACTGAAGTTGTTTTCTCTTTATTCTTAGTTTCTTGACAATACCTTTAAATTGGCTGCAATCTCTCTCTTCCCAAACAGCCTCCACCCTCTTCAGCAATCTGTCATTTTAAAATCAAAAGTGCCTGCAGCAAAGTTTGTCTGCCATTAAAAGTCAAAACAGACCTTATGCCTTTCCTTTGTATTGGAAAATCTCAGCCTTTCACCGTATTTATTTAGGAGTCTCTCCCTCCTGAATGGCTTTCAATGAGTTTAATAGACATTCTTTGAGAACAAACTTAAGGGAATGTGAGCCATAGTCTGTTTCCTCATTCAAATATGAACTAATTGGCAGGTTCATAAGTTACATTTAAATGAGGTCATAAGAAATCGCTGAGAGTTGAAAGTTTCCCCCTCTTATATTTTTCTTCTTGGAGGATAGGTCAAATCCAGCCCTGGTTTAGGAAGGTAAAGCACCCCTTCATTTTAATGGAGTTGTTCCAGGGACCTGTTTTTCATTTTAAAAAAAATATATTTTAAAATCTTTTAGGTGACAATTGTACTCCAAAGTAATGAAGTTACTGTGGGGTTTTTTTTTGTTTTGTTTTGTTTTTGTTTTTTATAGTTCCTGAAATAGGCATCTCTGTCTAAGGCTAGTTACTTCAGTTGTTTTAAAATTATGGGGGGAATTCTAACTGGTGATAAGCTGGTAGCCTCAAAATTGAACAGAGTTGCAAACAAGCTGTTGTTGCCAGGTTACAAAGGTACAGAATGTATTTTTGTATCCTTCTCTGAACAATTTTGGATCAGGTGTCAAGTTCTCTTAGGTAACATCTTAAAAGCACTACAGTCATTATTTTACTAGCATGGATTAGCATTTGATCCTCCATCTTTAGCTGATTAAAATGAATATGTGCTAGTGTACATATAGAAACATCTTTCAGTATAGATGGGTTTCTTCAACCTCTTTATAGTAGGGATTTTTCTTCTAAAATACATTGACCTATTAGTCATAGGACAAGTTTAGTTTCATAACTTGTGTTGTGCAACCAGCATTATAATGTGTTGTTTTTTTTTAAACACCTCTATTATAGGCTACACTATAGTAAAATTAGTTGTTCATGCTGGTGCCTTAAGGTATGTGCCCAACTTGAAAAACTTGTCAAATGTCAAAGAAAAGCAGATAATTGTGCATTATAAATACACCCTATTAACTTAACTTTCTTTCATGTTGCTTGAACATATGTCAACAGCTCCCCCATTAACAACTCTACCGGGTTTCCCCACCCTCTTTTATTTTTATTTTTTTTTTAATTTCCTCCACCCCCACCCTGGTTGCACTGATATGCTTGAGTCTTTTTAAAAACTGAAATCTGAGTTCTCACCTGTAACAGTGCACTACAGTTGTAGACTCCAATGCTGCATTTCTGTGAGCAGCTGCAGGTTTCAGAGATGTATTCTCTTCTATTTAGAGGAAACGGCAACATTGTTTTGTACACATCAGGGTACACACACACTGAGGATGTTTTTTCAGCTGCATATTGGTTTTCTGTACACAGTCTTTGTACAGGCATGTTCTCTGATCACATGGTGGATTTGCCATTAATAGAGAGATGAAATAGTTTTGCAGTTAATGTTAGAAACTATCTATAGATCTAGTTTGTATGTGGTGATGGGAAGTGAAAGCCTAGATACTTCAAGAGAAATGGTATTTCCTTAAATGAGATCATGTCAAAATACTTTAACATCCCTAATTATGTCAAACGGGACAACTGTTAACGTATTCAATGCCTCAAGATGTTTAACTTGCTTTTAATATATGGTTTCATGTCAGTAGATCCAATACATGCCTGTGTATATTTTACCTGAAACTGATTAACTGTGGGGAAATCATGTGATAATTCTGTGGAGGTGGTGTACATTTTGTGTATGTGAGAGAATCAGTTACTTGTTAATATTTTGATATTCATTTCAAATATTACTTTTGAGTCTCTTGCTTTTGTCCTTTTCTTTTTCCCTGTTTTACTCCATTCCCTGCCTTTGATGCTGTCCCCCTCCCATCATTTAAATCTTTGTTTAGTGAGTGACATTCTCTTCCCTTCACATTCACTTTTCCTATTTCTTTCTCTTCCTCCTTTTCCCAATATCATTTTCTATCTTTTCTAGATCTCTCCCTCTGCAAAACATGTCCAGCTCTCCTGCAACCTTTTTTGTGAATATATTTGGGGAAAAGGCAAGGAGCCTGACAGGAGGATCACGACTGTCAGTGGCTTTACTGCCTTCCTATTAGAGCAGCAGTTTTCAAACTTTTGAGACCGCGACCCCTTTTCCGGCTGGGTGGGCGGGGTGCGACCCCTCCAGTCCCTGCTGGGGGTGGGCTGCCGGCTGCGCCCTGCCCCCCCCCTCCATCCCTGCCGCGGGGTGGGGGGATGCCGGCTGCGCTCCGTCCCCCCCCCCCTGCCGCGGGCTGCTGGGTGCGCGCTCGCCCCCCCCCCACCGCAGGCTGCTGGGTGCGCGCTCGCCCCCCCCCCGCCGCGGGCTGCTGGGTGCGTGCTCGTCCCCCCCGCCGTGGTGCGCCCCGGTCCGCATGTTCCCGCCGTGGGCGGGCTGCCGGGTGTGCGCTGGTCCCCCACTCCCACCCTGCCGCGGGCGGGCAGCCGGGTGCGCGCCGGCCTCCCCTCCCCGCCGCCCCAAGTTGTGGCAGCAGGAGCTCGCGACCCCCCGGGGAGCGCTCGGCGACCCCCCCGGGGAGTCACGAGCCGCAGTTTGAGTAACCCTGTATTAGAGGGTCCAATTTTGCTTTTCCTCCACTTCAGCTTAGGCAGGTCAAGGATTTTGTCACAGAAGACTAGTTAGAGGGAGCAGGGCAGTAGTTGGGAATTTTCTTTTTCCTTTTTTCCCACTCAAGGGAAAGGGGCTTATGAGGCTCAACCTTTCAAGACAGAGCGAGCATTATGATAGGCTTTCAGCTTGCTCTGCTTGATCTTAGATACAAAGACAATAGAGAATGCAGATGGGGTAGAAGGACTAGGTGCTGGCTCTTTCCCAAGGAGTGACTTCTTTGGCCCTATTCACCCTAGTTATGAAGCACCTCACATAAAGTACATTCTGTGGTAGGAAACTACTATTGTCCACTTTTTACAGATGGGAAATTGAGGCATAGAGCAGACGCGTGACAAGCTCAAGGTCACACAGGAAGTGTGTGACTGAGTTTGGAATTGAACCCAAATCTTTTGTGCCTTAACCCACAATGCTGTCTTACCAATATGCTGATTTCATTTGTAAAACCTTGGAAAGTAGCACCCTAGATGCTATGGAGCCACAGAGCAGGCGAGGCTAATCTCACAGCCATTAATACTCCTTATGAGCTTGACGCTTGTAACTATCAGCACTTTAGTTTTTCAAAGAAATTTACTTAAAATGTGTGAAATATGGTAATTCTTATCATGGAGATCTTTTGGGGCCTGCCTCTTGGAAATGGCAGCAAAAGGGTTTCATTTTTATTCATATCTCTACAGGGAAAGATTTTTTTTGTTTTTACCTGTTAGAGATCACATTTTAAGGTTGATTTTATGTAAACCATTGTCATTAATAGACTAATGAAAAGTGGAGCAAATGTTAAGGTGGAAATAACTTGCTCAAAAGAGCAGTTAGGCAGTAGTTGAGAGGAATTCTGCATAAATCCATTAGTTGCTTGTGGGAGAAATGGAAAAGCATCACCATCTTGTGAAAAATAGAGTTTTGGGGAAAGTAACATGTTTTTCAAACTCTTCATGAATGACTGTAGGCCATGAGGGTTAATTGATTTGGTTCTTGATCTCCGATTATGGCTTTAGTGAATATGTTTTACCGTATTATGCTTTTTTGAGGCAAAGTCTTATCAACATAGGCCTGACTCTTACTACAATGTTTGGGTCATTCAGTCATATCAATCTACCACTGTCCAGGCATAATCTTACAAAAATTAATTCAAGGAAATGTCAGGGTGAAGAGCAATCATGTTAGATTTTTTTATTTTTTAAAGTCCAACAATTTCTCTTGATAGAAGCCTAAAAAGTCTCTCTAAGCATGAAAGCTTAAAAACTGTTGTTTCTGTCAATTGCTCCCTGAGAGGATTAAACTTCATTTCCAGGATATTTGATTCCTGATAAGGCAACTGTTGACCTGAGAGACTGGCTTTAAATACACTGTGTTTTGAGACTGACCAACACGTGCTAATACAGTGCAAGATTCACAGCAATTGCCAGTGATTAAAACTTTCCATTATTTGATTAGACATTCCATATTGTAATTAATGTCTGAGCTTGACTTGGACAACTGAATCTCATCTAGTTCAGTTAATATATTCTGGGGTGAATGTTGTTGGTTGTTTACTAGCTGACATGAACCTCTGTTGGTGAAAGATTAGAAACATTTAAGTAATGTCCTAGTTTAGTCTGAGTATCCTGGTAGCAACATTCCTGTCCTGTCAGACTGCATTATTTATATTCAGTGATCTCTAACAACTCTGATTAAGGACCTATTAAAACCCTTCATTTGGCAAGTATAGTACTTTGCCTTCTGTTAAAGAAGGCTTTAACTTACTGCTATGATTTTTTTTTTAATATACATGTAGTTGGTGGAGATCTTAAGGATTATAGTATAAACTTATTACATTCCATTAGGGGAACCTCTTACCCTACAAGTGCCAGAACACTTATAGGTGTGAAAACTGCAAAGCAGTTCTGGCAGCCATAGCATGCATGAGGAAACCTTCTTCTCCCATATATGACTTGTAAATACACACACATAGCAGATGGCATGGATTTACTATAAATCCACTTTTTAAAAATTAGCATTCCTTGCCTTTTGTTTGCATATATTCTTGAGGAGAGACCACCTCTGCTATACCAGAATGTTATACCAGAGAGAAAATAAACAACTTCACAAGCCAGTCAAGATTCCTCAGTAATCCTAGAGCTGCATGAGACAACACTTAACAAAATAAGAGTGCTTCAGATCTTTGGGGAATTCTGAATGTTTATTGGCTGATGAGGAGATAATGTCTTCTCCATGTCTGTAGTCACAAAGAGAATGAAAACTAGGATTTGGTTATTAACTTTTTTGACATGCATATCCACCTTCTTCAGTTACCTAATACTAACGTTTTCTTATCTGCACATTTGTGGTAGAAGGAGATCAAAATATTAGTTAATTAACCAGTAGTTGGATCTCCCTCCCCCATCCACAAGAATAATGCTTCCTGTTGTATAGCTCTAAAATGTTGTATTTATCTGATACAATATTTAATGATTAACACCTTTTTCAAGTAGTGTTATACAGCACGTAAAAGGAAACGTGTGTATGTTTTGTATCTGGCAAATTGTCCGGGCTGGAAACCTGTGCTAAATTCAATAGGTGAGCTGGGATACAGACAAATACACCAGCAACTACTAGTCCAGTCAGAGGGGAAGTGGGGATCGTCTTAAAATCATGACACCATATTCTACAGAAAAGCTATTTCAGGTAAACTTAACAGAAAGGTTAGAACTAATCTTTTTCAAGTTACAGGCCTCAACATATCTGGTAACTAAAGCAAACTCTCTAGATATGGAAGGATATGAAAACTAGTATCCTAGTAAAGTTGTAAAACACACACACACACTTGTTTCTCTTAAAATTAATAAGTAACTAGGCTATTTTTATTGTTTTACTGCTGATTTTCCTTGAACATACTTACTATATTGTGACAGGTTCAAGAATAGCAGCCGTGTTAGTCTGTATCCGTAAAGCAAGCCAGGAATACTTGTAACACCTTAGAGACTAACTAGTTTATTTCAGCATAAGCTTTCGTGAGCTATAGCTATAGCTATAGCTCACGAAAGCTTATGCTGTAATAAACTAGTCTCTAAGGTGCTACAAGTATTCCTGGCTTGCTTTACTATATTGTTTATCTGTTGTCCCCTCCCCCACCATTCTGTTGTTGTCTGAAACTAGGTTGGAGCAGGAGCCAGCCAATATAAGAAAAAGACCCAAAAATCGGGACTGTCCCTATAAAATCGGGACATCTGGTCACCCTAAGCCAGGATGAAGTCCTGGCCTCTTTTGAAATCACGGGGAGTCTTTAATGGGGTCAGGATTTCACCTTATGTCCTCTTAGTACTGTGAGGCACCTACCACACTTTTGGGAATTGTCAAATACAAATAATGGACAATCCTTTGACCAGCATAATTCACTCATAATGTGGCTGTTCCAAATACTGTATGTGGTGGTAAATCGCTTATCACATCATTGTGTGCTCCGCATACAACAAAACACAGGACAGTGAGGTAACATTTCATACCCTCCTCCCCCTGGTAGTCTTACTTCATTGATGTATACTTGTAGGCTATGGCCAAAATTTTCAAATTTGATTACCTAAAGTTAAGTTGTGTGGTTTGGTATGTGGTCTGTTTAATTTTATTTTTTTCCCCAAAAGTGCTCAGCCCTAGAACTGTTTGGGAACTTTTTGATTGACTGGTTTTTGTTGAGAAATGCCCATTTGTTGAAACCAAACCTGTTTGCAAAACGGGCTCTATTTGGGTTTCCCAACTTGGAAAAAAATGTTGAGGGTCGAGGGAAGAATTAAAATTGTCAGTGTTTTTGTTTTTGACATTCTATATGAAAATTTCCAATTTTCCAGTTTGAAATGACTTTTTGTTTGGAAACTTAAGCTTGACGTTTTAAAGGTTGTTGTTTTTTTTTAGGTCAACATTTGAAATGAAATGTTTTTTGAAATGATCAAAACAAAATGTTTCAATTGACCTGAAATGGGTTTTCAGGTGGTGAAAGGGAATTAGTTTTTCTGTTTATGAATGATTTTGACTTTTCATCCCAATTCACAGTGGGGAAGAAAATGTTTTAATTCTCAACTATGTGTGAGATAACCATTTTCTACCCAACTCTACTCTGTGTCCATAGTTCAAGTGGAAACTAATGGGAGTTATTGAATTCTCAGTGTCTTGGGAAAATATGAATTTAGTTGCCTGACTGTAAGCAGCAAAGTGAAAAACTTGCCCCTGTACAGGCTTTATTTTTAAAAGATAAACCCAGCTATATAAATAACTTATTGATTAAATAGTCACTAATTTTTAATTTTTTAAAAAACAAAAGCATATCTTCTTGCATTGTCACTGGGAAATTCATTTATTATTTGGGGCTTTTTAAATGGTGTTTTGCTGGCAATGACTTTAATAGAACAGGGCTTCTCCTCTCCCACTGGTGACTGAACTCCCACCACCGATCCCATTGGTGACTGAATAACATCCAGGTGGCATCTACAGCAGTTGCTTATGTGGAGAAGTAGTATGGGATAATATTCAAAGTATTTTTAGGTTTTTTAAAATGTGATTTAGCATCTTAAGTTAAGGAGGGCCACCTCCATGTGATCAGAGAGCTCTCTGCAGTAACCAGCAAGGGCTTTGGCCAAAGTTTGGGAACCACTTGGGCAAAGAGTGTGTGTGTGTGTGTGTGTGAAGTAACAGAGAAGGCCTGTACTCAGTAGCATTCCTCTTATGGACATCATAGTCTCCTTTTGACATCTCTCTAACCTTTACACCATTAATATTTACTTTAAAGACAAGTGAGTTACAAGAAAGTTTTCAAGTTACAATTTCCTTATCACTTGCTAAGTGCTTTCTCCTAAAGAGATTCCAAACTAGTTTAGTGTTCAACAAAGTTTTTTAAACACTTAAACTAAAGTATAGGGTTGTTTCACATGCTATGCAAATACATTTATTTATGTATTTATTTATTTTTCTAAAGAATGGATACATATTAACAGTTGAGGAACTTAAAATACATTTTGTGATGTGGATGCCTAACAAAATATTTAAAATCAGTGATACTGGAAAGAGAGGATGCAAAAATCCAATTAAATGTATGAAATCTCTATCCTGTTGAAATATAATTCAACAGCAAGCAGTTCTGTTTCCCAGAAGAGCTGTGTATAATATTTCTGGCATTGGAAGAAAGGCCTGAAGTGTGCTATTTGGCTAGAAGTCGGTACCAGCTTCCTCCATGGTGTTTTACTTGAACAGTGTTGACATTTTAACAAATCCCATGGAAGCTCCCCTGAAGTGGAGGAGTTAGCTGGGTTTTTTTTCTTTTACAGTGAAATATTTGTTTGATACAGTGATCATGTTCCAGTAACTGAACTATAGTACATTAGTATTTGATGACCAATGGCGTTCTTGGTTTAATGTCTTATAGAAGTTCTAAACTGCTGGAGGAAACCACATATTTCTGAAACTGTACAGCTACTGTATTTCACACAATTGTTAAAGTAAATAAATCTTGCATTACTATGTAGCTTATGAAAATAGTGGATAAAGCATTCAATGTTTCTTGGATTATTTTTTTTTTTTTTACTAGATTCCTCTGCTCATTAAATTCAGTATAGCAAAGAACAAGGATGACTTTTTAAAAAATATGTAACTTGAGGAATTTTTTTTTCTTCTTTCCATAGGAACTTAAATCAAATTCTTCTTCCCACTAAATATGAGACACACATGTGTATGGATTGGGAAAGATGAAAACAGTGCCAGGGCTAGTTGTTCTTTTGCTCTCCTTTTTAAACAAGTTTTTAATCTCTATCTTCACTTGCCTCTCCCTCCCCACGCCCAAAAGAAAAACATTTCAAATTGATTCACTTGAAGAACTTTCCAACAGAAACTAGCATCACAAACACTGATTATTATTTTTTTTCTTTCACTATTTCACCTCTCAGATTTCTCCAAAATAAACTGGGCCTTTATACTGGAGCTAAAAATACCTTTTCTAGTTCTCCGTTCCCACACTGCTAGCCACAGTAGGGGTGAAGGGCAGTATTTATGGCTTTAATTTCTAGTACATAAAAGTAGTAGTGTTAAAAACAAATACTGTGAGGTGCTTATGAAATGCCAACAGACCCCAGTCATTGGCAGGCAGGATCGAACCTGGGACCTCTGAGCCTCTACAGCAGGGGTGGGGAACCTTTTTTCTGCCAAGGGCCATTTGGGTATTTATAATGTCATTCGCGGGCCGCTCTCCTCTTTCCCCCCTACCCCCTCTCCAAGGAAGCCCAGGCTGGCAACAGGAGCTGAGACCCTGGCTGGCAAAGGGCCAGCGGGGAAACCCCAAAGCAGTGGCAGGCGGAGTGCTTAGTTATATATTATAGACTTCTAGAAAGAGACCTTCTAAAAACATTAAAATGCATTACTGGCACATGAAACCTTAAATTAGAGTGAATAAATGAAGACTCGGCACACCAATTCTGAAAGGTGCTAACTCCTGGCATAACTAGAAGCAATGAGGAGCAGCTGATGTTCCCATGGAAATCTGAGGTGAAATCCAAGATCTGATGAAGTCAATGAGGTGTTTGTTTTGTATTTTGTTTTTGCTGTTGACATCAGCGGAATCAGGATTTCACAGCTATATTTAGTAATTTATGCCAAGCAAAGCCATGTAAGTTACTGCTGTCCATCATATCGGTAACTTATGCACTACAAGTTTGCATACTACTATTTCATCCCACCAGCAGTACATGTGGGTTTGGCTTTGATGGTATGCACCACCAAACGACACAAGGCGGTTTTGCAGATGTGTTCAGTGTGCCGCAGTGCAGGCATGCATAAAACTCCCGATACTCCACCCCACCTCTGCAGAAATAGCAGCAGCATTGTAAACAGTGGCTACTTTTAAAACCAAGCCGACTTTGCCTGCTGAGAACTAGAGCTCGTTGACATTATTGAAATTTTGATGAAAAATATTGACATTTCAGTGGAGGGAAAATTGTAGGGGGGGGGGGTCTGGCTGAAGGGTCAAATCTGATTGAAGGGAAAGAAACAGGAAATTTTCTTTAAATCAAAACTTTTATCTTCTGTTTTCTAGCAGAATCTAGAGCTACCCATTAAATCTCTTCCAACTGGTGGGAACTTTTTGCACTTATTTTACAACCAAGTGGCAAGTAACATTGCTCTTAAAACTGAACTGAAAACAGAAGTGACTTTTGATATAAACATCAAATTTAGAAACTGTGGAGAAATGTTTGTCTCCTTTAAACCTTCCCCCTTCCCTCCACAAATCCACATATATCCACAGCCTCCGTTCCAGCTAGTATACCTTCCCCATCCAACACCCAAAACAAAACTAACTCTAAAAAATCCTCAAATGATGGGTCCTTCCCAATGAAGTATCTCCCACTCCTTCCTCTCTCTGCTGCTATGGGGCAAGGCTGGGACAACTGAAGTGCTGAGTATGAGAAGACAGCCTTTAATACATCTCCCTGTTGTAGAGGAAAAATCACCTTGACTTTCTGACTTGGTATTTCCCCAGTATTTCAACAAACATAACTGCAAATTATAGGTGTGCTTAAAATGTCCCATTTTCAATCCTGAAATGGATTAATGCAAATACCTGAGGTATCTTGGCCAACCTGTTCAAATCTAGCTGCCTGAAGCTGGGCACTTCAGTCTATATTAGGTGCCTCTATAAATGTGGTCAGATTTTTTTTTTAGAGGTGCTGTGCACTCTCCGCATCCATGTGAGTTCATAGAAATAGCAGGGGCTTGGCAGATATTTCAGAGTTGTCACGTAAGCACCTAATTCTAGACATCCAATTTTGAAAACTTGGGCCTGAGTCTTTTAGACGTTCTTCTCCTGAGACAGAAGACCACAAGATTTTATTGTAGAGTTATTAACCCTTTTTTAATTTTAGAAAATATTATCCCAGTTGTATTTGTTACATACTGCATAACCAATTCTAGTTTTACTTACCCATCAGAAGCTCTTAAATCTCTACATTATAAATAATCTTTTCTCCCCATTTAAATTGGATCTTAAGAATTTCTTTGATGTATGACTCCTGTAACTTTTTTGTAATTTGTATATTAAGTCAGAGCAGATTGTAGTATGATGCTTTCATTTTGTGAGGGGGTGTGTGTATTTTTCATTTCCATGTAATTATTTCTAGGTGTATATTTTTACTTTTTGTAATTACATATGTAATTAGCTTATGTTTACAGGTCTCTGCAGTTGCGTCTGTTTACCACAAATTTCAAGAACAAAATTCTGTGAACTTGTAGCAAAGATTAACTTGCGAGTATTAACTATAGCTGCGAATCATCAGGAACCATGAGCACTTCTCCCTCCCCCTCCCCCCCCCCAAATCCCTGTTTAAAGTGCAAACTATTGGCATTTAGTTTGAGTTCTTGATAATTGTTTTCCTTCTTTGGAGTCTCAGCTAACCATCTGTTTCTGTGTTCCCAATGTTTCAGGGGAGAAGCCATACAAATGCACATGGGATGGCTGCGACTGGAGATTTGCTCGCTCCGATGAGTTGACACGCCACTACAGGAAGCACACAGGGGCCAAACCTTTCCAGTGCGCTGTGTGCAATCGTAGCTTCTCTCGCTCTGACCACCTGGCTCTGCACATGAAGAGACATCAGAACTAAGTGCTGGGTTTGACATGGAGGCTGTCTGTATCTATGCAATTTCCAAGTGACTCTCAACATATGGTTAGAATTAGTTTTAATTTTTGTCTATGGACTATCCATAAAGTCTCCAAAGAAACTGGAAATGTATATTTTGTATATTTATGAGGAAACAGGGAAGACACTGTACCACAGTACCAGAGTGTTCAGTCATTTATTTTGTTTGCTCTGATCATGTATATGGCTTTATTCAGCAGGTTTCATCTCAAGTATTATGTCTCAGCACATTGCATCATTATAGATTATTTTCTTACGGTGTTTTGACCAAAGCACTGTCATTACTGTGGCAATGTTTAGTAAATGAATTAATGGGAGGGCATAGACGAATGAACACAGGACAAGCCATGAATTGTAGTCTGTCAGGTTTTACTGGACATATTTAGTACATGTGTGATTTTTAAAATGTTGTCTTTCTATGGAGATAAAATATATAGAAAAAGTCATAAACAGCCACAGAACAAAAGGGTTGTTCAGTATGTTGCATGTTTGCTATGACAACGATTTTGTAAATTTGCAAATCAGCTTTTAAGGTTTATTACAAAAGTTTTCTAGGAATCATCTGAAAATTCAGACATTGTACATTTGATAATATGGCACATTTTCAATTAAGTGTATTTAAATACCTCTCAAAACATTACCAACTTAGTTTAATTTTCTGAAGAAAAGTGAACTAGCAAAGTGAACCGTTCAGACATTTTTGTACATGTTAACATAAATGTTGTGCACTGAATATTCAAAACCGGATTGAGTTTTCAAAATGCTTAAAAGAGCAAAACCTTTAAAATGAACTGCAAATGTTGGAAGCTTAAATAATGAGGATAGTTACAACATACAGAATGTTAAACCTCTTACTATAAGCTAAACTTAGTATCGCTTTAAAAAAAGAAGGATTTAGGATGCAATTTTCATAGACTGACATGTTAAGCTGGTTTAGCACCAGTATGATCTAGTTTCATGTGGATGTTGCATGTAATTTACCAGACGGTAAAGGATACAGTAATTTTATGTAAAATTACAGTGCAGTTTAGTTAATCCACAGTTAATATTGATTCACACCAGACAAAAGTCACTGCTGACATAAATAGATGCAACTGAAGTCAAAGGAGTTCTGCCCTTTTATGCCAACAGTGAATTTAGTCCACAGCATTCTGTCTGGAAATAGAAAATGAAGGGCCAAAAAAATAAGGTTAAACTTTGTAGAAATTGGCCGAAATATCTACAGCATACAGGAAATAACTAATACATATGCAATTCACAAGCTGTGATTTCATGCTATCTACCAATGGGTGGAATAAACAACCAAAAAGCCAAGAAAGGGTCTGAAAGGAAAACATAGCTTTGTTAAAACTGTTGTTTGTCTTTTATTTATTTTGTGGTATATGGTAGACATTTTTAAGACCATTTTACATACACTTGATAAATTATAGTTTTTGTTTGTTATAGTTAGAAACATTGCTCTTAACTGTAAATAGTTGACAAATGATGTAAATAATTTTGTAAGGCTTCAAATGTTTATACATGGAAACACATGCATAAATTGGTTACTGTTTTGCTTCTTTTTTCCTACTCCCCATGCCCCCTTATTTTTGTATTTGTGGTATTTCCTATGCAAATGATGGAGCAAACAGCTGTATAGTTGTAGAATGTTTTGAGAGAGAATGAAATGGTTTATATATAGAGACAATTTTTTGAAAAATAAAACAAAGTGCCTAAAATGAATGTGTGTGAGTGTTCTCTGTATAGCTCCTTGCATATTGATTTTTCAAATAATAAAATTCTTAGAGGCAACACTGTATGTCCTTCATTGCAAGGCATCATTTTCTGCTTGGAAAGTATCTGGCACTTCTTGGGCACCACTACAATTAAAATAGTAAATATAAAGTGATAAAAGCTTTCAATAGCTTTATGGTGCTATTTCATTTACATCTGCTCTGCAGCTGTGTCACCTTTATGTGAAAAGTATATACAGTGGAACCCCGCAATACCGCACCCAGCTATAGCGCGAATCCGCTTATAACGCGGGGCTCCCAATGGCGGTGGCACGCGGTACTTTGATGGCACGCGACCCCGTGTTTACCGTGAACGGGTATTTTTGGATCCCGATCATCACGGTATTGCGTCTCTGTAACTACAGTGACCGGCTGTCAGAGATTCATGTTGGAGAATAAGACTTAATGTGGTTTCAAAATATATTTACATAATGAAAGATACACATGATGTAGCCAGGCATCATAACATGATGCATAGCAGAATTAAACAATGAAGATTACTTTACTGAAATATATAATTCTATATCCAAAGTGCATGGGTTTAAGGCAATTATCCAAATGATATTTTGCTGACTAACATTTTTTAAGTTGTCAAAATGATTTTTCTCACAGAGTGGCTGATTTGCTCTGAAATTTCATAAAAGGTTTTTTGTGAGTAGCTATCGTGTGGTAGCTTTGAAGCAAAGGCAGTGAAGTACTCCAACACATTGGTAATATCCACTCACACAAATTCTGTCTCTGCTTAATAAGGTAAAGACTGCTCCCAGTGATGTTGAGATGTATGAACTGGCTTCCTGTGTAACCACATGATTTTATTGTTCTCTTTCGTTTCCCACATAGTGCAGTTTCTTCCTCCTGCTTTCACCTCAGCTGGGTGAGTAGTAGAACCGCAATAGAACCTCTGCCCAGTGAGTTCTCATTCTTGAATTGGGGTCTTTATATGTTCTTAATGGCAAGGAGTGCCTCTTTAATCTGTTTTGTAAAGTGCCAGGAGCATCTATAGCACTGTGTAGCCCTAGCAATGGGACGTTTTACCTCCTTTTATCAGTTTTGAATTTGCTACGGTTCAATTTCATTAAATAGTCTCTAGTTTTTGTATTATGAGAGAATGATTGAAGTTCCAATGTATCTGTTCTATACCATTAATAATTTTGTGTAATATTAGCATGCCTTCTCTAATTTGTCTTCTCTCTAAAGTAAACAGTTCCAATCTTTGCAATCACCCAATACAAGAGTTTTTCCACTTCCGTATTTATTTTTGTCACCCTTTGAACGCCCTCAATTTCTGCAATAGCTTTTTTGAGCTGGAGTGACCAGGACAAAACGCAGTATTCCAAGTGAGTCTGTGTGCCACTGATTTTTATATAATGTCATATTTCAGTAATTATTTACCAGAGTCCACAGCAAACCTCCAGATGATTTTCATAGAACACAGAAGACTAAGATTGGAAGAGACCTCAGGAGGTCATCTATTCTAGTCCAACCCCTTGCTCAAAGCAGGATCACCTCCAACTAAATTATCCCAGTCAGGTCTTAAAAACTTCCAACGATGGAGACTCGCCCACCTCCCTAGCTTACCCATTCCAGTGCTTCACCACCCTCCTAGTAAAATAGTTTCCTAATATCCAACCTAGGCCTCCCCCACCACAACTTGAGACCATTGCTCCTTGTTCTGTCATCTGCCATCACTGAGAACAGCCGAGCTCCATCCTCTTTGGAATCCCCCTTGAGGTAGTTTAAGGCTGCTATCAAATCCCCCCTCACTCTTCTCTTCTGCAGAATAAATAAGTTCAGTTCCCTCAGCCTCTCCTCATAAGTCATGTGCCCGAACCCTCTAATAATTTTTGTTGCCCTCTGCTGGACTTGCTCCAATATGTCTATATCCCTTCTGTAGTGAAGGGCCCAAAACTGGATTCAATACTCCAGATGTGGCCTCATCACTGCCGAATAGAGGGAAATAATAACTTCCCTTAATCTGCTGGCAATGCTCCTACTAATACAGCCCATATGCCATCAGCCTTCCTAGCAACAAGGGCACACTGTTGACTCAAATCCATCTTCTCATCCACTGTAATCCCCAGATCCTTTTCTGCAGAACTTCCACTTAGCCAGTCAGTCCCGCACCTGTAGCAGTGCATGGACTTCCATCCTAAGTGCAGGACTCTGCACTTGTCCTTGTTGAACCTAATAGATGTATTTTGGCCCAATCCTCCAATTTGTCTAGGTCACTCTGAACCCTATCCCTCCAGCATATCTACCTCTCCCCACAGTTTTGTGTCATCCATGAACTTACTGAGGGTGCAATCCATCCCATCAATCAGATAATAAAGATGTTGAACAAAACTGGCCCCAGGACCAATCCCTGGGACACTCCACTTGATACTTGCTGCTAACTAGACATCGAGTTGTTGATCACTACCCATTCAGCCTGACGATCTAGGCTGCTTTCTATTCACCTTATAGTCCATTCATGCAATCCATACTTTAACTTGCTGGCAAGAATACAGTGGGAGACCTATCAAAAGCTTTGCTAAAGTCAGGATATATCATGCACACTGCTTTCCTCATATCCACAGAGCCAGTTATCTTGTCATAGAAGGCAATCAGGTTGGTCAGGCATGGGAGGTGGTGAGGATGGGGGAAGGGATGGGGATGGGGATGGAGGGAGTGGGCATACCAGCAGTGGCAGGGGAAATTACTTGCTCTTGGTGAATCCATGTTGACTGTTCCTGATCACCTTCCTCTCCTGCAAGTGCTTCAAAAAGGATTCCTTGAGGACTTGCTCCATGATTTTTCCATGAGGTTATGGGTGTAGGATTTTTGTCATTTATAAATTATCTTGATGTGTCAATTTTTGTTGTTAAACTAGTAAATAAAAATATATCTTTATCATTGTAATTCATTTGAATAATTCTTAAAACGTTTCCAATTATCTAATATACATATGGTAAAGTTATTACATATTGCATTGGCAATTCTATTGCAGTAATAGACCAGGTATAAAGTAGGGAAGAGACCAGTTTTTAAATGCACATGGTTAAAGTGTGATTTTTTGGCTTACTCTTCATTAATTTATTTTGAAGGCTAATGTTCATGGCAGCATTAATGTGGATGGAGAATCATCATGGGGTTAAGAGGGGAAGTTGCCCTGGATATTTACTGGTTGCTCCCAGCATGTTTTGGCTCATGCATGTATCTTGACCCCCACCCACCCACTAGTGCGCACACAGGCTGGCTCCTGCTTTGGCAGAGGAATGAGGCAAGGAATTGATTCTTTCCTTTTCTCACCAGGTTTAAACCCAACAGAAGGGGAAATTTTAAGCCTATATTCTCCACTGTAACATCTACTCTACTGGTGAAAATACTACAGTGAAATTCTGTTTCCAAGGAGTATTTTATATGTTTATTCTGGTGTCTTGCTAGAATGCATATTTTGGGGTAGAAATTCAGGAGCAAAACTAAATTACCTTGAGAAAAGTACTTCACTCAGGCAGGCCAAAAAGATGAGGTGTTTCTGCAGGAGTGCATATGTAATTGGTGGTAGATGGTATTCTGAAGTGATGTCCCAAAGGGGGCTGGTCAAAACACAGCTCCCCTTCCCTCCTCTTTACTGCTCCTTCCCAGCTGCAGCTTATAAACAATTTTTCTCCCCCATGATCTCAGGCACAACCCAAGTTCCCCTGCCCCACCTCAGCTCCATGTAGCAAAATATCTTCTTTTAGCCTCCACACAATCCCATCCCCCCACCCCTCATGTTGCTCTGACCAAGAGCCCCCATCATATCTATGCTTCCCCACAACCCTGCTCACAACATGCTTTTCCCTACATATTCTGGCTCCTCACCATGCCCCCCTGCACATCAAGTACATTCAGCCTTTAAACAGTGATTTGTATCAACATTTAAAAGTGGAATTTCAATGTGGTAGGGGAAGTGTAATAGAAATTGTGTGTGAATGGGAGGTGGTGAGAGAGTGGGCATGCTGGCATGGCAGGGGAGACTAGACTGGAAAAAGTAACCTAGCTTTTTTGGTTAATTTTGAGTAACTGTCTGTTTGTTTGCTGTTCTCAGTGTGACTTGTTCTAACCAGTGAGGACCTCAGGCCATATGGGGCTGGTTGAAGGATGACAGTGTCACAGGAACTAAATATGAACTTGGAAAGAAACCTTTTCGTCTCGCTTATCTTTAGAACGCAAAATCACAGCACTGGCTCTATGCTTGTATATTCACTGCTTTTCCACCTGTGCCATACTGTATAAACTGGGCAAACTTCCTTTTTTCTCTGCGTTCAGTGCTTGGTCGCTACATATGACAGGCTTTCACTATGCACCCTATTTAATTTTTTGAGCATAGGTCCCAAACATCTGAATAAAGTCTTCTCTTTTCCATGCAATTGACCAAAAGCATGTGATGCCAAGGGGGGATTCTCATACTAGTTCTGAGGCAACAACTCAAAAATGTTCAGCTGTTCACCGTGGAGTCATGGGGTTTTCAACCACTCTCTTTATTCTGAGCTGCCTATTTTCCCATCTAGCTCCCTTTCTGACAGTTGCATCAGTTTAACACCTTTCACTGCAGGAATTTCTAGGACAATATATGTGCCTCTCCTGCCTGAGAAATGAGACTTCTGAGACCCCCCACCCCCAAATGGTTCCCTCAATGGCCGCTTTTATTCCCAGCTTCATTACAATTATAGTCTAGGGGTTGGAGCTTGTTGCTGATTCTTTTTAAACTTGTTTAGCTTTCCTTGTCATTGTGGTTGGTCATTATTTAAGAACATAACAGCCATACTGGGTCAGACCAATGTTCCATCCCAGTATCCTGTCTTCTGGACTGCTGCCAGAGTCCTCAGAGAGATTGTACAGAACAGGGAAATTACTGAATGACCCATCCCTTGTCATAAATCCTGATTCAATAACAATCAATGTTCAGCTTCTTCATCTCACAGGACTCAGGGGAGCCACTAATAATCTGTTTCCATGGATTTCCATGGCACACAAGCCAGCCTTTGGACATGATCCTATGAAGTGTTGAGCATCCTAAATTTGCATTAATGGATTCAGTGTTGATAACAAGTGAGGTGTCTATCAACACCGCACAGGATTGTGCCCATATTCATGCTGAATTGGGTCTTTCACTCCTACTATCTTTCAGAGATTGGAATGATGCAACCCAATACTGAAAAGTCTTCAGTTTTCTTTTCAGTATTGGGTTGCATCATTCCAATCTCTGAAAGATAGTAGGAGTGAAAGACCCAATTCAGCATGAATATGGGCACAATCCTGTGCGGTGTTGATAGACACCTCACTTGTTATCAACACTGAATCCATTAATGCAAATTTAGGATGCTCAACACTTTTGATTGTCAGTGACAGCAGCAAACTTTTATTTTAAAGAACTATTTAATCTGATAACCTGGTACAGTACTTTCAAAACGGACATTAGAGAGACTGGAACCTGAATGCAAACTCTATAGAAGAATAGTTTTATGAGAGTCTGGCTTTGAATCTTTGAATCCAAATCAACCCTTGTGTCAGATTCAGAGGGGAACTATTTTCCAGTTCTGTTCAGGTGCAGAAGGATGATTTTGATCCAACAGAATAAAAATCTCACAAGAACCACCATTTCTACCTTGCAAGGTGCCAGAAATCTTGCAAGATTTTGATATCAACTCTAAATCTGAATCCTAATCCTGACTGAACTCTGATCACTTGTGGAATCCTAAACTTATCCAAAGCTACTTTACCAGCCCATTTGTAATAGAGACCTGATCTAAATAAACGAATTTACAGAAAGCAGGTGAGAAGTGGCAGCAGTAATAGGGGGAAAATACGATTTCAGTTGAAGCTGATTTGGGGATGGCTTTTTGGTCTTATCATCAGCTCATCGCTGTTTGTGAAATAGTAGCAGTTTCCTTTTAAAATAATTGTGTGATTTTTATTAAAATTACCATGCCTTTTTTCATTCAATAATTGTTTTCCTAACATTGCATTTGCTTTTCTTCTCCTTTGTTGTTATCAAGATATAACTTTGAATTGTTCCTCCTTTGAAGAAGCTTAGACAAATGGGTAAACCATGCTGAATATCCCCTGGGGAAAACTTACTTCATTTCTGAAACATTAACAACAGCAATCAAATGAAATGTGAGCATTTTCAGAGTACATACCATGCCTTAGGACATTTCAGCTAATTTCTTGTGTAAAGGAACTTTTTAGTAATCTTGAAGAAGCTAAAGAGTATATATTTAAAAAAGACAGTCTTGCCTATCAACTAATTCTAACACGTACCATCTGCAAATAAATTAGACAGTGAGTTCACATGCTAAACTTTTGTCTACATTATAACATGCTTTTCATAATTATATTGCTTAAATTACATATTTTAATTGATAGACCTTCCCTAACTTGTTCATGATAGTTCTGATATTGATGTTTTGAGGCAGTCCCTCTAGAGAATGCCCTGTGTTGCTTCCTGTGAGTGTAATTCACTCTGCATGCTGAATGGAAAAGCAGCAGAGTTCAGGGTGTTAAATGAAGTTTGCTGATCTGGAGCAAAGATGTATATGATACATTTACCAGTCTGCAAATCATTTACAATGTGCAAATGTTATAACCGCTATCATCAGAACACACCTAGATCTGTGAACCCCGCATAGACAAAGTGAAGACTGAGACTAGAGCAGTTATTGTAACAAGAGTTTTTCTCCTGGTCACATTGATCAGGTTCTGAACTGTTTGTGCTACCCCTGAAACTGAATAGAAACTTGATTTTATTAGCCAAATTCCACAGCCCAGAAATTTCCCAGCTCTTTCCCTCTTGTCTCGATAATTCTAATACGAAAAATCTGATGTCTGCTCAGAAAATACATTGGGTGAGATGGACAAATGTGCCTTTTTCAAAGTACTTTAATTTTGGCATTGAGAGTAAATATTTTAAATACAGCATTAACATTTCATAGAAAAAGACTGATCTTACAGCAAAGCCAAGGTATGAGACAGATCTGCAAGCAGCTAAATATACACGTCTATGTTATTCAATCAGCTTCCTGATGGGCCTGGCTTAGTGATAAAAACATTAGGTTTGAAAATCCAAAATCCAGCAGATTCATCTCAGTTCTTTACCCTTCTGGAGAAGCGAACCAGATCACCAAGGTTTTGTATGCTCGATGTGAGTGTGAAATAATGCTTGTGCTGGTATGTTGGCCAAAATTTTTCCCCCTTAACTGTTGAGCAATGTGCAGACATCTACTTAATGTAATAAAGAAGGAAAAAGAGATGTACACCTATTAGCGCCTTCTCAAGAGACCAACAAAAATATAATTTGCTTGTTGAAAATGGTGTTCTAATATAAGCAGCACAGAATTGTACCCTTGTGGTTAGAAGTACTAAGCATATGTATAGGCTGGTCTCTTAACACAGGTTGTTGGCTAATAAGTGGAGATATGTGTCTCTTGTCTGGTTTCACTGTATTTTGTGGGGTGATATAATTCCTTAATGGGTAAAATTTTCAAAGATCCCATTTTCAAACATGACTTAGGAGCCTAAATCTCATAGGAAGTCACTTGCTCTTAGGGCCCAGATCTTCACAGGTATTTATTTAGGTGCCTAACTTTCAACTTCTGAAAATGGGTCTTAGGCACCTAAGCCACTCTTGAAAATTTTACCCATTGTCTTTTTATAAATAAAATCACATGTAAAATAAACTGTAGTATAAATCATAAAAAAAGTTGAAGAATATTTGAAAGACAAAAGAATACAAGGGACTGATTGGCTGAAGTGGGTTAAAGGTGCCATACTGGATTCCTAGGGTTTGTCTGCACTTGTACTTAGTGAGCAAAACTTTTGTCATTGAGGGGTATTAAAAAAACACACCCTGAACAACAAAATTTTTACCTATGAAAAGTGCCGGTGTGAACAGCGCTCTGTTGGCAGGAGCGCTCTCCTACTGACAAAGCCGCTGCCGCTCATGGAGGGTGGAAGTTTTTATCATCAGGTGAGCTTTCTCCTGCTGACAAGCAGCAGCTACACTGCATAACTTTTAGCAGCACAGCTGTAGTGACACAGCCGTGCCGCTGAAAGCCTTGTAGTGAAGCCCTAGCCCTAGTCTCACATTTAACTACATTTGTGTTCTTTTTGTCACCTCAAAAAATGCACAGAGAAACAATAGGCACAAAAAAGCCCAGGTGAAATTGTCTGACAATCTGGAGTTAAAAGACCTAATATGACCTCCTATTACCTCTTTGTAGATGCCCAGCAACTCCATTGATATGGATTGAATTGCTCTTCATTTACCATAGAGTAAAAGAACAGCATTTACCCAGGAGAATTGCCACAAAAGTGAGAAAGGAAGAGAAATCCCTTCTTAACTGTCCTGGCTGGCTGAAGACTGACACATGGGTCTTGGGGTTTGAGAAGGTAGGTTTAAATGGGGGATAAATTGGGGTCATGTTGAACATGGAGGAGTTTTCTTTAACCAGAAAAAAAAAATAGAAAAAAAGAAAAGAAAAAGCATAATCTCTTTGAAATTTGCAGTTTTATGAGGGCCTTGTCCTTGGGAGCTGTACGCTAAAGATGACTAGAGCCGCTTCAGGCTTTGCAAAATTACCACAAACATAAGCTGAGTGGCTTTATCATAAAATTGGAGTGGCCATTAAAACTTCAAAGGAGACGTATGACCTGAGTTTTACCTGTCACAATGTGAGTATTTATCATAGGAGGACTGATTCTTTAGTTAACGGGCTGGTACTCACATGAAGTTCTGGGTTTGATTTTAGTTTTCATAAACGGTATGACAGATTAGCTGTTAATATTTTATTACTCATCATGACCTTGGGAATGCATAAAACCAACAAACAAGTAAAAATTCCAAAAAATCTGGCTCCTTAAGGAGAGAGAAAAAGAGAGAGTGTGCGTATTTCTAATACCTGAACATGGTCTTGATGCTACCTTTTCTTTGATTAATATACTCAGCAATATTTCCTCTAATTTTTGACAGGCCATGTCGGCAAAAAATGTCTTCTGCATAAATTTTTGTGCTTCTGTTCAAATTTTTGTGCACGCGGTGTTTCGCCGTGAGTGAGGGGTTTAGGATCTCTGTGTGCACACACACGCGCACAGCTTAGAGGGAACAGTGATACTCAGCTATACATTTTAGAAATTCTAAGAGATACAAGCCTTAAGGGATGCTGGGAGTTGTAGTCCCATTTGTAATGAAGTCAGGTCACATCCCACTTAATCACAACTGCCAAACTGTGAGATAAAGAGCCCCCAAATCAGGGACAATGGCACATGAAGAAAAGTTTTGAGAGACAGTGTGGCATGTCATTTCTCTCCAGTTGTCTGTGTGCGGATCGGCAGTCGATCTATTGGGGATTGATTTATTGTGTCTAGTATCAACATGATAAATCAGTCTCTGAGCATTCTCCCTGTTGAGAGGAAACAGAGAGGCGGAAGCAGAGTGAATGAGGGAGTGGCAGCAGTCGACTTGCCGTCGTGAGGACGCCCAGGTAAGTCGACCTAAGATATGTCAACTTCAGCTATGCTATTTGCGTAGCTGAAGTTGCATATCTTAGGTCAACCTCTCCTCCCAGTGTAGACTTGGACTTCAGTGTCTGCTCCTTGTCCCTTCCCTGCTCCCCTCCCTTGGTACCCTTCTGATTGTCATTTCATTGCCCCCAAACCACCTTTTTTCCCAACTCTAACTCCATTGCTGCCAAATCTCTCACTCTCTCTTAGTTTTCAGTGCCTTAGCCACAAAATTGTCCTTGCCTGATTTGTATCATTTGTATTTTCTCATCTCTCTCTCTCCTTTTCTCTCTGACATTTTCTCTCTTTGCCACCACCTGGACTTACTCCTACACTTTCACCCACTGGTCAGCTCTCTCCAAAGGTGGAAGTGGGCTGGTACAGCACTGCTGCAGCAGTGCTTTAATGTCGCTGCCCCTTTTGCCCCACCACCCCAAAGCAGCCAAGATGAGGGGGCAAAAGCAGCAGCTTCCCAGGGGCCTGGCAATTTAAAAGGGCCTGGGGCTCCCAGGAGTGCCCGTAGCCAGGCTCCTGTACTGTAAGAGTTTTGTGTTACATTCACCCGTGGCTCTTGCTCTGATTCCGTGTTTTTCCCTTCCAGTACTTTCCCTCTCCTGAATTTCTGTGTCATCCCATCCTGGTCCCATAACCCTCAACAAAGTCTTTTTAGCTCCTGTTTCTTGTCCAAACTTTGTTCTCCCGTCTCTCCCACCCTCACATGAACAATGTCCTCCCATGACCCCCCTCGAGGGAGGATACGTACTTCTTCTTAGAGCCAGCTGGCAAGCGAGTGAGTGAGTGAGAGGTAGCAGGTACAAGACACATCCATCCCCACATCAGCTGCCCCACTTCACTGCACTGAAAGGCTCAGCAATGGTGAGGAAGAGGAAGCTTGGTTGCCTATTTGGTAGCCTAATGGTTAGTTCTAATAAGACCTGTAACTCTAGTATCTGTTGACTCCTCTTCTTCCTTCCCACATAGTCCCAATTTCTTCTCCTGGCCCTTCTCATTTGTTTCTTCAAATCCCCCTTACCTACTAGCCTCCTTAAGGGACCTGAGGTTGCAGGTCAGCGGAGCAGGTCCGAGCTCTGTGGTGGCAGTGAGGGAGTACGGTAGCAAGAGGGAGGTGATGCTACTGGTCACTATCTGTGTTCAGTCAGCCCTTCTGTCAGTGAAGTTGCATTTGGTCTGCCCTAGTGTTTGCTGACAGAACTGATGTGCATGCCGCTGCTGCAGGAGGCAGTGTGAAGATGAGTCAGGAGATGCTATGGAAGAGTGCATGTTTGTGGTGGAACAGTTGGATGTGCCACTCAAACCACCTTCCATTGTGATGAGGGAGGATAGAGAGAGAAGTCACTGCACAGACAATATATGCTGTTTTAACTACAATGGGGACCTGAAGAAAATTGCCTGCTGTGGTCTGACTACCATACTTCTACTCCTGAGGTGCTTGATTCTGAGATGCCCACTTGACCCACAGGTGTACTGTGGCTGCTGTTTCCTCAGGAACCATTGCCTAGTTTTTTAGGTTTAGAGAATCTTCAGGGGTAAGACAGCCTCAGTGTTGCATTGTTTGATCATAAAGTAGTCAAATGCCCCCAATTGCTTTGTGTGGGACTGTGCTTATGAGTAGCACTGAGCTTGCTGTTACCCTTAAGTCTGGATTCCTGCAGTTGTTTAAGACTATTCCTTATCTCTTGATTGCACCTTCCATCTGTGACCTCTACCAGAGGTACTGGAGTGGGGTAGAGCTCTCAGTTGTGCATGCAAGTTCTAGTACAACCACTAGGGTTGCATTTTGAACCTTCAGCAACCTGGCCAATGGCTTGCTAGGGATGTAGGAGGAGTGCACTGGTAAATTGATTGATATCGTGTTTGCTTTATAGAGCTTTCCTGTTTTAATTTTGCTGTTTCCCCAATACATTTCTATCCCTTAGGGAGTTCTTGCTGCTTGTATTCTGACTGGTTCTCTGATTCATAGAATATCAGGGTTGGAAGGGACCTCAAGAGATTATCTAATCCAACTCCCTGCTCAAAGCAGGACCAATCCCCAATTAAATCATCCAACAGATTTTTTGCCTCCTAAATGACCCCCTCAAGGCTCAAGCTCATAACGCTGGGTTTAGCAGGCCAATGCTCAAACCCCTGAGCTATCCCTCCCCACACTTTGCTCCTTTGGTTTGTGTGTATCAAAATTCCTCTCACAGGCAGGTTGACACCCATTGTGTTCATGTCCCCATGAGAGCTAGCGGCACTGCTTTTACACCACTGATTGTTTCAGATCCAGTTGCCATTAAACAGGCCACGTTACACAGTAGATCATCACCATCCCAACCTATAAACTGAGGCCTCATAGTCTTTGGGTAGCACTGCCAAGTAGAATAGGGGGTTACATATAAATATCCCCTATAATAATCATCATCAGTTCTCAGACTGTTTCCATGATTTTATCAGTTCTAATCTGACTTGAATGGGTGAGGTATCATTTGAATTGCATTTACCGTATATTTCGGCGTATAAGACGCCTTTTTAACCCCCAAAAATAATCTCAAAATTAGGGGAGGCGTCTTATACGCCGAATATATGAAAAGCACCGGGCAGCTGGAGCTGGGGCAGCTGCAGGTGGCCCGGCGGGCGGGGCGGCGCTTCCCCCCCGAGCCCACCCGCATGTGTTCGGGGCTGGCGGGGAACGGGAGCAGCTCGGGCCCCGGGGCCCCTGGGAGCGCCCGCCCGCGCGGCGGGGACGGGAGAGCGGCGCGCTCCCAGCAGCCCGCCCGCGCGGCGGGGACGGGAGAGCGGCGTGCTCCCAGCAGCCCGCCCGCGCGGCGGGGACGGGAGAGCGGCGCGCTCCCAGCAGCCCGCCCGCGTGGCGGGGACGGGAGAGCGAGGCTTTTTATGTGTGGTGGTGGTTTTTTTTTTTGTTTTTTTTTTTTGTGTCCGGCTTTTTTACTTAAAATCCGGCTTTTTTACTTAAAAACTCGGGGGCGTCTTATACGCCGGAGCGTCCTATATGGCGAAAAATACGGTATGTATTGTTTTTTCAGATGTGCATGTCATAAAAATTGGATTAATGGTTGGATTTTGTCATGAACATCTCTTGAAAGTACTGTTTCTGTCTACAAGAAGTGGTTTCAGGAAAGTTTATTTTATTAATTATATACTGCCAAACATTTATTTATCTCCTCAGGGCAGAGTTTTCCTCTCTGATTTCACTGCTAAGCCTCTTTGTTTTAAGGTAGCATGCCTCAAAAGTGGTCAGAGTTAAATTAGAGGACAGCCTATTATGTTCAATCTACTCACCATTGTTCTTTCTTCCACAACATGGAAGAAGGGAAGATGCATGATTGTTGTCTTGGACATGGAACATAGTCCTGCAACCCCAGGACTATAGTTGACGTGAAAAACTATCACATGTGATCACAGGGAGACAATTCTATTTCAGACCCCAATGCTGCAACATTTATGTGCTTGCTTCACTTTACATATGTAAGCAGGTGTGGTGGCTAACATTAATCAGGTGCATAAGTGTTTGCAGGACTGGAGCCTTATTTTGCATACTGTCTTTTATACAAGTTAATCTTTTGGACTGTGTCTCTGTGATCACATAGTGGATAGGAATTGTCTCTTGGAAGGGATGATTCCCACATACTATTTCCACTTATTCACATGAGGAAATAGGAAGTCCCAAAGTTGATTGTACCTATGACTGACTGATGGTAGACACACCCTGTGATTGGCTACAGACTATTTAGGGCACACCCTGCAACATAATCATTATTAACTTCACACAAGAGACTAGTCCCCTTCAGAAGGATTATTCCTGTGCATAAAGTTGCTTGTGTGTGTGTTTGCAGGGTTTGATCATAAATGATTTAGGGTTTAGCACAAACCACTAGAAAAATGATGCTTATTCATTTTATTCTCTTAGCTTTAGCACTCCTTAGAAGATAGAGAAATATGTTCTAACCACTTCTTTCCCCCTACCCAATTGCTTGAAATCTAGAGAAACTAAATATATATATTTACTTGTTTGTATTTAAAAATTCACAGATATCAGTAAACACAACCCCTCCCATACATTGACAGAATGTCAAGGACCATTAAATTAATTCATCTGGAAATGTGCAACCATTAAACATACAACTGAATAATTTTATTACATTTATTTTGATTGATATTTCTACAGCATTTTGAAAGTATAGTGCTAGATTCTCAGATCATGTAGCTCTGTTGGAGTCAATGAAGTTACATTGATTTTCACCAACTGAGGATCTGTCTCAAAGTGCTATGTAACTGTAAGTACTCTAAACACTATTATAATATTTTGCTCATTTTAGGGCTTGGAAGTCAAAATACACCTTGTAATGCTAAAAATGCTACTGTTCTATTAGAGGCACAGAATTATAAAGATAAATCTTTCTAGCAGAATTTATAGAGCTAAATTCTTTCTTACTATTCCCCCCTCTCTTCTAGATATGGTAAAAAAAAATGGACTATAACAACCTAAGATTGGCCATACTGGGCCAGAGCAATGGTCCATCTAGCCCAGTATCCTGTCTTTCAACAGTGGCCAATGCCAAGTGCTTCAGAGGGAATTAACAGAACAGGTAATCCATCTCCTGTCACCCAAACCCTCCTTCGGGCAAACAGAAGCTAGAGACACTTAAAGGCGTGGTTTTGCATCCCTGCCAATCCTGGCTAATAGGACCTATCCTTCATGGATTTTTCTAGTTCTTTTTTGAACCATGTTATAGTCCTGGCCTTCACAACGTCCTCTGGCAAAGAGTTCCACAGGTTGACTCCATGTTGTGTGAAGAAATACTTCCTTTTGTTTGTTCTAAACTTGCCACCTATAATTTCATGTGGTGACTCCTAGTTCTTGTGTTACGAGAATGAGTAAATAACACTTCCTTATTTACTTTCTCCACACTAATCATGATTTTATAGACCTCTATCATATCCCCCCTTAGTTGATTCTTTTCCAAGCTGAAAAGTTCCAGTCTTATTAATCTCTCTTCTTATGGAAGCTGTTCCTTACCCCTAATCGTTTTTGCTGCCCTTTTCTGTACCTTTTCCAATTCCAATATATCCTTTTTGAGATGGAGCGACCAGATCTGCATGCATTCTTCAAGATGTGGGCAAACCATGGTTTTATATAGAGGCAAAATGATATTTTTCTGTCTTATTATCAATCCCTTTCCTAATGATTCCTGTAACAGGGTGCTGGCTGAGAAGCCCTGAGCCAGCCCCTGTTAGCTGAGCTCCTGCTAGCTCAGGCCCCAGCTAGGGGAATAATTGGAACTGGCAGGGTGTGGCCCTTAGCCGGGAGGGCTTAAGGCATAACACCTGTGCACCTCTGGAGCCAGAGGGATAAAGCTGGCAGGCAGGGAGTGCACAGGGGGGAACAGGAAGGGGAGGAGCAACTGGCTGGTGTTCCTGGCTAGCTGCAGGAGCTAGCTGTCCCCCAAGTAGCTGAGTAGGCATACTTGTATATAGACTTGGATATAGAACTGTATATAGGTGGTGGTGGACTGTGCACGAGGGAATAAAAGGGGCACTGCTGTGAAAAACTGCGCGCTCTTGGCTCATTCCTGAGATGAGCGGTGAAGGGCTCGTCTACAATTCCCAACATTCTGTTTGCTTTTTTTGACTGCTGTTGTACATTGAGTGGATGTTTTCAGAGAACTATCCACAATGACTCCAAGATCTCTTTCTTGAGTGTAACAGCTAATTTAGAGACCATAATTTTATATGTATAGTTTGGATTATGTTTTCCAAAAATGTGGTTTTGAAAATTGAGAGGGAAATATTCTGCTCTGGCAAAATGGATGTCAGCCAAAAGAGTTTGAGAGTATGTTTAGAAATAAAGCTCAGGAACAGACACATGTACTTATAAATACTACAAATTTTCTTGAGCAACCATTCAAGTCACTGAAAAAACAACCCGGTTGCATAACAGAGAATAAAGATAGACATGTAGCAGGTCTGTAGTATATCTGGGGAGTGTTAATACAGGAAGTTGCCTGCCTGTCCTACAGGTTTCACTAGATTACTAAACAATAGTGATCTAAATTTGCAGTAGCTGACCTCTCTTTTGCATGCATGACATTTTACAGGCAGATACTTGGATTGGACTTGGCAGATGCAAATATCCCTCTGAATGGTCCTGTAATTGGAGTGGCTGCCCAGTACAACAAACCCCTACAGGGCCAGTCATGAGACATGTGCACCATGTTTCAGAGGCAAGCGCTGTAGGTGCTTCAGCAGCTAGACATCTAAGCACTAGGCCTGGTGGGTCCCAATAACCACTCAGACACATTATTAAGTGAACATGTATTTCACTACGGCTGGCAGGAAAGGGAAGGGTTGCAAATATGCTAGGTACAGAGACTTACACGGTTACAATTCAACATGAGGAATGGTGTTTTATGTTTGGGCCCGTAGGGCAGTATAATTGAGAGTCAGGGATCTTCAGGCCTATTCTCTGGGGTGCACGCTCCAGTCCAGTCTCTATTCCAGCAAAGAGGTACTTGCATGCCTCCAGGCCAGGCTCAGTTAGAGTCTCTCATTGGGACCCCTTTGCAGTGGCTCCCTGCCCTGCCACGAGGCTGACCAGACAGCAAGTGTGAAAAATCGGGATGGGATGGGGGATAATAGGAGTTAATAAAAGAAAAAAGCCCCAAATATTGGGACTGTCCCTATAAAATCGGGACATCTGGTCACCCTACCTGCCACTTCTGCTCCCCGTCAAGTCCCACACATATCTGTCCCCAGCTGTATTGTCTGGCACTCACAGCCTGTTTCATGAATGACTCTGTCCACAGTTCCTGGGGCTTCCGTCCATCTCCCTGCGGTCATGTGGCTCCCACTCTCCAAGCAGATCCCAGTCACTTCATAGTTCAGCATCTTTCCCCTTACCTGCCAGGGGAAGGGGAAGTTTAGTGGGGAGGGGGTTGATAAGAGATACTGTCCCCTGCTTTGCAGATCCATCACAGCATTTCTAAAGTCATTGACACCTATGTGAGCACTTTAGTGAGTCTAAGGGCTTGACTTCACGAGGATACTCTGGTGTGGTAAGAGGACTTAACAGGGCCTTCCCTCAGAAGAAAAAGATTCCATCCAGCCGCGTGCTCCGATTTATTTCACTGGACAGGGGTAAGACGCGATAAATCGATCGCCCGCTGCTCCCCTGTCGACTCTGGAACTCCAGCTTGCCAGGAGGCGCAAGCTGGAGTCGACGGGGGAGCGCGCCGTCAACTGCCGCCGCGGTGGGGAAGGGCAGTAAGTCGGCTGCAGATACGCAAACTTCAGCTACGTGATTCATGTAGCTGAAGCTGTGTATCTGCCGTCTATCCCCCCCCCCCCCCCCGTGAGGACAAGCCCCAATACTCACACATGGGCATTGCGCAATCACAAAACACATGGCTACAATTTTTGTAGAGCAAAGTGCATGCAAAAGTGTGGGAATATACAGTTTTGTGTTCCGCACTGATTGAAGATAGAGACCCAATTGAAAGTTATCATGTAACAAGTTTCCCAGACCTCCTAGAGCACATTAACACGAGAATCTAATTTGCCAACAAAATCTAAAAGCTTGTTAAATAAAACTGAAAGGAAGCGGTAGAACCACTGCTTAACAATCGCAAATAGAGAGCAGTATGAGCACTTGAAGTTGAAAATTTAATTTTAGTCACCACGGTCTTATCTGAGCTGATTCCCACTCTCAGCTGATAAGAAATAACTAATCATGATTTAAACATTTCTTTAAACCTAGCAACCTGTTGAACAGCTTCTTAATGTACCTATCAATCACTTGGAGATAAGAATAGTTTGCACTCATAATAGCTAGTTGTAAAAATAAATAGAAGTTACTATAACTAGTTCAATCAACAATGGGATTTGTGAGTTTAGAATGGAAAAAATCAAACAGTAACTATGAATAGGCTGTAATTTTTCTGATTAACAAATGTTTTGCTTGTCATGTGATCTTGAGAGCTGCTCTTTGCTTTTTAAATGACTAAAATAAATTTTAAATTGTATGTTTCTACAGGGTTAAATATACACAAGCTCACATGTGTAATTATTACCTCCTAAAGCTATACATGTACATCAAGGGAACATTTTCTTTTATTTTTTTTCATACTGTGTGTTTTTAGCATGAACTTTTATAAAACATGTAGGGAAAAGAGTACATTCGATATTTGATATGATGATATGAGTAATGCAGAATAAAATTATTATTCACACTTCCCTTCTACAAATGAAAATACAATAGCAAAAAATGCCATTACTTCCCAAAACTAGGTGCCAGCCACAAACACTCCTTGTATATCTGGTAGTTTGATGAGAAAATTACCAGTATTATATTCAGATGTCCAGATGCACCTAGAATACATATACTAAGATTATGTCTCCTGTTCTCAAAATACAAGAAAAATTGAAACAAAAATTTCAGGCCAGTAATTTTTTACTATTCAAATGTGTCTCCAGATCACAAATATATGCAACCAAGCAATGTGCTGGATTTTAAAATTATTAATGAAAATTCACACGATGGCCTGTAAACATTTGCACAGTTGCTCTATTAACCAGGTATTTCCTTCAAGCCTGACAGCCCACACAGCCCCACCCCTCCCCACTCACCAATTTCTGGAAAAGAATTATGAACTTCAGCAGATCTCCTGAATCTTGGATGGTTCTTCATTTCAAATTTTACTCTCCTACCCCAAGACCAGAGCAAGATGGTCCTATTTGAGATTTATAGAGTTAATTTAAATCCAACAGCATGTATGAGGGGAAAATGTGTCTAAGGTCTCTGGGCAATGGGAAATGGATTAATCAGTGGTGCTCAAGTCGAACGGACAGGACTTTGGATGTTAAAATGCCAGCAGAAAAACCTCTCCACCTTCTTACAATAAGCTTCATAGAATTCACATTACTTACCTCACATGAGTTAACGAAGAGACAACTGTCAAGGGAGTATGGATGTTTTAAATATGATATTTGGAGCTCTGAGCCTTTCCTCTGATTTGATTGATTTGATTTATGTTGATTCCCCCTGCATAAGTATAGAAAAGGTAAGTTTTATATAGGACTTGATTAAAATAAGAACAGTTTGCATAAGAAGCAAGTTAGACCCTACTATTGCTACCACTGAAGCACGTTTGTAACATTAAGCATATGTGTAGTCACACTGTTTTCAACAGGACTACTCATGTGAGTACACTTGAATGTTTGCAGGATTGGTGCATGAGAAGGGACATGATAGATTAGAAATATTTAAAGGGTTCAAACACTAAGAATAATGACAGGGTATGGGGTGATAAAAAAGGATATAACCAGGAATTGGGCTCAGTGAACCTATCTCATAGAGCTGGAAGGACCTTGAAAGGTGATTGAGTCCCATCCCCTGCTTATATGAGGCAGGACCAAGTACTGACAGTTTTTTTGCTACAGATCCCTAAATGGTCCCCTCCAGAATTAAACTCACAACCCTGGGCTTAGCAGGCCAATGCTCAAACCACTGAGCTATCCCTCCCCCATTTTTCATGGGTTTTAAGACCAGAAGGAATCACTATGAACATCTAACTTGTCACAGGCCATAATATTTCACCAGAATTTCACTGAGCTTTTAGAAAGACGTCCAATCTTTATTTAAACGCTAAAGCCTTCAAGTGATTGAGAATCCACCACATCCCTTCATAAGTTGTTCCAATGTTTAATTATCCAAACAGTTAAAACTATTCTCCAAGTTTAGCCCTTTTTTGTGATCACATATTGTCTGTGAACAAGCATATGACAATTTCTATGAATTTGTTCAGTCCAAATTGTTCAATGCAACCCCCCCCCCCCCCGGATGGTTAGATCTTTATTGTAAGAACCTTCTTTTGAATGTTTGTTGTTTACATTTCACTCCGCCACTGTAGCCCCTCCACCTTTTAACTTGAGGAAGACCCTGAATGAAGCATCATGATGGAGAATGTGCTAAGGCTGCAACTGAAAGCACACTGTAGCAGGGTGCTGGTGCAAAAGGCACCTAATTAGCCCCTGCTCAGCCAGCCCCAATCAGGGGAAATGGATTGGGGCTGGGGAGAGCCTGATGCCTGGCCTGCGGATTGGCTGCACCTGCTGGCCTGAGGACTATAAAGGCCGAGGAGAGGCCAGAAGACAGTGTGGGAATGGGCAGGGAAAGGTTAGTCACCTGACTGGGGGCTGATCCTGTAGAAGGAGCTAACTCAGTGGGCAAGCCTTGTACATAGCTGGATGCTGGTGATGGGACAATGCTGTAAATAAAGATAGGAGTGCTGCACATCTAAAGCCTCTCAGAGCTTTATTGGGATGGCCAGGGGGACCCAAGGAAATGGGGCAGCAGGAAGACCCTGTTACAACACACAAAGCTGAATTTTTAGTTCTAAAATTTTAGCTCCTTGGAGAAGCTACCAGCTTCTGCATGAAGTCCTCAGCTGATACAAATTGCTATAGTTCCATGGATGTAGGATTTTAAACTCCAGAAACCTAAACATGTTATTTTGCATGATTTCAACTGATTTTTTTTTTAAAAGTCTCAATCCTAAACAAAAGCAACCACAATAATACTGGTTGCAGATTAACAGTTCTGTTTTCTATGGGATGTCCATGACATTTGAATTACAAGTTTAGAAGTTTATAGTGTTCTCAAATACTGATCAATAAGGAAATGGATTTGAGAAGTAAAGTATAAAACTTGTTGAACTTGTCTGTATTTTAAACTAGAGGGATTATCTGTCAATGGTTTTTGTTTTAAAGTAGCCATCTCAACAGCAGTGACTAGTATCAGGTTCCTTAAAGAGCCACTGACATATGAAAAATTACAAAAAACTTTTTGTAGAGAAAGTGTTGTGCCTGTACATTTTCTGTGCATGAAAAGAGAAGCTGTACTTCAGATGTCATGTCCTCCTGTGGTTCATTCCTCACCTGACATAACACTCAGGATGAGATTGTGGTCTAGCCCAGGGATTGGCAAACCTTTGGCACATGGCCTGCCAGGGAAGGCCCCCTGGTGGGCTGGGCTGGTTTGTTTAGCGGCCGTGTCCACAGGTTTGGCTGATTGTGGTGCCAGTGATTTGTTGCTCCAGGCCAATGGGGGCTGTGGGAAGTGGCGGCCAGCACATCCCTTGGCCCATGCCACTTCCCGCAGCCCCCATTGTCCTGGAACAGTGAACCGCAGCCAGTAGGAGCCATGATCGGCTGAACCCCCAGATGTGGCAGGTAAACAAACCAGCCTGGCCAACCAAGGGGCTTACCCTGGCGGGCTGTGGGCCAACGGTTGCTGATCCCTGGTTTAGCCTAACATACCCATGGAGGGCAGTAAAGAAAAACATTATCTAATTACATTTATCAGAAAAACATTATCTAATTACATTTATCTAATTACATTTATCAGACATTTCCTCTTTTCAAAAGATAAAAGCACAGAATACTGTGAGATCAGGCCAAAAACCTTAGTCAAATTTCCTTCTTAATGTTAATTTTTATCACTTTTATATTTAAGATTAGATTATAATTTTACCAAAATGCAGCTGTGATTAAGTTTCTTTTCTTATGTTTTTTTCTCTATTTAATGCAAAGAAAAAAATACAGAACGTTTTAAAACTCCCTAATTAAATGTTATACAGTCAGAAAATTGGCTTGATCTTGCAGGCATTAAATCAGTATAAAAATTCGCAATGAGTTTGGTGTATTCAGGTTTGCGTCCAAAGTAGTATATATGGGAGGTTTTTAAAACATGGAATCTTAGCACAATGTACCATGGCATATCTGAAGCTGTATTGTGTTAGGTCTTCTTAGCAGGCAAGGCAGTGAAATTCTTTGGAGTCAATACAGCTTGTAGGGTGGATGAATGTCTGACAAGTGGGCATTATCTTGGTATGTTAAAAATGCCCCTGAAATGTTCTGGGATAAAAATTACAAGTGCTGTTACCTGTTTTAAAAATGAAACAAGTCTCTTTGTTCCCTTCCCCCATCTCCTGCACAAGGAAAAAAAAAGTTTGAAATACCACCCCACTGTGTTTTTTCTAAATCAGACTAATGGAATGGTCTTTGGTACAGGAAAATACAGCCCTTACCTATAGGTCAGTGGCTCAGATTGTTTTAGGTCAGTAATATCAGTAACATCTGTTCAGTAGCCTATGTGAAATAAATTGGTGACCTGTCAGTCCTGTTCTTGCTAGGCTAGTGTTCACCTCACAAAACTACCTCCAAAGCTGGCACTAAATGGCACCCTTTGTGGCACTCTCTCAATAGAGAGGGTGAAGTTTGAACTGGAGACATATTTATCACCAAAGCACTATATAAGGCTCTATAACTGGTTAGGGTGCCAGGCAAATAAGTTAGGGCTCCTGCAAGAGGCTTGGTCCTGGATCCTTCAAAGATATTTAGGTACCTAAGACCCCACCCCTCATTTAGGTGCCACTGACATTTTCAAAACCATAGCTCTGTTACAACCTAACCTCAGGGCACCTAAGTTTCCTCTTACCAGCATTTACAAAGTTCCCTAAACGCTGACTCCACCTCAAAGCTATTGAACAGCCTGGAGCCCTTGCAGGATTCACAGACTAGGCTGAAGAATGCCTATCTAGCCAGCAGGGCCTGATTCAGTACATGTACTCTACGCACACCTAAGATCAGATATGGGTCAGATACCACCCCAAAAGATCCAGACGCAGGCCACTGATAGATGTGGGGCAACACAGCTCATGCAGAAATGACAGCTGGGGATATAGGGACACACAGGATGAGTGAAGGGAGGTGTCAAATGAGCAGGAGGTAAGAGAGAGAGATGGTTCTGGCTGCTAAAGCATGGGCTACTTAGGTAGCTGACCAGGCTTAGATGCCGAACTCCAGGAAAGGATTCATTGCTCAGAATCCTGAGCAGAGGGAGGCGCTTACCTCTGGCCTGTCAGCCAGGTGCACAAGTCAACCACTAAGCCCCTGGCGTCTCCCCTGTCCCTTCCTCAGTGTTTCACTCCCAACAAGCCCCCTGCTCAGCTTTCTGGCTTCTGTTAATCCAATTCTTAGGCACCAGCTCCCCCACATGCTGTTTGTGGGGGGCCGGGAAGTCTAAATTGGGCTGAGGATTCTTCTAAGTGGCAGGCTGCCTAGATGTTAGACCAGGGATCGGCAACGTTGGCACGCAGGCCTGCAGGGTAATCACCCTGAGTGGGTCTCACCGCTTTGTTTACCTGGCGTTTCGCCGACTCTGGCTCCCTCTGGCCGCGGTTCGCCGTCCCGATCCAATGGGGGCTGCGGGAAGTGGTGCGGTGCTGGCCACTATTTCCCACAGCCCACATTGGATCGGGACAGTGAACTGTGGGCAGTGGGAGCCGCGATTGGCGAACTGGCAGGTAAACAACCGTCAGGGCCTGCTAAGGGTGGTTACCCTGCGGTCTCGTGTGCCAATGGTGCCGATCCCTGTGTTAGACTTTGCAATGCTGAGCGCGCTAACCCCCTAAGTAATTTTAAAGATCTGGGCCTGAAGGGGGCTCTGCATCCTCCACTCCATTGACTTTGGAAATTTGTGGCATTTGGTGCTGCAGAACACCCATAAAAGGCAGTATCCCCATGCTCCAGTGAAGCAACACAAATAAGGCACTCAGCAGGGATCTGGTCTGTTTTCACTTTGTCCAGTTGACATGGTGAGCTCCTTGGGGCAAGGGCCTTCTCTTTTTCTATGGGTCAGATTCACCAAGGTGCTGAGTGCCTTCTGTCAGGCACTGAGCACCCTCGTTTCTCACTCACCTCCGAAGAATGAAGTACCCCTCAGGAAGGGTGCGAGACCATAATGTCTGGCCGAAGGAGCTCCCGGACAAATAGCACCTATGGGTTTAATACAACACACTGCAGTATAAACATTGCTACAATTGTAGAGTCATTCATTGTTGCTGAAATGTTTTCTGGAGTAGGTAGGTTTGGGGACCTACTAAAATCAGAGGGGTCAGGGGCTTTATATTAATTCGAAGATGGCCAGGTGTAAAGAACAACAGGAAATAAGGCATGAGAATGGCAGTGGGCAAATAAGGGAAAAGGGGCTACCAGGAAAGAGGTTTGGATGGTGTGAGGTAGCTGGAGGGGATATAAGAAGAGTAAATGCTGATTTGTGATCTATAATAGAGTTCCTTGAGGGTAAAAGGACTATTACCCCCTCTCATCCTGACAGATATGGTCTCTCCAGGGCAGCAAGGAGGGATATCTCCAGGGTATTGTGGGAAGATTTGCATTACCACCACTTGTGCTGTATTTGTTCTGTGAATAAATAATTTCCAGGGCCATCAGTACTAAATCAACTTCTTGTAGATGTCTTAGGAAAAGAAATGGAAACCACAGCAACCCATCCTCTCTGGATAAAATTTTATCAACCTTGTGATAATACGCAGCTGCCATAACTCCCACTGAAGGAAAGTTGTATTACACTTAGAAATAATAAAACCTTATAAGACAGTTAGGCAGGGAAACACTTAAACTAAACCGGAACGGTTTCATGTCTTAGATTGGGAAAAGCATCTGTGAGTGACAATCTTAGAGCTTTCCTCAGAAAAAACTCCCATTGTGAACTTTGCTGAAGAAAGGCCTTTAATGAGGGCAAGGCACAGATTGTGCATAATTAACACTCCAATTTATTTCAGGATATCAAAATACTTTCCGAAGTCGGGCTCCAGTACAGCAATTAGCCACAATGTGTGCATGCCTCAGGTATGTTGGCCTGGTGTCTTCACACAATGCCCACCCACTTTGAGATTAATAAAAGTCTCGCATAGATCAGGAGTAGGCAACCTATGGCACGTATGCCAAAGGCGGCACATGAGCTGATTTTCAGTGGCACTCAGACTCCCCAGGTCCTGGCCACTGGTCTGGAGGGCTTTGCATTTTAATTTAAAAAATCTTATTTACTTTACATATAACAATAGTTTAGTTATACATTATAGACTTATAGAAAGATCTTCTAAAAATGTTAAAATGTATTACTGGCACGTGAAACCTTAAATTAGAGTGAACAAATGAAAACTCGGCACACCACTTCTGAAAGGTTGCTGACCCCTGATTTAGATTGATATGTAGAGGCATTGTGTCCTACACAATAGCTGGACCGGACTTGGGAGACCCATATTCTAGTCCTGGTTTTGCTGCTGACCTGCTGGGTGAAATTAGATAAATCACATCACCGCCTTGTGCCTCAGTTTCCCCACCTGTAAAATGAAAATAGTCATACTGACTTCCTTTGTAAAACTCTGAGAGAGTTATGAATGAAATGCGTTATATAAGATCTAGATGATGAGGATCTATTTTTAATGAAATGGTAACGTGCTATATCAATGCTGAAATTATTGTATGAGTATATTACAGTGTGGGCTAGATTCTGATCCCCTGGCTTGCATCAGGTAGTACCTGGCTTCACTTTATGGAGGTCCTAATGTGATCAATGGAACTTGTGGTGGAGTGAGATTCTACTCAGCATTAGTAAAGATATCAGAATTGAGTCCGATGGAGGTGCTGTGCCCTGCTTTGTTCTTCCCCACATAATAAATGAAAAGCCTGCATTTACTAGTATGCCCACTCCAAAGTGATTGAAAATAAAACCCACCCACTATAACCCTGAATGTCTGCGTTGTCACCTTTTGCCATCTGCACATCTGAGTTCTCATAGGGCCTCAGAAACTTAATGGTCCTAGGCCCACTTCTGCAAAGAGTTATGAACATACGTGCGTGAGTAGTCCCAATCCCTTCAAAGGCAGTACTCATACAAAGTTACTTGTGTGTAACTCTGCAGAATCAAGACCTAGCCTACAAAAACAATTGTTGGAGAGACCAGGTGAATGAGGTCGGGTGACCAGACAGTAAATGTGAAAAATTGGAATGGGGTGGGGGGTAATAGGAGTCTATATAAGAAAAAGACCCAAAAATGGGGACTGTCCCTACAAAATTGGGACATTTGGTCACCCTTGAATGAGGTAATGTCTTTTACTGAACCAACTTCTGTTGGTGAGAGACGCAAGCTTACACACAGCTCTTCCTTGTCTTTCTAATATCCTGGGACCTATATGGCTACAACAATACTGCATATGAAACCAAATATTGTTTGTTACTTTAGCACGAAAATATTGCTGACTTGTAACAATTGTTGATGAATCCAGTTCTGGTGTTATCGTTAAAATGAATGTGAGTAGGTAATCAATTGTTGCATTTGATTATTTTTGACAGGATAGTATTCTATAGGTTGAAGAAGTTTACCTTTAATAAGAAGTAGAAAGTTGCTAGATATAGCAGATAATTCTGTTATGCCTACTGAGTAATGATTAATGCTCAACTTTTGAACAGGTCTGTGCTGAAAAGGAAATATCACCTGTTCAAACACAGCTTTGTATTGTCCTGTGCTAATGTATTCAGTACTTATCAATGCACTCATCTGGTGGGAGTTTCAGGGAGTACATTTAAGTTTCAGCAAATGAAGCCTGCTCTTGTAGACCCTTACTCACCCAAACATTACTTTCAATGAGAGGTTTGCCTGAGTCAGAAATACAGGATCAAGCCAAGCAAGAGAATAAATGGAATATATGAGTATGACTTGGGGCATACCGGTGTGGCTTTAAGAGCTACATTTAGAAATTCTTGGAGTTTCTGTGACTTTTTATTCCAAAGTCAATCACTGAGCAACATTTTTTCTATTTCTTCCTTTTCTCAGTCTAATGAAGACTTTCAAGGTTCTGTACTCTGGTTTGAGAAACAAAGCAAAGAGCTACTATTTTAGGCCCCAACCCAGCAAAGCACTTAAGCACATGAATAACTTTAAGCAACCCCATTGACTTCAATGGAACTGTTAATGTGCTTAAGTCATGTAAGTGCTAAGGGCCAGATTTTCAAAGGCATTCTCACCTGAAGATGAAGATAAGCGCCTAGTGGGATTTTCAAATGCACCTAAGCAAGTTAGATGCCTAACCCCCATTAAAATAAATTCATTAGTGCTGCTTGCAATAACTAAAATATATCCAACTTGCTGCTCAGATGTACACTAATGTCTCCTTTAGAAAATGGGTTAACCAGAACTTATGGTAGGGAAAGTAGGAGAGAGTGGATCAATGTCCATGAGACAGCCTGATATAGCAAGTGGCTAGGAGAGAATGAAAGAGATCACTATGATTCTCCTCTAGTGCTAGCTGAGCATTCACAAGTCATAAACTAGCTGCAGAATTTAACCCTTCTTTCTGTTTGTGAGTGGTCTGTGAGCAGATCAAGATTCCCATGAATTTGTCCATTGTTCAAAATGATTTGGCATATGTGTTCTGAGAACACATTTCAGCCCATTGTTTAATCAGAGCAGGAACCAAAGGTTGAGGCCAAAGGCCAGATTTTCAAGCACAAACCAGGGATGATTATATTTATACATATTTTATGGAAGGGGTTATAATTTCATAAATCGCTGTGGTGATTTGGAATTTGAAAATGCTTTGGGTGGATATTGTTACATGTTTAAAGTAACTAACATTCAAACAAAATTATTGTTCATTCGTTATCTGAACTTCTTTTGAAAATTCATTAGAATGTTATCTGAAAAATGCCAGAACCTTGGAAACTGTAATATGAGTGTGTCATGATACACGCAGTCACCCTTGGGGGGGAGGGGAGGTGTCACAGCCCTGCGGTCGAGTTTGAAGAGTGCCACGGGTCTCAGGGCTGTGCGGCTCAGGGGCTTCAGCCCCTAATGAGGCCTTTGATAGCAGGGCGGTACAGCCTAGCAGCCAAAATCAATACCCAGCCCCTGCTGTCAAGGCAGGGCAGCCCAATGGCCACAGTCAGTACTATGGCCCTTACTGTCAAGGCAGGGCAGCCCAATGACCAGAGTCAGTACTACTGGTGAGCTGGGCCACCACCCTGGGGCGGGTGGTGGCCAGGATAGGAGGACCTGGGCCCGCCCTCTTCACTGAGTCCTGACCCAGTGCCCTCTCAGTGACAGGTTTGCCCACCACCAGCTCGGCAGGGGTCCAATTGAAACATGCCAAGCCTTGGTTCAGTTCTTTCACCATTTCCCCGCAAAACCTTCCTGAGTCACTTTCTAACTGAATCTCTGTCCTCTGTTTCTGGGGCTCTCTGTTCTGTCCACTTTCCTCAATGTCCCCTGTCTGTATGTCAGTGTCCGTCTCTGTCCAGCTGGCCTCTGCGTCTTCGAGTGCAGGCAGTCCTCTCTCAGATGTTATCAACACACCTCCTTCCCCTCCAGCAGTCAGCCCAGACTGAGCTGCTCTGTTGCCTTTTATATCCTGGCTCCAGCTGGAGCACGTGCAGCAGAGCTGGCAGAGGTGTGGCCTGGGCTGAGAGAAAGATTAACCCCTGCTGTACCAGTGCGGGCTGATACACCCCGTCACACACCCTCCTCCTTAAGTTGGTGTCTGCTCCCCTTCTCCCATTCCCGCCTGGGAGAAGAAGTCCGCGTTCTCAGGGGGCTGCCCTGATCGGTGTAGCATGTGGAAGGAGTAGGGCTGAGGCAACAGGTACTAGCACATGATTCGTGCATTAGTTTCCTTTGTGCTATTCATCCATCAGCGGGGTGCGTGGTCGGTGATCAAGGAAAAAGTGTTCTCCAAGAGGTAATAACTTAAGGTGTTGACTGCCCACTTAACAGCGAGGGCTTCCCATTCTATTGTAGAGTAGCAGGTCTCCAGGGGGAACAGCTTGTGGCTGAGGTACAGGATGGCCTACTCCTCCCCCTCTAACTCTTGTGCCACTAGTCACAGCCCTGCCTCTGAAGTGTCTAGCTGGAGGGTGAAGAGTGTTGTGAAGTCAGGTTGGGCCTGTACTGGCTCCTGGGTTAGTTGCTCTTGTAGGTTCTGAAAGGTGACCTCACAGTCCTTTGACCACTGGATTTTCCATGGCTGGGAGCTCTTCATGAAGTCTGTCAGTGGGACAGCAAGCATGGCAAAGTTGGGCACAAATTGGCAGCAATACCCTGCCAGCCCTAAAAATCGCCATACATGCCCACCCTCTTCCGTTGTATTGGTTCACTTGAATGCATTGGGCCCCCAATAGGTTCTCCAGCATCATGGTGCCCAGCTCTTGGAGCCGTTCCTGCAACCATAGTATGGACAGATCCCCTGACCTGGGTTTCTTGCTCTTCCCATGTCTCTCTCAGTAGGTCTAGAATTCCCCTGGGCTGCCGCCCATAGAGGAGTTGGAGTGGGGAGAACCTAGTGGAGGCCTGTGAAACCTTCACACAGTGAAGAGGAACAACTAGTACCAGTGCTGGAGATCATCCTCCATGAACTTTCTCAGTATTGACTTCAGGGTTCTGTTCAATTGCTCCAATGGGGATCATTTGGGGATGGTAGACTGAGGTCTTGAGGGTGTGGATATTTAGCAGAAGGCACAGCTCTGCTATCAGCCTGAATGTTACACTAACAGACCAAGGGACTACTGTATCTCATGGTTGTCCCACTCTAGCCGAGATCTGCAGGAGTTCGTTAACGATCACAGGGACAATGGTGGCCTGCAGAGGGATAGTCTCCGGGTACCATGTCACATAGTCAGTTACGACGAGGATATACTTGTGGCCCATGCTGCTCTTCACCAGGGCCCCCACCAAGTCCGGGCCAATAAGCTCGAAGGGGATCTCGACCACGGGTAAGGGCACTGGGGCAGGCCCTCGATACTCCCTTTGGCATGGCCTTCTGACACTCAGGGCTAGAGGCACAGTAGTCCTGCACTTCTTGGTACACCAGGCCAAAAGAATCTTTGGGCTACCTGCTGCAGTGTTTTCTCCCTCTTCAGGCTCCTGGCCCAGGGTACCAAGTGGGCCAGGCGAAGCAAGCCTCACTGGAACTGCCATGGGACCAGAAATTGGTACAGGTCTTCCTTACTCTGCGGGTCCTGGAGCGACCGGTAGAGAAGGTCACTGTGGATCTCAAACCGGGGTCCTTTGGGCAGTATTGGATCCTGGGTTAGTTGCTCTTGTAGGTCTTGAGCTGAGGACTGGATCTCCCTTTTGCTCTTCTAGGAAGTCCCCATCAATGTCCAGCCATCCTTGCTCCTACCTGGTCAGGGCTTCAGTTGGGGCAGTGGCCTGCCTCTGGCATCCCTAGGTTTCCCAAGGGTCCTTGCCTTGAAAGGCCCCAAACCCCCTACTTGTGGGGTGTTCCTGTAGCTCCTGAAGGGTGTGCTCCCCACTGCTGAAGGAGACCAGTGAAACCCTGACAATTGCGCCCAAAGATCATTGGGTAGGCTAACTTCAGGGCCATCCTGACTAAGCACAGTCCTTCCTGATGGGCGGCCTTGAGTCGTACCCAGATGATCAGATACAGTTTCACATCCTCATGAATGTATTTTAGACGTATTGCTGCTCCAGCCAGGTTGGTAGTCTCGAACAGGACGGCATGGATACTGGTTTGGCTGTATCCTGAGTATACCAGGGCCATTGTTGATGTCCCTTCCACCCAAACAAGAACCAATATTTTACCCAGTTCCCTCTTCTGGGCACAGTGATTGGCCACCCACAACTGTTTGTATTTGTAGTCCATATAAGGGCATTCTCTCCAGAAGTGCCCTTCCTGTCCACACTTGTAACACCGGGCACAATTTCTCCCTGTCCACTCGTGGTAGTCTCTGCCCTGGGTAGGTCTTGGGTCCCTTGCACTGGGCACTGTTTTTGGCACTGACAGCCTGGCATAGAGGCAGGGATTCCCCTGTTCAGTCTAGGGAGGGCCCCGACCTGGTGGTCGGTCTTACTTTCCCAGGCCCCCGATTTATGGCCTGATCTCTCTACTCCCTCGGCAGCCATGTCGGCAGGATCTGGGTAAATTGTTCCAGGGCCATGGCTTTGGCCACTTGGACCCCATTCTGGTGTTCCAGTTCCAGCCACTGACAACAGTAATCCTGCATTCATTGTGCCACAGCTCTCGGTCTGACCCCTGGCAGGTACCTCTCATGGCAGAGTCACTGGTGGTACTTTTTGGGGTTGATCCCCATTTTGTCCAGGATGGCTGCCTTAGCTTTAGAATATTCTAACACCTCCTGGGGGGAGGGTCAAGGTTCCGGAATGCCCTCTGCGCTGGTCCACTTAGGGAAGGGGCTAGGAGTGTGTCAGCAGTGGTGACCCACTTGAAGGTCATGAGGAATGCCTCCAGGTATTCAGGCATACAGGGATATCTATCAGGCCACTTCTGGACTTTGACCTGGCCACGCTAGGGAAAGGGCGTGGTGGGGGTTGCGACAATGAAGCCATAGGTTGGTCTAGCCCAGTGGTTTTCAACTTGTTTCAGTCCACGGACCACCAAGCCAATCAAAATTTTTGTGGACCACCTCCTTTATTTTATTTATTTTTAACAAGTCACCATGGACCACCAATGGTCCATGGACCATCAGTTGAGAACCACTGGTCTAGCCGTTCCTGCCAAGACTGTTGCTAGGTGACCAACTCTGGGATCAGCTGTTGCTACTGCTCCTGCTGCTGACATCTGGAGCTGTTGCTGGGAGGCAAGCAGCTGGAGAAGCTGCACCTGCTGTTGTTGCCTCTGTGCAGTCAGTTGCTACTGGCTGTCTAGTCGCCATTCCAAAAGCTTTTTGGGTGCCATTTGTCTGGTTTGAGTCCTTGATTGGTGCCCACATTCTCCACCAGGTGTAGTGGAGCTGATACACCCCATCACCCTTCAGTAGGGTGACCAGATGTCCCAATTTTATAGGGACAGTCCTGGGGATCTTTTTCTTATATAGGATCCTATTATCCCCCATCCCCTGTCCTGATTTTTCACACTTGCTGTCTGGTCACCCTACCCTTTAGTGAAGAGGTGTGTCACAGCCCTGCGGTCAAGTTTGAAGAGTACCCCAAGTCTCAGGGCTACATGGCTCAGGGGCCTCAGTCCTTAATGTGGCCGCAAGGTGGTGTGGCCTATTGGCCAAAGTCAATACCCCAGCCTTTGCTGTCAGGGCAGTGTGGCCCAACAGCCAGAGTCAGTCAATGGCCAGAGTCAATACTATAGCCCCTGCCATCAGGGCAGTGCCCCCCAATGGCCAGAGTCAGTACTATAGCCCTTACTGTCAGGGCAGGAGGGCACAATGGGGCGGATGGTGGCCAGGAAAAGGGGACCCAGGCCCGCTCTCTCCACTGGGTCCTGACCCAAGGCCCTGTTAGTGCCAGGTTTGTCTGCTACCAGCTCGTTGGAGATCCAGCTGAAACACGCTGAGCCTGGGTCACTTTCTACCCGAATCTCTGGCATCCTCCATCGCTGGGGCTCTCCGTTCTGGCCACTCTCTGTGACATCCCCTGTCTGTGTGTCAGGATCCATCTCTGAATGGCTGGCCTCCATGTCTTGGAGTGCAGGCGGTCCTCTCTTCAGCTATCGATACACCTCCTTCCCCTCCAGCAGTCAGCCCAGACGGAGCTGCTCTGCTGACTTTTATATCCTGGCTCCAGCTCCCCAGCGGAGCTGGGGTTGTGGGGGGATGTGGCCTCCTCGGCTAAGAGAGAAGTGTTAACCCCTTCTGAACCAGTGTGGGGCTGATCTGATACACCCAGTCCAATAGTGCACTAATGGGATATAAAGAGTTTTCCCCCACCACCTTCCTTTGTGCAATGGAGACAACTTCCTCATCTGTCTGTTTATCTGTCTGTCTGTCTATCTAATCGCTCTTAAATGCATATTACTGTTCTGAACACGTGTTTTTCTCAAACACATCTTGTTCAGCTAATCAGTTAGCATACTAATAAACTTATCAATCTTTATCTTCATCTTTCATTTGACCTTCACTTTGAGATGAGTGGAATTATGGTTCAATAAGAATGCTTTTTCTCCTCGTAAATTGGTAAATTTTCCAGACCTCCTAAGTATAGCCAAATTGCTGCAAATTTTGGGTCTATCCAATTTTCAGTTGAATTTGCACATATCTTGAATATGAGATCTATTCAACACCTCCTGTGAAGAATTTGAAGTTTGCTTAAGGCACTTAGGCTGTTCCTGTTTTTTTGTTTTTTTTTTTCACTGAACACAGTAAGAAGCATAGAGGTAGAAGAAAAGATGTGTATTGACAATCTAAATTAACTGTATGGGATGTGATTAGAGAGACAAAGTAAGACATGATTGAAATATAAACTTTGTAATAATTTCTTAGTTAGATAAGTTGATGGTTAATCAATAGGTAAGGCGTGCTAGTTTGGTAAACAATTGATAGCCCAAGCTCAGTGACTCTGTATGGCTTACAAGATTATAATGTTAATTTTAGAAGAGGAAACACAATCTTTTAGGAACTGTGAGTTCAGCTGTTTTGATTGCAGTAAATATCAAAATAGTATATTTCTGTTGGAAACACATCAGTTCTCTATATTAGCTGACTCATATGGTTTCAAACATCTCCTGTGAGTAATTTCTTTAATGTGAATATACTTAAAATGTAGATAATAGTTCTCATGGGCCAAAATCATTTCCCCAAAGGCCAGAATAACTTGTTCAGAGGATAGGGGACCTCATGGAGGGGAGGAGAGGAAGAACCCTTCCCCCTTAGGAGGCAGAGTGGGAGGGGAGTTGACTCTACAACTTTTACTTCAGCTTAGTAATAGCCACCATAGACCTAGCACTTCCCAATCTCCAGAGAAGCTAAATGAAAAACTGAAGGACCTGTGAAGGGGCAGATCCTTTGGTTCCCCTCTCCCACTTCCACTCCAGTCCCCCTAATAGCAATATAAGGGAAGGTAGGCCTCACAGCATTCCAGGAGTATGCACTCCTTACACAAGCTCCCTATATCTTGCGCTCACCTTCTGAAGTACAATGGCACCAGCACAGCTATGAGAGGACCCTCCATGTCTACATAGGAAGGTCCTAAAGATTGTCAGATCTGTTAGGCAATAATAAACACAGGGGGCCTTATTCTCTTCTCATACCAGTGTAAATTTGGAGTTGATCCATGGTAGTTGTGTTGTATTGGTGTAAATGAGATCAGATGTGGGCCCATGAGGTACAAATGAAAAACAATCATTCTTTCTTCTTTCTTTTCAAAGTTCAAATATGCCGACTTTCCTAGGTTTTCACTGCCCCATGAAAGCAGAGACTGTACATTGCAGAGAATCCCTGAGAATGTGCTAAGTAGCAGATGTTGAAGTGTAATTCCAGACACTGATTAGAGTCCAAAAAGAAAGTAGTGGCTGTTTGATTATAATTTTTACAATGCTGCCTAGACATTTGTTTCCTCTTTAGTTCTGTTTACCAACACAGGCCTAGAGTAAACAGAAACGAGATTTCATTAACTTGTTTTAGACCAGCTTCAATAAAAACTGCTAATGGAAGTGAAGGAGAGAAGAGGGGAAAGATCAAATGCTCCTAAAAGATATTTATACAACATAGGAGTGTTATGACCCTAAGATATCATTTTGGAACCATTAACAGGAGTGAAGAAAGAAACTGCAGTTTCAGAAGACCTTGTGACGAGAGTAGGTGGGAGAATAATTATACTGCATACCAAACCTTACCTTTGTACAGGAGAATCATATGACAAACGCCAAAGCAAACAGCCTGTAAGTGAAGCATAATTTTCATTCCCTTATACATATTTCTCATGTGAGTCCCTGCATTTGTATGCACGTTTAGTTATTTTATTTTGTTTTAGAATTTTATTTTATTCCCTTAAATTACAATATTTGGAGTATCACAATTATTATATGATTCAGTAGAAACATTTTACATTTGTGACTTGCAAATCAATTGCTTAACAGACAGACTTCTGCACTGTTAAGAGATATCTACACTTTTCTGGTATATTTTTTTAAAATTTCTTAAACCACATTTATTTCCCACAAGCAGAATTTTATCTGCTTCTCAGGTCAATTTTTCCATATCACTTTACCCTTTTTGTTGATAGGCAGATTACTATTTTAGCAGATCTATTCCTAAATCACAACCACAATGCAAAGGGCTTTACTATATTTTGACAGGTACAGTAAAACGTTCATTTAACGGACTAATTTGGGCGAGGGGGTGTCCGTTAAATCAAAAAATCCGTTATTTAATAATAAAAAAAACCCGAGCTGTCGGAGCAGCAGCCTGCTGCCAGGATCGGGGCGGCAGCCGGGAGCCGGCAGCCAGACCGCCTGCTGCTGGGACCCGGGTGGCAGCCGGGAGCCGGCAGCCAGCTCGCCAGCGGCTGGGACCGGGGCGGCAGCCGGGAGCCAGCAGCCAGCCACCTGCGAAGGGGACCGGGGCCTCTTGAGGGTTCGCGGTCTGATATGGATCAGAAATTTTGTCCGTTGCATCCGAAGTCCGTTAAATCGAGGTTTTACTGTATTTGTTTCATGGATAATATGTTTTTTCGGTAGGTTTATTTTCTCACAATTAATTTCAGCAAGTCCCACAGTTTTAGAAATTCTAGTGAAATGGGCCAATAATAGTAAAATTACATGATACTTAGCATTTTTCATCTGGAAATTATGGAGAGCCCCTTCAGTTTTCAGGATTAGTTCAAAATATTTTTTCTAGCTATGTCTTCCTGGGAATGAAAGAAAATCTGTGATGCAGACAACTCTACTGATTTTTGTCACTTATTATTTTAGAATGTTTTTGCTTCAAAGCACCTGCCTTATAATACTATGCTAAAGTAATCTTCAACTAATGTCCCAAATCACTACATCTTACAATGTGATATCAATATAGTATTAGGGACTAGTCTAGTGTAAGATGTTTTTGGAAGGTTGCAGAGGGATTTCTCACCGCTAATTCTGAAGCCTGACTTTTGTGGAATCTCTACTTCCTGGACAGAGACTTAGAAAAAGTGGGGAGTCAATTGTTATACAGAAAGTTGCTGGTTTTAAGCCTGTTTTATTCTAGAGTAGAGTACCTCTCAAATAAGTTGGACACAGACCACCACAACAGTTTATGAGGGTATGATTAGACTACAGATTGTAGCGGGTTTTTTTATAGCTCTTCCCAATTTAGCGCAATAGGTTTTGCGCTAGAGGCTGTACACATTTAATCCCTGTAGCGCCAAAGAATGCACACATTTGCAGATCTTGTGGCGGCAGTGAGAGTAGCGGGATAGGGCAGGTATCCCAGCATTCAGCTGGGTGCAACCTGCTTTGCAAAGGAGGGGAGTGAGGGGGAACTGGGAACCTGTGCGTAGGGAGGGAACTTCCGGCTGTCAGTTACTTTTCCAAAACCGACAAGCTCTGTACACACACCTCCCTTCCGCAACCATTTATTCAAGGGTTTCTCAAACTGGGGTCGAGACCCCCGGGGGGGTCGCCGAGTGCTCCCCGGGGGGTCACGAGCTCCTGCCGCCGCAACTTGCGGCGGCGGGCCGGGGGGCCCGCGTGCAGCTGGCCGCCTGGCCGCGGCAGGGACGGGACCCGGCAGCCCTGCCACCAGCAGCGGCGGGGACCCGGCATCCCACCCGCAGCCCTGCCCGCAGCGGCGGGGACCCGGGACAGTGGCTGGGAGCGTGGCAGGGCTGCCGCCGGCAGCAGTGGGGAACTGGCAGCCCTGCCGCCACCGGCGGGGACCCGGCAGCCTGCCCGCAGCCCTGCCCGCAGCGGCGGGGACCCGGGACAGTGGCTGGGAGCGTGGCAGGGCTGCCGCCGGCAGCAGTGGGGAACTGGCAGCCCTGCCGCCACCGGCGGGGACCAGGCAGCCTGCCCGCAGTGGCGGGGACCAGGGCTGGGGCTGCCGGGTCCCCTGCCGCCCACAGCGGCAGGGGACCCGGCAGCCCTGCCGCCCACAGCGGCAGGGGAAATGGCAGCCCTGCTGCCCGCAGCGGCAGGGGAGCTGACAGCCCTGCTGCCCGCAGCAGCGGGGACCCGGCAGCCCGCCCGCCAGCAATGGTGGGACCAGGGCCAGTGTTTAAAATTTCCCAGGGAATGTGGGAGAGGGTCTTATGTGGGGTCACCTGAGGATGGACAGAAGAGTTTTAAATGCTGGCCAGAGAGGATGTAATGGGAATTCTGGGCCAGGGGGCTGGAGGCTGGAGGCTCATTATCACGCAAGGGGTGTACGCATTCCCAACCTTGCGCTACAACGCTAGCGCTAAAAGCTTTATGCCTCTCGTTTATGAGGTTTAACAGTAGCGCTTTAAACAGTCAGTAAATGCGCAAAATGTGCCTTTGAAGTGTGTTCGGTCAGTGTAATTGTAGCGCTAATGGAGGGTTTTTGCGCTGCAAAGCAGTCTAACCATAGCTCTAGAGGCAAGTTGCCTGACTTTCTTAGCATTCAGAGGTAGCAACAGATTCATACTGAGAGGCTGTAAACTCACAAAGACACCAATATGCTTCCTCTGTAATGCGCTTTATGCACTGAATCTACTCTCCAAGGGCCTCTTGATGCTGCCAATCATGCATGACAAGAGATAGACAGATGTTCCTCAGTGAATGAGTGCTGAACTCACTCAGCATGCTGCCCAGGGATATGCTCCTCACAATAATGTGTCTATGCGTGGAGCCAGGCACAGATCACCCAAACACCAGTATGCAAAGTGATAAGGGATTGATTTCCATACCTGGTGGAATTCTAACACACCTCGCAGGGCTAGGGCATAAAGCAGAGCAGTCTGCAAGTGGAGGGGCAGAAATAGTGGAGAAAATGTTGCGGCCTGGGGCAGTAAACAGTGCTCGTAGTTCAGCAACGTAGTTCAGCAGAGCCCCAGGGAGATGTGGTGCTTGAATGCGACGTCACACGTCACAGCTATTGAGCTGTCGATTACTTACCTTTTGCTTACTGTGACTGACTGTGTTTCCTGTTGTGTTCCTCAAGTCTGGTGCTTTTGCACTGTATGACACACATTTAAACTCCACTTGTTTTAGTGTGGAGTCCCTGGCTCTCTTTGTTGGGTAGTATTTCATATGTTCTTTATACATATGCAGGGATTTCACTAAGGCTTTCCCAAATATATCACCAATCCCATACTTGAGCTGTACTCGGTGCTCATTCAAGGCTTTGAGGTTGGGGACATGAATTAGTTTGATTTGTAATTTGTGCCTCCGGGGAACGGCAGTACACATGGATCTCACGGTTGTCCGGTGATGCTGCTCTTTTCCTAATGACCGCGGAATGCTGTTTATCTGATGTAATTGGGACCGGGGCCAGATTGGATAATCAAAAATCTGGAAATTCAGAGAATGGGCAAAGAACTTCAGTCCCAGGTGATGGGGCTTGGGCTGTCAGCCCTGGGTGGCAGGGCTCCCACCTGTAGCCCCGCCGTTTGGGGCTAATCACCCTAGCCCTGCCGTTTAGGACTGACAGTAATTTCCATTGCCCAGGATAGAAAGCCAGAACTCCACCTGGGGCTCGGTTAATATGGAGAGCTGGCTAATGGACGCTCGGATAAATGAGGTTCTACTGTATTGGCTCATCTTTTAGAAGATCCTCCGTGTGTTATGTGTAATACAGGCATAGCGCCTCTTAGGCATGCATATAGCCTTTAAAGCACCATAGTCTTTTTAAGGCCTCATCCAGTTCCCATTTAAATCAATGAGAGCCGTATTGGATCTTGAGTGCATATAGGTGTGGTGTGAAGCACTTCTATAGATTACAGTCCAGGCAGGATCAGGCTCAAAGAAACTATTAATTGTTTCCATTAAGCTGATAAGAGGCCTTTTCCTCTTTTATTTAATTGTTTTTCTTCTCACCCACTGGTTATGTCATTCTAGAGCCTGCCAGCTCCAAAATGGACTCAAGCTAGTGTTCTGGATAATATGGGTGAAATGGAAAAAACATATGTTTGATCATATCGGCATCATGATGAACACAGAGTCTTCTGGTATCTTTAGTACTAATGAATGTTTTACCTGACCCGCCCAGAAAAGGGCAATAAAAATGAGTAGGGGTATGGAACGGCTGCCATATGAGGAGAAACTAATAAGACTGGGACTTTTCAGCTTGGAAAAGATATCTCTAAGGGGGGATATGATAGAGGTCTATAAAATCATGACTGGTGTGGAGAAAGTAAATAAGGATGTGCTTATTTACTCCTTCTCATAACACAAGAAGTAGGGGTCACCAAATGAAATTAATAGGCAGCAGGTTTAAAACAAGCAAAAAGAAGTATTTTTTCACACAACGCACAGTCAACCTGTGGAACTCCTTGCCAGAGAATGTTGTTAAAGTCAAGATTATAACATGGTTCAAAAAATAACTTGATAACTTCATGGAGGATAGGTCCATCAATGGCTATTAGCCAGGAACAATAAAGCATCTGTTTGCCAGAAGCTGGGAATGGGCAACAGGAGCTGCATCAATTCATAGAATATCAGGATTGGAAAGGACCTCAGAAAGTCATCTAGTCCAACCCCCTGCTCAAAGGAGGGCCAATCCCCAGCTAAATCATCCAGCAGATTTTTGCCCAGATCCCTAAATGGCCCCCTTAAGGATTGAACTCACAACCCTGAGTTTAGCAGGCCAACACTCAAACTACTGAGCTATCCCTCCCCTCCCTGTACAACAAGGCACTACTGGAAGCTGAACCCAGGATCTCCTAGACAGGCGCTTTAGCCAGCTAAGCCATGGTGCCTGCCTACCGGCTTGATGATTACCTGTTCTGTTCATTCCCTCTGGGGCACCTGGCACTGGCCCCTGTCGGAAGACAGGATCCTGGGCTAGATGGATCTTTAGTTTGACCCAGTATGGCTGTTCTTATGTTCATGCTGATTATTGAATCCACTGTTAAGGTGCACAAATTACATGAAAAATATATGCACTGTGACTATGTGTTCTGCATAAATGATAAATTATTGATGTTTCATTGACAATAATCACCAGGCAGTGGAACACTCTTATTGTGAAAGAGGTGTGCAAGTCTGAACGGGGGATAAAGAAGATGGGAAAATAAAGGTGAGGATCCAGAAGAAAGAAACTCCAAAAAGCTACACTATATTAAGGCAAAAAGTGATACCATTAAAAAGAAAAAGTCCCTGGCTTAAAATTAAACTTTATACGTGAAAGCTTTAAGTGATGTTACAGGCACCTGGAATATAACAGAGAACCCATGCACAGCATTGGGATGCTGTAGAATATTTTAACAAGGATCATCTGTTCTTGAAAAGTTTCTGACACCCAAAGAGGCTTTCCTGCATCACCATCAGGCATGCATGCAATCTCACCCCTCAGCTGATATATTTAACACATTGTCTTCAGGGTGGCAACTGCTAGTCATGTCTCATTCTGCATTCCTTTTTGTGTTCCCTTATGGTACTCTTACAGTTACCTTCTCGATAGCATTATATTTTCTGCCCTGTCCTTCTCATGTTTTTACTGATGCTGAAAATGTTTATTTAGCTGTGGCTCTAGACTATTCCTTTGCTTTGGTGTTGCCATGTTGTGCTGAATGGCAAATCCCATGGTGCTGGTAAGTCGCCATAAATGTGTCTCTAGATTCATTTTGTGATTCTTTTACCATTAGAAACAGCATGAACTTTGGTTCTGTGGTTTGTGTCATCAACAAGACCGTTCAAGCAAACCTTTGTAATGCACTAAAGTTTAGTAATCTTTGAATTACACGCTCATCGTACTAAGACAGTACAGATAGTTAGAGGGGCCCAAAGAGCCTGAGCTTGTGGGTGTTATAGATTTGGGGGCCCTTTAAATATCATGGATAATTTTTGTTTTAAATTATTATTATTTTTGCTTTCTTCATTGAAGAGGCACCCTTCAAAGTGTATAATGATCATTAGAGCTGAAAGTTTGTTCTGCTGATTTTTCCAGAATAAACAGTTACCCAGACCTAGCCTTAGAGGACTGGGAGCTCTTTGACTCTTGTTTTGTTATATTTTTGGACCTGTGTTTGTAGGAGGGGGCAACCCAAGTACAACAGATTGTGTTGGAGCGGCTGTAAGTTCCTTCTATCATGCCTGCTGGCTGCCATTGCATATCTACTGAGCTGCCAATATGTATCTCTCAGCAACAGAAGTTAGTCTGATAACAGATATTGCCTCACCCACCTTGTCTCTCTAATATCCTAGGACCGACATGGCTACAACTATACTGCATACAATATGACCTCCAGTCACAAGGGGGACCGCACAGTAAAGAGATGACTAAGCTGAGGGCAACAGGCACAAGCTGGTCAAGATAAGAGGTGTCTTGGCCCAATCACACACTCATCATCATCAGCAATAGTTCCAAAGGGGAGAGAGAGAGTTGGTAAAATAGGAGGAAAGCAGCCACACCATGGGTGATGGGGGGTGGGGGGTGAGGGTGAGGTGGGGGAGGGAGAGCTGTATGAATAACTGATTTGTTTGGTTCGTTGGTAGTTTTGGGGGGGAAAAGTTTCTGGCCAAATCTTTTTTTATTGAGTTTCTGGCCAAATCTTTTTTTATTGAGGATTTGGCCCAAAATCTCCAGAAGGGAGAGGGGAAAGAGATAGAGGAGCGGAGAAAGACTGGGAAGAAACAAGGATATTCTAGCGACAGGGTACAAAGAGAAATTAATAATATTTATCCTGGAGGAAATGGGGCAGAGACCAAAATACACAAATGAAAGGAAGAGACCGAACTAAATGCACAAAATGGAGTTAATGAAAGTTAAGTCATAAAAGCATAAGAAGTCAGGATGGAAAAAAGGCTGTTTCACTATCAGTTTCTCTCATTCTGCAATGCAATACTGAACAGCACTCAGACCCCACTTCACTCTTCTACCTTAACTAAATAACCAGGACAGATATTCTGAAGCTGTGGTTCATGGACGGTCAGCAGACTTGCTGGTGATTTGCAGAAAGCAGAATGAACACATGATAGCTTGTCACATGATGCTGGCTCCTCTTTTTTGCTAGTTGCTAAAATGCAGTAAAAGACAGCTTAAAAAAGGAACAAAACTTTCTTCACAAGCAATTGCTGAAGTTCTCGCAGAGATCTTGATTAGGAGGAGATGAGGTCAGTGTCATCACAAACAATGGGCCTGGCATGCCATAAGGCAACCTATATATCAAAATGTAGTCCACACATTGAAACAGTTTTAAAACTCTGTAACTATTTCTTTTGGTCTGGCTTGGTTTTACTTCAGCCCACTGCAATTCTTTGTAACTATGCTGTGTGTTTTCATTAATATATTGGTGTTAGATTACTGGCATAGTGGACCATCTTTTAATGTATATGCCTGTGTAACCCACACACATTCTGGGTGTGGTGTTCTGTCCTGTCTAGTGGCATTGAGACCACTTAGAGAGAGAAAATGAGGCTGCTCTACAGCCTTAGCTAATAGCCAGTTGGCTTTTAGCTCATGCAGTAAGCTCCAGAAGTCTCAGGTTCCATCTCACCTGCCGATGACCATGGTCTGTCGGTGTTAGGCCTGCAGGTCTCACTCATAGTTTGGACATTAACAATTAAAACATCTGTCATGTTTACAGGGTGTGCTGCTTTTTAGACCTCTTTACAGGCCCTCTGGAGTGCAACCTTTACATGCTTGGCTTCCTGAAGTCCAGCCACTCTTGGGCTGGATCTCTGGGTTGCAGCCCTCCCGTTTCCCAACCATGAAAACAAGACCAACCCTGTACCTGGCACATGCAAGAAAAGTTGTCTCCAAGAGGCTTTGACCAGAGGCTGATTAAAAACACGTACAAGTTTTTGTTGAAACAAATACATCAGTTATTCACCCAAAGATACAGAACCACCAGAGAAAATGTTCAAAACAACAAAAGGCCTAAACACCTGGTCTTACATTATTTACCTTACCTCCTTCTCACACAAATATTGGTGCACAAGATGGAATCCAGTCTCTTCCATTTTTCTCTGTAATTTACCACTGCTTACATTTGCATTATGCTGTTGAGATCAGTCATTCTGTCCTTCCTGGTAAGGGTTCTTTTTAAAGTTTCTCTTGGGTGCCCTCATTTCCTCACGTCATTTGGTTTCCACTTGACAGCTTCATGTGGGAATCTGTGTTGGTATTAGGAGTACATGCCCCAGGTATTTCTAACACTTTATTCTGATTCAGGTGGAAATGAATTCCTGGTTGGTGATTTCTCAGATCTCTTTACTGCTGATCCTTATCCTTTACTTCCAATTTTTGGTAAGTTCCACTCAGGCCAGCCCCCTATAGAAGACAGAGATTGAGCTGCTGCACTCTCCCAGTGTCTCTCTGTCACTTATCTCCAGCAGCTATTGCCCATTCCCTCTCTTCTTCCTCTCTAGGCAGGGGATTTAGAGTTTAGTGTTCTTTATGGCTTCAGAGAGCATATCTGGAGCCAAGTAGATAGGTATTTCCCATTTAAGAGGCCCTCCCCATTGTTCTCTTAAGGACTCTTGGTATTCTCTCTGGGGGTATCTTGTCTTTGTAGTTGTTTTGTTTCCTGCTTGTTCTCCTAAACCTCCATCTTTTGATTTAACTCAGTGTAATCACACAGAGTAAGTGAATCACACAGAATAATATCAAGCAGTATACTGCTCTCATTCGCCACAAAATCAAAATAAATGCAACATATTCTCCACACTGCAGCCTTTCAATCTGGCAATTGAACACGTAAAAATAAATGCACAGACCCATGAAAACTAGAAAAACCGGCTGTTGCAACTACACATAGTTCCTTATGTTGATTAGAAATTCTACCTTTATTGCATTTATCTTGATTGGCATGCAGATCAAAGTAAAAGAGTAATAAAAAAAAGAATACCTACAACGGACTCTGCAGGAATAAGCCATTTGGTAGATAATTTTATTAGGTAAATTGCATTAGAGGATTAGAAGAAAAATATTTAAAACATAGCTCATAGTGTGTATTGAAGAGTCTGATCCTGATGCTATTACTCATTTGTATATGCCCGTTGACTTCAAAAGGCCAAATTGATGTCATTATAGATTGTAGCATTTAGTGTCTTAACAATTCTGGAGCAAGTGTAACTGAATAGTTGCATTATGTAAATGAGGACCCTTCAATAGTGTATAATTTTACTCACAATGGCACAGGTGATTAGAACTATGTGAATAACCAATATTTTTTGATTCAGGGGGTGACCTGGGGGGAAAAAAACAAAACTTGTTTCAGGTGCATTCAAAATGATTTTTTTAAAAATTTCTTGGAAAAGTGAAAAATGCAAGACATTTTGCAGACATTGGCTGTCCGCAGGCACAGCCCCCCACAGCTCCCAGTGGCCGCTGTTCCTGGCAGCTCCCAGTGCCCACTGCTCCCGGCCAATGGGAGCTGTGGGAGGCCATGCCTGCTGACGATCAATGTCCTCAAAATGTCTCACGGCCCACAATCAGCTTACCCTGATGGTCCACTTGCAGGCTGAAGGTTGCCCACCATTGGTCTAGATACTATGGCCTATTGACTGGAGTGAATAAACCAGAAGGAAAGAAAAGAAAATGTAGAAGAAACAATACAAAAAGGAGACTTTAGAGAAACTGAGGGGAACGTTAGTTATTTAACAACATCCACCCCATTCTTTCAGAATTAAGAATGTCTATGATGGCAACTTCTAGCTCAAATCCTGCCCAAACTGTTGCTATTACATATCCGTGCCGGTGTTTGTACATGGGAACAAAAAGAAAGATCTGGGCATGCTTGCCTGTGCTTTGCAGGAAAATAAAAAAGAAAATTTCTCCCTTTCATCTTCCATCCTTTTTATGTGTGGGTGTCCGGATTGTGTAGTAAGCATTACCAAGACTTAGCCAGATTGCTATTCCATGATGATGATGATGTTCAACAAGGTGAAACATGTCTGTGGTTGCAGACTGGGCCTGGGAAAACTGGTTGTAGCAGTAAGTACTGCACGTTCAAAAAGTAAAGAATGAGGCTGCGTTTACTCTTTTGTATGCCAGTGCCTAAAGTGCTTTTCCAATTCTTGGCTATTTTATAACATATGGTACCAAGAGCCACGTGGAAATATTTGCAACCAGTCTAGTGATTTTTTTGGCAGCTACGACTGATTTACATAAAACAAGTTTCGTGCAAACTTTGGAATAGCAGAAGGCAGTTTTCCCCAAAAATAGATATTAGCTATTTTGAGCCTGCTTCATCACTGTGTTGTTTTGGTTTTATGCTAGTGTAACTTTGTTGATTTTGGTAGAATTACACCAGTAAAACCATAGTAACACAGTGGTGAATCTTTTAGCTTTTCTTCTTATATTTCTCCCATTTTTTCTCTCTCAAAGTTAACTGCTTGCCACAAAAGGGGATTTTCAGAAATATCCACATCCAAAAGGTTGTTAGAACTCTTTCTGAGTAGATGATGGGAAACCAATGGCACCAATGAGTGTCTGAAGAGAATCTGGATATGGCATATTGAAAACTATGTTTAAAATTATAAACTGCTACTTTCGATTTTAGAATATTTTCCTGATCCTGCTTTCAGGCTAGAGGGCTCTCTAGGGATGCTTATGAGATGCACATTCAGACAGCTTAGAATAAAGTGGGAGGTAACTTGTGTCTCTCTGATTAAGGGAGCAGCCTGCTTTGTCTCTCTGGGTTTCTGGGTTTTTATGTGTTATTGTTCTGAATTCTAAGCAATGGAATAGTGTTATGGAGCAACATTCCAGCATCATTATTTTATGTTTTGTGTCTGACTTCTCTGTGTCTATGTTGTAAACATAACACAGGAGATTATACTTTAAAAAGTATATAGAACCCCAAAATGCCATCTATGTTGTTTGAATTTTTATCTTATTTGTGTATTATGAGCGAAAATAAACCCAGCTCCAATGGCTCAGCTGAGCCATCTTTTCAAATGAAAGCTTTTCCTCCAAGCTCTTTAAGACGCTTTAAGACCCAGCAGACACGGAAGTAGGTTTTCATGAATCTGTGGGCTTCAGGCCATTCTCAACGCATTCAGTGTTGATCACGCCCAAACTTGCTGTATTCAGGCAGGCTGGCATTTATGAACAGGTTGTTCAGCCCTACATTCCATGCTCAATTGCCCAAAGACTTATTTAAAAAAAATGACTAAGTGGTCTCATGTATAAAAGTTGTTTCGGTCTTGAAAGATTCTGCCATTTCAAGAGACGTTCCCGATCCTCCAATTGGGGAATGCAGATGGAACTGGTAATAGCTCTACAAAATGGAGGAGACATAAGTTATGAAGGAGAGGGAGTAGCCAGCAGAGTGTTCTCTGTGGGCATGTCTATGCTGCAATTAAAAACCCCTGGTTTGCCTATGCCAGCTGACTTGGGCTTGTGGGGAGTAGGCTAAGTGGCTGTTGAATTGCAGTGTAGATGCTCAGGCTGGAGCCCAGCTCTTGGACTCTGTAAGGTGGGTGAGTCCCAGAACTTGGGCTGCAGCCTGAATCCAAACGTATACACTGCAAGTAAACAGCCCTGTAGCCTGAGCCTCAGTAAGCCTGAGTCAGATGGCATGGGCCAGCCATGGGTGTGTAATTGCGGTGTAGACATGTGAAACTTTCTCTTCCTGGTTGGTCTGAAATATCCTGAAGGTGGTGATCTTCCAGGCGCGCTGCAGAAGGCATCTATCTGTCTGATTAGGTTTTTTAAGAGGGCTGAGGGCACAAACTAGAGCTGGGATTGGCAACCTCTGGCACACGGCCCATCCGGGAAATCCGCTGGCAGGCCAGGCCGGTTTGTTTACTGCAGCGTCTGCAAGTTTGACTGATGGCAGCTCCCACTGGATGCGGGTTGCTGTCCCCGGCCAATGGGAGCTGTGGGAAGCACATGCTGAGGGATGTGCCTAGAGTCTATCATAGGCATCTTTTCAGCTAATTAAATCTAAACAAATAAATTCATCTCTCGCTCTCTGTGTGGGGACATCATATGTAAAGTGTGGACTTTGGTATCAGAATGGAATAAAATTAGTTTTCCATTATTTTTAATGATCTAGTAAGTATACAGTTCTGGGAAACCTGCAGAAGGTAAAGCCCAACAAACTTCTAAACATCAGTTTCTAATAATGTCTTATACACTGTATAGTAACTTTCTATTACCGAACAAGCACTTTATCGGTGTATATGCATATATATGTGAAATGTAATACATACCTAAATAAACAAAAAGAAGTTGAGACTGTGTATCTAAAGTCACACCACAAAAAGCTGAGCTTTTAGCAGCAGTCTTCATTGCTTATCCTGTATTGTACTATGTTTGTACATTGTACTATGTTTTTTATAATATAATCAATAATGTTAAGTGACACATTTTACCAGAAGATTAGATAGAAAACATAGCACAGACATTGTGTAGCAGTTTATTTTGCTGTTGTATCCCGAACATTGCATTTCTTGACTTTTTTTTGACATTCTTACTTATGCAACCTTCATGTTGCATTTTCAGGTTTTGCATTTTTTACTTTTAAGAGGAAGCGAAAAAAACCAGGAGGTTTTAGACTGTGTGGAGCTTGCAGACTTAGTCAGAAAGCTTACAGACTTTGAAAGAGGAGCCTGTAAGTTTCCAACGATACACTTACTGGAGGATTCCCTGCACTTTGAAGTCTTTAAACCACGATTTGAGGACTTCAATCGCTAAGACATAGGTTAGGAGTTTACAGGAGTGGGTGGGTGAGATTCTGTGGCCTGCGTTGTGCAGGAGGTCAAACTAGATGATCATAATGGTCCCTTCTGACTTTAAAGTCTATGAGAACTTTGACTGTATTCAGCTTGCAGAGCTGTTCAAATGTGAACATTGCATGTATTTCAAGGGCTGTGTCTACACTAGACTTTTTTCACAGTAGGGCCTACAGCCCCCAAACAAGACTGGTGTGACGTTGTGTTAGGCACTGCGCAAAACACAAAGTAAGAGACAGTCCAAAAGAATTTGCAATCCTACAAAGATGGGAGAAAAGAAGCATTACTATCCCCATTTTACCAATGAGGAAGTTGAGACACAGAGAAATTAAACGACTTTTCTGTGTTGTTAATGGAAAGATTCCCATTGACTTCAGTAGGTGTAGTATCAGGCCCTATAGTGGTATGAAACTTGGCTCCTGATTACATCAAGCCCACGTCAATTGCTGCAGCCCATAGTTCATTTTGATCACCAGATCATTAACTTTTGAGAACACCGGTACTTCAAATGCTGAAAGATGCGTAACTTGTGATTTTTGGCTCCCAGGATGCTTGTGTAAGTGAAAGCCATGTCCAGTCACGTTTGGTATAGCCTTGCCTTTCTACTCCAAGTGCTTGGCTTCCAGTGATGGCTTGGGATGGCCTGTTTTCTGCAGATTGAGATTTGATACACACAAGCTTGTCTCACTCACTTCAAAATGTGAAACGTGGTGAGTCACCCACCTCTACGTTTAAACTCTGTGCTGAGCTTCCTTTTTTCTTTCTTGTGTCATAGATACACAGTATTCTTTTGCCTATTTGTTCTGAGGAATTTTGAATCTAATCGGGTAACAAGATTGAATTTTTTTTTAATGCTGAGTTTAGATTTCCATGGTCTTTCTCAGTCTATCTAAGCAAGCGGTAATTGTGTTGAATTTTCTCAGTGGTCTGGGTGTACACAACATGAATACCCTGCGCAAAAGAAAGGAAATATGTTATTTAAACTTTAGTATTGCTCCTTTGTCCTAACAGATAACTGGTATACTTGTTTGCTCTTCCTAGTGGAAGTGGATATGCAATGGGAGAAATTAAACCCAGGCATAACTTAGAGTGCAGTGGTAATGGCACCTGCTTACATGCCTTCTGAAGTTGACCCATTGTGCTGAGATATCACTTCAGAGAACAAGGAAGGAACTTCACTGTGCACAAAAGTAGATGATTTTTCTGCTTCTCCTAATGAGGCCACTCTCTGTCTGTGGAAGGAGTTGGTCTATACAGGGGATGAACTGTGACGTGAAGAACTTACAGACAACAGTGCCATGTGTAATCAGATATAATATTAATAAAAATAATTAGAAATTGATATTAATTTATCATTTCACACAGTATTATGCACAACAAGTTAACAGACAAGGCAATACTGTACCTGTTTTCTTGGTTGTACTCTCATGCTACAATCAAGTTAAGATATTGGTCTTGAGACCAACTATGTGCTGTTATCAGGCTGGTCAGGAAACATGTTCACATCGCACAGTTGCAAAGCAGCAGGCTGGCTGCTTATCTGCACTGCGTTGACTACACTGTCATAGTTAGCAAACGCCTGTGTTTGCAGCAAACAAATGAGCAGTAGCAGCAATACTTCTTTTCCCAGCTCAGCTCCCCAGTGACCCACATGGACTCTCCTTTCTTCTGCATGATGACTCTGCTCATAGGCATCACTACCCACATCCTGTTACACAACTATCCACCCATGGTGCAAAGCTGAGTTATTTAACTTTCTGGTTTTAATGTGACTGCACCTTGACAACATAAAGTAATTCAGCACTAATCCCTGGGGCCTGACACCTTTCCTTCACAGTCTTCTAATGGGGCTAATCCTTGGGAGCCTGGGAAAATCTGTGATTCTATCATTGATACTGTTATCACCATGGAAACATGCATACAGTAGACTCTCGATTATCCAGGATGATAGGGAAAAAATAATTCTGGTTAATAAAATCCCGGATAATCACCATCCATAGGAAATATGGGGAAAGGGGGTTGGTTCACCAGCCACCCTGCACCAGGGGGAGGGGGTTTTGGTTCACTGGTTGCCTTGTGCCCTGGTGGGGTTTTTTTTGTGTGTGCTTGGGGTGGCAGAAAAGCCAGAGCCAGCCCTACGAGTTGCGTGTATTTTTTTTTTTTTTTGACATCCTGGTTAATCCACATTCTGGTTAATCCAATCCTGGATAATCGAGAGTCTACTGTACTTGGATTTGTTGCTAAACCTCCCTGATATCAACACTCAGGGCAAGCAACATTAATGGGGACCAAGTGGCTAGACAGCAGTTCTGCAGAAAAGGACCTAGGGGTTACAGTGGATGAGAAGCTGGATATGAGTCAACAGTGTGCCCTTGTGCCAAGAAGGCTAACGGCATTTTGAGCTGTATAAGTAGGGGCATTGCCAGAAGATTGAGGGACATGATCATTCCCCTCTATTCGGCATTGGTGAGGCCTAACCCGGAGTACGGCGTCCGATTTTGGGCCTCACACTACACAGGGCTCGGCAACCTTTCGGAAGTGGTGTGCCAAGTCTTCCATTATTCACTCTGATTTAAGGTTTTGCTTGCCAGTAATACATTTTAACATTTTTGGAAGGTCTCTTTCTATAAGTATATACTATATAACTAAACTATTGTATGTAAAGTAAATAAGGTTTTTAAAATGTTTACAAAGCTTCATTTAAAATTAAATTAAAAGAGCCCCCCAGACCAGTGGCCTGAACCTATGGAGTGTGAGTGCCACTGAAAATCAGCTCACGTGCCATGTTTGGCACATGTGCCATAGGTCGCCTACCCCTGCACTGCAAGAAGGATGTGGAAAAAATGGAAAGAGTCCAGTGGAGGGCAACAAAATTGATTAGGGGGCTGGAGCACATTACTTCTGAGGAAAGGCTGAGGGAACTGGGGTTATTTAGTTTGCAGAAGAGAAGAATGAGGGAAGATTTGATAGCTGCTTTGAACTACCTGAAAGGGAGTTCCAAAGAGGATGGATCTAGACTGCTCTCAGTGGTAGCAGATGACAGAACAAGGAGTAATGGTCTCAAGTTGCAGTGGGGGAGGTCTAGGTTGGATATTAGGAAAAACTTTTTCACTAGGATGGTGGTGAAGCCATGGAATGGGTTACCTAGGGAGGTGGTAGAATCTCCTTCCTTAGAGGTTTTTAAGGTCAGGCTTGACAAAGGCCTGGCTGGGATGACTTAGTTGGGGATTGGTGCTACATTGAGCAGAGGGTTGGACTAGATGACCTCCTGAGGTCCCTTCCAACCCTGATAGTCTATGATTTTATGATGACTTCTCAAACATATGCAAAATCACTATCAGTCTAGTGCAGAGCACTGGTTTCACTGAGTGCAGATACGTCCATGGAGAAACGTTGATGTGAAATATGAAGGTTTTACCAGAGCATTTGCCAAACAAGATGACAAAACCTACAAGTCCTGGTCAACTTTTTCAAAAGTGTCCACTAATTCTGGGTGCCTCAATTTTTGGGTGCCAAATTTGAGACACCTTGGGCCTGATTTTCAGGCCTGTTGAGCACCCACAGCTTCTGTGGAGATCAGTTACAGTTGATGGCGTTCAAATTCGTGGGTGCTTTTAAAAACTTGGGCATCAGTCTTCTTACGTGTTTTCATAGATCTGGAGTTTTAAAGGCTAGACAGGACAACTATGGCTATCTCATCTAACCTCCTGAATAACAAAGGCCAAAGAATTTCACCCAGTGATTCCTTCATCAAGTCTGTAAATTCTGGATGAGCTAAAACATATCTTATAGATATACATTCGGTCTTAATATCCATGATTTAAGTGATGGAGAATCTTTTAAGGGCTAATTACCCTGACTTTAGAATAATAGAATATCAGGGTTGGATTCAAGACGTCATCTCATTCAACCCCCTGCAGAACCAACAGATTTTTGCCCCATATCCCTAAGTGGCCCACTTAAAGAGTAAACTCACAACCCTGGCTTTAGGAAGCCAATGCTCAAACCACTGAGCCATCTCTTATTTGTATTGCCTTTCTGACTTCTCACCCTTTCATGCATTGTCCTATTTAGTATTTATTTAGTAAGTAGATCAAATCCACATCCAAAACCAGAAGTTCTTAGAGTCACACTCCCACTTCACATGCAATAGTGTCTCTGGGATGATTGAACCACCATTCATGAACTATTAGAAATCCTTACAATAAAACAGATAAAGTACAGTTGATCTGAGATGAGAAATTTCAGGCTCTGGAAACAAAATTGAAACTCACAACTATACAATTGTAGCATGGAATGACTAACTGGAATTGTCTAACATGTGGCTAAAGCACAAGGTAAGATAATCAGATACTACAAAGCCCTTAGATACTATGGTGATAAGGGCTATATAAGTACCCAGAGAGATAGAAAACTGGGCTCACATCTATTGTTTAAAACAATAAAACAGGAATTGTGGGCTAATTGCAGAATTGAACACTTCAAAATCAACGCTATTAAGAAAGGCTTTTATTGATGAGCACATCTCCGCTCAGTCTTTTACCTTGAAAAGCTCTGGTAACGTAATCTAGGGGAAAGAAACTATTGTTTTTAGAGATGTCCTTATCCTCTGTCTTGTTGTAATCCTGTTTACTGAAGGCCCAGTCATTAATACTAATCACATATCTGCTACTGGTAAGTTAGTTTATCTTGTATGTCAAAATGTGATACCATAGGGGACACCAGTGTAGCTCTGGTGATGTGTGTATGTGCAGAGGTCAAACTACACCCCCAAACTACATTCTGTTCCATTCAGCAATTTCGTTATTGACTGTCTTTTATGTCTTTTTTTCCCCATCTGTTTCAATGAAAACATAAACATTTATTTAGTCCCAAAACAGTATATCATCCTAACAGCATCATCACATGACTTGACACTCCTACATGTTTCTCATGATATATTCTGAGTCAAACCCTGGTGTAACGGGAAAATATTTTAATGTTATAAGTACCCAAATAAAGCAATCACTATGATTTGGACGCTGAACTTCCCTGAATCCCTCTTAGATTTAGGATGATTTCCACACAAAATCCCTCCGAGGTCTCACTTCAGTTTGACTTGACGGCAGGTCAAAGAGCGGTGGAACTGGCTTCCTTACAGAGCCTATTAAGGCCATTCCTTGAGTCCTGCAGATGTTTTACTGAAGAATAAAGCACTCCCTTTCTTTCTCTTATGAACTGTTAATCCCCCCCTCCCCCTTTTTATGCAGTGCTTGCAGCCTCTTCTGGCCCAGTAGCAAGAGGCCCAGTCAGAATGAAGTAATAGAAAATGAGGAGAAAATCCATGGACCTAAGTGTTTGTTTACAGTGGGGTGTACAATGGTAAGACAAAGTCAACAGGTGAACTGCAACCCATTTGATCTTTAGATGTGGAAGTAAACTGAAGTATTAAATATGTGCAGTGAACCAGCTTCGGAAAAGTTCTAAATCATCCTAATCAAAGTGGCGACATATTTCAACCTACTGTGGCTATTTTCCAAAGGGTGAACTGACCACTGTAGATATCTTCAGTTACCAGTATGATGAACTGATTCAGTTTACAATTAAAGAAAAATATCTTAGAGCATTTGTTCCCCTCAGAGCAGGAACTGTTCTAATGTTCTAATGTAGCAGCCCAAGAGAATAATCCAGTCCCAGTAATGTGTGACCTGGTAGTGTCTATCTAAAATGTTTTGTGTGTGTGCTGTTACAGAGTATCTACTATTAAACCAAACAAAAAACATGTCATGACTTGATTAACCTTTCAATAAGTATGTGCCAACCTATTTTAACCAATGTACAGTTTGGGAATGCATCTCACAGAACCCTATATGTGTATTCACTATGGTTTGTTATTCCATGGTAATCAGTCATAATTTTAAATAGTTTTTATATATTACTAACAAGAATAATTTACCTCAACAAAAGAATGCTCCTGGGAGGCCCTTTTCCTGCTACTATACCTATAGGGCCTGATCCCAATGGAGTCACTGAAAAGAGCCAATTTATTTGACCAGGAATAGACCCATAGGTTGTATAAGGGAGAAGTATTTTTTATGATAACATATAGGTAGACTCTGTGAGCGCCAGATTAACAATGAACCTTGCTGAAGCCATCCAGACGAGGTAGTTTTTGAACTGAGAAGCAGTCCAGCCTGTTTTATGCAGTGGCAAGAACTTGACATTAGGCCAGGATGGCCATTCTGTAACATCAGAATACATCATGCAGAATGATGTCTTCCTCCATGCTCAAAATGTCTGATTACATTATTCTGTATCAATTGTTTCTAGTCATGCATGCTTATTTTATTGTATATGGCTAGATATACAGTCAATGGCATTAGAAAGTAAATATTTGCAAACAGGGATATCTGAAATACCATGAATGACAGAGTCCTGTGGCACCTTAAAGACTAACAAAATAATTGAAGCATAAGCTTTCGTGGGCTAATACCCACTTGCATCTGACGAAGTGGGTATTAGCCTACAAAAGCTTATGCTTCAATATTTTTGATAGTTTTTGGTGCCACAGGACTCTTTGTCACTTCTGCAAATCCAGACTAACACGGCCACCTCTCTGATTCTTGAAATACCATGCTATCCCCATATACTGAAAATAAAAGCCAACTATTTATTTCATATGTTGAGGTGTAACAACATTGATAAATGTTGATAAATTTGATAAATGTTGATAAAAGTTGATAAATGTTGACTTTTCAAGAGTGGTCACCGTTGGAGTGAAGAATGGAAAGTGATGAGGCAGTCTTGGTCCTGCTCATTTGTCTGTGGTGGAAAGGGGAAAGAAGCAAAATTCCACTCTAATTGTTCAAGATATTCACTGAAAAGCCTCCGTTCAAGTCAAATGGCTAATAATAATGCTTAGCACCTACATAGGACTTTGCATCCAAAGATCTAAAAGTGCACTAAACACTGCACATCTATTTTAGTAAATTTATTAATTTGGTATAATTACTTAGTTTTCAGTAAGCATAAGAAATTCCCAGTTTGCCGTTTTTAAGCAACTGCCTTAAAAAACACTCACATTTTTTCACACTGAAAAACAAAGGAAAGTTTAGAGGACAAATATATTTGTCTGCAGTCTCCAGGGAGTTAATTTTATATTGAATTAGAATGTAGCAATGAGAAGTAAGTCACCTTCTGGAGCTAAGAGAAACTCTCTTTTTGCTCGTTTGACTGTTTGTTTGGAGTAAAAGTTTAGACAGAATCTGGAAGAGAATTAGATACAAGTGTTTACTAAGAGAGATTAAGTCAGTGGCATGAGCAGGAGACCTGGAAAGATCTCCAAACTGAGGAGACCAGTTCAAACCAATTTTCACAGAATTCCTCCCACAAACTCTAGGAATGATATCACTGTAAATTACAAACATTACATCATCAGACCAAATTCTTATTGGTTAATGTGTGATTCAGAAGGCAAGACACTGTCAGCGAGCACCTTCTCAGAGCTGTTCAAGAATAGCAGCTGTGTTAGTCTGTAGCCGTAAAGAAAGCGAGGAATACATGTAGCTTCTTAGAGACTAACCAGTTTATTTCAGCATAAGCTTTCATGGACTATAGCCCACTTCATTGGATGCATATAGTCCACGAAAGCTTATGCTGAAATAAACTGGTTAGTCTCTAAGGTGCTACAAGTATTCCTTGCTTTCTTCTGAGAGCTGATAACTCTTCCAGGGTTGTCACATACACCGTGCCATCTGGCTTTGAGGGAGTGTGGCAGCTGTGAATGGAGGATGTTAATTTAACAACATTTATACATTTACAACATTTTAACTGATGGCTTTTGAAAGATGCCCGACCTGGTAAATGAAGTCCTCCACTTATCCAACAAACAAGCACAGTGCTGAGCATGCATATTGGCACTGCAGCCATAGAACAACATACAGAAGCTGAGATTCTGTAAGCAGAAGAGACTGAGGAGGGTAGGATAAACAAGGAAGGATAGAAATCATGTTTTCAGTTCCAGAGTCAGATGAAGGCAAAGTAAATGCAATGAGGGAGGTAAAGAAGCACAAACATCATGAAGAATAGCTTGATTCACAAGGAAAAAAGGAGAAACTGGTCTTGATTGTGTCAGGTAGTAGAGGAAAGGAACTGCTTATTTACACGTGTTGACAGGGTTCTGTCCACTTAGTCAGGAACCTGGATCTTGCCTAATTTGTTACCTCACAGGTATGATCGTGGGAAGCAGCCAGTCATGGGTAGAAAAACCACTCATGGCTGTTAGGGAGGATCCAGTAGAACAGGGGTGGGGAACCTTTTTTCTGCCAAGGGCCATTTGGATATTTATAACATCATTCGCGGGCCATACAAAATTATCAACTTAAAAATTAGCCTGCTATATTTGGTCAAACATTTAACTAACTCACTCCTAATGTGATGGCTGGAACTGCTTCTCTTTGGTGAGGCGTGTGATGTTAGCTGGTATTGATGATGTTGCTACTCGCAACTGCTTTTCCAGGTTTGCGTCGGTCAGTCTGGAGCACAGTCGACTCCGGGGCACAGCCCCCCCCCCTTTTGCACCGGGCACAGCCCCCCCACCCCTGGCTCCGGGCACAGCCCTGCTGTGGGTCAGGGACACCGAGACTCCTCCCTCCTCTCCCGGGGCCAGGCACAGGCAGCCGTGCCGCAGGTCAGGGGCACCTCCTTCCCCTAAACTCCGGGCGCAGCCCCACCGCGGGCTGGGGATCCAGGACCCCGGCTCCCACCTGCAGCCCCCACTGCTTAGCTGGCAGTTCCAGCCTGGCTCCCAGGGTCAGCAGCCGCAGGGGCGGGGGTCTGCACTCCACCTGCTGCCCCGGCCAGAAGTACTGGCACCAGCTGCCATTGGCTGAAAGCTGATTGGGGGGGGGGGGGGGTGTCTCCTGCCTGCAGATCTCATTGGCCACAATGTAGCCAATGCTCCTGGTAAGTGCAGCAGGGAGCAGAGACCCTCCTGCCGGTCCTGTGCCTAGGGGGCTGCAGGGTCCTAGTGTCCGCCTTTTCCTGGAGCAGGGCCAGAGGGCCAGACCAAATGATTTCGCGGGCCTTATACGGCCCACGGGCCTGACATTCCCCACCCCTGCAGTAGAACATAGACTATGACAATGCAAAAATAAAACAGGACTAAGGCACACTATTTCAAAGCATGTCTTAAATGCTTATCTGCTATATGACCAGTATGGTGTGAGCCTTGTTCAGGGCCGGTGACAGGGGGGTACTACGGGTAGAGCTGTACTGGGCCCCGCACTTTAGGGGGGCCCCGGTACAGCTCTACCCGTAGTCATCCGGAGCGGCTCTCCTCCGGACGAGCGTGCGTGTCCCCGGCCGGAGCAGTGAGCCCGGCCGGTGGCAGCGGCGCACTCCGGGGGAGAATGGGAGTGGGGGAGCAGCAAGGGCGGCTCATGCCGCTCCCGGGCTCTTGCTCCCGCTGCGGCCAGCTGTCAGCTGGGGGGGAGAGCCGGCCAGGCGGGGGAGGGGGGAGCGCCGGCTGGGCTTCCTCCCCCAGGCGCTGTCAGCTGGGGGGGGGGGGGAGCGCTGGCTGGGCTGGGGGGGGGCCCGGCTGGGCTGGGGGGGCCCTCAGCCGCTGTCGGCTGGGCTGGGGGGGACCCGGCTGGGCTGGAGGGGGCCCAGCTGGGCTGGGGGGCCCCCCAAACTATCAGAGTAGGGGGCCCCCAAATTTCTGTCGCTGGCCCTGGCCTTGTTCTTCAATCTTTACTCTGCATTGCACTCTCAGGTGTCGTCCCACAATGGGACAAGTCATGAGAGTAAGTGTGATTCATCATAAGCCTTGTGGAATTGAATCTTATCTCTTATTTTAGCTAAGTGTTAATCAACCTATAAAATAGGAACTTTCCCCTCCTTCCTGCCCAAGAACACCATTTTAAAGGCATTTAATGTATTTGAGCAAAATCCTGATTCCCTGGGGGGGGAAGGTTTACATTTGAAAGTTTAGCTGGTTTACTCCTAATGTAAACACTCCTAATATAGGCACAGATATATTGCTATAATTTATAGCAGTAATAGCTCATGCCAGTTTTGGGAATTTTCTGGTAAAAGCACTTTTATATAGCTATAACTCCATCTACACTAGGACTTTTACCTGCATAGCCATGTCAACAAAAAATCACACTACTCACAGACATAAATATAGTGATAAAACATTTAAGTATAGACTAAGTCTTACTCATCCTCAGAGACTCACTGATAACTGTGGGAAACCTCACATGAATAAGATAAGAAAGATTTGGGCTGGGATCAATATGAACAAGCCATTTGACAAAAAATTAAATGTCTTGGATATTATATCCCATGAGCAGATTAAAGCGACAGATGTTTGGGAATGTCTTAGTTAAATTCTTGAAAGAAGCTATGTTATCACAGAGCAAGTTGTGCAGTTGGCAGCAAAGAGTGCTTTTCCTTTAGAAAAAAACCCTATATTAATATTTACTTGATTGCTCGATAAAAGCAATACTACAAAAGAATATTGCAAAACCTCAGAGGCTTGGCATGCTTTCCTGTGTGGGTGGGAAAATGTTGTGCTGAAGCCAAACTGGAATGAATCATAAAACTGTAACATAAAAAATATACTAGAAGATTTTTTTTAAAAAAAAAAAAAGATGACAGCTAGAATAACAAAGCTTGTGGGCCTTTACGAGTATATGCAACATAAACATGTTAATAATATAAGATACTATATTATGAAAAGTAAAGTCTTTAGTAGCAAGGATTGCATGGGTAAGAGTGGGCTCTTTCTTTCTCTGTATAAAATATAAGCTATGGAGCCTCGCAAACACCCAGCATAGCTTCCACTAACTTGAATGGAACTTACACCCACATATAAAAGGCCAGCTTCTTTCTTTCTTTCTTTCTTTCTTTCTTTCTTTCTTTCTTTCTTTATTTCTTTCTTTCTTTCTTTCTTTCTTTCTTTATTTCTTTCTCTTTCTCTCTTTTTCTGTGACTTTTCCGTTAGTGAGAGGGCCAAAATGGCAGCACTGGAGAATAAAACACTCTTTGTATTTATCCACAGAGCCCAGCATCAGCAGTGCAAACTTCCACAAATTATAATACTAACATAGCTCAGCACTGATTTGAATGGACCACTGATTGGATGATAGTGCAGTATTGGACTCCTACACAGTAATTTCTTACGTTTCTTCCAATCAGCCTAAAACCATAACCGTCACTTAGGAATAAGAGAACAAACTAATGCCCCCCAAAAAGTATGTATAAATATTACATATGATCTTTATTTGTAGAAGTGTATTAGATATTGTAGCTTATCAAAAGTACAAGATGTTCCATAGTATACTCATATGAATTATTTAGAGTGAAAAATATAAATGTCATAAGTATACTGACTACACTCTTATCTAGCATCCCAATATTATTGTGGTTCCATCTGTAGTACAATGCTTAAAAAGACACTCTCCCAACAATAAACAAGGAAGTACTTAACTTCAAGCTGGTTTTTGCAGACTTTTAAAACTTTTAAAATTCAAACCAGAGTAACTTCAGTAAACACTCCCTGTTGTGATGTTGGCATCAGTTTAAGAGTCAGAGGAAGAAGAAATGCCAGACACTTACAGGAAAACAACATTAAGAGGCCTGAACTTAGTTTTGTTCCCTAATTTAGGTGTTAGTTTGTATTTATTTTAAATAGTGGAGAAGTATTTATAGAACCTAAATGAATAGAAATGTTTTCATTCATGTTTTTTAAAAAGTATGAAAACATTTTCCTTTCTTTATTTAATTATATCCTTGCAGTGTTATTAAATCAAACCCACAATGACACTGGACAAATGCCCAAGAACCAGAAAGTTAAACTGACTAGGAGAAAAGTGCAACTAATCAGCTCTGGTCCAAACATTTGTACATGTGCCTAACTTTACTTAAATGAGTAGTCCTATTGAGGTTAAGTTCCACTAACAAAGCCATGTGAATTAAACATATGTAAAAACTATGAGAGGTAAATTAGATTTTTTTGATCATCTAACGGCTAGATTGTGATACCCTAACTTTCATTGAATAGTACCTAAGTCCACAACAAGTTCCATTGATTTCAATGAAACTGAGGCCTTGTCTAGGCTATGAACTAATGTCGACTTTCTAGAGTTCGAATTAAGAAAGCCGATGGTATTCATTCGATTGTGTGTGTCCCCAGTAAGCGGGCTAATTTGGTGGCTCATGTTCATAGTTCCGCGGCTAGCGTCGACTCTCAGAGCAGTGCACTGTGGGTAGGTATCCCACAGTGCCCGCAGTCCCCACGGCCCCTTGGAATTCTGGGTAAAGTCAGCATTGCATGATGGGGGCAAAAACATGGGTTTTTTGTTCATGCTTCCTGTCACTCACCCCTCCCTCTGTGCAAGGTGCGGCAGACGGCCATTTCGTGCCTTTTAGGCCTGGAGACGCCATACTGCTTTCGGCAGAGTGGTGGTCAGTCAGCCACCGCTCCTTCTAGAACCGGGGTTCTCAAAGTGGGGGTCGCGATGCCTCGAGGGGTCACGGGCCACTTTTGTGGGGGTCGCAAGCCCCTACAGCAGCAACTCCCTGCTGTGGGATCCCCGGGGACCGGCGGCGGCTCGAGCCATGCTCCCCGGGCGGCGGCTGGAGCCCCGAGCCCCAGGGAGCGTGGCTTAAGCTGCTTTCCCCGGGCAGCGGCTGGAGCCCCGAGCAGCGCCGCTCGAGCCGCTCTCCCCGGGTTGCGGCTGGAGCCCCGAGCCCCGGGCGCCAGTGGGGACCGGGGCCAGGGCTCAGCCGGGAGCCCGCCCGCAGTGGGGACTGGGGCGCAGCCGGCAGCCCACGGGGGCGATGGGACGGGGGAGGGGGGGTCGCGCCGCAGCCGGCCATCGGACCGGAGGGGTCGCAGCGCGCCGACGGCACAGGAAAAGGGGTCGCGGTCACAATAAGTTTGAGAACTGCTGTTCTAGAACTCTACTCTCAAGTCGCCTGCTATCCTACTGTACTCCAGGCAATCCTGAAACTACGTCAAGTTGCCAGCTATCCCTCTGTGTTCCAGGCAACCCTGGGTACCTCCTGGGAGTATTTCTTTTAAGATAGAAAGACACTCTTGCATCCCAAGTCCTCAGGGCACAGTAATCATTAAAAAACAATAGCTTGTCAAGCGGGCACTCCGTTGACCAAGGGACACTCACCAGGGCTGCCTTGTACATCTTCCCTGTCTGGGATACCTTCTTGGGAGGGTTAGGAGGTTACTGACTCCAGGGTGATGAACAATTCCTGGCTTTCGGGGAGATAGGTGTCTCTGCTTGCCTGTTCTGTAGACTCCTCTCCGTCATAGTCTTCCTCCACCTCATCTTCCTCGTCCAGCAAACCCTCTGCCATGCTGACAATCACCCCATCGGTGGAGTCCACAGACATGGGTGGGGTAGTTGTGGTGAACCCCCCTAGAATGACATGCAGCTCAGTGTAGAAGTGGCATGTCCTGGGCTGTGACCCGGAGTGTCTGTTGGCTTCTTTGGTTTTCTGATAGGCTTGCCTCAACTCCTTAATTTTAACACAGCACTCTGTGGCCTCCTCCATCAGGCCTTTGGAGACTTTGGCATATGTATTGGCATTTCTTTTCTTGGATTGCAGTCTCCCCACACAACGATCAGATCCAGAACCTCCCTTTCGGTCCATGTTGGGGCCCTTTTTCAATTCTGGGACTGCATGGGCTCTGCATGGTGAGCTGTGCAGGAGATCTCGCCACGCTGGCCAATGAGGAAGTGAGATTCAAAAGTTCCCGGGGCTCTTCCTAACAGCTCAGTGCATCCGCATTCAGAGTGCTGTCCAGAGTGGTCTTACTGGAGCACTCTGGGATACCTCCTGGAGGCCGGTAACATTGAATTACATCCTCACTAACGCTAGTTCGACCCGGAAACATTGATTTAAGCGCTACTCCCCTTGTCAGGCAGGAGTTTGGAAATCGATTTAAAGACCCTTTTAGGTTGACATAAGTGGCATCATAGTGAGTACGGCAAAGTAGAAGGATCAATTTAATGCGGATAAATCTGACTTTACCGCATAGTGTAGACCAGGCCAAATTATGGAATATTTAGTGTAAGAGTGTTACAATCTGGCCTTAAATTAGTAACAGGTAAGAAACTCTTGACAATATGCTGGTATTTTTTATTATTGTCACAGAAAATCGCTTTAGATGGAAGTCTTCATGTGTTACTTCTGATGACCGCATGAGTGAAGAGTTCTAGGGGGCAGGGTAGGGCAACTAAATGATCATTCTCTTAAACTTCTGTGCTCTGTAGTGGAAAGACCTTTACATCTCTACATAATCTTGAACTACAACAGGTCCTGCTCACATCTGATGTGTTTGTCCCAGAATATGCCTATGCACATCTTTTCTTTCACATAAAGTTAGAAGGAAGTATGTTTCCTATCAACAGATCTTGACATGAGTAGGGGAAATATTCATTTTAAAAATGTATTTTCATTCTCACAATATTGAGATAAACACATATAAGTAAAATATAGGCTTGGAGAGATATGCCTGAGAAACATGGGCTCAAAAGAAGCTGAGGCAAAACAGAGTATATGTTATGGAAATTTTAATAATGTGAACACTGAAGAATTATCATTGAAACTATCTGGGCAGACAATACCCAAAATGCCAAGTTTCAAGTGTCTTGGGCTCCAGAGTCCAGAACAATGACAAAGTGGGTGATGAAATTAGAGCCAGGATAAGACAGGCTTGGCTCAAATAGGTAAGTCTTGGATATATGAGACAGGAAGATACCAGTAAGATTAAAAATGAAAGTCTATAAAACTCTGGTTTATCCAGTTTTAATGTCTGGTGGCGATTGTTGTGCAACAAAGAAGAAACATGAGCAAATGATTTGTTCCATAGAAATGCGAATGTTGAGATGGATGAATGGCGTAAGCAGGAAAGACCACATAAAGCATGTGTATATAAGAGACATGCTCAAAGTAACATTCATAAATGAAAAAATGAAGAAATGCAGGCTTGGATGGTTTGATCAAGTAAATTACAATCCTGACAACCAGGGCTTAAAAGTATCTGAAGAGGTCTGGAACAGAGCTCTCATAAATATTTTCAAAGGGGCAGAAGCCTCAAGCCCCGGCATACCCCATGGGCTGAAGCCCCAACCCCTGGTGTGCCCCATGGGGCTGATGCCCTGAGTCCCAATGCCTTCGGTGGGACAGAAGCCTCAAACCTTGGCACTTCCTGTGGGGCAGAAGCTCTGAGCCCTGGCACCTTCACATGTGGCTGAAACCCTGAACTCTGGTGCCCCCCTTCAGGGCTGAAGCCCTAAAACCCAGTTTCCCCACCCCTGCAGAGTTAAAACCCCAAGACCACCCCTCTGCACAGCTAAAGCAGAAGCCACAAAATCCACCTGCCCACCACAGGTCAGAAGTCTTGAACTCCCCGCTCAACCCATGGCAGAAACCCCGAGCCCCCCCATACTGGGCCCTGATGGTTTTATAGCATGTTGGGAGCTATGTGGGGGAGGCTTCAGGAAATAATCAATGAGAATTTAAGCCCTGCTGACAACTGTGTGAGTAAGAAAGTCCAATAGATCAAGTTTGAAGGAAAAAAAACAAAAGGGACATCCCAAGAAGTGGTGGGATGTCACAAAAACAGACGTTAGCATGTAGTATGATGGAGGATATGGCACTGAACCGAGCACTTTGGAAGGAGAGAACTTGTAGAGTGGATCCTGTTTGGTGGCAAGGAAGAAGAGACAGACTCAGAGAAAATAATGAATCCCAGTGTTTTTATCTATAACCTTGTCATCAGCCTTAATCAAATCTATGTATAAGTATAAAACACGAGGCGGCACAATGGCAAACCAGAGATAGCTGTAGAGACAGAATGAGCCATTTACAATCTTCATGATAGCATTTGTAACTATACTTACTGTATGGAACACTAATGATCTGCTTCTATGAATGCCAACCATGGACCAAATTTCTTCAAAGGAAGCCATGGTGTGATTGCTCTTTCCAGACTTCCTTGTTACCTTTGTACCAGCTAGAAATTTCAACTGTTCTCTTGCCTTCCAATTTGGCAGAATAATTTTGCCAATTGTTGATCTTTGAGGTTCATTTTTTTGCGCATCAGATAAAACCCCGAGCTCTCTGTCCTGTCCGAGGATGAGTAGCAACAGCTATAATTTTGTTATAGATATTAATGTTCTGATTATGAAACCAATATTAATAGACTTTTGCCTATTTTAAAGCTTGTTGGTGATGACTGCTAGCTCTATTGAACTCCCAGAGAATGTGTCTCATGTCTTGGGAGGAGCTCCATGTAAACATCTACATAGCCACTTCATTATTCTCCTTCAAAGCTCTTCTAAAACTTGTCTTTGCCATGAGGTCTACAAAAAACTTGACAATGGCTAAAGTGCTAGTATGTTGAGAAACCCCTACCTATCATATTGGTTAATTTTATCTCATTCTTACCCTCTGCCCCCATGTTGACCTTTATCCATCTATTGTCCTTGTCTTATATTTTGATGGTAAGCTCTTTGAGGGCAGGAAGTGCCTTTTTTCATGTTTATAATAAATAAATAAATAAATAAATAAATAATGTCAACATACTGTGTTTTTTACATCTTTTCTGGAATCCAGTGTATCAGCAAGAGGATTTCTTGTTCAGCCATTGGCTACCCATGTTATAATTTGTATTTAATTATGTTTGAGAAACCAACTTCAAACATACCTGTTACTGTTATGGATGGAACCAAAGGTTATGTTTATTGCTATTGGCTGCTGGTATTCCTCCTCTATGACCCCTTCTGGGAGTTTATGCTTGACCCAGTGAATTGGCAGGAGCAGCTTCAGAAGCAGCCAAAACAGGGACCTTTATTAATTTAGATGGAATATAGGGGTGTGATGTTCAGTTCCTCATGGGAACAGCCTACCCCCATGTTCATCCTTATAAACTGATTGTGTGGTATCCAATGCAAAGTTTGTCATGTTGGGTGTCTTTGGAAGGCTCATGATGCACTGAGCATTGTTGCTATAGTAATGTTATAGTAACTGTTGTTACAGTAATGTTAGGTTATAATTTCATGTTAGTTATGAGGCTGAAAATAAGCCTAAGCAAAAACTCTTCAAGAGCAGAGAGGCAGTTCACACCTCATCAGGACATGTATGGGACAAACCCAGCCCAGCCTCACAGGAACAAAGGATGCTGGCCCAGGCAGCAACAAAAGGATCTGGTGAAGTCTCAAGTGAGTCACCCCCATTCCTTTGATCAGTTTGAGACTGTGAGGAGGTAATGCTCACCTGACTTTGTGGTGTGGAGGACAAAGCCAAAAGGAAAGAAAGAATATGATAAAAGGGAGAGACATTTGCCATACTCTCTCTCTCTTCCACCTACATCAACAGACACAACACCAAGTGACTAAAGCACTGATTAAAGGGAGAGCCTGGCTGGAGAGCAACCAGCCAGCCTGTGATGAGAAGCATCTAAGTTTGTATGGGCATTGAAAGTTTTAAGATCAGCTTAGAGTGCGTTTTGCTTTAATTTCATTTGACCAAATCTGACTTGTTATGCTTTGATTTATAATCACTTAAAATCTATGTTTCATAGTTAATATATCTGTTTGTTTGTTCTACCTGAAGCAGTGTGTTTGGTTTGAAGCGTGTCAGAAACTCCCCTCGGGATAATAAGTCTGGTACATATCAATTTCTTTGTTAAATGATGAACTCATATAAGCTTGCAGTCTGAAGTGGGCATAACTGGACACCGCAAGATGGAAATTCCTTGAGTTATCTCTGGACCTGGAGATATTGGCTAGTGTCATTTGGTTGCATAATCCAATGAGAAGTTTACATGCTGGAGGCTGTGCGTGAACAGCCCAGGAGTGGGGATTGTCACAGCACAGCAGGGTAAGGCTGGCTTCGAGTCAAGGATTGGAGTGAGCTAGCAGATCACCAGTCCAGATAACACCAGAGGAGAAGTCACAAGGGGATAAAGGTGTTAACCTAACCCAAGCAGTGTCCAACATTAAACAATGTTAAACAAGGTCTCGCATTTAGTATACAGAGACTTCAGCCTGCTCAGTACCATGGCAAACACACTGTTTGTAACAGACCCCTTGGCAAAGGGCCCTTGTTCTTTGCAACGTCTCTCATCTCAGACCTGACAAATTCACTACACCAAACATGTCTTAAAGGCTATCTATCCATAAAGAATAACATGTATCTTCAGAAAGTTTGTAACTTGTCAAGACTCCTAATCATTGTGAGATTGGGTACTGTTTAAGGAAATATGCATTTATATTGAAAGTATGTTTTATCGGCTTGGAGTAGAAATTAATTACCAGGTGGAAATTTGTCTCAATGATGACCCATTCAAGCAAGAGGGAATTGTCACCCCTTATTAGTCAGCTGCTGAGGTAATGCAAGGTTCTGTTGTCTATCTTTGGGCTGGTCCCCACTAGGGCTTAACGTCGACTTTAGCGACGTTAAGTCGATATAAACATGTACCCGTCCTCACATGCATGCCATTAGAGTCGATTTAAAGGGACCTTAAAATTGACTTCTGTACTCCTCCCTAACGAGAGGAGTAGCGCTAAAATCGACCTCTGTAGGTTGATTGTGGACAAGTGAGGATGCAAGTGACATTACTAGCCTCCAGAGGCTGTCCCACAAAGACCGCTCTGGACTGCCTCACTGCTCCACTGTGACCGCTCTGGACAGCACTCTCAACTCGCTGCTCTGGCCAGGTAGATAGGAAAAGACCCAGGAACATTTGAATAGCTTCCTGTTTGGTCAGTGTGGCCAGTTCACCTGCACAGCTCAGTCGCCATTCATAGAAATCAGCAGCACAAGCCGCCATGCAGAGCTCAGCGGCACAGGAGACCAGCCAAAGGAAAAGAGCTGTCCCAACCCTCCCAAGGGGGTACCCCAGCCCACGAAGGATCCTCTGGTGAGTGGTCTTTGCCCCCCCACTCCCAACAGCTAGCCCGTAGACAGCCTGTGGTTCTGTTGGTTTTTAAATTTCCCGGTACAGCGCGCCTGGGTTTTCAGCCTGCAATCAAACCACACCACCTCCCCCCGCCAGTCTGCACAACCGCCCCCGTGCCCACCCGCCAGTCTGCACAACTGCCCCCATCCCCCCTGCCAGTCTGCACAACCACCCCCGTGCCCCCCGCCAGTCTGCACAACTGCCCCCGTCCCCCCCTGCCAGTCTGCACAACCACCCCCCCACTCCCAACAGGTAGCCTGTACACAGCCCGGTTTTCTTGGTTTTTAAATTTCCCGGTACAGCGCGCCTGTAATCAAACCACACCACCTCCCCCCGCCAGTCTGCACAACCACCCCCCCACTCCCAACAGGTAGCCTGTACACAGCCCGGTTTTGTTTTGAAGTTCGCGGTGAGCCCCACGCGGTGTGTTGGAGGAGGGATCCACGTGGCAGGTGGGGGGGGTAAAGGGGGGGTTACTCTGGAATATCCGAATATGGCTTAAGGTTAACATGGCCCGCTGCATGGTGATTTCAGTAGCCGTGTTGTGTTGAGGCTGTATGTGAGATGCTTCTGTGACTTTTGTGTGAGGAATCCAGTAACTTTTTAGGTGCGGAATATACTCATAATAGGCCGTTGAATAATGTGGTTCCCCGTAGCATAGTACTCCCATTGTGATCCGTGAATGTTTCTGTCTCATAAACTTGTGCCTTTCTTTGCCCACAGCTGCACAGTTATCTCAGAATCCGCCTAACTGCCCCTCTCTCCGTCTATCGCAGATATGGAAGCGTAAAAAGAAAACGCGTGATGACATGTTTAATGAACTACTCACGAACTACAACGCTGAGGCCGCACGGCAGACTGAATGGAGGGAAAAATTGCTACAGTCAAGACAGGAATCAAGAGCTGCAGCAGAAAAGGGTGAAGAACAACGGCTGGAGCGTGAAGAACAATGGCTGGAGCGTGAGGAAAGATGAGAGGTACACGAAGAAAGGCAGATGGATGCTTTGATCTGGATAATGGAGGACCAAAGCGATATGCTCAGGTGTCTGGTAGAGCAGAACCAAAGATCGCCTCTACAGCCTCTGTATAACCACCTCTCCCCCTTTCCAAGTCCCATAGCTTCCCCACCCAAACGCGGGGTGAGAACCCGGGGGCGGGGGGGGGGGGGGAAACTCCGGGGACTGACCCACTCTACACCACAAGCCAGCACAAGCAGCAGCAGGATGAGTGTATCCGAAAACTTTTAAAAGCTGCTGAGTCTTGGCCAACCTACACCACCCCTAACCCCTTCCCCCCACCCGCTCCTCCACCACTGCGACTGCTGGTTTCCCTCCCCTCCCCATCCTACCCCACCCCGAATTTGTGATGAACCAATAAAGAAACCATGATTTTTAAAACAGTGTATTTATTTCCTCTGCAAGCATCGGGAGGGGGGAGGGAAAGAGGGTGCAAGGACGGCAGGCTTAGGGGCTGAACAGAGCAAGGGACCGGGTTGTCAAACGTCATCTTGGGCACTCATGAAACTGGTTTTCAAGGCGTCCCTGAGGTGCAGCGCCTCATGGTGCGCTCTTCTACTTTCCCTGCTGTCTGGCTGCTGGTAAGCAGCAGACAGTAAATTTGCCTCTGCCTCCCAGCCCGCCATAAACGTTTCCCCCTTGCTCTCACGGAGATTGTGGAGCACAGAGCAAGCAGCAATAACAATGGGGATATTTCTCTCGCTGATGTCTGAGCGAATCAGTAATGATCTCCATCTCCCCTTGAGTCAGCCAAATGCACACTCTACGGCCATTCTGCACTTGCTCAGCCTGTAACTGAACAGCTCCTGACCCCTGTCCAGGGCCCCAGTGTAGGGCTTCATAAGCCAGGGCATTAAGGGGTAGGCTAGGTCCCCAATGAGAACGATAGGCATTTCCACCCCACCCCACCCCCACGGAAATTTTCTGGTCGGGGAGAAAATCCCTTGCTGCAGCTGTCTAAAAATCCTAGAGTTCCTGAACACACGAGTGTCATGAACCTTTCCCGGCCACCCCACGTGCAGGTCGGTGAAACGTCCCTTGTGGTCAATCACTGCTTGCATGACCATAGAATAATATCCCTTCCGGTTTCTGTACTCTGCGGCCTCGTTGTCCGGTGCCAGGATAGGGATATGAGTCCCATCTATAGCCCCACCACAGTTAGGGAATCCCATGGCGGCAAAGCCATCTATTGTAGATTGCAGGTTTCCAAGGTTTATAACCCTGGGTAGCAGCTGCTCGACGATTGCCCTGCTTACTTGCATCACAGCAGAGTCCACTGTAGATTTACCCATCCCAAACTGATTTGCGACTGACCGGTAGCAGTCTGGCGTTGCAAGCTTCCAGAGGGCTATCGCCACTCACTTCTCAACTGTGAGGGCCGCCCTCATTCTGGTATTCTTGCGCCGGAGGGCCGGGGAAAGCAAGTCACAAAGTTCCATGAACGTGCCCTTACACATGCGAAAGTTTCTGAGCCACTGGGAGTCATCCCAGACCCGCAGCACTATGCGATCCCACCAGTCAGTGCTTGTTTCCCTGGCCCAGAATCGGCATTCCATGGCATGAGCCTGCCCCATTGCCACCAAATTTGCCAGATTGTCGGTCGCCCTACTTCCAAAAACCGCAGTGTCCCTGTCCCTGCTATGCACGTCCAGGTCCATGTCCTCCTCCTCCTCCTCACTGTCATCAGCTTCCGGAAAGTGCAGTTGTCTCCGGATCGCATTCCTCTGCAGACGTTGCAGCATAAAATCCAGAACAAGGCGGGAGGTCTTCACAACGGCCAGTGCTGCAGCGATGGCATCTGCAGGCTCCATGCTTGCAGTGCTATGGCGTTAGCGCAGCGCGGGGCTAGGGCTTGAATAATGGGATGCCTACCCACAGTGAGTGCACAGCTAGAAATGGTGTCGGCGGCGCAAAAAAAAGGGCGCGGAATGATGACATGCCTACCCACAGTGCAGCACTCAAAATGGTGCCTGCTGGGGGCTCCGGGAACTGTGGGATAGGTACCCATAGTGCAATGCTCGCTATGTCGACGCTTGCAAAAGTTGTAAGGACAGACACTGTCGACTTGCTGTGCTTTGTGGGGACGCACTAAATCGACTTTATAAAGTCTGCTTTAGAAAATCGAATTAAAGGAAATCGAACTAATGCTATAGTGAAGACATACCCCTAGTCACAATTCAGAACAGCTAATGGAAAATCATCAGAGACAACTGCAAACAATCGAAACGACTTGGAGGTGAAAAAGAACACCATAGCTTGCAAGAGATTGCCCTGGCTATGAATAAGGACAAAAGACTGTTTCAGTATAACAATATGTAGGGAAAGGCACCCTGTATCTATTCCCTAAGGAAACCTCTTAAGGAGTGAGGGGCTTTCATGAATATTTGGATCCTGGTTCTTGGGAAATCAGCCAGATCTACAACAGACTGAAGTCTGGGGGAAAGCCTAGTTTTATTATATAGGAAAGATAACTACTGATAACTTTCAACAGTTTTGACTGGACTTTCTCTGGACTGGATTTTTTAAAAGTGGAAGTCAAATCCCAGTGAGGTAACTAGAGAGGAGAATAAACACTGCCAAATTAAGTGTAAAAATGTAATAAAAAAAAGGCAAAATGGAGTTTTAAGAAAAGCTAACCAAAAAATCAAAGGGTAATAATAAAATGTTTTTAAATACATCAGAAGCAGGAAGCCTGCTAAACAACCAGTGGGGCCCCTGGGTGATAGAGATACAAAAGGAGCATTTAAAGACGATAAAGTGATTGCGGAGAAACTAAATGAATTCTTTGCTTCAGTCTTCATGGCTGAGGACGTTAAGGAGATTCCCAAACCTGAGCCCTCTTTTGTAGGTGACAAATCTGAGGAATTGTCACAGATGGAAGTGTTGCTAGAGGAGGTTTTGGAACTAATTGATAAACTTAACTGTAACAAGTCACCGGGACCAGACAGCATTCACCCAAGAGTTCTGAAAGAACTCAAATGTTAAATTGCGGAACTATTAACTATGGTTTGTAACCTGTCCTTTAAATCAGCTTCTGTACCCAATGACTGGAAGATAGCTAATGTAACGCCAATATTTAAAAAGGGCTCTAGAGGTGATCCCAGCAATTACAGACCAGTAAGTCTAACATCCGTACTGGGCAAATTAGTTGAAACAATAGTAAAGAATAAAATTGTCAGGCACATAGAAGAACATAAATTGTTGGGCAAAAGTCAACATGGTTTCTGTAAAGGGAAATCACGTCTTACTAATCTATTAGAGTTCTTTGAAGGGTCAACAAACATGTGGACAAGGGGATCCTGTGGACATAGTGTACTTAACTTCCAGGAAGCCTTTGACAAGGTCCCTCATCAAAGGCTCTTACGTAAATTAAGTTGCCATGGGATAAGAGGGAAGATCCTTTCTTGGATTGAGAATTGGTTAAAAGTCAGGGAACAAAAGGTAGGAATAAATGGTAAATTTTCAGAATGGAGAGGGGTAATTAGTGGTGTTCCACCAGGGTCAGTCCTAGGACCAATCCTATTCAACTTGTTCATAAATAATTTGGAGGAAGGGGGTAAACAGTGAGGTGGAAAAGTTTGCTGATGATACTAAACTGCTCAAAATAGTTAAGACCCAAGCAGACTTTGAAGAACTTCAAAAAAGATTTTACAAAACTAAGTGATTGGGCAACAAAATGGCAAATGAAATTTAATGTGGATAAATGTCAAGTAATGCACATTGGAAAAAATAACCCCAACTATACACACAGTATGATGGGGGCTAATTTAGCCACAACTAATTAGGAAAAAGATCTTGGAGTCATCATGGATAGTTCTCTGAAGATGTCCATGTAGTGTGCAGCAGCAGTCAAAAAACCAAACAGGATTTTAAGAATAATTTAAAAAAGAATAGAGAATAAGACAGAGAATATCTTATTGCCCTTATACAAATCCATGGAGCGTCTACATCTTGAATACCATGTACAAATGTGGTCTCCTCATCTCAAAAAGGATATACTGGCATTAGAAAAGGTTCAGAGAAGGGCAACTAAAATGATTAGGGGTTTGAAACGGGTCCAAAATGAGGAGAGATTAAAGAGACTAAGGGTATGTCTTCACTACAGGAGTAGGTCGATTTCCCTTAAGTCGATTTTCTAAAGTCTACTTTAGAAAATCGACTTAGTGTGTCCCCACAAAGGACAGCAGGTCGACAGTGGTCGACACTGTCTGTCCTTCAACTTTTGCAGGGGTCAACATAGCCCGCATTGCACTGTGGGTACGTTGCCCACAGTGCTGGGAGTGCCGGACCCCCCCGCCCGCCCAAGCAGCCCCGCGAACCCCCCCGCCCACCTGAGCAGCCACGCGCTGGACCCCCCGCTGGCCCGAGCAGCCCCGCGAACCCCCCCGCTCACCCAAGCAGCCCCGCGCCGGACCCCCGTGACCGCCCGAGCAGCTCCGCAAACTCCCCCGCCCGCCCAAGCAGCCCCGTGAGCCCCCCGCCCGCCCAAGCAGCCCCGCGCCGGACCCCCCGCCCGCCCGAGCAGCCCCGCGAACCCCCCCACTTGCCCAAGCAGCCCCCCGCCGGACCCCTCCGCCGGCCCGAGCAGCCCTGCGAATCCCCCCACTCGCCCAAGCAGCCCCGCGCCGGACCCCCTCGCCCGCCCGAGCAGCTCCGCGAACCCCCCCCCCGCCCACCCAAGCAGCCCCGCGAACCCCCCCGCCCAAGCAGCCCCGCGCCAGATCCCCCCACCCGCCCGAGCAGCTCCGCGAACCCCCCTGCCCGCCCAAGCAGCCCGGCACCGAACCCCCCCCGCCTGCCCAAGCAGCTCTGCGAACCCCCCCCCCCACCTGCCCAAGCAGCCCTGCGAACCCCCGCGCCTGCCCGAGCAGCCCAGCACCGGCTCCCCCCCCTCGGGCGGGGGGGTCCGGCGCAGGGCTGCTCGGGCGGGGGGGGAGGGGTCCGCGGAGCTGCTCGGAGGTCGGAGGTTTAAAGTCGTTTGCCTCCTCACTAGATAACAATGGACCTAGAGAGGTCAATTTTAGCGCTACTCCTCTCGTTTTGGAGGAGTACAAAAGTTGATTTTAAGAGCCCTTTAAATCGACTTTAATGGCATGGATGTGAGTATGGGTACATGTTTATTTCGACTTAACGTCGTTAAAGTCGACGTTAAGTCGTAGTGAAGACATGCCCTAAGACTTTTTAGCTTGGAAAAGAAGAGACTAAGGGGGGATATGATAGAGGTATATAAAATAATGAGTGGTGTGGAGGAAATGAATAAGGAAAAGTTATTTACTTGTTCCCATAATAGAAGAACTAGGGGCCACCCAATGAAATTAGTCGGCATCAGGTTTAAAATAAAAGGAAGTTCTTCTTTACACAGCGCACAGTCAACCTTTGGAACTCCTTGCCTGAGGAGGCCGTGAAGGCTAGAACTATAACGGGTTTAAAAGAGAATTGGATAAATTCATGGAGGTTAAGTCCATTAGCCAGGATGGGTAAATAATGGTGTCCCTAGACTCTGTTTGTCAGCAGGGGGTGATGGATGGCAGGAGAGAGATCATTTGATCATTACCTGTTAGGTTCACTCACTCCGGGGCACCTGGCATTGGCCACTGTTGGTAGACAAGATACTGGGCTAGATGGACCTTTGGTCTGACCCAGTACGGCCATTCTTAAATTCTTATGTTCTGCCCTGTTCTGATTAGCGGTGTGCTCCAATCCTCTCCCTCCCTCCCAGTTTCTTCACCTCATATTCGCCCCTGCCACCTGCTCCTCTTCTCCTCTTCTCCCCTACCCTGTCCTTCTCATCCAACTTCAGTTCCCCTTTCTTTCCATTTAGCTTATCCTCTCCTAATCAAACTCTCCATTCCCCCCAAACATAGCACAAACATTCTGTTTGCTGTCATTACACTTTTCACTCTGCTTGTGTGTCAGACTCCTTTCCCCACTTCTTTGTCTGACTTTGTCTGACATTTAGAATGTAAGCTGTCTGGGGCAGGGACTGTCTAATACTTTGCTGCTCTGTGTCTGTACAGTGCCTAGCAGAACAGGGCCCTCTTCTTGGTTGGGCCTTAGGAACTATAATAATAAACATGATTAATAAAAATGGGGAACAATTTCTTAGGCACTCAATATCTACCCTTATTTCAATGAGATAAAAGGAATGGGAGAGCTGTGGTCTACTGGACTGAGCCAGAGTGGGGGCTCAGAATATTAGAATTCTACCCCTCACCCTACTTTTGGATCACTGAATCTTGGTTTATACTTGGTCTTGGTTATATACCACCTGTAAAACTAGGCTAAGAATACTTACCTATCTTTGTACATTTTCTTTATATCTCCTTTACACTGCGTAAAGGGACCTTAGTGTAAATGCAAATCAGGCTGTGAAGTATTCCTCCCCCCCACAATTTTTCTTTAAAAAATATCTAGGTATTCCGCATGAAGTCCGCTTCATTAGACGCTTAGGAGTCAGGTAATGCCAAATTTAAGTTTACATTTACAACCTTAACTCTGGTCTTCTGCATGTGTGTATTTCAATACAGTCTGTGATGACATTATTGAGAAGTAATAAGTGATTGTGTCATTAAAGACCATATTTCAGTGAATACAATTGAGGGAACATTTCCTGACGTGGAATATTTATCCATGCAACTGTAACATTCTGTTAACCTAGTTTCATCAATGGAATTTAGAAACAAAATCAGTAACAATACTTATCCACATGTATTTCACCTCTGGTGTGTAAGTGCCTCATGCATGTGAGATCAATTCTTTTGGTCAGCAGTGTCTGCTGGGGCCATGCCTGCACTCCGGGACGGTGAGATGGAACCCTTCGTAATGTCTGCTTCTCTGACCTCTGTATAAACCAAACATTTTTGTGTAACTATTTAGTTAGGTGTTAGTGATAGTGGTAATCAGTGTAAATAATATTAGGTATAGGTTTGGCTTAAAAAACAAACATGCAAACATATTTTTCTTCTTAGAGTTAGGGATTTTTTTCCCCGGTACTGATATAGTCCTTTGGCTGAAGCAAAGTCTCTGGCTTCAAAAGCTTTTCATGCGATGCAGCTATGCTGTTAAATGATGATCATTTGAGGTGCCTTTTTAATGCCTCTGGGAAGAGCACATTCCAGACAGATGCCCTGTCTGTCATTCCTTCTCAAAAAGAATGCAGAAATCTAGAGAGCTTTGCTTGAAACATTTTCTTTTGGGCCATTCTATGAGGTCTGTCCCAGATCCAAGGATAAAGGAAACGCCTGGGCCCAAAGAGTTTTATCTGAGGCACATTCCAGTGAGCTCTGTTGGAACCCCGAGTTCCAAGACTCCTTCTAGAAAGATGACCCCACCTTAGGAGACCAGCAACACAACCATGTCCTCCTTCAAAAAATCTCCTAACAGTGGTAGGAAGGATGGGGCGGGCCTCCCAAGGGAGGTGTGGGAATCTGTCAAGGGAAGCACGATCTGTGTGCCTTTTTTTTCTGTTCCTCCATGGACCATAAAGACAGATTGCCCTCTTTGGATCCTAGCAGGAAGTAGCAAAGATCTCCTCACCTCACTCCCTTAAATGGTAAATTTCTTTGACATCTGGAATGAATCCCAATGACATTCCGTTGGAGACCAGTACTTGACCAATGGTGCCAAGAAACTTCAGGCTTCATCCAGTTCTGATTATGCAGTATTGGTGTCAGGTAATTTGATGACAATGACCTCGGCATCCATGACACCAGTGCTAAGACCCTCCATTCTACAGTTCTCAGGAGTGACCTTCTTTGCAGTACTGAGTGTCTGCTGATCCAGAATCACCTCTGCTCTACTATGTGGCCCAATACGGCACTGGCCACTGACACCACATGGTACTAAGCACCTTACTGGTAACATATTATTCAGCCTTGTTAGGGTAGCTCCACCCCTAAAGAAAGAATATTCCTTTTTTCCATCAGTCTCTTAACATAGGCTGAACATAGCCTCTGAACCATTCATCAGGGCCTCACTCTTACACCCCTTATTGGTCTGACAAAAAGTCTGGGACCTGTTATCTTACACACAGATCCTAGAGGGGTCTAGGTTCTAGAGGGGAGCATTCCCCATGGTACCATGGTACCCAGGGTCTCCTGTCCCTTTCCTATACAATGTCCAGGCCTGCTCCTACTGGACCCCTGAGGTATACAGCCTTCCAGAAAGCCATTTATCTACTGCCCTTTCTAGGATTAGATCTACAGAGGTATAAGGCTCAGGTGGCGCTCTGTCACACCAAGCGGCAAGATAAGCAGGTATCTGATGAAGAGCATTTACAGCAGTGGTTCTCAAACGTTTGTACTGGTGATCCCTTTCACTTAGCAAGCCTCTGAGTGAGACCCCCAACTTATATATAAAAAATACTTTTAAAGATATTTAACGCCATTATAAATGCTGGATGCAAAGCAGGGCTGAGGTGGAGGCTGACACTCATGACCTCCCCATGTAATAACCTCGCGACCCTGAGGAGTCCCTCCCCCCAGTTTGAGAACCCTTGATTTACAGCTTCATGAGGATATGATCCCAAAGGCTAACTCTCTGATCTCCCCAGATGAAACTGTAGAATGGAAGAATTATTACTTGTGTCTTTCTTGCAACATTCTTGCTAATCTTTGTGTTATGTGAAGGAGTAAATAACATTTTTTTATTCACTTTCTCCACTCCAGTCACAATTTTATAGACCTTTATCATATCTGCCCTTAGTTATCTCTTTTCCACGCTGAAAAGACCCAGTCTTTTTAATCACTTCTCATACGGAAGCTGTTCCATACTCCTAATTATTTTTGTTGTCCTCTCTGTATCTTTTCCAATTCTAATATATCTTTTTTGAGATGTGGTGATCAGATCTGCATGCAGTATTCAAGATGTGGGCATATCAGGGATTTATATAGAGGCATTAAGATATTTTCTTTCTTATCTATGTATTTCCTAATGGTCCCCAACATTCTGTTAACTTTTTTGATTGCTGCTGAATATTGGGTGGATGTTTTCAGAGAAATATCCATAATGACATCAATATCTCTTTCTTGAGTGGTAACAGTTAATTTAGATCCCATTATTTTGTATGCATAGTTGGGATTATGTCTTCCAATGTGAATTACTTTGCATTTAACATTCAACATTGAATTTTCATCTGCTATTTTGTTGCCCAATCACCCAGTTTTGTGAACTCCCTTTTTGACTCTTCGCAGTTTGCTTTAGACTGAAGTATTTTGAGTGATTTTGTATATTCTGCAAACTTTTCCACTTCTTGTTAACCCCTTTTTCCAGATTACTGATGAATATGTTGAATAGCGCTGTATAGATCCTTGCGGGCATTCCTATTTACCTCACTCCATTCTGAAAACTAACCATTTATTCCTGCCCTTTGTCTCATGTCTTTAACCTATTACTGATCCATGAGAGGACCTTCCCTCTTATCTCATGGCTTCTTACTTTACTTAAAAACCTTTGAGGGACCTTGTCCACATCCTTGTTGACCTGCTCAAAGAATTATAACAGATTGGTGAGACATGATTTCTCTTTAGCAAAGCCATATTGACACTTCCCCAACAAATTGTATTCAAATATGTGTCTGATTATTCTGTTCCTTACTATAGTTTCAACCAGCTTTCTTGGTACTGAAGTTAGGTTTACTGGCCTGTAATTGCTGGGATTGCCTCTGGAACCTTTATAAAAATTGGCGTCACATTAGCTATCCTCCAGTCATCTGATGCAGAATCAGATTTAAGTGGTAGGTTATATGCCACAGTTAGTAGTTCTGCAACTTCATATCTGAGTTCCTTCAAAACCCTTGGGTAAATACCATCTGGTCCTGATGATTTATTACTGTTTAATTTATTAATTTGTTCCAAAAGCTTTTCTATTGACACCTCAATGAATGGTTCAAGTGTCAGAATCTCCTTCAGATCCTGTGTAGTGAAGACTAAAGCAAATAATTCAATTAGCTTCTCCCCAAGGACCTTGTCCTCCCTGAATGCTCCGCCTGATCATCCAGTGGGCCCACTAGCAGTTTGGTAGGTTTCCTGCTTCTCAGTGTATTTAATTATTTTTTTTTGCTGTTAGTTTTTGAATCTTTTCCTAGCTGCTCTTCTTTTTCGGCCTGCCTAATTATACTTTTACACTTGATTTACCAGAATTTATGCTCCTTTCTATTTTCCTCAGTAGGATTTGACTTCCAATTTTTAAAGCATGCCTCTAACTACCTCTTTTACTGTGGTGTTTAGCCATGGTGGCATTTTGGGATCCTCTTGCACTTTTTAAAAAATGTGGGGTAGACATATAATTTGAGCCTGTATTATGGTGGTTTTAAAAAGGTTCCCATGCAACTTGCAGGCATTTCACACTTGTGACTGTTCCTTTGAATCTCCATTTAAGTAGCTACCTTCTAATTTTTGAGTAGTTCCTTTTCTGAAGTGAAATGCTTTTGTGGTGTGTTTCTTTGGTATTTTCCTCTGCCCCCAAGGCTATTATATTATTTAATTACATTATGGTTGCTATTACATAGTGGTTCATCTATATTCACTTCTTGAACCAGCTCTTGAGTTCCATTTAGGACTAAATCAAAAATTGCCTAGCACCTCGTGGGTTCTAGGACTAGTTGCTCCAAGAAGCAGTTGTAACATCTGGAATTATCTTTACCCTCCCCTCATTTTGGAAACCATCTTTATTTTCTAGGGGCCTGGAACTTCTTCATATCAGACCATTGGGTCTTGGATACCATGGAGGTGAAGTATTCCATACAATTTCAGATTCTTTCAGATGCCTCTTCCCCATTCTTCTTCAGTGAATCCTCTCACAAAAGACTGTTATAGCGAGAGGTAGACTCGCTTTCACATCTCGGAGCAGTGGAAGAAGGTCCTCTGGCATACAGAGGGGAAGCTTGTTGTGCTCAGTGCCTTCATCTGCTGATTCAAATTCAGGATGATAACTATAGTTCTGGAATCCCATACTTAGATCCCCAGGCCTTGTTTATGGCTCTCAACCTATTGAACGCGTATTTTCAGGTAACAATCCACCCAGCACACAGAAAATATATGAAATTCTAAGTAGGAAATTCCCTTTACCAACACATTTGTAGATGTAATCACCACACATACAAACAGGAAGTATCTCAGGTCTGGGTTGAGTAGGTCTAAGCCCAGGTTCTGTCATATGCCTTCTTCATTTCATTGAGACCAGAGATAATGTATGCCTTCCTACTCATCTCATTAATACTGAGGTCCCACGGAAGCTCAGACAGGACTATATAAAGATTATGATACTGCTAGTCAGGACAAGATGGTTCTGATACCCAGACCTGTAACTTCTCCTTACAGTCTGACACCCTTATTGCTTCTTCCTGACTTAATTTCCCAGAACAAGAGTAACAATCTGCATTTGGATCCTGCTTTGTTACACTTCACAGTGGATGCTGGCTGGCAAACCACCACTGAAAAGAGCTGCACTATGGAGGTATTCTAAATATTAGCTCAAAGCAGGAGGGACACAGCCAAGCCAAATAAATTCTCTGTTTGGGCACAGCAACACCACATAACTCCCTTGGAGACCGAGATTCTAGCTTTTATGGACTACCTGCTGACATTAAAGAGCCCAGGACTATCCATCAGCTCTATTAGAGTACACTTGGCAGTAGATCAACTGAACATGTCCTCCATTCAGGGCCATCCCATTTCCTCCCACCCTGAGGTACCTAGATTTCTTAAAAGTCTTATTCACGTTTTCCCCCAGTCATAACCTCTTCCCTGGGATCTCAGTGCAGTCCTAACTGGGTCAATAGCACTTTCCTTTGAAACACTTGCATTATGCTTGTGTTATCATTTGTCTGTGAAAATGGCTTTTTTAGTGGCAATCATATGAACTTAGAGAACAGGACAAACAAGCACTTATGGCTGACCCACATTTTATGCCATAAGGAGAAGCTCACCCTTAGACCCCATCCTCATTTTTTTTTTATCTAAGGTAATCTCAGACTTACATTTGAATCATATGATTAATTTGTCGTCTTTCCTTAATCCCACTCCTACCACGGGGGCCCCAGATTGCAAGCCCCGGGTATGCTGAAGGCTCCATCATTTCATCTGAATAGGACCAAATCTTTCAGAGTCTTCCTGAGACTGATTGTAGCTTTTGCAGGTAGGATGAAAGGTCAGGCAGTATCTACCCAGTGGGCATCTAAGTGGGTGTCTACTTTCATTATGGTTTGTTATGAGCTAGGCAGATTAAATTCTGCAATGTGAGTTAAACTCACTCCACTAGACCTTAGGCAGGAGAAGTGTACCCATCTCTGAAATCTGCAGGGTGGCTACCTGGAGATCAGTCCATATGTTTCATGACATTATTCCTTAGTTGAGGCATCAGAATGTGGTACTCATTTTGGCAGAGCTGTTCTGCAGGCCTTACTTAAATAGACCCTAACCATCTGCCTGTTACTCATAAAATTACTACTTGTGAGTCACCAGCAATAAAATATGTATGGACAATCACAGGAGATATCGGTTACTTACCCAGCAGTGTGATTCCTCGGGATGGTCATGCATATTGCATGACTCACTCTCCTTTCCCACCACTATGGAGTCTAGTAACACCTGGATTCTGTATTGGTGAATGAAGTGAGGGATGGTTAGGCCTGCTCCACCCCTTTGTACTTTTGGATGGGGTGGGGGCAAGGGCACTTAGGTACAGTAGGCTGACCATATTTCCTTTAGACAAAAACGGGACATTGGGATGGCAAAAACGGGACAGGGTGTGTGGGGGGGCCCATGGCCCCACCTGGGCCCCCCAGCACCAGGCAGGGGGGAGGCAGAGGGGGGTCGGGGGGGATAGATGGAGGAATAAGCAGAACAGGGATGGGGGATGAAGAGGATGGAGGGAGAGAGAGAAGGGGGGATGAGGGATGAAGATGATGGAGGGGACGGAGGGAGAGAAGGCACGAAGGTGAGAAGGGAGGATGGATGGATGAGAGAAGAGATGGGGGTAGGGAGCAGGGGGGATGGAGGAGGCAAGGGACAGCGAGAAGGAGGGATGGAGAGAAGGGAGATGGAAGAGGAGGCAGTGGACGGAGGGAGAGAGAGAAGGGAGGAAGGGAGGGATGGAGAAGGGGGATGGAGAGAAGGAAGAGAGGGATGGAGGGATAGAGAGAAGGGAGGAAGGAAGGGATGGAGGGATGGAGAAGTGGATAGAGAGAAGGGATGGAGGGAGTGAGAGGAGGCAGCGGACGGAGGGAGAGAGCAGGGAGGAAGGGAGGGATGGAGAAGGGGGATGGAGAGAAGGGAGGGATGGAGAGAAGGAGGGAAGAAGAAGGAATAGTGAGAAGAGGAGGCAGCGGGCAGTGGGCGGCGGGCAGCGGCGGGCGGCGGAGCTGTCCGGAGCCACAGCCGGGGGCCGAGCGCACCGGCGGGGGGGCTGCCGTCCGGGTTTTATGACCAGGGACAGCGGCTGGGCCTGCAGCATGGCCAGGGCAGCCTGTGGGGAAGGAATGGTGGCCGGAAAGGAAGGCGGCGAGGTGAGGAGAGCCGTGTGGGTCATTGTGGCAAATGGGATGGGTCTGGAGAGAAGAGGCGACGGGCTGCTAAGGCTGGAGGAGGAGGCGGCGGCAGCCTTACTCAACAGAAAAGCAGCTGAATGGAGAGACAGCTGGGCCCTGGCTTCCGGTTTGGTGGTGAGTGAGAGGGGCTGAGCTTGTTCCGAGTGGGTGGCAGCTCATAAAACCCGGCCGGCAGCCCGCCGGCGCGCTCGGCCCCCGGCTGCGGCTCCGGACAGCTCCGCTCTGCCATCGGCTTCAGTCCGCCGCCTGCTGCCTCCTCTTCTCACTATTCCTCCTTCTTCCCTCCTTCTCTCCATCCCTCCCTTCTCTCCATCCCCCTTCTCCATCCCTCCCTTCCTCCCTGCTCTCTCCCTCCGTCCGCTGCCTCCTCTCCCTACCTAAGGACAAGTATCAGATGTCAAAATCTCCAATGAGCGCAGTTTGCTCATCGGAGATTTTGACATCTGATACTTGTCCTTAGGTAGCAAGATTCTTCACCTAAGATCTTGGGAGTCCTGCACCTGCCCCAAAAACGGGACAAAATTGATATTTTTGACAAAAAGACGGGACGGTTCAAAAACATGAAAAAAACGGGACTGTCCCGTTCAAAACGGTACATATGGTCAGCCTAGTACAGGTGTTACTCCAATGGGCACTGCTGGTCAAAATAATCTGATCTCAAGTGCATAGGGCCCATGAACACCAAGCGTGGAATACACATGAACAACCCAGCTCAAAGAACTGCAGTGATTTTAGAGTAAGTAACCATTTTATCTTGCCAAAAGAGAAGTCCTAATCAAGGAGATTTCCATTGTCTTCATTCTTGCTTCCCTCTGTGGGAGCAAAACCTGAGGTCTGTGCCAGCTTTAGTGAATGAAAATTGAAACTTGAGCCTTAGATTTAATGATCTGACATTTACTATAAGTATATGAAATCTGAGTGTTGCTGAGAATAGTGGCATACACTATTCTCAGCCCCCTTCACCAGTCTGCTTTCACTTCTGAACCAGCTCAAACCCATGTTTTGCAATCAGCACCAGCAACTCAAAAAAGTAAAGTGGAAATCACCCACCACATTTTTTTCAAAGTAAATATCTTGCTAATTAATATCACTGACGGCAGAAAATAGTTTCTGCATTTTTCTTAAATGTTGTTTTGTTATTGGACATATTTGCAACCTAAGGAATGAAGTAATGCTTAATGTGTCTTAAAAAATAGGCCTGGGGCCTATTCATAGTTGGCATGGTGGGGAACAATTTCAGTTGAAGAGGATGGGGATGGTGCGCTGATGTTGTACATGATAAGATTGGGGAAAAGTACATTTTTCTGCATGTTTAAACTTTAAATTAGAAATGCAATCAAGTTAACAGGATGATTCATTCGGAAAACATCACTGTGAAGACAGTCCTGATTTATAAGTGGAACTGCCTTTTCTACTGTCACTCCCACAAAATTTAGACATATATCACATTCATAGTACATATCTTGTCTGAAAAGTGGTGTTCTTCCTCTCATTATTTTAACTGATGAGATTTATTTGTATTATATTTTATATATTGGTCCATTGCGGGCTGTGCTCTTGCTAGAGTTTGCAAGTAAGCAGAGATGGATGGGATCAGTAGTTGGATGGGAGACTACTATGGAAAATGCATTGTGCAGAAGGCAGTGATGTTGGTGACTCACTATGGTAGCAATTTTCCTTCTGATTCTTAACCAAACCCAGGGCCGGTTCTAGGCACCAGCTGACAAAGCACGTGCTTGGGCAGCACCTTCTAAGGGGCAATCTTGGGGGGAGGGGGGAGGGGGGAGGGCTCTGGGGTTTTTTGCTTGTTTTTTTACTTTGGAATGGCAAAGGAGAACACTCTTGTCTCCTGATGTCAAGGCTTTGTTTTCCTTCTTTGAGAGAATGGGCAGCAGCAAATCTCTCCAAGTAAGAGTTTGATTCCAAAATAATCCTAGGTAGGCAGAATGCTGCATTTCTGATTCAAAGGCTTCACATGCCCTCATTTACGAAAGATGCTTCCTTCAGTCACCATCAATTTAAACAACAGTGTAAGTCGTACATTCCTAGGGCTTGATTCAAAGCCCATTAAATTCAGTGGAAAGAATCTCACTTACTTCGATGGACTTTGAACAAGATCCCTGAGCTTATGTCCAAATACTGACAGGCAAGGATGAACGTAAAACTGAAGACTTACTGGTACAAGGGCCGGCTCTGGTCCCCAGGAGGGGTGGAGCCTCAGGCAGAAGGGGCAGTCAGCAACCTCCAGCCAGCCCTTCCACACTGCCTCACCTGTGCCAGCCAGGGCTCCAGCGGCAGCTGCGGCTGGAGCTCCAGGCCCTTTTAAATCGCCGTCCTCGGGTCAGTCGGTGGAGGGGGGGGAAGGAGAAACATTATTTAAAAAGCGCTGCCGCGGCAGGGTTTTAAAGTCAGCTGGGTGTACAGGTCGGTACTGGCAGCCACATTTTACTAGTGCTGACAGGTTTCCCTTAGAATCTGAGGGCTTGCCTACATGGTGCAGCAGTCAGCACTAATGTGTTGTGCATGAATTGGTCCATATAGACCCTGGTGGTGTCACTGAAGGTTCTCTAGTGAGCTTTAATGTAATGGTATCTGAAGCAGTAAACTGCACTTGGGATGGGAACCTTTCGTGCACACCAGCAGGGTCTACCCAGACCAGTTAATGCACCACACATTAGTGTGCTTTAAAAATCAGACTCCAGTAGTGTGTATTGCTGCACCATGGAGACAAGCCCTTAGAGACTGAACCACACTTCCTGGTGTCAGTGAAGCTCTGCTCCTTTATCTTGTCTTCCTGTGTATTTATACTCTTGATAGTTGTAGAAGTAAAGGTGTGACTATCTTCATTACCCTTCTAGTTGTGATTTTATATTAGCACATTATTTCTCCATTTGAACACCTGCAATTAAATTTATTACCTCATCGTCTTCCTTCCAGTTAATAGATATATTTTGGTAGATTTACATCACTTTTAAGTGCTCATTGGTAATACAAATAATTCTGGATGAGCTACATTCTATTTGGACTTGGATAGCTTTTCCCCAAAGGGTTGATTGAGTTGATTCATTACCTAAATACTTAGGTGCTCAAACTAGTTTTTCAGATTATTTTGTACATACTGTACATGCTGTATTTATTTATATCACTGGTTCTCAAACTATGGGGCGGGCCTCCCAAGGGAGGTGTGGGAATCTGTCAAGGGAAGCGCGATCTGTGTGCCTTTTTTTGTTGTTTTTTATGAGCTCTGGCCATCAGCCCTGTGTGGCTGGCACTCATGCAGAAGGGCAGTGCAGTCCCAGGAAGCTGGGAGATAAAGGGGACAGCCAGGCCCCCACCATCTGGGCTCAGACTCCCCTCCCATCCACCCTTCAATCTGTCATTGGAAGGGAGACGGGTGGGAGGTGGGGTGGGGCGGGGTTGTCAGCCTTGGAGTGGCAGCAGCAGCGCAGAAGTAAGGGTGGCAATGGGGTGCTAAATCTGCTGTGAAAAATGATATTGATTTTCACATTGCCACTCTTACTTCTGTGCTGCTGCTGGCACAGCACTGCCTTCAGAGCTGGGTGCCCGGCCAGCAGCTGCTGCTCTCCGCTCCGCCTTCAGAGCTGGGTAGGTACTTGTGTGTGTGTGTGTGTGTGTGTGTGTGTGTGTGTGTGTAAATGACTACAGACACTGAGAAGGGGGGTCCTGATCAAATAAGTTTGAGACCCTTGATGTATATAAAGATGATTTCCCACTGATGGCACGCAGTCCATCACAGGGAGGATAAGGTAAACCTGGTGTCCCCCCCCAGCTGAGATAACAGAGGCATAACTGACTACAGTGATACTGATATTGTAACTATCTGTAAAACATTTGAGCCACACAAACAGCGGGCCTTGCCTATGTCTGCTTGTAATCCGCATTTTAAGATCAAGGCTGTCTTATTGCCCAGCAGGCACAATCACAAAGAGGCTTGAATTGTCTTTGAGGGAAATTTTCCCATTTCACTCATAACTGGCTCTCAGAAGTTTTAGATCTTATTACAATGGCCTATTGTGTGCAGCAGATCCAGTCTTGGATCTGTACATTTCAAAGACGGTGCCGGCTCAATGCCCTGATGCTTACCATTTACATAAGGAAAAACACATTTTCGGGAAAAAAATCATTTACATGTTAGTTCAGAACATAAAACTACAAGCAACGTGAGTGCTCTCATTTACAGACAGGTTTCTCATAGTATAGGGGGAACAATCTCTAGATCGGCTTCAGTCTCTAGATCTGCTCAGAAGTTTTAGATCTTGGTTGATTTAACCAATACTGTGTTTGCTTGTAGGAAGTAATCAGAATAATACGATACAAGCCTTAGATTAAAACAGCCAAATTCGGTGCCGTCTTTCATCCCCACTGAAGTCAGTAGAGTTACATGGGGAGTAAGGGCTAAATTCAGAAAAAGGACCTCGGCGTTATAGTGCGGAGTAGTGCAATGACTAAGGCCTCGTCTACACTGCCACTTTACAACGCTGCAACGTTCTTGCGCGGGGTGTGAAAAAACACCCCCCTCAGCCCTCTGAGTTTCAGTGGTGTTAAGTGGCAGTGTAGACAATGTACCAACCCTGAGAACCGTGCTCCCAGTGCTGGGAGCCACTCCTGTCATGGAGGTGGTTTTATTACAGCAATGGGAGAACTCTCTTCCAGCACTGGTGCCGCAACTACACAGTCACATTAAAGCATTGTTGCGGCAACGCTGCCACAGCAGCACTTTCACATTGCTAGTGAAGACTTGGCCTAACTCCTAGCCACTCTGTCACCCACTGGAATCTTCAGCTCTGTGTTAGGTACTCAGGCTTTGCAACACGTTGTCTAAGAGGAGAGCTAGACTCCTTCTAGGGATTCACAGAAGTCAGTAAGCTGAGTGGGCAGTTACCTAAGCTATCCAGGAGTGAAATGCAGAGGAAAGCAGCAGAGTTTAGGGCCAAGATACATAAAGGTATGGAGGCACCTAACTTCTATTGATCTGGACTTTTAGGTGCCTGGTTGACTTCCTGGGGAGAGGTGCCTGTCTCCACCACATTTCCATCTATATAAACAAGAATGATAATGGGCTTATCTCATTTCTGAAGTGGTGTCAGAAATTCAGGGCTTTATTCTAATTACACTCAGTTGAATTCAGGAATGATTTCAGTGATGCCAGTGGAGTTTCAGTGCTTTAAATATGGTGCAAGTGAGGAGAATCTGGGCTAACGATCTCTTGAAGTAAGACCTGTTTGTTCAGCAGTAGTCAGGAGATAAATTCCCCTTCTCTGTAGCTAACTCATTACTGTTGCCAGATCTCATGATTGAAATTGCAAGCATCATGAGATTTGATATTTTGTTTTTAAGTCTCATCTCCTGAAGCAATATGATTAAATGAGAGCTACAGCTGTAATTTAAACTAAAATGTGAGTTTCTAGCCCTTATGCTTGCAGGGAAAAAAAACCCTGAATAACTGAAGTGTAGTGAAACTAGGTTAAAGGTAACTTCCCTCACTTGTTAAAGTGCACCTTCATCTTTGGAAGCATCTCTGTCTAGCTATCATAAGTAAGAGAGAAGGATTGATTAACTGTAGTTTCTGGGAGTGTAATAACTTGATTTTGGTCTATATAGTTATCTGTCTCTGAATTTTAGGGAGAGATTAATAATATCTGAGAAATATAACAACATATTGTCAGTATAAGAATTAATTTACATTTTTAACAGGCTCTATCAATATGCTCTGAGTGCAGTTGTAGGAGGATATGAGTGGAGTCCTGGCTCTATTGAAATTAGTTGCAAGATTTGCATTGACTTCACTGGAGTTGGGATTTCACCCTTTATTGCTAGAGCAAATAGACAAGGGACATCCCTTTGCATCTTCTTCATAGTTCTGTGGTTAACTAGCATTCTCATTAAACTGGCATGCCAAAACAGTGGCTGAATAATGATATTCTGGCATAAATATACATTTTATATAATTCCAGATTCATGACTCATTCTCTTAGTTCAAAGTTTCTTTCTCTTTCTTTCTCTTTCTCTTTCTTTTTCTTTTTCTTTCTTTCTTTCTCCCATCTAATTCTCTTTGAAGCAGGAACAGTGTTGCTGGCCATAATACAACCTGTTCACTGTGCATTGTTTTCCCACATAACTCTGACATATAAGCCAAGATACAAAAGAAAACAATTCTTAAAAGGACTCCCAATCACACTGGTAGTAAATATCTCCCCCTTTCCGTGAGACGTCTAACCAGCCTCACCTACTGTTTGTAGGCATCTTGCAGACTGTTGTGTGACTGACATCCATCCTCCTCCACTGCCATGCCAAAACAGTGAATAAACAATGGCATAGACTGGCACAGGGATACATTTTCATAACTGTGAAAAATGAGAATTTCATGGATGGCATGACTCAACCTCCCACTTCAAAGGTTTGTTAACTGAAGTCTTTGTTATGCCAGATTGTGCCCAACCCTATGCGGGTTGGGCACAAGCAGTTTATCCTCCCTTGTGCATTTGTGTAGGGGCCAGGCACTGTTTCTGTCAGGACCATTAGCATTTTCCTTCCCTATCATTGCTGGGGATGGAGGCAGCCTGTAGGGGGACCAGCAGAACTGAACTAAGAACATAAGAAAGGCCATGCTGGGTCAGACCAATGGTCCATCTAGCCCAGTATCCTGTCTACCAACAGTGGCCAATGCCAGGTGCCCTGGAATGAATGAACCTAACAGGTAATGATCAAGTCATCTGTCTCCTGCCGTCCATCACCACTATCTGACAAACAGAGTCTAGGGACACCATTTCTTACCCATCCTGGCTAATAGCCATTAATGGACTTAACCTCCATGAATTTATCCAGTTCTCTTTTAAACCCTGTTATAGTCCTAGCCTTCACAGCCTCCTCTGGCAAGGAGTTCCAAAGGTTGACTGTGCGCTGTGTGAAGAACTTCCTTTTATTTGTTTTAAACCTGCTGCCCACTAATTTCATTGGGTGGCCCCTAGTTCTTCTATTATGGGAACAAGTAAATAACTTTTCCTTATTCACTTTCTCCTTACCACTCATAATTTTATATATCTCTATCATATCCCCCCTTAGTCTCCTCTTTTCCAAGCTAAAAAGTCCTAGCCTCTTTAATCTCTCCTCATATGAGACCCGTTCCAAACCCCTAATCATTTTAGTTGCCCTTCTCTGAACCTTTTCTAATGCCAATATATCCTTTTTGAGACTGTACTTGATTTGTAGTGCTAGTCAGGAATTTGTCAGCTGTAAACCTTGGATAAAATGCAGTATGTTGTACAGACCAATGATGCCTGATACCCTCACAAAGTTGACCGCACAATGCCCTTTCATTGACTTTGAACGGAATTACATCAACTCCACCTGACAGAGTGATAGGATGGATCAGTCTGAAGTCAATAGAGCAACATCAAGTCTTGATAACCAATTGTATTGCTCTGTTCAATGAGCAACACAATTGGTTATCGAGACTTGATGTTGCTCTATTGACTTCAGACTGATCCATGCTATCAAATGTAAATAACATAGTTACTACAGCCATAATGAATTACCACTATACCATGCTAATGATGTGGTCTGTCACCAGATTCCTGAAGGAAATTTCCTTGTACTTTATATTGGTGCATAGTAACTGTAGTTTTAGTATATGGCTGCAGTTAGAGCAGGCATTTATTATCTTCTCTTCTATTTCATTCTCCATTGTCCCAGTTTCCTGGATTCCGAAACTTTCATAGTTGAAAATTTGTGTTTTCAGCACTGTCTGCCCATGTAGTTTCAAGCCATATTAATTTGCACTATTATCTACTTGGCTACTAAATGGATTTCATGTGTTCTCATAGCACAGCATTCAACACAAACTTAACATAATATCATATGATATTTAGTAGGGCTGATGTCCAATCACTGGTGTCACAACACTTATGACAGGGAAGTCATATCAGTTTAAAGTATGTTACACCAGGACAGGAGAAGTCATAATAGGTATGACAACTTAAGAGAAACTGATGTATAGGTGATGACCATGAACCTTATGAATTCTGTTTGATATTATGAACTCTCCATATATATCTATGTCAAACTACAAACTTCATTTTGATTGTGCCTTCTCTGCTGTATTTGTACTGGCTGGGCCACCACTTCCCGCAGCTCTACTGGTCAGGAACAGCGAACCGCGGCTATTGGGTGGGTACGCGCGTGGCCGTACCAGCAGATGCTCATGTAAAAAAAGCAGCTCGCAGCCCACTAGGGTTTACCCTGAACAAGCCACAAACCAAGTTTAGGAACCCTTCATTTAGATAATGGCATAGAGAGCACACTTACAATGTTTGTGGCTGCTACCAAACTGGAAGGGGTTGCAAACATTTTGGAGGACAGGATGAGAATTCAAAATGATCTTGACAAACTGGAGAAAAGGTCTGAAATAAATAGGATGAAATTCAATAAGAACAAATGCAAAGTACTCCATTTAGGATGAAATAATCAATCGCACAAATGACTGCTTATGAAGGAGGACTGCAGAAAAGGATCTAGGGATTATAGAGAATTGCAAACTAAATATGAGTCAACAATGTAATACTGTTGAAAAAAAAGCGAATGGCATTCTGGGGTGTGTTAGCAGGAGTGTTGTAAGCAAGACATGAGAAGTAACTCCTCCACTTTACTCAGCATTGATAGGTCTCAAATGGAGTAGTGTGTCCACTTCTGGGCATCACTCTTTGGGAAAGATTTGGACAAGCTGGAAAAAGTTCAGAGGAGAGCAACAAAACGGATTAAAGGTCTAGAAAACACAATCTCGGAGGAAAGGCTGAAAAAAACTGGGTTTGTTTAACCTGAGAAGAGAAGAAGAGCGGGGAACAGGATCATAGTCTTCAAGTATATAAAGGGTTGCTAAAGGTCTCCTTATCCACTGAGGGCAGGGGAAGAAGCAATGGGTTTAAACTGAAGCAAAGGAGATTTATGTTAGACATTAGGAAAAACTTCCTAACTGCAAGAGTAGTTAAATACTGGAACAATCTACCTAGGGATGATGTGTAATCTCCATCTATGGAGGTTTTAAAGAAAAAGGTTAGACAAACTTCGGCCAAGGATGTCTAGATCAGTGGTTCTCAAACTGTGGGTTGGGACCCCAAAGTGGGTCGTGACCCCATTTTTAATGGGGTCACCAGGGCTAGAGTTCAACTTGCTGGGGCCTGGGGCTGAAGATGAAGCCCAAGCCCCACCGCCCAGGGCCAAAGTCTGAGCCCCACCACCCAGGACTAAAGCCAAAGTTTGAGCGCCACCACCTGCGGCCAAAGCCCAAAGATTTCAGTCTTGGATGGCAGGGCTCAGGTTCCAGTCCCCCCGCCTGGAGCTGAAGCCCTCGGGCTTTTTGGTTTTGTCTTTCCCCTCCCCCACCTGCGGTGGGCTCATGGTTCAGTCCTTCCTTGTGGGGTTGTGTAGTAATTTTTGTTGTCAGAAGAGGGTCGCAGTGCAATGAAAATTTAGAACCCCAGTCTAGATAATACTTGGTCCTCCCTCAGTGCAAGGGACTGAACTAGATGATCTGTGAAGGCTCCGTCCACTCCTACATTTCTATGATTCTCATACAATGACATTCATTTTGTAGCTTTGGTAATTAATCACGCTGACTTTGCTCCTAAGGTTTATGACATTCCTAGATCTCAAAGAGTGAATTACAGCTTTATAATATATGAGGACTTTTTATAGCCCTGTAAATGAGAAACTTTTATAGTCTCACATTTTGCAATATGGTTTCAGGAAGTGCAATGATGCAACTGTGCCTAAATAATTTTAGAATAATCCCTATATGTCATGGTAGAGACTGATGCTGTGGTTCCAGGCAGCAGCACCATGACGTGGAATATCATAGGTTTGCTTAATGTTCAGTGTGTATATTTTTAAAATTTCAGTTCAGTTCTATGCATTGGGCTTATCTTCTTAAAGCCTATAATACTATCTGATTGCAAAAATGGCTGCCAGGTTTTAAATGCTTATTTCGAAACAAACTATGGCCCATTTAATATTCCTCCACGGCTGAGCAAAGCGTTACAAGGTTGCAGGGCAGAGCAGGAAGCTGCCTTTGCAAAGCAACCGCTACTCTCCTGCACAGGTGAGCAGGGATGGGTGGGCAAGAGCTGGGAACTGGCCACTGGGAGCTGGGGGACACAAATTGAATCAACTACAGGGCTGCTACTAGGTCTGTTCCACAAGAGCTGGGGGAAAACGGGGGAGCAGATTTTTACTGAGTCACAAGCTGCTTCCTAGTCTGCTCTTGAGGCAGCACAGCTTTGTGCTGTTCCTACGGTGACCAGATGTCCCAATTTGATAGGGACACTCCCGATTTTTGGGTCTTTTTCTTATATAGGCTCCTATTCTCCCCCCCCCATCCTTCCTCCACTCCCTGTCCCGATTTTTCACACTTGCTGTCTGGTCACCCTAGTTGTTCCATACATTGGACTTGTGGCAAAGCCACATGTTAGCCTTCAGAATGGGTCAGTTATCTCCCTGCGGCATAAAATCTCAAACTCAGGTGGCTTTCTGGATTTTTCTTGGATTTTAGAAGGCTCAGAAACAGTCATTCTCCAAATGTATATTCAACAATAGGGCAACATTTAAAAAAACCCAACCATTGTACCACTACCATATGTCTGAGTAAAATATATGACTGCACACAAATATATGACTGGACATGGAAACACTAGTTTGCTCGAGCCATTCTGTGTTTGCATACACAGTTACCTATCTGTGCCCACACATGCATAACTCTTGGTTGTCTATTTTTTGAAAATCTAGCCTTAGGTCTCTTGGTTGGTCCTGCAGTACTATTAGAAGAAACGAAACGCATCCAAATTGTCTATGGTATAATGCCTACAATTGTTTGTTAAGCTTTGATGACACGTGTGCTGGTGTGGGTTACTCTGTCACCAGAAAAACTTGAAATATATAGGCACATCTCCTATCCTCGAGTTAGGTTTAGTTTATTATATACATGACTGCTGTATTATATGCATGTATACAATATAATTACCTATAGAATGTGCCTGGTTTTCATGGATTCACCCATCACTGCTTGTTCCGGTTGATCTGTAATAGGGCAACAGAGGATTTGTTGACCCAGGCAAATCCTTGGGTAGTGGAGTATAGCCAGTATAGTCAGCTCCATACCCCACCTTACTAATTACTCTGCCTAAGGGATATATCAGGGGCAGGACAAAGCACATGTCACTCTACCAGATCTTCAGCTAAGGCAGTGTCAGGCTGCAGCCAGAGTATTTTAGAGCTGCTCTGAGACTGCTCTCAGTTATTCCAGATGCTGTTTCATCTCCCAGACAGCTCAGGATTGGGAGGATGGAAAGGGTGATTTAGAGTAAACTTGACACAGCTAAAGATAAAAAGCCTTATAATTTCCAAACAAGTTGAAATTGGTGTATCATATATATTGGCTCATTTGATTGGAATATATGCCAAAATATCTTTGCTTTAATGAGTTTCTGTTTGTTTATGGGGGGGTTTTTTGGTACAGAAATTAATGATGAACAATATGAGTGTAATTAAATGTGGGGTTTCATTTTGTGCTTCAGTCATAAAAGATTACCTGCATATAGGCGCTCTTTCTTTCCATGTCATAACATAGACAATATTTAGTGCATATATTGGAAATAAAGAAAAAGTGGCATATTAGCTCTGTTTCCCCAGGTTAATTGCAGAAACTATTGGGCCAATTCTTGTTGAAAACATTCTAAGGACCAAACTTTGCCTTTACATGTATGTGCCTCTGAATTCAAAGGAAGTTGCATATGTATTTCTGAACATGGAATCTGGACCACTGGAAGCATACTTTTTTTTTTTCTGCTTACGTATATCCTCCCTATGGGCCTGATCCAAAGCCACCTGAAATCAGTGGAAAGATTCCTAATGTCTGCAGTGGGCTTTGGATTAGAGCCGATCAGGAGTTTAATGAACTGTTTTCTCACTGAAAATGTGGATTCTGCAAAATGGTTGGGTTCACCAAATTTCTCGACTCAAAACATTTTTTGAAAAAAGCTTTGAAATTGTTCAAATGAAACATTCTGGTTTTCTGGTTCAAAGCAACTTTTGTTTAGAAAAAATAAGTAATTAGATTTAAGATTAGCAGCCGTGTTAGTCTGGATCCATAAATATGATGAGGAATACTTGTGGCACTTTACAGAATAACCAGTTTATTTCAGCATAAGCCCACAAAAGCTTATGCTGAAATAAACTGGTTAGTTTCTAAGGTGCCACAAGTATTCCTTGTCATATTTAAGTAATTAGAGTAACTTTTTTTAAATGGCATAGTTGAAAGGACTTTTTAAAATTATAAAAGCAAAACATTTTAATTGACACAAACTTTTTTATTTATTTATTTATTTTAAATGTTCAGTGTGCAAAGATTTTTGACTTTTGTCCTGATTTGGGAAGGGAAATTTTCATAGTACAGGATAATCATTTCTGGTCCAAGTCTGCTTTAGATCAGGCTTTTAGTGACAGCATAAGGGGTGAAAGTTTTTTAAGAAGTTGCTCAGAAATGTCAGAGGTTTATCTCCTGGTCATGTTTCCTGCTTAAGTCAGCTGTAATTTCCTTTGCACTTAATTCAGTATGCTCAAGAAGACCACAATTCTTTCTCAATATTGCATGATACCTGTTGTGAAAACCCCCAGCTAGCTCATTTGCTGTCACCAGAGTAGAGAAGAGTTGATAACACAAATCTGTCAACACTCCCTGCCAGGCTGCTAATGGGTCTTATTAGCATTCAGCTGTTAAGTATACTTCTGATGGGCAGATGTTTGTGTCCTCACTGCATTGCAGGATAAAGTAGGTGGTCTTCCAGCTATGACTAAATATAACCTGAAATACATCAGCATACTGTCTGATAAAATGATTACTGTAGACTGTCCTTCAAACTTCTATAAAGTATGTGTTGCAGAGGAACTTCTAATCTTCATGGAGCTCTTTTTTAAAAAAACCTGTTGATAAACAAAGTTGTTTCATTTTCTCCACTGCCGTGAAACATTTCTATATAGATGCTTTATAAATACATCTCAAATTAAATTTAGATTAGAAATGGCATGAGTCACTGAAGTTGGATCCAAGACTGATATCCAAATCTGAACTTTCCCTCAATCCAAATGTTTTTGTAATGAGCCGTTGTAACAAAGTTGCCACCCCTACATGCCCCCTTGTGGTCAGATGTGGTACACGTGCCTCAGTTTCCCCCCAGCACTGTCCCTTGGCCTACTCTGGATCTAGGAGTCACCCTGCCACCTAACCAGGCCACTTTATGGAGTCTAGCCCTTTCCAGGGCTACAGAGCCCTTTATCAAAGGACAACAAAAATGGATACAAAGCAATGGGCTCAGCAGGTATGCCTGTGTTGTTAGTGCTGCTACTGTTGCTCCTCCTCCTCCTCCCTGGTTAGATCAGTCCCCCGACCCAGGAGCTGCCACACTCCACCCCTCACTCAAGAATTCTAGCAGGCTCCAACTCATGAGGGCCCCTGCCTGAGCCAGGCTTTCAACTAATCCCGGAAGCAGCCAGTCTGGCCCTTTATTCCCCCCCCCCCCTTATTCCTTCTCAGCCTTCTTTTCAGGCTGTTTCCTAGAGAGAGGGCACGTTCCACCTTCTCTCCTTTGGCGGAGACCCAAACTGGAGACAAACTGTCCTCTCCTCCCAGCAGGGCTTTATTTATTTATTTCTATGTAGGCCTGGCTCATCTGCCAGGCACACCCAGACTGGTTAATTGGCCTCTGAGGCCCATATTACCCTTTCATAAGCTGTATGGAGTAAATACCCCATCATCGCCATGGTACACACACACATCATGTGGTTCTGAACTGGGGGGCTTCTGCACCAAAACAAAGTTCAGCTGAACAACTGGAGAACTTCTTTAACTGCAAGTAAGTTACAAGCTATAATTACTGCTGGAGCTAACTACTAGAAGGAGACATGACCACATGCACTGAGCCAGTGGATTATATTCAGATATGATGCTCTCTTTTGCGCTTGAAATATGTTTTTTTTTTCCTGGATCCATTTTGAAACATTCTCAAACTCTGGGGGAGACAAAAGATTGGATTTGGGCCTTCAGTTTAAGTCCGTCTGCATTTTAAATCTATTCAGCAGACAATTTATATAAGAGAATACAGATAGAGAGACTATGAATATACTTGTCTAACTCTATAGCACATGAAATCAGCCTCCCTTCATTGTTTGTTATTACAACATGGAAGTTATTCTAACAATATTTTGATGTTATGAGCTAACACCGTGCACCTGCACTTTGTCATGTCTAAGGTTTGGCATTTGTAATTTTTCACATTGCTTTCAAGTGCTGCACTCAAATACCTACCTGAATTGTGCCGGGAAAAGCTGCACACAACATTTCAGAGGCAAGGTTCTGGCCTTCTTGAACATGTGTCTCTAGAGTTGTATTATCCCTTATGTGGTCTGAAAATAGAGAATTCCAAGACAGGCCCAGGACTGCTATTATGGGTAAGCAAGTATCACAGAGACTGTGACCACCTACTAGCAATCCTTTGAGGGGAATCCAAGCCTCTGCGCTCTGGAAACCCAGCATGCTTGAAGATCCCGGTCTGAACCCAGCCACTGCCCCAATTTCAGTGTCACCTGACATGTTCTCGCAGTGCTGAGCTTCTATCTGGCGCACTTCTGCCACACTATTCCCTTGTCATTTCACATGCCGCTGAGGCTTTTCCACTCTTTTCCACCCATACCTTTGCTGGGTAGCATAAGAAAATAAGAACTGTCATAGTGGGTCATACCAGTAGGTCATCTAACCCAGGTAACAGCTAATTTGGAACCTTCCATTATATATGTGTAGTTGGGATATTATTATCCAATGTGCATTACTTTGCACTTATCAATGTAGAATTTCATCTGCCATTTTGTTGCCCAATCATTCAATTTTGTGAGACTCCCCCCCTGTAACTCTTCACAGAGTCAACTTTGCATTCGACTATCTTGAATAATTTTGTATCATCTGCAAACTTTGCCACTTCACTGTTCACTCCCCTTTCCATATCATTAATGATATGTCACAGTACAGATCCCAGAGGGACTCCCACTGTTTATCTCTCTTCGTTGTGGAAACTAACCATTTACTCCTATCTTTTCTTTCCTATCTTTTAACTTCCAGATTCTTCCCTGTTATCCCATGACTACTTAGCTTCCCTTTGAGCCGGGGTTCTCAAACTAGAGGTCAGGACCCCTCAGGGGGTCGCAAGGATATTACATGAAAGGTCACGAGCTGTCAGCCTCCACCACAAACCCCCTTTGCTTCCAGTATTTATCATGGCATTAAATATAGAAAAAAGTGTTTTTAATTTATAAGGGGAGGGGTTCACACTCAGAGGCTTGGTATGTGAAAGGAGTCAACAGCAGAAACGTTTGAGAACCACTGCCTAAGAGCCTTCGGTAGGTGACCTGTTCATAGGCTTTCTGAAAATCCGAGTACACTATACTGATTAGATCATCCTAATCCACATACTTGTTGACACCTGAAAAAATTCTAGTGGATTGGTGAGACATGACTTCCCTTTACAAAAGTCATGTTGACCCTTTCCCAACAAATCAAATTTATCTGTGTCTGATAATTCTGTTCTTTTTTTATAATTTCTACCAATTTTCTTGGTACTTAAATTAGATTTAACAAAGTCCTGTGGCACCTTAATGACTAACTATAAAGTTTTGAAGCATAAGCTTTCGTGGGCTAATACCCACTTCGTCGGATGCAAGCAGTGGAAGCTTCCACTGCTTGCATCCGACGAAGTGGGTATTAGCCCACGAAAGCTTATGCTTCAAAACTTTATAGTTAGTCTTTAAGGTGCCACAGGACTTTGTTACCTCTGCTATTCCAGACTAACACGGCTACCTCTCTGAAATTAGATTTAGTGACTTGTAATTGCCAGGATTGCCGCTACAGACTTTTAAAAAAAATCAGTCACAAAACAGGAAATGTAGGTTCCCATGGGGCCTATTTAAAGTAATCACAGTCCTTCACTGCTGCCACTGACCATGCCTCTTCAGTCTTATAACAAGTATGGGGGAGTGTTCCGAAATAGAGGGAAGCTTCTGAGATGAGGCAGAGGGTGATGGTTGTCAGATGGGTTTTCTGAGGTAGGACTGGTGAGTGCTTGTGTGTATGTGAGGGTGTTTCTGAGCTGGGAGGGGAGATTGGAAGGCAGGGAGCTGAGGGGGTCTGGGGAAATTCTGAGGGGGCTATTTAAACTCATAGATTTTAAGGTATGGGTGAATTGGTGGTGTGAGGAAGAGGGTCAGAGAATAGGGTGAGACTGTAGAATAACGGCTAGTCTGTGGAGGGACGTTGATGCCACAGTTAGAGGTCTAGCTGAACGTGTGGTCCCCTCTGAGTGCACCCTCTCAGGTGCCAGCTCTTGTGCTTTTACATAAGAACATAAGAACGGCCATACTGGGTCAGACCAAAGGTCCATCTAGCCCAGCATCCTGTCTACCGACAGTGGCCAATGCCAGGTGCCCCGGAGTGAGTGAACCTAACAGGTATGATCGAGCGATCTCTCTCCTGCCATCCATCACCCCCCTCTGACAGACAGAGGCTAGGGACACCATTCATTACCCATCCCGGCTAATAGCCATTTATGGACTTAGCCTCCATGAATTTATCCAGCTCTCTTTTAAACCCTGTTATAGTCCTAGCCTTCACAGCCTCCTCAGGTAAGGAGTTCCACAGGTTGACTGTGCGCTGTGTGAAGAAGAACTTCCTTTTATTTGTTTTAAACCTGCTGTACGCCAATTTCATTGAGTGGCCCCTAGTTCTTCTATTTTGGGAACAAGTAAATAACTTTTCCTTATCTACTTCCTCCACACCACTCATAATTTTATATACCTCTATCATGTCCCCCCTTAGTCTCCTCTTTTCCAAGCTAAAAAGTCCTAGCCTCTTTAATCTCTCTTCATATGGGACCCGTTCCAAACCCCTAATCATTTTAGTTGCCCTTCTCTGAACCTTTTCTAGTGCCAGTATATCCTTTTTGAGATTATGTCTTCTGGGGTGAAATTCCACAGATCTCTTACTCCTAGATTGGACTATGGGCTACAGTACTCTGTATATCAACTGTGCTTACTTTGCAGATCCAACTGAGTTTGGTACCCTCAGTTCTTCCCTTTATGTCTAGTAATGAGTAGAATGGCCACACAGCTTTCTTAAACCAAAGCAGTGTTTAGTCTTAACAGTAGGAACAAAGCATTTAGATAAAAGGATTCTAAAAGTGCAGTCTATACACATCTTACCTGGAGGCTTACCATCCCCTGATGGAAGCCTAGGACGTCATAATTTCTTCAGACACTCCAGTGAGTCTCTGCATGTGCCAGGTTCCCCCCCCCCTCCCCTCAAACAGCTCTCCAACTGCTTCCCCTCTACAGAGAATTACTTTTTATCCAGCCAGAGTTCTTTATTCTCGCCGCTCCTGGGCTTTTTGCCCCAGCAGTCCAAAACCAGTTGGTAGGCTCAGTGGGAAGTTGAGGCAGTCTCCCCAACGGCATTGGCTCTCCCACTGTCCCATAACAACCTCAAGGGTTTGCTGAAGGGTGTCTTATCTCAAATCACCATTTTGCCATGTTGATTTTTTCTCAATCTCCTGTTGATTTAATCCAATACAATTAGAAAACGATCCAATATTTAACCCAATATAGTCCTAACAGTAATAACCAGGTCAACATAATGTTTATAAATTATTGCAGAGCAGCTCTGTGTACATCACTGCTGGGGCTAGGAGAGACTAGTGAAGAGATAGCAGAGGGATTAATAGTAGTTTTCCCACTCTGACCTTTTCTGTAAAGTGTCCTAATTTTTTTCATTTTGAAAGGGGAGGAAGGAGGGAGCGAGACATGGATGCTCTTTATCTTACTGTTTTTCCACTCACCTCTGTTATCACTCAGTACAATTCTTCCAAGTGACAACCACCAGCCACGTTATCCCAGTTTTTTCATGAAACTAAATTATGATCAGCCTGCAGAGGACGGTGGGAGGTGATAGGATGGAGGAGGTGCAGCTTGTAACTTGCAGCCACACCAGTTATTCTGGGCCCTAGAAACAACTAGGCGCTGCTGCCAATTTCTAATTTTCCCCAGCAAAACCAGTTTACTAATATTCCCACAATCTTGGAAAAAGAAAAGAAGCCTGGCTTTAGAAGTGTAATGAGTGCCCGCTATGAAACAAGGAAGAGGCCAGAATCTAGTTCCTGGCACTTAATGTTCTTAAAGAAACCTAGATATGGTGATGCTGAGCATCATTAAACCTAACTTTTAGGCATCAAGAACATCACTGGGGTTCACAAAGCTGAGTGTGGTGCGCTGGCTCCCTATAGAATGAATGGGGAAAGACAGACACCTCAGAATGGGATTCACAAAACCTTGCCTAAGATAGCCAAGGAGAGCTGCCAAGGCAAGGGGTGTGTGCTAAGCCCTGCCCCTCTCAAGGAGTTCAGCACCTAAGTCTGGGCTGCAGCGGAGGACAGGGGGAGAGAAGGGTGTCTCCCTCAGCTTGGCATTCTGAACTGCAAACCATCTTGTGGTGTTAGGTGCCTACAACCTTTATGCAGGAAGCCGCCACTGGCAGCAAACTTCCCTCATAACCTCTAGCCCAGTTGTTAGAGCACTCAGGAAGTACCTGGAAGACCTCCAGTATAAGTCCCCTCTCTCCTCCTGGGTGGGAGAAGGGATTTGAATAGGGCTTTGCTCCCTCTCAGCTGGGTGCCCTAATCTATGGGTAGCTGTGGCAGAATTTGATTTTTATATTTTTTTATAATTGATGAATAGTATTGATGTTTGTTTTTAATACTTTTTATTAGATTTGTATCAATGCCCATATTCACAGTTGTGTGGAATTATGGGGGAAGGGTACGACAATTAATTACAGTAGGCATTAAGATTCAAAAAGTTAAAAGCTTTACAAACTACTAAAATATGAACTATCAACATCACATGTCAAAATGTACACAATAAATATCCTTAAATCAACAAATCAGACTTTTTTTTAGCATTCATTCTCTAGTTCATTTGTAACAAGCCTAATTCAAAAGTCTAAATCACTGAATTTTGACTCAATGTTCTCAATCTAATTTTTTTTTAACTTTGGCTATCTGCAAATTTCTATTTTGATTGATGGAAATATTTTTTGTTTGTGTATGGTGAAATCAATGTTTACGGACTCTGATCAATAAAAATCGAATCCTTCCAAGTTTAAGTGTACTATATTCTGAGGAATACCACTATTCATCCTTTTCATTGGTCTGCCATTATTTTCACCTTGTTCTATTAATGGCAGTTATCTGATAAAAGAAAACAATGAGGTAGAAACAACCTCACCAGATGTTGAGCAACGGCTATAGTCTTTACTATTTCACTGTTGAATGGTTACTTCCATCAAGGTTGTGAAAGATCTTGATGACACAAAAATCAAGCGGTGAATAAATGGACCATTAAAAAATATGGAAGACATAAATTCTTGTTGTGTGTGAAAGCACAAAAGAGCAAAGGGAGTATTTTCATTACATTTTATTATTCAGCAAGGACCTACATCTGTTTCCAGTTTGCACTGATTATTGACACATCTGGATATTTGGCCTTAGGAACTTCAAGTTGCTGTTATGGCATTATTCTCCAAATCAGCTTTTCAGACCACCCAGAAAATAATACAGCAAATGCTGTGAGAAGGTTGTGATATTTGTAATAAGATTGCCTTTTGGCATCAAGAAGTATTGTACAAATGGGATTCTGTCATTGTGCGTTTTGTACATTACAATTTTGCATTTTTTGACACCTGTGGGGAAAGTAAGGCTGTAACCAAAGGGCTTATTATTTGACAAAGATAAATCAGACTGGCCTGATAAAGTCTTGAAGTAGCTGCTGTAGATTAGTGCAGTAGGTAAACTATTTGCCTTAGTACAAGCAGGTTCAGGTGGAAGCAAAAGAGAGCATGGCTATACAGCCATGAGTCAGAAGTTTCTTTAGAATATGGTGGGATGTATTTCTCATTATGAAAAAGAGAATGTTGCCCAGGTCCCTGACTCTTGAATCTTAGAATTAATTTTTCTTCATATGTGGTCTGAGTATGGTAATTTATTCATAGGATCTGCATAATAGGTATTCTACAGTAGGCTTAGAAAACCAAAACATGATGAAACATTTATTGGTTCAAATGCAAATAATTTTAAAATAGCAGAGGTAACAAAGAGTCCTGTGGCACCTTAAAGACGAACTATAAAGTATAGAAGCATAAGCATAAGCTTTCGTGGGCTAATACCCACTTTGTCGGATGCATCCGACAAAGTGGGTATTGTCAGATGCATCCGACAAAGTGGGTATTAGCCCACGAAAGCTTATGCTTCTATATTTTATAGTTAGTCTTTAAGGTGCCACAGGACTCTTTGTTACCTCTGCTATTCCAGACTAACACGGCTACCTCTCTGAATTTTAAAATAGAGTACTTTGTTGTTTTTAATGAATAGTTTAGATAATACGTGGCCACATTCATCCCCTAGTGCAAATTCACTGACTGTACTGGGTTGCACCAGGAATTTATTTAGCCCTCTGTATGAAACTGCCAAAAAGCCAAACAAAGATACACTAGAAATGATTAGCTGCTGTTTGATGAACTGCAGGATGGTGGGTGGTTTTGTGCTCTCCCTCAGAAAAGCTGGGAGAGATGAGTTTTGCTGTCTCAACAGATCTTACAATTCAGTCGGGTCACTAATAAGTTTTCTTTAAACCCCCTCCCCAACCTTCCTTTTTATTGATTTTGTAAAAAAATACTTCAACAGTAACAGAATATTAGTAAGTACAGGAGACAAAAGTATAAATTTAATAATGACACAGGTAGGTTTGGGCTGAAAAGCAAATTATTGTATAAAGATTCCTCTATTGCCCTTATCACCGTAGTATCTGAGTGCTTTCCAGTAGCATATTAAGGAATGTGATTAAATCTGTCACATGTGATTCTTCTAATTGAGGGGAGAATCTTCAAAACAAACTTCTGGAGTTCAGACCAATTAGATGTTAATTTCTGTTACATCAGAGGACCAAATTTTGGGCAAGAACCAGTGGTGGGGCAGGTGATGGTGGTGAGTTACTGTAACTATCTGGTAGACTTGTAACTAAACCATATTGTATTTGAAAGAATATACTGAAACAGGAAATTATTTCATTATGGGTTTCCAAATGTTAAATATAGGACAGTGACAGAGAGAAAACCAATATGTAAAAATAAAATTTACTCAGGGTAAAACTTTTGAAAGAGTCTAAATATCTTACACTCCTAAGTCGCATTTTCAAAAGTAATTTTCATACTTAGGGCCAGATTTTTAGAGGTGATTTGTTGCCTAAGGTGCTTGTGTTATGTTCCAAATTGTCTGGGCACCTAATTCCCATTGATTTCAATAGAAATTAGGCACCTGAATATCTGTAAAAATCTAGCCAAACAATACTATGAAACATTTTCAAGCCCAAGCTTAGAACTGCCCATGGTTCTCAAGAAATAGGATCCATCTCTTTCTTCTGAGATTCATCTTCTACAGTACTCTACAAACTACCTGGCATCTTCCAGAGAAGGAAAAATGTAAGTGTGGCCTCCAACAACCATTTTTAGTTTCACGAGGAATAAAAACGATATCATCATATCCCACAGAGTACAGCCTCTTTTTAACATCAGAGAAAGATCTGTGTTTCTTAACCAGCAATGGTGTATAACTCAGAAATGTTCACTGAATTATCTTGGTATGTGATTTTTCTAGTCTGGTAGAAGCAGGAGAATCTCTATTCTTTCACTCTCAGAAGTACAAGGCTGGATCTAGGTCTGGGTAACCCTGTGAAGTCATTCAGTTGGCTCTAGTGCCCATGGTTCAGCATACAGCTTTCTCCCCCTCATTTTACTTGCTCCATACTTCATTGCCATATCAGGGGCCTTGTGGCTTTCAGACTGGTAGTACTATCTGAACCAGCTGTGTAGCAGTGAAAAAAGATTAGGAGAGCAAGATGAGCTTGCTGAGCTCTTGTTTTCCTACTATATATATGTGTGTGTTGCAGGAAGATGTCTTCGTGGGTACTGGACCCCTAGAATTCCATTCAATAAAAAGTTCTCCAAGTTTTTTCCACGAGTCCCACAACCTATTTTCCCCCTCCTATCTTGTTTTCAAAAGGTTCTTTTTGTTTCCTGCACAGAATTTCCTTTTAGAAGGCCAACTGCCATGTCACCGAGCAATCTTACTGGCAGCAGTGCCATCCGGAAGACCTGCCCATCCCTTATGATTAATTGTGACCTCAACAGTTTGAGCTTTAGGTTTTCTCCAGAGAATCAACTCTCTGGGACATGAGAAAACTGATTACTTTTAATACAAGCTGTAAATCCTGCTCATGCCTGGTGTGTCATCCCAGCATGCTAATAGGCTGTGCACCCCAGCTGAGTGGAGGACCAGTGTAAAGAGGGAATCTTTAGTCTAATAATTCTGCCTGTGTTGTCCTTTGTCCAGAGCTCTAACCACTGCAGAAAGTAGCACAGAAGGAAGTAGAGGAACTTAGAGCACAGCTCCCTCACTTCAATTCCTAAGAGCAACTCCTTCCTACAGCTTCCTCGCCATGGAGAGGAGCAGAGAGAAAAACGTTCAGCTCCTCCCCTTCTCCTAACCTGGATGTGGCCTCCATGATCCAGGAGGCCTTCTACAAAAGCAGACCCATCCATCTGTCTCCCTTTCTCATGCAGTTTGCGGGGAGGGGAATTCCCAGTCTCTACAAAAGAACTGGAGAGGGAGAACTTTTCTGCTCCCCAAAGGAAGCCAAGAGAGAAACACCTTCCATCCATCCTAACCTCCTGTGGATGCCCATGGGTGGGAATGAATAGTGCTAGGTTGGTGGTGGTACAAGGTGGGTGCTAGTAAGGACAGATGAGGCCCTCAAGAGGGAGATGAATACGGTGAGCATTTCATGTGGATGGGATTCATAATGGGTGGAGAAAGTGAGAAGACACAATATGGAATATGGGGAAGAAAGGAAGTAAATTGTGTGTGGGAGGATAGAAGGGCCCTTTTCAAAGCTCTGTTTCAGTGCGGGGGGCATCTATAAATCCTATACCCCTGCCTTAGTAATCATGTGTAATTCAACACGTATAGCTTGGATTCTCACCAAGTGTTAGAGCAGAAGAGCCATTGCTGAGGCTCTGTAGACAATGGCAGCTTAAACTAAAGTGGCTGTTTTAGAACAAGGTTTTGGTCTTTGTGGCTTTATTGGTTAGGAGAGGAGTTAGTTCTTCACAAAATGCGAGTCTTTTCCTAGACTTATTTAGGAAAGGATTTATTACCAATTTGGCCAGAGCAGTGCTGGAACCTCTTCTCACTTCAGTTCCCTGGACACTGCCCTTCCCCAAATATGGTCTGACTATTCTGAATACCCTTGCGTTGCTGACTTACACATAAGTACCATAGGAATCTGGCTTTAGCATACGGAATACAGATAGTTCTTGATTGCAGAACAGCTGTGCTACTTTGAAAGGAAACAATTGCATTTGAAGAGCATGGGTTATAACTGTAAACCCAGTCCTATCCCACACATCTTGATGACATTTCTTTTTCTACAATACAGATCTGTTTATTAAATTTCCACAATATAAAAACACCAGAATCTATTAGAGAAGAAATAGATGGTAATATTTTCAGATGTGCCAACAAACCGTTCATTGGAAACATATGTTAAGAATCAGTCTTTTACAATTATTCAAGACCCATGCTAGGAGAAGATGAGACTGAATAGGAAGCGGGGAAAAAAGGCACAGAAAAGCAAAGTCCAAGGACCATATAGGAAAATATTGGTATACTCTTGGCATGCTCCATTGTAGTAAATAACAAAACTCCCACTGACTTCCTAGAGCAGAGGTGGGCAAATTATGGCCTGTGGGCCACATCCAGCCTGCGAGATAATTTTGCCTGGTCCCCTGAGTTCCAGGCTGGGGAGGTTACCCCTGGCCCCTCCCCTGTTGTCCCTCCTTCCCCGATCTCTAGGAGCTTCAGCGCCCCGTGTCCAGGAGTGGCCCTAGACAACGCTACAGTGGCGTGGCTCCGGCGGAACCTGAGCTGCCGCTGGGAACGGCATGGTAAGGGGGTGTAGCTGCAAAGTCCAGCAGGCCGTGCGGCAGGAGCCACACACCCCCTCCAAGCCACGCCGCTGCAGGGTTGTCCAGGGCCACTCCTGAACGCAGCACACTGAGGTTCCGGGAGAGGGTGGAGGCAGGGGTAAGTAGCATGATAAGGGGGCAGGGCTTGGATAAGGGGCAGGGAGTTCTGAGGGCAGTTGGGGACAGGGAGCGGGGGGGAGGGTTGGATGGGGAAGAGGCTCTGGGGGAGCAGTGAGAGGACATGGAATGGGGAAGTTGGATAGTGTCAGGAAGTGGGGAGGTGTATAGAGGTCGGGGCAGTCAGGGGACAGGGAGCAGGATGTGTTGGGTATTCTGAGGGGGGCAGTCAGGGGCAGGAAGTGGGTGGGGGTTGGATAGGGGGCAGAGCCTTCCCTACCCGGCCCTCCATACAATTTTGGAACCCCGATGTGGGATAATTTGAAAGAGTCTAAACTTCTGCTCACTCTTCTAGCAGGACCCCATATGACCAAATTTGTTTTACCTAAATAAAAATCTTTAAATTTGTGTATCTGACCAAAACCAAACAGAGCATATTGCCAGGTTATTTAATCGTCTGTATTTTATGGTTCTGTAAATGATTGTCATTACTTGTCTCCTCTGTTCTCAGTAATTTCATATTATCAGATATAATTTTCCTCCAGTTTTATTCCCTAATAAAATGTCTTAATTTGTTTTTTACTTTAAGTAGAAATAATTTTAGAAGTGTTGTTTCCACAGTATAAATATACATGACCTACCCATTTCAGTATCACCTCCACTTTACCCTCCTCAGCGTGGAGTGCGACACACAGTTTACAACAAGACTCACCAGATGTGTCATTCTTTTGGGTAAGAAATGCCATCAAAGGCTTGACCTCCACACGCGCAGTGTCATTGGTTGATTTGGCAGATCATCTCCAAGGAATGCCAAATCTTTAAATTGCAGGATATTTGTGGCATATGGAATTTGTAAATCTCCCACACAGCCTTCCAAATTCAGTACTGCAGTACACCACAAAAAGCAACTGGTGTTCCTGTTGCATGAAAGTTTTATAATAGAAACAGAATAATAGATATGAATAAAGAGATACTTCTATCCTACACTCAAGGCTCCAGCTTTAAGAACTTATGGAAGTATTAAGATTTTGAATGAAAAATATACCAATCAGTCTGCATGATTCATGGCTCTTCTCTCTTTGGACACTTGGTTGGTCCATATTAAGATGTTTTAAGGATACACCATGATCTCTCATTTCACCAAAGAATCGTAGCATTTAAAAGAGCAAAACAATAGATTGTATATTTGTACTTTAGTAGGGAAATTGTAGTAAATATACTTAAGGCAAAGAATACATGGAAGATTCTGAGAACCAAGAGGAAGAAAACTGTAATGAAATAAAGTTCTTGTGAAAGAAACGCAAAAGCATGGAGAAAAGGATGAAGATAAAATCTATGATTTCACTGGGAACTTGCCACTCGGAGCCCTCTGTGTGTTTTTCTTTGCAGTAAAGATACACACAATACTGATTTAATAAGAATTGAGGTGCACAAAACTAAAGATTTTCAAGAGACAGAAATTTCTACAAAATGATTTACTAGAGAACAGATTTTTCTACAAAATGATTTACTAGAGAACAGATTTTTAAATATATTTAGGCACCTAAAGACATGCCTGCTAGGCACTTATCTGCATCTTAGGTGCCTCAAAACCCTTAAAAATTATGGTACTGTAAGTTTTTCACAAGAATAAGAGAAAATGCATTATACCATGATGTCTAATACAGCAGTGATTGGATGTGATAGTCATCCAGTAAAGTCATTTAGATAAACCAAACATCTTTTAGAGTGACATGTCTCAGTCCCCAAGCAACCATTAAGGTATCATTATAAAATCAATTCAGAATGATCATATAGCTTAAGTTTTATGAGACAATTATGTAAATTTACAGCTTTTTCCTTACTTCAAAAGAGGAGGGGAAAACCCTAATTCCAGAGAGTGAAGAGCGTATCAAAAAGTAGTGAGACTACACTCACTGACATAGACTGTTCTGAAGAATTAAAGGAGAATTATCACTACCCTCCTTCAGTGCAGATTCCCACAGCATCAACTAGTCTGAGATCTGAGTCATGGAGTTTGTTGAACGGACTCAAAAATAAAAGGAAGACAGCAACTTTCCATGAAGTTGATGTTATATTAGTCATCCTCTTGAGCTCCACTGTTCCAGCAAAATGTAAAAAATGAAGCATGGAAATTTACATATGACTGTTCAAGCTCTCTGTGAAGTCAATAGTGGCAAAACACCTATTGACTTTCATGTTAGCAGGATCATGCCCATAGCTAAAATTACAAAATGTAATCAACTTCAAGGTCTCTCATTCTTTTGGATGCTGATCTGATCTTGTGAAACCTATTCGGGAATGACTCAGTGCAGTTAGACCAATGAAGTATGTATACCTCATCATTTTCTTCATGTCTGCATTTTGGGATGCTACTATTAGCACGGACAAAGTCTGTAGCATCTGAAGCTGTGGTAAAAGTATATTTCCCACATAAGTGGGTTAGGCTGGTATTTTCAAAGGAGGCTGTGGGAGTTAAGTGTCCAACTCCCATTGAAATTCAATAGGTGTTAGGCTTCCAGTTCCCTTTGCACATCCCTAAAACTTTTTGCTAATGAAGGTAAAATCTTAGGCTAGATTTAGAGAATGCATTGAAAATAACTAATTATTGCAGTGCCTACTTTTCAAGGTCACAGCAGAAGCTATTAAAAAGTAAGAATTATATGTGTCGACAGGATGACAATATATTATCAGGCATTAGCCACTAGGATGTTAAATGTGTCCTCTCAGAAATTTTTAAAATGCAACTATCATTACTCTGAGCTGTGCTGTTCTGTGGTTTCAAGGATTGGTGCCAGAATTTTTTTTATCCTCATGGTAACAAAATCTCTCTCCTTTCTGTCTTTAGCAGGCCTGCTCCCCCCAGAGGTTACAATTAATTTCAGGGGAAGATCCTTACACGTTGCATCATCTGTTAATCCAGCACAGCCAAGAAAGTCTCAGTGGGTTCTGTTTTCAAGGTCTTCCGTTTAGTCAGATTCTTCCCTCGGAAAATAACTTCATCAGAAATTACAGCTCTGTACGAAACTAAAACAGTGAGTTCGTCTTACAAATTGTTTGAGGAAACCCCAGAGAATGCCTTTTACACTGAGTCATTTGTGACTCACAGAGTGCTCAGCACTCATTCCATGCGTGTAACTTCCACTGCTGTGAAAAGAAGCACCACACGAGTAATGCATTTGGAGTATGCACATTTGTCATGTTACTTTTAGTTGTTTTTGTTACATAGACTCCAAAAGGCTTGCTCCAATACACTAAAGACAGTGGAAGGACTCCTATTTATTTCCATGGGCTTTGGATCAGGACCCAATGCTTAGTGGTATCAGCGAGGCAAATTAGCAACAGAAATGGATTTTGGACTTTGGCATTTTTAGACCTTTACCCTGTGCCTTCTCAGTTATATACTTCATGCCCAGTAAGCACAGATCTGTTGCACATACCATAATTGGATCAATAATATGATATAATATAGCCTCGCAATGTAACTAAACAGTAACCTTTGAACAAATTACAAGCAAGATTTATTTTCTTTATCAGTTTGTAGTCATTTTTGACAATAATTGATTGATTTATTACTTAGTCTGAAATGTGGATATTAACACACAGCTTTTTAACCTACAAGAAAATGCCATTTACAGATCTTCCATGACCTCACACTAAATCACTAGGGATTCAGATTTATTCTTCCATTACCACTGCATGTAAATATTTCAACAAAAGCTGGGTAATGAATTTGTAGCAAACAATTCATTCAGCAAGTGTAGCCCCTTTTTTGTGCATGAATTATCCAGGAACAGACTTTGATTTGGATAAATTTGTTCAGTTTTAAACAAATATTTTATGCCAGTATATTTAAGACTAGAGGTTGTTAGCAAAATATTATTATTTATCATTGATAGTACAGTAACTCCTAAATAAGACTGCCCCCCGATTCTGTTGGCCATTGTACACATTTATAATAAAAAAGTCTTTGCCCTTAAGAGTTTAGGCCCAGATCCCGAGTTACACATCTAAATATATTTGAGGATCTAGGACATACAATCTAAATTAAGACAATTGTTTTGGCTAAATCGTCAACTATTTGCTGTTTTTGTTATGTAATTAATCACAGTTTTGTTTCTGCTCTTTGTGTAACTGAAACATTTTCAAAGAGAAGGCAAATCAGAATGATTGCAAATGACTTTCTAGCATGATTCTTTAACAAGTATTTACCAGGAATTAGAAGGAAATGACATTGCTACCTATTCAAAATAATGATCTTTGCAAAAACCATAGAAACAGACATTATACTGTAACATATATGTGAACTACGTGAGATTTCTGTGAGTAAGAGCATAGATTAGTCAGTGGTGGAGTGTTGCCCCCTCTGTGAAGGTAGTACTACCTAGTATAATGTAAAATTTATAATGTGCAATAACAATAAACTCTTTTCATTAACATTTGATAGCATTTTCTATGATGAAAATTCAAACATATCTATATAAAGTAGAAGATTGAGTAGTGAAAGATTAAGTCAAATAAATCAGTAGTTTGGAGCAGATGTAATAAATTCTGATTTTAAAAAAATCTAGAAATGGAGAGAGGAAAAAATGCCAGAGTGGCTGAAAAAGAGAGCTCTACCATAACTGGAGTTTTTCGAGAAGTGCACTCTCTGTCTATATTCCACTGTGGGTGCGCATGCTTTCCAAGTGCTTGAGACGGAAGATTTTTGCTGGCCATGTCCATTGGACTACACCTGCACCTTTGTCCTTATGCTCCAAACAAAGGCCATAAACTTAAAGGGTTGTGCAGGACGACTGCCTCAGCAATTCTCTCTCTACCAGAAATCATCTCTAAGCTCTGAAACAGACTGGCAGGAGGGCGAGTAGTAGTCAGAGACCACACATCTCCAGCTCCAGTGACTGGATAACTTCTCTTCCTTTTTTGAGTGCTAGTCCCTAGGTGTATGCCACTGCGGGTGACTGACAAGCAGTGCTTATTGAGGACGAGAGTGCAAGGACCTTAATGTCTTGAAAAGGTATGCATCGAACACCAAGTAGCTGCTTTACAGATTTCTATAATAGGAACATCTTGAAGGGAAACTACAGAGGTGGACGGAGCTCTTGTAGAGTGAGCTCTCACATCTTGTGGCAGAGGCGTGTTTGACAACACATAACAGAGCAGACTTACCCCTGAAATCTATCTGGAAAGTCTTTGTGAGGAGATTGCCTTCCCTTTCATCTGTTCTGCAAATGATATAACCAGTTTAGGTGATTTCATAAATGGTCTTAATCTTTGTAGGTAGAACATAACAGCTCAATAGATGTTTGGGAAAGGAACCCTCGGGTCTTCACTAGTGACATGAGGTTTTGGAAAGAAGATAGATGAGTGGTATGATGCTGGTAAAGCAGGTGCCAGCTCTTGACAAGTCTGTATGCGTCAGACTAGAGCTCTGGTAAATTCACAGCACATCATTTACATGTTAATATTGTTCAAGATAGGTGTTAGTCTTGTAAGAATGTGTTTAGTTACTATCAAATGCTTGTAAGTTTTTGCATTCATTAATCTTGTTTGTAATGTCTGTATCCCAGGCTATATGGTAATATGTAAATTTGCTTTAGAATGGTAAAAATGCCTGTTCTGAACTTGTGAACCTACTCGGGCAAAGTGGTTTCCTCACCCATCCATAAGAACTATCAAGACTAATTTGTCATTGTGGAACACTGTGGAAGATTACAAAACAAAGGTTAGTTTAATAGCTCTCTTAGATCCATGAAGGTGGTACTTGAGAGAAAGCACATCCCATCAATTTGAGTTCTGGAAGAAGGAAATAAAGATAGTTGAGATGAAGATTTTTCATCTCTTTGATGTTTGAACTCTTACTGGGGCTGGAGCTAGGAAACAAAAAGCACAGATCCCAGAGATTAACCTGATTACCCCTAAAAAGGTAACAAAGATTCCTGTGGCACCTTAAAGACTAACTAAAGTATTGAAGCATAAGCTTTCATGGGCTTTCCACTTCGTCGGATGCAAGCAGTGGAAGTGTCCAGGGGCTTCAATACTTTAGTTAGTCTTTAAGGTGCCACAGGACTCTTTGTTACCTCTGCTATTCCAGACTAACACGGCTACCTCTCTGATTCTCTACCCCTAAAAAGGCATTCAGTGCCAAGAGATGACTACATCTCTGTCACCTTTTGGAACCATAGACCCAGCACATTTGTGCATGTATGCTGCCTTCTTTAACTTGCAAATAAGTCTCTCATTTCTTTTTCCTGGTTAATAAATCCTTAACAAGTTTACTATAGGATTTATTTTATTCACATTTTGGATTTTGAAGTCTAATTATATAACTTACCACCGGTTCGGGGTGTGTCTGTCCTGCTTTTGACAAACTGCCCTGACGCTGGCGCTCTTGGTTGTGGTCTCAGAGAAATTTTATCTATGTGGAAGGCTACATATGGTGGATTGTTCATAAGGGCTTCCAGTTCACCCACCATTTTAGCTGAGATGATGGCAACTAGAAAGTCGGATAAGTGGGATAAGGATCACAAATCCCAGGATTCAAATGGAGGTCTAGTTAGTACTAAGAGGTCCAGATTGAGGTCCAGAGTAGGCCTACTCACAGGTGGGAAAGTCCTAACAATGTACCACCAGTTGGGTAATGTCACCAGTTGGGTAAAAGAGTGTGGTTATAAATTGGAGGGTGTCAGACACTGATAGCTGCCAAGTGAACAGATTAATTCCAGTTCCTCAGTTTCTCGTTGGAGTCTGTTTTGGAAGTTTTTCTGTTTCAAAACTGACACCATCAAGTCCATAAACGGACACAAATCTGACATCAGGAATCATAACATTAAAAAACCAGTAGGGGAACACTTCAGTCTTCCTGGCCATTCCTTTAAAGACTTGATGGTGTCAGTTTTGAAACAGAAAAACTTCCAAAACAGACTCCAACAAGAAACTGAGGAACTGGAATTAATTTTCAAATTGGATACAATAAACCAAGGGCTCAATAGAACTTGCGAATGGTTCTCTCATTACACTAATTGCACATGTCCACCCACTGTGGAACACACATGGCAACCAGCAATCGAAGAAGAAGAAAGATGGATAATCTTAAGAAACAGCAACCATCCTGGTTGTTGCTGTTTGTATCTAAACCCCAATACGAACTGACAATGTGACCACATGTGATATCAACTATGTATGAAATACTTCCAGAAATGGTTTCCATTTGTGATCATAGACATTCATCTTATTAGTCCTAATAAAGGGAGTTTTCTCACATTTTGCCAAATCCAGATTGGCAGTGGTCCATAAACCAAGGTCTGACAGTTTTTTTAATTCACCTGTTAAATTCTTGTAGTTGCCATTGTTGCTCTCAGGAGCTGTCTTTTCCCATTGAATCAAATGATGTAAAAAGCTGGTTTATCCTAGTATCAGGACTACTGCATCATTGTCCATTGGCTTACTCTGTTTATCAGGGCTCATGATCTTTACAAAAAGGTCATATCAGTCTCATGTTATATGTATGAGTGTCAATGGCAGTGCATTTCCAGCATTTGGCATCATGCACTGACTTGGTGGCTTTTTGAACATTGAAAACAGTGTTGTTCCAGTCATGAGATATGATCCTTTTATGGTAATCCTCTTTACTACTCCCGACTCTCCCCTTTCTAACAGAGACAAGTATTTGGATCTTGTTTCCTCTCAAAGAAATTGTAGCTCTTGCTTGTTGCATGGAGGGAGTAAGCTCAATCATAAGGGAAATATATTTTGATAATACAGGTAGAGACTGAATTTTTATTTTTTGTATAAAAAGTTCTGCAAGGGTAACAAGATTATGCCTACATAGATCTGACTGTAGGACTCAGATCCTAGGTAAGACAAGAAAAGACAGCACAGGGAGGGTCTGATGGAAGAAGAAGGAAAAACAATGTTATTATGTGGCCACTTCAGAGGTTAATGTTTGGCTCTTCAGGGTTATGATAATGGTGCATGCTTATGGGATATTTGGGACTGTAACAGATGGCTTGGAGGGCCAAGAGTCTTAATAGTTAGGGCGTGTGGCTCTCAACCCCCAGCTCGGTTGAGTCTTTAAGGCCAGGATGATGGCAAGCCCCACAATGTCTTTGCGGTTTGGTTACTCAGTTACCTCAGATGGTGGAGGCTCCTAGGTCCCCTTTGTAGTCTCCCTTGGCTGATGAGAAAGTACTTATTCCATGTTGGCTGCTCAGGCCAGTGCTTCTTCCCCTCAGATAGGGTGGTAGCTAGCTCCTTCCTCTTCTCCAATCAGCCCCGAACTGAGCCAGACTCTCTCCTTTTTCTACCCCCTCCCGGCCTGACACTGGTTGCAGGTATAGCTGGGCCGGGAGGCTATTTGCTATTTGTGTTGTGTGGTTTGTCATCTATGTCAAGTTGTAATGTTTCTTCTTCATGTCTTGATGCCTGACTCTTTTTAAACTAGAGAATAATGAATAGTGACTAACAAATAGCTAATTTAGTACTATGTATTCCTGGGGGCAAATAGTCATTCATGTTAACATTTGTGAAACCTTTAGTTTCATGAACATATTTACAATTACCTGCCAGTTTTCTGAATAATTTTGAAAAGTGAATATGATCCCCGAATGAGAACAAACCAATTCAAAGCTTTTCAAACTAACCAGAGTAATTTTGAGAGGTCCTTAAAAATAACAAGGTTCAAAATGTGGCCTCTGTTTCACATGCAATCACTTCTCAGTATAATTTTGGGACACTCCCTTATGTATACAAGTGATTTAAATTACAGATGTGAGGCCCCTCTGCACAAGCAAATCAAGCAGAAATAATTTTGCACAAGTGACAGAGGTGCAAAATCAATTTGCATATGTATTCAGAAACCAAGTGGAGTCCCCTTTGAAAATTTGATCCTGAAAGGATAATCAACAGAAAACCAATCTTTTTCTGTCTACTGTTATACAGACCTGGATTTTTAAAGCTATTTACACATTGTTGCACTCTGTGTCACAATGCCTAACTGATTTAGGAGACTGAATCTCATCTCTAAAGGGATTTAGGCACCTAGGAGTCTAAATTCTGTCAAGGGTGACTAGGATTTTGACTCAAGTGCCCACATCACTTAACAAAATGAGATTTAGGCGCCTAAATCAGTTAGATATTGCAGCATTGAGCACAGCGATGCCTAATACCTTAAAAAATCTGGGCCACAGTGCTTATTGCTTCTTTCAGTGAACCAGTCCAGTAGAAGTTTTCTAATGATTATGTAAAGGGGACACATGCATGCCAGCAAAGAGCTCAAAAGCAGAGTTAATGAGTGCCCCAACTCTTCTGACACTAGGGAACCTTGGGAAGGTTCCAACAAGTGTAAGCTCTAACTTTTTTTTTTATGTTTGTGTCAGTGCCCTCACAAATCTATGATTCATGACAGGAATTCAGCTTGGATCTTCTGCAATGTAAGCAGCTGCAGATACTTTAAATACCTTGGTACATGTGATCTAGAAGCTTGCTATAAATTTGCCCCTAAAAATAAAGTAACAAGTGATTGAACAGCGATAGGAATTAAATGCTGCAGTAAGTGAATGGAATGCACAAGTCCTCACCTCAAAATCTTTTATTAAAGCATTTGCTATAATTATAACCAAAATGGAATAGAAACACCCTAGAATGTTATCTTTGAATAAACTTGCCACAAGATTCCTTTAAAAGTTTTTTTGTATACTCTTGGACACTGCAAAAACTATTTTTGGGTATACAATGTTACTGAACGTGATATTTATATTGTTACATCATCAATCACATATCCACGTTCTACAAGATATAAATTAAGTTCCTAGACTAATTTACATTCAAACTAAATCGTTCCCCTAAATTTTTATTCATGTGAAAGAAATAATCAAGGAACAACCTCAGTAGCTTTTGATACCAAGTAAAATTAACAGCCAAAGCCCATTGAAGTAAATGAAAAGACTCCCACTGACTTCAGTCAGCCTGCAAAGAGGGAGAGGGTCCCAGAGCTCACACTGCAGCCCAAGCATGAATGTCTACACCACAGTAAAACAGCCCCAGACCCAAAGCCTGTCAGCCCAAGTTAATTGGTGAGCGCCAGCCACTGGTGCCTAACTTCAGTGTAAACATACCCATAGAGAAATTAATTTTCCAAGAACCTCAATTTGACACCTTTCATAAGCACTAATTTAATGAAGCTGAGGCATTGGCGGCTACAGCTGTGGAACTGTTAGACTCAAATTTCTCATATATGTCATTCTACTTGAAAACCAAGGAACCTGTGTATGTAAAGGCAGAATTAGACACAGGTACAAGTGTTACATACGTAATTAATAGTGTTTTTTAAAAAATCAATACGAATTGCAGGAGAAAGAACTCTTTGAATTTTAAACGCTATGGCCCCAAATCCTGGAGTTAGTTATAAGTCAGTCCTTACAAATGTAAAACTGATGCTGACGTTGATGACTTTAAAAATTATATTCACCATATTTGTACACAAATTTTAGTTACTCCTCAGAGGCTGTGCTTATTTCTCTTTGTAAGTGACATGTTGCAGTACGTTGCCTGCCCCACTTTAAACTCATGTAACATTTTTTTGCTATGAAACACTCTGTCACAATAGTGTGCACTTCCTGGCGTGCTTTGTTTTTCTTTTGTTGAATGTAAAGAACAGGGGGGAAAATATCCATTATTTATTTTGCTCTTGAGACCTGAACGAGCTGTTTTATACATGCCTTATAAATTACCATTAAGAATATAGACTGCTTTTTAAAAGAAGCTTATTAGGATGCAGGTAAGTGCAAGTGTGGTCTTTTTAGAGGAATGCTTGATTGAAGACCTGTTTTTGGACACAAGTTAAGGAAAAAGATCACTTAACCTCACTTGAATAAGTGGAGATGAAAGGTTAAAAGCTTTAAAGACCTAAAAATGCATTAGCAAGAGAACAGTAAATATAATCCCTGGAGACATGGAGGAATTAGCAAAACAAATGTCAAAGAAAAAAATGCACTCTAAGATTGGCTGGAACCTCCACACAAATTCTCAATGCAGAGTGCATTTAAGTGTTTGGTTATTTTAAAATTTTCTTTGCATTCTTTAGATTGGCACTAATGGGAATGATTCTAAATCTTACCACAAACTGTGTAAGTGAGAATTGTGTATATCTTTCCACATTTTTAGCCTCCTTTTTTAAAATGTGTATTTTACCACATACCTAATTTGACCTATTCCAGACCGATTCGGTTTACAGTGCTGATGAACCAACAGTGTAACACTACACCTACTCAAAATATCTACTTCTGGAAGACTAGGTGGATCAAAGGACTATTAATGTAAGAGGAGCCTTTCATCATAACAAAGTCCACTAAATTATAGGTTTTTTAAAATTTATAGCAGTATTTTTAGTTGTGTCATGGGTACCTAAAGCAACTGAATAAGTACTTTTAAAAAAAAACTTTACATAAACCTAATTCACAAACCTAAATCAACCACATCACTGAATTGTAGCCACCTCTGATGTGAAAGGTGGTATCTCTATATAGAGCACATCACGGCAATCCAGTCTTGAAATGAGAAAGGTGAAAATCCCTGTGGCAAGGTGCATAACTGAAATTAAAGGCTGACAAAGTGCTAAAGGTAAATGGAATTCAACTATTTTGCTAGGTAAACATCTAGAAGTAGCTGAGGTTCCAATAGGGCTCCCACATTGTGAGCCTGAAAAACAAATGGCAGACATACTCCTCCCACTGAGGGAGCTGGTGTCAAATCATCTCTCTGATTTTGCATATATGGGCCAAAGACCTTACATATATGGGACTTACAGATTTTATTCAAGCAAAATCTCCACTGGCTTTGACTGAAGTTGTGTTAGTAGAAGCAACAGGATTTGTCAGTGTAAGAACAATAGGGTTGCAAATTTTGGTTGGACGTATTCCTGGAGATTTTGTTGCATGACATAATCTTTAATTAAAGATTAGTCTTTAATTTCTGGAGACTCCAGGCCAGTCCTGGAGAGTTGGCAACTCTAATTAGAACAGTGGGTCAAATTCTGACCACATTAAAGTCAATGCCAACACTGCCATTGACTTCATTGGGGCCAGAAATCCACCCAGTGTCTTTAGCTAAATGATAATATTTAGCTAATAGTGTCCACAGGTTTGAAAGCACAGATCTGTGAATGTAGCATAACATATGCATGGAATTTTGTAAAAGTTGGGGATATTGGCAGTGAGAAGTTTTCACTTGTATAAACAACGCTGGTCTAAAATTCCGCTTAAAGATTCAGGTTAATATATAACAAATTAATCCCATTGCAGAATGGTCACATATTAAAGAGCTTTTAAAGAGTTTCTGAACTCATTTTGAACTTTTTATTTTTATTTAAAACTCTCTGCTAAGGAATTTGGGAGGGTGAGCAGGGGGGAAAGGCATTTGTTTCAATTTTGCTTTTCAGAAAACGTTAACACTTTGATTTCGGTCTCCAATTAAAGTCAGTATTCAACAGTCCAAGGAGAGGGATGAGCACCAAAATAAATCTTTGCTCTTTCCTCCTCCCAACAATAAATATCTTACCAGTGTCTTTCAGTGAAGGACCCGTATCAGCCAAATCACTGTCATCAACAGTGGAGGTCTCTTGGGAGCAGCTCCCAAGGATGTGGACATTCTCCCTCCCCTCCACCAGGAAAAGGTCAGTAAATGGAAAGACCTGGAGTAGACTTTAGTGGCCTCACTATACTAGCAACCAGGGTAGTGGTTAAGGGGTAAGCTCGGATGGACCTACTCTTGGAGGCTGATGATGTGGGCAGTGGGTGTCTTGCTTCTGACACTTCCCCAAATAGCAGCCAGTAATATGAGGATAGCCTTCCACCACGGTAGTCACTTTAAAGGCAAATAAATCACGTGCTTTGCCCCTTTATCGCACTCTATTTCTTCAAGGGGCAGCAGGAGTCTTCCATGACCCCTTTGGTTAGTTAAAGGATTGATCTACAAGAGAATCCCGCAGCTTTCCCCCCAAATTTCTTGTGTTGGGCTACTGAATTCCCCTCCACATTCTACAACAGAAACTTGCTCAAAAAGTGTTTTAGCTAAGCACCAGTTCATTTCCCTCCCCTGAACCTTCCCCATCCTCCTCCCTTTTCCTGTACATTTAATAATTCCACTATCCTCCCTATCATGCTAGACTGCAACTCCCAGTGTCATATTTCACATCTCTCTTTTATGCGCCAAGGCATTCTGGTTTCCACTAAACCCTGGTGATTCCTGCTGTTCAGTATCTCTAAACGCCGCCCTTTCCTCTTCATTCCCACTAATGGCTCTTAGTCATCTCCCACTTTGACTAATGAAACATGATTCAATGATTATTTGTGCTCTCCCCCAGCTGTGAGTATGAAATGTGATATATATGAAATATGCCCAGCATTAAAGTTTTTTCCTGGACAGTAGAGTGCTCCTGAAGCAATGTCATTCTGCAATTCCTTTTCAAGCTAAGTTAACTTCCCTCTCTTTGGCCACCCTGTTATAGATCAGAGACACCCCACTGGAACTCCTATTTCTACTTTCAAGACTAAAAAGTGCATTTGAATTTTGGTCAAAGCCTTCCTCCAGTAGGAAGAGGGAGCCTGGCTAGTTGAAAGTGCCTCTCTCTTGTTTTGTGTGTCCTGATCAACGATGAGCTAGGTGAACACTAATTAGGATAAAACCCATTCTTCCCACTCCTTCCTGACACAGGGCTAAAGAAAAAAAAAAGCACCATCACCACCTTTATAGAAGGTTTAAGATTTGTGGGTTGTTTTTGTTACAGCAGTAATATAGCTAGGGGATTTTGCCACCTTTAGGGGGTTTGTGGAAATTCACAGAGGAGAACAATAAAGTTAGACTAAGAATGTTAAAAGGAATTTTTTTTCTTTGGCAAAGGACTTAAAATCGAAGTTTAGAATTGATAATTTCAGGAAGAGAATTGTTTGCACATTCCGATACATATGGGCAAAAGTTAATATCTGAACCTTTGAAACTGTTAATTCTTTTAAAATATATTCAGTTTTAGAAACTGAAATAATCTGTGCACATAAAATGAACAAACTATGTCAATTGCCTATATTTCCATGAGACAAACACACGGGGAGACATCCTACTATTCAAAGCAATAGGATGCTATGTAATCAAACATACTCCTCTCCATGAAATTGCATTCACAAATTACAACTGGTGGGTGCAAATTACATAATATTTAGGTGTAGTCTGAAACCCAAGGGACCTGGCATATTGTACAATGGCAGAAAATGCATTGTTACAGATTCTTAAATTTTCACCTTTGTTTGTATAATTCCTTTTTTGGACCTGGCTTTGTTTACAAATGTCTTTATCCTCTGGAGATGGTCTTAATGGTTTTTACACAGTGTTTCTAGATTGCACATATGCTTCCCTTCAGAAATAAAAGCCTGTTCTTTTAATCAGAAAAAATGCTTATATGAGGAATAAGGAAAGGAAAATATTCTGGAAAAAACAACCCCCTTCTCCCAGTTGTGTATCTTGGAACAGAGCAACCACAGCCAGGGTTTTTTATTTTGTTTATGTAAAAATATATTTAACAAGATGAATCCCATTAGGTTTATCTCATTTTCTTAGCTCTTCTGGAGACATAAAGCATCGCCGAGAGTGGCCACCAGGAACTACTGTACTTTGTACATGCATCTTTAAAACATTCATTTTAAAGTCATAAAGCATTATTTCTATAGTGAGAACTTTAGAGTATCCCCCTATTATAAACCTGTGAATCAACTCATAGAAAAATGTCTATTCCCCATTTTTCCTTTTGAAATGCAATTGTGCTTAATGTTACAGTTCAGCAAGATAATGTCTTATAGTCTGACTAAGGGCATGTCTTCACTACCACTTTAATTCGACCTTAACGACGTTAGGTCGAAGTAAACGTGTACCTGTCTTCACATACATGCCCTTAAAGTCGATTTAAAGGGCCCTCAAAATCGAATTTGTAACTCCTGCCTGACGAGAGAAGTAAGGCTAAAATCGACTTCTCTATGTCTACTGTGAGTAAGTGAAGAGGCATCTGAAGTTAAGCCTCCGACCTCCGAGCAGCCCCGCGGACCCCCCCCCCCCCCGCTCGCCCAAGCAGCCCCGTGCCGGCTCCCCCCCCCCTCGAGCGGGCGGGGGTCCGGCGCCGGGCTGCTTGGGCGAGCGGGTCAGCTGCCTAGTCAATTTCACCCAGTATGAAATTGACCAGGCAGCTGACCCACTCACCCAAGCAGCCCGGTGCCGGCTCCCCCCCCCCTCGGGCGGGGGGGGGTCCAGCGGGGGAGCTGTTCAGGCGGGCGGGGGGGTTCGTGGGGCTGCTTGAGGGGGCGGGGGTCCAGCATGGGGCAGCTTGGGCGAGCGGGTCAGCTGCCTGGTCAATTTCACCTGAAATTGACCAGGCAGCTGACCCCCTCGCCCAAGCAGCCCCGCGCCGGCTCCCCCCCCCTCGGGCGGGCGGGGGGGCTCCGGCGGGGGGGGCTGTTCAGGTGGGCGGGGGGGTCCGCGGGGCTGCTTGGGTGGGGGGGGGGTCCGGCATGCATTGCACTGTGGGCTACCTACCCAAAGTGCAATGCGGGCTATGTCGACCCCTGCAAAAGTTCTAGGACAGACAGTGTCAACCACTGTCGACCTGCTGTCCTGGTGGGGACACACTGATTCGATTTTCTAAACTCGAGTTTAGAAAATCGAATTAAGGGAAATCGACCTAGTCCTGTAGTGAAGACATACCCTAAAGGATGTGGTGCCAGAAACCCTACAATTTTAATCTGACATTCGTTCCCCCTGTGGGGTTAGGCCAGTCACTCATGATCTCTGCCTCAATTTCCCCCTTTAATGAAGTCATGTTGATCCTGTTGTTTTTCATCCAGTAGGGGCAAAAAAAGAAAGAAGCCTATTTGAAGGAACATCCTGGGCCATTTTTCTGTGCCGAGTACCCCTAGTCGCCACTCCGATATTGTCTGATAAAATGTAGCTGTGCCAGGTACATTATGTGACCTAGATGGTTTCATGAGCCTCAGGCGATCACTCTTAATAAGATATTACACCGACAAAACAACTACAATGCTATTTAGGTTGTAAAATCACACACTTCTTAGTTAGGAACTGTCAGATTTTAAAATTGCCTCTGGAACCTTCATTCTGCCTCTGTGTGCGCATGTGTTACGGTACAGTCTTTAATTACACCATCCCATTCTATTTTTTTCCACACGTCCCTTGCCTCATTCAGTGCACAAGATGCACACTGCTTAGGGAATGAGACAGGGTTACCATATTTCAGGTTCCCAGAAAGAGGACACTGTTGGAGGGAGAGGAAGGAGCTGGGGAATGGGGAAGAAGGAGCTGGAGGGAGGGCACAATTGTGGGTGGTGGAGGACGTCTCTGCGTCTGGGGGTACTCACTGGAGGTTGGGGGTCAGTGTTGCTCCCTGTCACGGTGACAGAGCAGCTGTTGCAAGACCAGGATGCTGCGACAGCTGTCAGTCAATGCTTCCCTGCAGGACCCTCTCCCCAGAGCTGGTTGCTGGTGCCTGGATCTGGCAGCTGTGGCTTGCAGAGGAATGGACCAATCATCTGCGGATGCAGGGGAGGAACCAATTGGGAAATGGTCCTATCAGGGCTCTTTCTGAGCTGCAGCTTGTCTGCTCTGCAAAAACCCAGCACACTTCCTGATATTTGAAAAATCTGCCCAGATAGAGAAAGGATGGTCAAAAAAAAGAGGCTATGTCCAGAGAACCCTGATGTAGGTAACCCTATAATGAGGCAGCTGTTCAATATTTCTTTTTACCCTCAGTATGGCCCTTGGCGTTACTACGGTATATCTCCCAAACTTTGCACTGAAAATGGACTGATTTGTGTCCTCATGGTTGTCAGTTACAGCTTTCCCCCTATTCCATTTTGTTTCTTACAGCTGTCCCCTTACTCCATTTTGTTTTTGTTCTCCTCCTGTGGCCGCCCCTCCCTGGCTGTTAAGTTGTTTACCAGGGCCACTGCCCTTCTCAAAGGGATGGCCACTTGTGCTGCGTGCTAAGTGGGACAACTGCCCTGTTCAAAGGGTTGGTCCTGTTATCACCTTGTTAAACCTGGGCTCGGTGTAGGGTAGGCAATGTCCAGAGCTGCAAGACCTAATGTGTGTTTGAGATCCTGGGCATGAGTCATAGGCCTCATGTGCTTTTGAGTCCTGAGGTGGGAACTCACACCTATGGTCCAGGACTCTGCCCAGGCATGTCTCTATGCTCACCTGCAGTTTTTCCCTGTATCTCCTCCCCTATGACAGAAGGAGCCTATCAGGATTACTGGCAGGGAAACTGCCTGAGTTTGCCTTTAAGAACAGGCATTTTTTAAACAAACATCAGAAAGGTTCCTGCATTGCTACCTGGTCTGATCAGCCAGGGGTTCTGGGGGGTCCTTTCTCCGCTCTCGTTTTATTTTTGAGCGTACCCCCGTTTTAAACCCCCCCCCCCCACGAAGAACGAATTGCTGCCTGAGAGACCTCCTGATTATCAAGACCGTGCCGAGCCCTCCTTGCTTCTTCTGATGTTGTTGCTGCTTCTGCCTTTGCTGCTGCCTTGGGGACTGGTAAGAATCCCTCTGTGAAACTTTCTATACTTTAGCTGCTGGCTCTGTTTCCCCAGCACACAGACTCAAACTAAACCTTGGTCTGTGTCTTAAAACCTCTCTTAAACTCCTTGGTCTGTATCTGTAATCTGTTTCTTGCTTTGCAGCGCCTTTGCTGCTAGAAATAAGCCTGTGCCTTCCTGGACTGTATCCTGGGCTGCCAGCTTGCAGCCACCACTAGTTAAATCCCCCCCCCCCCCTTGGAGCTGTATCCTGGGCACACACCACTCTGCCCTCTGAAACTACCCCTAGTATAAGGTGCACCCATTAGGTTAGATTTTGTCTTTTAGTCTAGATAAGTTGTAATTTCATTTTGCATAGCTGTAGTTAAGTTAGGTTTAGGAAATTGCTTGCATTGTACCCTGTAAGTTAGCCTTAAAGAATTGTTGCATTGTGTTTTGTTACTTGCTAATTTGTGTAGTTTTGGTTAAGTTAAATCAGATAAGATTTTGCTGTGTTTTGTATAATTGTCTCTCTGTTGTTTAAACTTGCAGCCTGTCTGTTCTGTGTCTCCCTGAGTTTAAATCTCCCTTCACCACGTGCTCCTCTTCCCCCATCCCCCAACCTTACTTCTCTACCACTTTCTCTCTCTCTCTCTCTTCCTCTCTGCTGTTTCAACTTACAGCCTGTCTTCTCTCTCTCTTTCTAGCATAAAACCCCATTGGTTACCCCTTTTCTCTCTAACACACCTCACATTTTACATTTACACCACTGAGACACATTTTTACCTAAAATTGTTGGTTATTTAACACATTTTACCCATACTGTTAGTTGGTTATATGCTGCTGTGACACACTCTTTACATAGAAATTGTTAGCTACCTGTTACATTTATACTTCAGTGTTAATTGGTTACCAACTGTATTGTACCCCACTGTATTGTACCCCACTATTGAAACCCCCTATCCCATTTACTAAAAGAAACCCCTCCCCAATTGTCTACTTTAACAAACCCCATGCCCCTCACTATTGAATTTTCCCTGTTTTTGCATTTTCTTAATAAAGTTTATTTTGCACCCCACCTGTGTGGTAATTGCTCCCCAAGATCCCATATACCTGCTGGCAGGGACAATGGTCTTTTCTAGGAAACTCATCGCAGTGGTATCGGAGGGTACTTTTGCACTGCAGTTACACACCCACAGTTGGTCTGTGTCAGCTGACTTGGGCTCCTGGGGCTTGGGCTGTGGGGCTGTAAAATTATGATGTAGATGTTTAGGCTTGGGCTAGAGCCTGATATCTGGGTCCTGGCCTGAAGATTTACACCACAATTTCACAGTCCCACAGCCCAATTCCCGCATGAGCCCAAGTTAGCTGACATGGGCCAGCTGAGAGTATTTAATTGCAGTTTAGATTATACCCTGCATGTCACACACAGTAGTTAATTTACCTCCCCATCTCCCCATTTTGCATATGGGGAAACCAAGACAAAGAGTCTTTCATGAATACACAGCTCTTTCTCCCTCCTCTATTTTGGACCCCAGCCGTCACAGATTCTGCAACTTGTCAGGAAGAGTGAAGTGTAAGTGATGGAAGTCCTATTCCTAAGGAATTAGCAGATTTACTTAATGATGAGGAATGGAAATATGAGGAAAGTGATGGAGAATCATCCAGTTTTCCTGGTGGCCTAAGGGAGAGTGATGATAAAGAAGAATGTGGCTCACATGAAAAGGCAAGTAATGGGGGGTGGGGATAGCTCAGTGGTTTGAGCCTTGGCCTGCTTAACCAAGGGTTGTGAATTCAATCCTTGAGGGGGCCATTTAGGGATCTGGGGCAGAAATCCATGGGTGAAATTTTGGCCTGCATTGTGCAGGAGGTCAGATTAGATGATCCTAATGCTTCCTTCTGACCTTAAAGTCTATGAGACAAAGAAAATATCTGGTTTATCTGAAAAGGAGAGAAACAATAAAGAAGAATGAGCCTCACATGATGACAGAAACAGCAGTGAGAAAAATTGCACACCACAAATCAATACATTAGATCCTGCTGGCGATCCTAAACTCTGCTGATATTGATTATACAATTTTGAATGGACCAGGCAAAATTGAGGATATGATGTTTCCAGTAAATGAGCAGAAGCGACACTGCTCAAAGTCACACTGCAAAAGAGTGCTCGAAAATGGTGAGAAACCGAATCAGCGTTGGCTAGTTTACTTGAAATCCACTGACAAAGTGTTTGGTTTTGTTGTGAAATATTTTACAAGAATGCCAAATTGTTTCTTGAGCTTTCTGGGTACAATTACTGGCGCGGTATTGCGGGATTCCACTGTACTATGTCATAACAATGGACTGCACTCCTGACATTATTTGCAGTGAAAAGATGTCATTTACAGTAACATTTGTTGACAACGTTGATGGCTGTGTCCAAATAAAGAAACACTTTATGTGTTTCCAGTCTGTGGATGGCTCTACTTGAAAAGGCCTAGCAGAACTGTTTATGAAAGTTTTGAAAGAGAATAAAATCAAGCTTCAGGACTACCGTGCCCAAGGCTATGACAATGGCATGAACATGAAGGGAAGAAACAGTAGTATCCTTGTGCCTTGTGGCTCTCTTTCATGCCTTGTGGCTGCCATTTCCTCTACATGATTGTGTCAGATGCAGCATCATCATCTTTAGATTTAGTATCTCTCTTCAGAGTATAATAGAACTTCAGAGTTATGAACACCAGATTTACGAATTGACCAGTCAACCATACACCTCATTTGGAACTAGAAGTACACACTCAGGCAGCAGCAGAGACCAAAAAAAAAAAAAATACAGTAAAGTACTGTGTTAAACTTAAAATACTAAAAATAAATGCATTTATATAAATAAATAAATAAATAAATGCAGCATTTTTCTTTTTCATAGTAAAGTTTCAAAGGTGTAATAAGTCAATGTTCAGTTGTAATCTTTTGAAAGAACAATCATAATGTTTTGTTCAGAGCTGTGAATATTTGAGAATTATGAACAACCTCCATTCTGAGGTGTTCATAATTCTGAGGTTCTATTGTATTGCAAAGGATATACATCCTGTTTTCAGCATCAACTATCAGGTGGAAGATCTTCACGGACAATGTTATACATATGACCATGAAGTCATTAAATGACACTTAATGGGAGAGTGTAAGGCCAGCGAGATACCACGTGATTAAGGTTATGATGCCTTGATTGGACTGGAACAGTCAAGTAAGGTAGAGGCAAGAATCTGACATGAGGCACAAAGCCATATCACTGACTTCAAATTTCTGGTCGTAATGGTGATTTGGCATGATATCCTGTACCTAGTAAATATTGTAAGCAAGGCATTACAAACTTGGTTGATGGTCATGGAAACCATTACTACTTTGATGAGAAACTGCCTTGATTTTGTTGTAGCCTACAGAGACAATGGATTTGAAGATACCATCATTGCTGCCAAAGAAATGGTGGAAAACTTTGGAAACTCGTATTGATGGGAAGAAGAGACAATATGTTTCTAGGGCAGAGATGAGGTGATGAGAAGCTTGGAAGAAAAATTCAAGGAGTTTTTGTGCTCGCTCAGTGTCAATCGAAGAAAGGTTTGGACAAATGAAGCACCACATAAGACCCAGGTGTTTTTGTATGATTTTAGTAAGCTCCCTGCAGACAGGAAAACACTCTTTAACAATTGTACAGACCTTCTCCAGATGCTGACATCTGAGGAATGTTTGGATGTCAATGATAAAGATCTCTATGTCAAATTGGACAACATCTGTCACATTGCTACATGGGAAGCACTCTCCACTTCAAGTTCTACAATTCATGCATGATGCAAAGCTGAAGGATACTTTTCCTAATGTGTTGATAGCTTTGAGGATTCTGCTCATGCTGCCGTTCACAGTGACTAGTGGTGAGTGCAGCTTTTTGAAGCTCAGGCTCATTAAAATATATCTTCATTTGACAATGGTTGATGAGAGACTGACATCGCTTGCTATTTTATCACTTGAAAATGACACTGGCCAGTCTTTGGATCTCTCTGATGCTGTGCTTCAGTTCACAAGGACAAAGGTGACAAAAACAACCTTTTTGAACAAAAGGACTAGGGTTAACATTCTAAGACTGTCACCTACTGTAAGACTATTTAATATTGGTCCACTTGGTGCATAGTTCAATTTCTTGATGTTACTACATTTCAATTATTCTTAAAATTAAAAAGTTTCTATAGGCTTAAAGGAAACAATTTTTTATTTGCTTATATATAGCATGAATAAATACAGATTTACAGATCCTAGCATGCAAATTTATTGTTTTATATGATGGCTAAATCATGCATGCAAATCATGCATGGAAACTGTGAAATGGTCTACAAATGGAATTAAAAAAAAAGGTATTCAAAAGTTTGACAAATGGAGTGGGGGGGGGCACCGAAGACGCTGCTTGCCTTGGGCGCAATTTGGTCTAAGGCTCACAGAGCTGGCCATGTTAGGCTTCCAACCCTTATCAAGAAGGCTTTGCGGCGCTGGATCTGCTTCACAGTCAAAGAGAACCAATCTCCATTCAGTCAGATGAAGATCTGAGACCAGAGCCAGAAAGCATTCTTCTTCCTCCTCCTCAAAATAAAAGTAAAAATCCATTTTAAAAATGTAGATGTTTTGAGAGGGAGCTACCCATCTTTGTGTGTTAAATCAATTATCTTCACACTTTTGCCCAAAAGGCAATTCTATACATTTATTGTTTGTTGCGCAAAGAATAATCCATCTGTTCTGAATTAGTTTCCACTTAATTTCTTTTCATTCCCTATTGTCCTATCATCATTGCTTGACTGAAAACAGTCACTTGAAACTCTTTATATTCCCTAGCATTTTATATACCCCATATAAAACATGTTTCTATTGTACAGATAGAATAGATTTTTTACTCATCTAACTTGAGTTATATTATGACCAACTTTTTTCTTATTCTCTTGTTTTAAGCAGGGTGGATAAGAACTGATGATTTAAAAAATCAGGTTTTTAAAAACTGTTTTTAAAATTTAAATTAATTTAAAAAACCCATTTAAAATTTAAATTTAAAATGACAACCTAGGTTAAGTCCTAAATTTATTGTAGTCTGTTAATATCATTTCAGCTACATTACAAAATATTAATATTAAGCAGCCTGTTTGCTGCCAAGTTTTAAAGAAAGTTGGACCACTGAAATGGTGGAAGTTGCTGGCTAAGTACCTGAAACCCAAAGTTTGTTGAAGTGCTAAACCAGCTTTTGACACTTCTACAGTAGCCTCTTCTACAGGCTCAGAGAGAATATTTCCCTCTTTTCAGTTTATTCAAGTAGTTTAGTTTAATGACTAGTTTGTTCAAAGCTAAAAGACCGATGGGGACTTGAAAAAGCCATTTAGGTTGTTTTTCTCTTTTTTGAGTAAAAAATAGGTGTGAGAGGATGAGATCTTCTAGTTTAAAATTGTAAAGGACATGGTGACCAGAAACAATCAATTCACTTCACTAACTTAATATATTTCCTTTGTTTAATAAATCAGCAAGTTGTAAATGCAATGTTTTGAGAAACGTTTTGAGAAACTTTTCTTCCTATGTAACCAAAGTTAGTTTTATTTAATTAAAAAAATAAAATGCTGTTTTTGTGAATTTTTAATTGATTTTAAAATTTCTGTTCAAATAAAAATTGACACAAATAGAAAATTAAAAATAATTATCATTCAGTAATATGAAATGTATCATTTACTATTTTAATATAACAAAAATGTAAAAAATAAGAATCTGAATAAATGCGTTAAACTATATAATTTCTTAAATAAATGTTGATGGATAGAGCATGTCCTCTTTGTTAGCAAAAAGAAGCACCAAATTTAGTTGCAAGTTAACACATTTTAATGGTTATCAACCAATAAGAATCAACCTTTCTTTAGGAAAGTAACTAAAAAGTACAAATACCAGCATAATTAAAATCAATTGTTAGAATAAGTGATTTACCCTACTTGATTTAAACCAATCCATCCAAGCTTTAACCACTGAAGTACTTTCAACAATGATATGGAAACATAACTTCTCCATAGTCAAAGCTATGACTAGCTTTCTAATGCAGCCCCATTTTTGAAACCATCCCGACCTCCAAAAATAAAAAAAGAATCAATCTTAACGCCCCTGTGGTATAAGTATCCACATTTACGTTGTCCACTATATCCATACAGCCTACAAACAATCACATCTACCTTTCTGAGTTTGGTAGAGGAAACATCTAACCTCCATTCCCACTTTGCTAGACAGGAGAATGGTCTTCTGGAATGTATTGGTTAGCATTACTATTTGTGGTAGCTAGCAGCTGGGAAATTATAGGCTTTGAGGGCATCAAGCAGAAGCAAATAAGAGTATGTAAACTGAAGAGTATGGAAAAGACACTTTGTTCATCTTAAGCTTTGCATTTGGGGGTACACTCAGGCTGGAGGGGCAAAACCAAGTCTGGGTTGGTCCACCTGCCTCTTTGTAAATCACATCTCTGATTTGAGGACATTCTAGGTTCCAAGACCATATTCTGTAGCATAACAGCTTACAAACTCCTTCTCTCAGAAGGAGAACCCATGTAAAATATATTATTTCATAGAAATCAATTTTTTAAAGTATCTGTGGCCAGATTAATTAAGGCTGGAGAGGTGTAAATTGTACCTAATGGTTTAGTGAGTCCTCTTGCCTCTCCAGAGGAATTCAACCCTCCCTCAGGATTCCTGTTTGGGGGAGCAGTTTTAATTCTTATCTGGGATGCCAAAGAAGATCTGTGGACTAGAACTGCTACAGGGAGGTGCTGAATTCCCTAGCTGCCCTAGTCACATCCACCTTCCTGGCCAGTACTCCCACTTTTGCAGCTGCTTTGGCTTGCTCACTGCCTAAAGTGCAAAAGAGATTGCAATAGTTTTCCACCACCACCTGGTAAGTACGTTATATCTTGGAGGAAGCTGGTTTCAATGGTGGCATGAATCTAGCCTTTGGTCCCAAATTTACTGTATTATACATTATAGACTAACATAGTACTTTCCCTCTGATTTGCTTCATTAGTCCATCTGCCCTAGGTCAATCCCATATTCCTAAATCTCTATTCTCTCTGAAAACACAAGCCAATGGTATAATTCTTCACTAGCTTGTGTTTAGGACCTAACTAGCATTGAGTTGCAGGGAAACGAGTACTATAGAGAACTGCTCATTCTTTTATGTCTTCAGCTTTAAATGCATTGTCTTTCCAAAAGCCTGATCCAATTCCCAATGAAGTCAATGGGACTTTTTGCATTGGCATTAATGGGATTTGAATTGGACCCAACAAACATTCCTCACAAACTGGCCCTAGCAGTTCAAAAATGATTTTATTGCAAACTTTTTCATGCTTACATATTAATAACCATGTCTATAGTAATTGTTTTTCTGTATCCCTTTTCATAATTGCCTTATTGCTAAAAGAGACTGTTTAAAATGGCTGCCTGTAGCCCTGCATGCCACAGATCCTGTCATTTCTGGGACAAGCCTTTACAAAAAACTAAACTCATTTGGTATAGAATCGGATTAACTTTTAATGGGCAAGTACATCTGTGTTTGGGATGGGCATGAAGCTAATTTACTGTGACTAGAATCTTCTTCAGTAGAAATAAAAGTATTCTTTTGTGTTACTTATGGTATTTGCTTTTCATGCATTCTTCCCCTTCAGTATGGGTAAAGAATTATAGGTTACTAAATATCTTTTGCTTTTCATTCCAGGAACAGAAACCTGATATAAAATGAGATTAAGTCACAAAAACAATTCTTTCTATTGTTTTATGTATACAAATAGAGTCAGGAATTTAATACAAATTGCAGTCAGATTGCAGCAGGGTTTTACGTTATTTATTTTTTCAAATTAGTTCAATGGCTAAAGATTGACAGGTGACATTTCCATTGGGGCTGGTGCAAAATATAGCATTGATACTTTTATGTGGTAGGGTACTGGTGGGTGTAACAGCAGCACTTCATTCAGGATAAGTGCAAAAATCCTTTGTAGAATAAATACACTGCTACCGCAATATAACACAGTCCTCAGGAGCCAAAAAATTATACCGTGTTATAGGTGAAAGCGTGTTATATCGAAGCCAGGCACACTGATGCGCTGATCCACCGGAGCACGCAGCCACACCCATGCATTATATCACCAGAGAGCTCCTTTACCGCGTTATATCAGAATTTGCCTTATATTGGACCAGGTTATATCAAGGTAGCAGTGTAATTGTAACAATAGGCGCCAGTGACTTCGTGGAGGTATCCATTGTTGTGAGGCAGGAACCACCTGCCCTTGTCTGTGCCTGCCATGGATCTGCTCCCCAACTCCCACAGGCATGGGCAACAGAAACTCTCCGCTCATGGCCTCGGAGTTACTTTACAGATTAGCGGTTGGCACACTCCAGCCCTCAGACCCTCTGAACATCTTCCTGAAGTGTCCAGCCCCTGGTCCACTGGACACTCACTGTATTTACAGATCCATTGCTTCTGAAGAAACAGCATATCACAGCTTACCAGTGCCACCTTAGATCACTGCCCCCGTTTGACACGCAGCACTTACATATGTTTATAGTGAAATCAAGCACAAGTTTTATTTAACAAAGCACAGAGATTCAAGCACTAGCAAGTAGAAGTAATGAAAACAAATGGTTACATATAGAATACAATCCTAACATGCATTCTAGAGCCTACACTTAATTAACAAGTTACTCTCCTGAATGGTCGAGTATTGTGCACCCAAAATCTTTGCAGTGCTGTCCAGCCAGGTTTGGCTGTGACTCTCCTTTCATGAGACAATCATGCTGTCAGTTGCCTCCTAGGTGAAAGATTTTGTGTGTTTTCTTGCACTGTGTAGCGGGGTTGACAACTCACCAGTGTGGCGCCTTCCTACTGGTCATCTGGAAATTAGCTCTTCTCCAGCATAAGTAGAGGCCTTCGCAGGATGGTGTCTCACCTGCCACTGGCCTTGTGTCCCTCCTGGATCCCTGTGCCCTTTACCTCGGTGTTCTGCCCCCGCACTACTCCGCCCCCCAGAATCTCCCCTCCCAGGGGAGCCCCCGAACCCACACCTTGCCTCAGTGGCTACTGCCAGTCCTCATCTAGCCCCCCAGCTCACTGGGGCAGACTGCAGTCTGTAATGGCCACTCATCACTGGCAAGGGGTTTGGACCAGCTGCCTCTGCCTAACCCTGGACTGTACCTCTGCCTGGACTGTACCCAGTACCTTCCTTAGGCCTTGCACAAGGCCTGTAGCCTGAGGAGTTACCTCAGGTGCCCTTCTCTCCCAGGCAGGCAGGTCCTTTTCTCTCCAGAGCTGGAGAGAGACTCCTTCAGCTCCTGGCCCCCAGCCCTCTTATAAGAGTCAACTGGCCCTGATGGGTAATGGTCCCAGCTGTGGCTGCTTCCACAATCAGCTGAGCTTGGCTGCTTTCACTCTCTTTTTCCAACTGCAGCCTAGGGCTTAAGACAGAGTCCTCTAGTCCTGCATCCTCCCTCCTTCACATAGCTTCTCTGAATCATAATGACTGAGTTTCTCTCTTTCTCTGCTCCACATCAGCTTCTTTTGACATTGGCTGGTCTTGCAATTAAACAGGACCCTGCTCAAATCTTCCTCTCAGTTGCCCAATATTACTGTGTCTCTGTGAGTTCCCCCAACCCACTCAGTCTCTGTGGTTTTTAAAGGCCAGCATCCACATTCTGGTTTGTTGCTGGCATTTTTCCACCCTCCAAACCCAGCCCATTGCAGAGATGTGGGAGAGAACTGGTTTCCCCTAGGTTGCAGTTACTCATTTGTTCTTCCACTTGTCCAGATTTTCCCAAGATTGTCCCTTTGTTGAGGTAGCAGTCTTGGGAAATCTGTATGGTTACTCACTACACCCTGCCAGATGCCAGCTTTTACAGGCTCAGGATCATCTCAGATGCCTTCGATTTTTTGTACCTCAGAAACAGCAACCTTCTATCCACGTAAAATCCATTCAGGTAAAATCTATCTTATCATCCTTATCTATTGGCCTATTCATGGGTCAAGATGGTGTCATCCCCCCCCCCCCATCTCTTTAGTTTAGCACAGGGAGCATGTGGCAGTACACAGTAAAAGACAGTCATGAGACATAATGATATACAAGATAAGTTGTACCTAGGCAGATCCCCCAAATGTTCACAGCCTGAGTCTTATCTCACTTACACTTGTGTCAAACAACTGTTGCACTTTGGCTGCTTGGTGCCACTCTGGTGATGCAAAGCTGCCATACAGTTCAGTTTATGGCTGCTTCACATTACTGGCAGAGCGTACTAGTGAATGTGTCCCATTGTCTTCAGAACTATAGTAATGTCTTTCATTAGTAAAATTCATTGACTCTTCTATACAGTGCTGTGCAATGTTGCATGACAACTTCAAACGATCCCTTTTCCAGGGCGCTTTTTCCTTTTTATTCCTTCTAGTATTTCCTTCAGAAATCTCTTGCAACTCACATGCATTGTGCATTTACTCAGAGTAAATGATGTGTGAATGCCTTCTGGCAGAGTTGATCACTAGTCCGTCTTGTAGAAATAATATTACAAGCTGATATCATAAAGGACAATGATTCTTCTACTGGCACAGAAGGTGTCAGAAAGTTAAATGCTTGTTTTCTCTGGTGGTCTTTATTAATGATTCTATTCAGGAAAGCCCACACACTTTTTGTGTTACGTTGGAGCCTGTGCTGTAGCTGATCTTAGAATTGAAGATGTACTGGTAAATAAGGAACTGTTCCTTTGCTCGGTCTTCAGCAGGGTAGCGGGGAAAGGAAAATGTTGCTCCATGGAAAACATTGGCTCAGTTTAATGATTTAAAAATTGCCAGTAATTCTCCATTTCATAGTCTGTACTGTCAGATGAATATGTCTGTCCTTAAAGTGAAAGTCTAACAGTGAATGTCTAACAGAACATAATTCTACCAGTATGCACTTCCTTACTTTCCATGATGCCTACTAGGGTTTTTCATCACTGCTCACAAGGCCAATCAGGTTTCTGAAATAAATCAGGGCCAAGCTGAGTTTTGGGTATCCTGTCATATTCTTCAAGTATTTTTTCTACCATTGGATTACACACATTACAAACTCTGTCTGTAACTTGGCTTGAGAATGCTTACCTTTCATGGGCTTCTTTTGCAGCTACCGTAAAGGATTTCATAAACTTTCAGGAACATTACAACATGGAGCAGAGAAATCACCACCCTAGTATCACTATGCAGCATAGGATGTATTATTAAATAATTATTGCTTTCTGCAAAGGAATATATTTAATTGTGTTATTTCGTCACCTCAGGGTAAAAGCTCTGTCAAGGCTGTACGACTGTATCTTGTAAATATATATTTAAAAATTTCAAATGTATATTATTGATCCATTAAGAGCTCATGTTTACATAGTCTTGACATGGTAATTGCCTATGAATAATTCCATACTCAGGGACTTTTACATGATAGTATATGTTGTTCAGGAGATCCTCACTTATATATATTCTTTATGAATATGTGTTAAGAGTTTCAGACATTTTTCCCCATTGCGTTAGTGCAAGTGCCATGAGTTATCTGAAAATCAGCATAGCATAGCATAGCATATAAGAGAACTATCAAAATTAGAACATAAGAACTGCCATAGTGGGTCAGACCAATAGGTCATCTACCCCAGTATCTTGTCTCTGACAGTGGGCCATATCAGAGCTTTAGGGGAAGTGTACAGAACAGGGCAGTTGGAATGAACCACCTCTGTCTCCCCTCCCAGCTGCTTGCAGTCATAGGCTTAAGGTCTCCCTGACCACTTTGGTTTATAGCCATTGATGGACCTATACTCCATGAACTTAACTAGTGATATTTTTAACCCAGTTATACTTTTAGCCATCACAACATCTCATGAAAATGAGTTTCACAGGTTAATTGTGCATTATGTGAAAAAGTACTTCCTATTCTTTGTATTAAATCTGCTGCCTATTCATTTCATCATGTTTTATATCATGTGAAAGGATGAATAACTGTTCTCTATTCATTTTTTTTCCATACCATCAATGATTTTATAGATCTCTATCATATCCTCCCTTAGTTGTCTCTTCTCTAAACTGAACAGCCCTCCTATGGAAGACAGTGTCAACCTTGGATCATCTTTGTTGCCCTTCTCTGAATTTTTCCCAGCTTCACTATATCCTGTGAGATGGGGTGACCAGAACCGGACACAGTATTCAAGGTGTAGACACACCATGGATTTATATAGTGGCATTATAATATTTTCTGTCTCATTTTCTATCCCTTTCCTAATAGTTCATATCATTCCGTTAGCTTTTTGCCAGTTGCTGCACACTGAGCTGAAGTTTTCAGAGAACTATTCATGATGACATCAAGATCTCTTTCTTGCGTGGTAACATCTAATTTTAAATCCATCATTATATGTGTGTATTTGGGATTATTATTTTTCAATGTGCTTTACTTTACTTTTATCAATGTAGAATTTCATCTGCCATTTTGTTGCTCAGTTATCCAGTTTTGTGAGATCCCCTGTAACTCTTTGCAGTCAGCTTAGCTATCTTGAATAATTTTGTATCATCTTCAAACTCAGCCACTTTGCTGTTTACTCCCTTTTCTAAATCATTAATGAATATGTTGAACAGCACAGGTACCAGTACAGAACCTCAGGGGACCCTGCTGCTTACTTCTCTCCAGTAAGAAAAATGATCATTTATTCCTATCCTTCATTTCCTATATTTTACCCAGTTACTATGAGCGGACTTTCCCTGTTTTCACGTGACTACTCAATTTTCTTAAGAGCCTGTAGTGAGAAACCTTGTCAATGGCCTTCCGAAAATCCAAATACTCTGTACTGACTAGAACACCCTAATCGACATGCTTGTTGACAGCTTTGAAGAATTCTAATAGATTGGTGATGCACGACTTCCCTTTAAAAAAGCCATGTTGACTCTTCCCCAACAAATCAAATGTATCTGATAATACCATTCTTTACTATAATTTCTGCCAATCTGCGTGGTACTGAAGTTAGGCTTACTGGCCTTTAATTGCTAGAATCATCTCAGGAGCCCTTTTAAAAAATTGGCATTACATTAGCTAGCTTCCAGTCATCTGATACAGAACCTTCTTTCAATGATAGATTACGAACCACAGTTAATAGTTCTGTAATTTCATATTTGAGTTCCTTCAGAATTCTTGAGTGAATACCATCTGATCTTGATAAATCTTTATCAATTTATTCTAAAATTTTGTCTATCAACATATCAATGTGGGACAGTATGTAAGATTTGTCACCCAAAAAGGATAGCTCCAATGTGGGTATCTCTCCAACATCCTCTGCTGTGAAGCCTGATAAAAGAATTAATTTAGTTTCCCTGAAAATGCCTTGTCTTCCTTGAGTGCTCTTTTAAGATTTTGTTGTCTAGTGGCCCCACTTCCTTTCTTTCAGGCTTCCTGCTTCTCATGCATTTAAAATAATTCTTACTGTTAGTTTTTGCATCTTTAGTAAGTTGCTTCTTAAATTCTTTCTTGGCCTGCCTTACTATATTTTTATATTTATGGCGCTGGAGTTTGTGTTTCTTCCTATTTTCCTCACTCGGATTTGCCTTCCAAATTTTTAAGAGTGCCTTTTTGCCTCTAATGGCTTCCATTACTCTACCATTTAGCAGTAGCATTATTCCTTTGGTCTTCCTACTTTTTTTTCAGATTTGGGGTATACAGTTAGCCTGAGCCTCTACTGTGGCACTTTTAAACAGTCCCCATGCTGCTTGCAGACATTTAACTCTGTTACATTGATAAAGTAATTCTTTAATAATAAAATAATAATAATAATTAACAATATAATAAAAACAAACAAATTATACTGTACCATTGTACAAATTGCAAGTAGCATAACACGTTTTTTGAATCTCAGTTGCTTGCATTTCAAATGGAGGAAGACAGACAAACAAAACAAATATGAATTCTCCATGAGAAACTGAAAAGAGAGAGACTTGTCCTATACCAGAACTTAAACACAAAATGGCTCCTACCTCACAATTGTTCCTCTGGAGACTCTCCTCCTTTAAGATACACAAAAACAGAACAACATCTCCCTTCAGTTACACATCTTCATTTGCTCTTTTGTGGTCTTCTTTATCCCCTTTCAATTCCTGATTTCTGTAAAACACAACCTCGAAGTAGCAATAAAGCATATAAATTAATAATAAATCAAATTTAAAAGTTATAGGTTTGCTCCCATCCTATCCTATCTTTACATGTCCTACTAGTTTCCTTTATAATAGAGTATTATGACCTATTTTGAGAATCTATAACATCTCATTGTTTATAGTACACTTCTGAAATTTGGCAAAGGGAAGACATATTTGACCAATTAAATTCTGCTCAGGTTTGGCTCAGTTATACATTGTCACATTTTTCTATTTCCCATCTGTGCATACTGCAGGGAAATATTGGCAGCATGCCAGAATAACTACTAAATATATGCACAGTCTAAGGACAGGCAGATGCCACCCGCAAAAAGCAGAAACAGAGCAGACACTGTACTGACAAAGCCCGGGAGCTGTCAGAAAGAAAGTGAGGAAGGGCTGTGGGGAAAAAGGCAGGCCAAGCTCCCACCAACTACTTCTTGGACTGAGTACATGGTACCAGTTGCTTATCCTCCCTCTTCTCCCTGCCCTTTCCCATGAGCACCACATCCTAGCCAGGGAGGCGAGACAGAGACAGTGCTGGGCTGGGCTCCTCTATAACCACCACTGCCTGGTCCCAGCTGCCCATCACCAACCCCAGGAAAACAGCTTTCTTTTGCTGCTGGTTAAAGTAGCTCAAAGGAGTAGCAGCTTCTTTTCAAAACCTAGTGATGGGGGAGTTGTTAGAGTTGCACAAAATTGTAAGTAACTTGCATTTAAAAAACCACCCTCTGTTAAAAGAAATTATTTAGGTTGCAAAATCAAGTACTGGAAGTTAGAAAACGCCAGAATTAAAAATTCATGTACAACCTCAATTCATCTCCTTTGTACATATGCATTATGATACGGTCTTAAATTATATGATCACATACTATTTTTCCCCATAGTATATCTGCATTATTCAGTGCATAGGGTAGCCACATATGAGGGCAGAATTTAAGTTTTAAAGACCACCCATCTCTAATTCTGGAGTGCTTGGCTTTGCAACCTAAATAACTTCCTTTTAACATCATTTACTTTGGATTGATAATATCAAGGATGTCACCTATCATTTTCAAGAGAGGCAGCTGCTGCCATAAAGTCAACTAGCAAATGCTGGAGGTGGTCAAATGAAGCTGGTGATTTTTTTAAAAAAATACATGATTTAAGAATGTAAAAAAAAAAATTATTTGGAGAAGAAATCCAAGAAGAATATACCTAATACTGGGGAGTATTCTTTCTTATTCCCTCTTTCCATATTTTATAAACAACATTTCAAGCATCATTTTGAAAAATAGTTTATAAAAAGGCTATATAGATTGCAATGATAAAACTGTGTATTGCCAAAATTGAAGGGTCAGAATCTCAACTGGTGTAAATTGGAATAGCTCCATTTCCTTCGAAGAGCTAATGGTGATTTACACCATTTGAGAATCTGACCCAGAGTGTTAAAAATACCAGCTCACTGTAATGAGTGACTTTAGCAATTATAATGCTGATAACATGATAACCTGTAATCAAGCACAGTCTCAGTTCAGTGATGTATAATGAACCCATAGTAATCAGATTACACATATATGCATCTAATCTAAATATCCAATCCCATAATAATAGTAATTAATAAGAACCTTGCATTTACATTGCATTTTTAACCCAAGTATATTAATTCCCTTTACAAACATGAATCTAACAATAGCCTTGTGAGGTAGGTTAGTATTGTTATGCCAAAATTACAGATGAGGAAAGAGAGTTCAAGTGACTTGCCCAAGGTTCCAGCCAGAAATAGAATATAGCACTTTGGTTTAGATGGGTGCATCTGCCCCTGAATATAATTTGTGTTGCACCTGCCTATGCCAGGGTTGACTTTGGTTCCAAGTTTTCTGACTCTCAGGCTCGTGTCTTAACCATAAGACCATTGATCAGCCTTTGAATTGTAAACAACAGTGAGAGGAAGAATAGTCTGGTGATTAGGGCACTAACCTAGGACTTTGGGATACCTGATTTAGGGGAATACTCTCATACCCATGTTACTGATGGGGAACTGAGGCAGTCATAACAACATCTTGTATCAAACTATATCATATTCTTCAACACTTTTGTTCAGTTACACAAGCACCGTACTGAGCTCTGGTGCTAGGATGTGTTCAGTGGGCATCCTGTCAGGACATGGAGAACCCAGCTTTTCTCCATTACACCTGGGCACGTCAGGAAGTAATTTAGGTTAGGGAGCCAAAAGTAGTTTTTGGGAGGTTCAGGAATCAAGAGACAGGTATTTAGGCTAGGGATTGAACTCAAGATCAAGCAACAATCAGGTTTCAAGTATAGAAATTATGTGAAATCTAACCATAAAGGAGAGAAATTTCAGGATATCAGTTGTTCTTAGGAGACTTGAGCTGCATCTGAGTCCAAGCTGAAAAATAGGTCACTTTTTGGTTTTGGAATCAGTTCAAAAATTCAAAGGGGTTCAGACTCTAATTTCTGGGTTTGGCTCACTTCTATACATACACTAGCCAGGGTGCTGGAACAATTGGTATATTGGGGGAGCTGAGAGCCATTGAACCAAACAGTGAACCCTGTATATGATGGAAACCAGTTCAAGCCACAGGGTGCTGCCACTCCCCCCAGCACCCCTAGCACCTATGGACACTAGTTCAGATTCCAAGACAAATTTCAATTTAAAAATGTGACATGTTTGTGACGTATAAAAAGAAATGAAGGCAGCTATGATCCCTGACTTTCATCCTTTTTCTTTTATTTATTCTTACATTTTTAAATGAATGTAGTGTATAGAAGATCTAAGAGATTTAAATGCTAAAAGTGTATTCACACTTAGAAAGGCACCTCTATGAAAATGTGGTCCTCAGTGTACATAGCACCTTAGTTTTATTAAACTCATACAGTGTCAGAGGAACGGTTTTCTCTCCCCACCACTTATCATACACCCCTGTGTGTGTGTGTATATATATATATATATATACAGCTAGATAGATAGCTTCTGGCCTAGTTTGAAATCTTGCAAATCGGGAATAAGAGTACATTTTAATGCCAATTATTCACTTCTGAAAATAGTGAGATTTATAAGAGATCCCCTGACAGATGAATGTTTAACAACATTGCATCATATACAAGTATACTTAAGCTTCTCCTGCTCTATGCTGGATAAATTGAACAGCAAATTCCAACAACACTGTGCCACAGATGTCTCTTCTATATACACCATATGTTCACTATACACACTTGTGATTATGTAGGATTTGTATATTTATGGCCTATGAAAATGAACTGGAACAGAGTTTTTTTCAAAATAGATACTGAAGTAACAAAAGTAGTTTCTGAATGCACTTTATTGTAGGATTAACATAAATAGATCAGCACTTAAAACATCCATACAATGAAATTCTTTGGAAAGGATGAACAACATTCAATAGATCTTGTGTGATGCTGAAGTATGACTATTGTAGCATATGTGAACATTGTGCAGTATACATTCTATAGTGTGGACAGTAAATAGCAGGCCAGGTTTTATTGCTTTTTGTTTAGCATTCAAAACAATTTCTGTAAGGTATTTATAATGTTATTCAACCAAACATAGTGGTCAGAAAAGATTATTTTGATCACCATAATAATGTGTCAATCGTGTTTGTTTGGCCTGCATTTATTTGATATGTCATAGATAAGTGTAAACTCCAAAATGTAAATGTATTTACATATGCCTTATAATTTGCTGATTTGGCATTCTGGTATCCCACTTTCTATCAATCCGGACTCTATACTTCACTATTCTGCAACATCATCTGTAGCGAATTGTTTGGCATTGAAACTTTTATTTCAGAAGTATTGTATTGTGACAACAGCATTTATTGGGGAAGCATGGCAGTGTCATGGATACACGGTTAAAAGAGGGCTTTGAACATGAGTACTATTTAGGAGAGCTTGATAAACAGAGATAAACCTGATTTGTGATTGTGTTTGTAAATGTGTTTTAAATTTGAACTATGATTATCTGAAGGGGCAAACTCTTCATTATTTGCTGTCACCATTCAGGAAGATGTTAACTAATCTTGACATTTTCATAAATTTTAATGCAAATGATTCCATTTTACATTATTGTTATTTTTTATTTCTTTTCCTACCAACACCTAATCACTGAGCAGAAACAACGGCATGTGACTGAGATTATTACTCACTCACCATGAACTAGTAGCAGCAAGTAATCAATTAGAACAGTTTGCAATGAGCTCTTAAAAAATCTCCATCTGAAAATTATTTCTTCAAACTCTTTAGTATTCAGTTATGAATAATGACTACTTTGAAAACATGGAGATTGATTTGCTAATAATTCACAAACAAACCCAGCCTGTATTCTTAACTAATCTTATTCACAGCAGCTAAATTTTTGGTTACAAATTAGACAAAACTGACAAGCTAGACAACACTCTTGCAAAACTTCTGGCAACCAGCAGAAAACTGTAAGATTTAGGCACCTAAATATGCTTGTGAAACCCACTCTGCTAGCTGCTAATCCACACCCTTGTATGAGCACGGCATTCAGAGGGTAAGGTACAGGTAGACAATAGAGAGCGCAAACTCAAGTGAAAATCAACTGTAATCTGATCCAGCTACTAATGCCTTCAACCTGTCTCCCATTTGAATGTTTCCTTCTGAAACCTGCTGCATCAGGTTCTGCATATGTAGGGTTATTTTTAGATTTGCAGTGAGCTGTTTACTGGGGATTTGAAGTCTGGTAACTGAGACTCTAGACACACTTGGAATGCACAGGCTCACACACTCACAAGCGCTTTGCAGGTTAGACTTGCAATTAAAAGGGCTAGGTGGCTCTGTCATTCAAAGTTTATGGCGACTTGCATTAGGTGTCAAAATCAAGATGAAACAGAGCCCCAAGGATTTAATTTTAAGTCACCTAAGGATAGAAATATTCACAGACAAGCAGTTATGGGCCCTTGAACTGGCAAAAAGATTTGGGTGACCAACCACCAAAATAGCTCTGTCTCCTTAAGATCTGAGGATTTTTTTTATTTAGCAACCTTCTTTCCCTTTAAAATAATATTTTAGCTATTTAACAGAGGTTGGTTTTTTTGGAAACTGGCATTCCCCTCCGTCTTCAAGTATGGTTTTCCAGAATATTTTTCATTTCCAGAACTGCCATTAGATGGCTAAGGAAGTCATATCCTATACAATTATATAAATGAACACAACCAGCGTATGTAACCTGACGAGATCAACACAACAAGTTGTATTAAGTTCTTAGGGTTATCTTTCACAAGTGTAATGCTATTTTCTGTTTCACAACTGTAATGTTATTTCCTTTTTAGTAGAATACCCATGTGGTTTCTGCTATCTATCTAATCTATGTATCTAGCTAAACACATACATCCCCTCTACCATCCACAGACAAATATTTTAAAAATTCAATATTTCTATGACTGTGTATAGCTATGAGTTCATTTCATGAAGGGTGTCAATTCAATGTACTGAGGGCAGCTAGGACAATAAAATCTCACTCAGCTTAGAAATTCTTGGGAAAGCAGGTAGATTTTAATGCTCTTTCTAAAGTAAGTTTTAATGTCTGTTTATTGACAATTGTTGGGCAAATGAAATTTTAATTCAGATTAATTTGTTTTGTTTACTCCTCATGTAGCTGAGATCTTTTTAGATGAAGATAGATTCAGTGATCGCACAGGTAGTGCTTAGACATCAATGAAATTAGACACCTGTAGTGAGACAAGCTAGTTTTGGCCCTAGCTACTCTTCATTATTCTATAGTCTTGTTGTTGTTTTTAGAGTCAGGAAGAGAAAAAGTGTTCAGTGTTGCCACCACCTGCAATCTTCATGTGTACTCTCCCTTGAAATTTGTTATCATGTGAAATGAATGGGAGGTTAGTGATGCCTTTTTGGTGACTTCTGGGAAATATTTACATTCTTGAGCCCAGTATGTTGAAGGTTGGTGCCTAAAGGTGGGCCCTTTAATCTATATTTAGGCACCTATGTCACTGTCCTGATATACGGGTACGCTGGCTACCCATAGCAACTACAAATTTTAATGGGGGACAGTTGCTCACCACTGCTGAAAGTGAGGTACCTTATATACTGTAGGTACCTAAAGATAGATTTAAACCTAACTGTAGATACTAAAGTTTGAACATTTTGACCGTTTGTTTCTTAAATATCCCTGCTCGGGGGGGGGGGGGGGGAGATTGTTCTTTGCTTTGTTTTCCTTCCAACTAGAACTCTCTGTTGTGAAATACAATCAGCCTGGTCACGGTCTACACAGCTGAGCCTTCCTTAGATACAGTAGCTTTCCTCTGTTGTCACAAGGTTTAAGATGACGCAAGGAGAGTTCTGCCTCCTTTCACCTTCTCTGACCTCCAGCCAAAAACCAAGAGAAAAATTCTTCTGTGAAGCAATGTTCAGCAAATGCTTTACTAATTCACCACACACACAGAGACAGGTTTAAAATCCAGACGATAATAGTATGGTATCTCTAGGACACATTTTACTGATAACAAGATAAATACTGTATACCTAGTTTTTAAGGTAAAAACAGGAGCATTTAGCCTCCATTAGGCCTTTATGATATCAGGCCTCCATTATGCCTTTATGACACAGCCCTGGGCTTGGTATTGTGCAGAGGTGTCCAATCTAGTGGGAGCTCCATGAAACATGATGCTAAGGTGGACAGAAGTAGTATCAGAGCATCTGGAGGCATAGCAGCTTGTAGCTACTACAATAGCATCGGAGGATGCACAGTAGAGTGCCTCCTGAGGCTGGGAAGCTTAGCTGGCTGGTGTTAAGGGGAGGCAAGGTCATAGCCTCACCATCTCTTTGCGCCTTGAGGGAAGCTAGTGCTGCGGTGGGCACTTGCAGAGCCCTTTCTCCTCCTGGAGCTCAAGGACTGCCACTGTGAGCAGCAGCAAAGGCACAAGATGGAGAAGCTCTTTATATCTCATTTATGCACTAGCACAGCTGCCAGGCACAATCTGTCAGGCACAGTGTTTTAGATTAAAACAACCCCGTGATGTGCACGGGCGCTTGGGGTAATGTCTTCTCTGTTGAAATGGAGTGAATCATGAATCTGCCAGTTGTAATGTATTTTTACCAGTGTATCTACTGGAGGATTTGAAATGGCTAGTTTTACAGCTTTGCTCACGGGATCGAAAGGTTAAATGAGAAAAGGTTCTGTCTCACTTGACAGCACTCAAGAGATCACACTGTACATACAGTATAGTAGGACTGTCAACAGATGTGCAATTCTTCACATACCATTGGAAATGTCACAGTGAGCACCAGTAAAACTGTGCAGGACAAGCTCCCTCTGAAAGCCTATCACAAAATATTTTTCAGGGGTGGGGAAGAGATCATTCTAACTAGACTATCCGTACCAGAGAAGTGAGGTTTCAGTGTGCATCCTGCAAAGAAGCTTAAACCACAATACTGGACATCGGCGTTCGCCTCTCCATGTAGCTGCTTCTATTCCCTCTGCAAAAATGTCATACAGCCTATCACCAACACAGAAGAAGGAGGATGGCCAAGGAGTTGGGAAGGGGCTGAAAAACAGCTACTCTACGTGGTTTATTCCTCTTTCTGTGTAGAGGATAATCTATACAAAAAGAGCATAATTTCATGCTGTTTGGGAGGAGGAATACGTAGCCGTGTGTGCTGTATAAACTCCCACTGAAAGCCTCACCGAGTGGAATCTACAGCCCAGCTACCAATGTCAACATGGTATATCCTGCCATCATGGTATTATTGCTGAGGGACTCTTCCAGCAACAGATCCCCATTGCATTGCATTCATTTTGTTGCTGTGTTAACAATGCCAGAAAACGACAGATGAGAAATGTATTGTTTCATAGTAATGGGCTCTGAGTACCCTTGCCAGATCACTAAAGTTAAAACAAAGAGCAAATGAACAACTTTTCTGCACTGGTCATCAAACCATCGAGGACGCCCAGCCAGCAGCTCCCTCTATTATATAACACTGCAGAGGCATTTCAATTGCCTTTGTTCAGTTGTGGAAGCATGGCACAAGGATAGAGGAATGTAGACAGCTCTCAAGCCATTTCAGACTTTGAAATGACCCTTGAAAGCGAACACAAGGAAATTATAGTTCCAGGCCTGCTTAAAGGCAATGTCAGAGTTAACAAATGTGTCTGCTCCACTTTCTAAAAAAATCACCTGTCTTGGGCTCCAGAAGGTCAAAAGAGTTAAGTTCATTCCAGTCCCAAGGAGTGTCCACAAAGACGGTTGTGCAGCCCTCATCCCAATGAGATCTACCCTGGGGACAGACAACTAAGTTACTCATTGCAACTGACCAGAAAAAACAACAGCAAAGGATAGTGGGTGTGGCAATCCCCAGGGTAACCAAGGGTCAGAGCTTTTACAGTTTGTTAGATAATCTTCAATTGCTTGCCTGGCATCTGAAAAGAGATGAGAAGCCAAGGCAGAATTCAGGAATTGTATGTCAGAGGCTGGTCTAACCCCTTCAGTAGCCAGGCAGCCACCGTTGCACTAGCTGAAGCTTCTGAATGTGCTTTAAGGGTAGTGCTAAGTAGAGTGCTTTGCAAGAGCCCAGCATGAAACTGACGTCCCCTCGTTCTCTGCCACAGCATCTGCAAATTCTAGACCAGCTGAAGTATTCTGTGAGGTCAGCGGGCTGCCACATTTCAGTGTCAAGTCAAGTCATTTTCGATGTGAATAGTTTTCCACTTGTTAAGTAGACAAGATTGCTCAGATCTGTGATGATCTCCCAGGCACTGAAGACAGTGTGTCAGAGGAGTAAGGGACAGTAACCCCTTTTCTGAATAAGTTTCACTCTCACATTCTGAATATGCTGAAATAGCTTTGCCCAGGCACCAGCAAAATAGATTTTTGGCTTTCTGTGTTATTAAAAGCCAGTGCAGAGAGTCTGTCTGTTGCTAATGAGTACTATTAATACCTCCCTTTGTGAGAACAAGCTGTCTATCACCCTGAAGCAAGAGGTAGGTAGGTTCCTACTTAAGACACCATTTCTTCTCATTATCGTTTCAATCTGGCAAGAGAATAGAAAAAACTAAAATAAAAGCAACTAATTAATTAGACATTTTCATTGCAGTCTTTAATCTCATTACATTATTTGCAGAATGGACAGTCCTACATCACTTATTTACTTTTTTTATTAACTAAAATTACTTAGATCGTTGAATTTGAACTCCTTGGGGGTTTCAGAATCATTCAGAAATGGTCATGGATTGTTTTGTTTAGGTCAGAACCAAAGCCAAACGGGCCTATTTTCCAGCTTTGGTACAGCTGAAGAAGCATTGGAATCGTTTGTGAGATTTTGCTCCTGCACAATCTGAACCTAAATCCTGGCCTTGGTTTGCTTTTACAAAACGGTTTGCTCTCAACATAACCAACTCCAGCAACTGTATGAACTGCGTGTGTGTGTGTGTGTGTGTGTGTGTGTGAGAGAGAGAGAGAGAGAGAGAGAGAGAGAGAGAGATCTGGTATAGGGGTGTATGCAGACAGGTGGTTCAAGGAAAGCTGTCATCTTTAGAGGGAATAGTTTGTGGTGTATGGTCTATGGTGCATGGTAGTTGTGATAGAAGTAAGGTGTGTGTGTATGTATAGATAGGTCGAAGAATATAGGGTGTGTGAACTCTTATGTATCTTAACTTTTCATTTCCTTGCTTTTGTGAGTTCATGTCAGGTAAGTTGTGTGTGTGTGTGTGTGTGTAGCAACCTAATTGTCTCACAATAGATTATTGTCTATTAATTATAATAACTTTATTTCCTGAATATTTTAATAAAATTTTAAATTTATTGCTACATTTACTTAGTTTGTTTCCATTCAGTAACACTGAGTTTACATTTTATAGGCCAGGGGCTAAAGTGAGCTTTGGCCACTGAAATTAAGGGTATGTCTTCACTGCCCACTAGATCGGTGGGTAGTGATCGATCTATCGGGGATCGATTTATCATGTCTCATTTAGGCGCGATAAATCGATCCCCATAGGCGCTCCCTGTCCACTTTGGAACTCCAGCTCGCCAAGAGGCGCAAGCAGAGTTGGTGGGGAAGCCTGCTGCCACCTTGAGGACACCAGATAAGTCGACCTAAGATGCACCTACTTCAGCTACATTATTCACGTAGTTGACATTGCATATCTTAGGTCAAACCCCCTCCCCCCCCCACTAGTGTAGACCAAGCCAAAGATAAGAACTACAAATGTCACCTGGATGACTCGATACAGACATTTAAGAATGGTTACCTTGTGTTACACATATAATGCTTTTCCTCAAAGGTGTATAGTCCCCTCCTACAGTCATTTAGAATTTGATTTTTCAGAGTTGCCTCCACCAAGCTTTTACCTATACATGACAATTGCATAAGCACAATTTTTTGGATGTACAAAAACAAGAATTTGGTGCCTGTATGACATTTGTGTCATATACTGGATAGTCAATTAGCACATATTAGGTGTTAAGTCAACTAGCTTATGTGTAACCATAAATATATACATATGGCATTTAGAGCCCACTTGGAAAAATCTGGTTGTGTTATAAAGGCTAAGCAAGAGACATCTTTAACAATGGGATGAAAATACTGAAAAGATGGATTAGAGAGCTTTGCACAATGATAGACTAAAAAGTCAGATCATTTCCTAATCCCTGGGTTTGAACCACACTGTGGGTGGAATTCTGGCACCTTGAAATCAATAGGAGTTTGTTAACTTAATATAGCCATGGTTTCACTGGGATTTATATGATATGATATGATATTAAATATTAATAGAAAATGAAAAGTATGAAAGCTAGTATCTTTCTGAATCCAGAACCAATTTCAGGATGAGAGCAACTTGCCCCACCTTCTTACTAATTCACATTTTTCTTCATGTCTAATTTTTCTTTGTGTTCTGCCTATATAAAGAAAGAAATTCCTGGGAATTTGCAAATGTTAGAGAATGTACTTTTGAGAAACCGGGAGATTTTAAGAAAAGCTACCACGTCAAATTTTCAGCTATATATCTGATGAACTTTATTGAACTCTGTGACCTTGACTATTAGAAAAGAACCAAAGAACATCTCATTATTAATCATCCTGATATTGAATAGTTGCAACTACTGTAATCACAAGCACTATTACTCAAACCTGCCATATTCTATTTATTATTGTGAAACAAATAATTCCCGAATGACAAGTTGACAGCAAAATAAGGAACAGTAAGAAAGGCTGTTCATGCACATCATTTGTTTTAGGTGAGTGATATTTTGTATTGCATAACACAGTCTGATACAAAGTAAGCAGGTAATGTATTTTTAATGGCCTGACCCAAAGTCCATTGAAGTCTGTTGACTTCAAAGGTGCTTTGACATCATTAATGAACATTTGTTTTTGCATACCATGCAGCACCAAATCTCAGCTGAAGTAGTTTATATTAATACCAGAATTGTTGCCCTCCAACTCTCCTCCTTCCCTTTCCTTTCTACATTTTGTGACTCTCAATTGTTATGTCGCATCTTTTATTTTTGGAACAGGGACCATGTCTATTTATGTTCGTAGAGTTCCCAGCACTGCCTGGGACCTTTGAATACTCCTGTACAATAAATAAATAACAATCACTTACCAATATTGCTATGCCATTTTTGTAGTTCAGCCCCCAGTACTGAGGATGACCCAAATCATCCTGTCAGGTGTTGTCTAACCAGTTCTTAAAAACCTCCAATGATGAGACACACCCTGTGAGACTCCAAAGATTACAGCATCCTAATTTAACACTAAACCATTGATATCTACTCTTTGAGTACAGTTTTGCAAACTGTTAGGCACCCACCTTATAGTAGTCTCATCTAGACCACCTTTCTATAGTTTGCTTATGAGAATGTCATGTGGGACTGTATCAAGTCTTACTAAAATAAGATATTTAGATAAATATCATGCCTGCAGCATCCCTACCTCTCCTAATCCACTAGGACAGTAACTCTGTCACAGAAGGAAATTGGGTGGTTTTGGCATAAACAGTTTTTGATTATTGATTATTACTTATGACCCTATTATCCTCTAGCTGCTTAAAAATTGATTGGTTAGTAGTTTGTTCCAGGATCATTCCAAGTATCAAAGTTAGTCTGATGGGTCTATAATTCCCACAGCCATCTTTGTTCCCCCTTTTAAAGATAGGTACTCCTTTTGCTCTTCTCCTGTTTTCTAGGAAGCCTCTCTCCTCCTCCATGAATTCTTGAAGATAATTACTAATGGTTCTGAGTTGGTTTCACCTAGTTTCTAAAGTTTTCTAGGACGAATTTCATCAGGTCTTCCCAACTTGATTATATCTAATTTATCTAAATATCTTTCTCTATTTTATCTCCTGTTCCTTCCCCTTTGTTCATTATAGTCTATGGTCCATGTTTTTTAAGTTTAATAAATATGTTGTGTATTCTGACTGCCAGCTAGGATCATACATAATCTGCACAGAAGTGTTTGAATATGAACCACTGAGTAGTGGCAGAAGGTGTATGCACACAAACATTCAGACCATGCCCCTTGCTCTCTTAGTACTGCCTTATATTGGCCTACTGCAACCAAAGGGTCTACAGAGGCTAAAATGTTCAACCTTGGGCGCCTTAAGTTAGGCTCCTCAAACAATATTTAGGTGCCTAAATGTAAATGGCTTCATTTTCAGAGGTGATGAGCATGTACAGTGCCCCCTGCTCCTATCTTCCCTGATGGCTGAAGAATTACTAACGCACCTAAGGACAATGCCATACTAAAATAAGATTCTTAACATGCAAATATATATAACTATCAATAGTACCATGTATGAATGTAAAAGGGCAGACATGGGGAAGGCATATGGCCACACTTCAGGGGGAACAAGTGAGTGAGCACAGAGAAGCTCAGACAAGAGGAGAGAAGGATTTGATGGATTACATTTTTTTCACAGCACTGAAGACTGGGTAGGGCTAAAGGTGAAAATGAGTTAGGTGATCTGAACTTAATTTTGATTAATAAAATGCTTAATTAATGAAATGCCTGTTTTAGGAAATGCTTGTTCATGTTACAAGAGAGCTACACCGTTCAACAGAGTTGTTAGTTCCAGCCTACGAGAAACTTAACGATGAAATAGTACAAGTGTTATATGTGTGCCAAAGATGCATTGATACATTTTCCTGCAGAAGCTTACAATACACCCAATATGTGCCATCAGTATCTTGCTTTCAGAGTGAAAGTGGGTAGGCAACACTCAGACACAAAGGTCTGAGCAAAGTCCATTTACAACTGCTGGTAAATATCACACTGTACCTGACTCTAAATAAGAGTAAACGACCCCTACTCTGCCTACCCAAAAGAACTCCTTAGGGCTAACATCATCAGCCCTTTCAAGACTGCTTTTGCATAAAACTGAGCAGAAAACAATTGAAGAATCAGTTATCAAAATAAAGCCTAGGTTGCTCAAAGAAGAAGACATTGAACTCCAAACTGCTGTGCCCATAACACTACTCAAATGCCAGACACCTTTGTCTCATGACAATTTTATCTCTACAAATTAAGTTGCTCTTTAAAGATTTAATGTATTAAATGTGTTATTTAAAAACTCTATTAACAAAGTGCTTGTTAACATTTCAGCTGAATAGTTGCTACCTGAAAAATGCTAGAGGTCTTATGGTCTTCAAGGGTATTTGGAACAAACCATTATTGTTTGCAGACTAATTCTTTTGTGAGAATAAGGCAATCTACCTTAATGACAGCTTGTGCAATAACAATCTATGATATAGTACTTGGATGTAGCAAGAACTGTATTTTAAGCCAAGGGGGGGGGGGGGGGGAGGCAGTATCTTGTGCGTGAGAAGCATGTAGATACCCTGAGGTGACTTCATATAATTCTAAATAAGCAGGTAGGTTCTTGCATAGCTAATCATAGCATCAATGCCTGAAGCAAGTGGAGGTGGTTGACAATGTACTTCAGTTTTAGATGAATTCAGCTCCTTTCAAATGCTATCAGCTTAATTCACTGTTTCAGGTTCCAAAGTAGACATTTAAATGCTTTATTTTTGCAAAGTACAGGCAGTAATCTTGCGGGGCGGTGGAGTGTGTGTGTGTGTAATAATAGTTTATATAAAAATACTACTGATCTCATGGCAGAACTGGTAGAACTATTCAGTACAAATAATCTAAACAGTTAATTCAGCCCTTTTCTCTCTGTGTGATATCCACAAAAATACTTTGATTTTTTGGAATATGTTTGTGGAATTGTGCTGAGAATGCTATTAAGTGGATATATTTCAGCCTAAGGGTAGTACATGAACTGTTTGCATTGACCATGTCTTTGGCTATTTCCTATTAATTGTTCACGATGTGTAACTGATAGATAATCTTGTCCTTGCTCCCTAAGTGGATGACTGACATTTTTAGCAAAAGAAGAGGGATCAAAGAGATTTCGAGATGGCTGCACACACTTCCTCATATAAACACAGAGAGGCAGATTATTAAAGGTATTTAGGTGCTCAAAGATACAGATAGACAGTGGGATTTTCAAAAGGTCCTAGATACCAAGGGCGTTAGGTGCCTGGACCCTTTTGAAAATCTCACTGTGTGCCTGTCTGCATTTTTTGACACCTAAATTACTTCAAAAGTCTGGCTTGTATTTACTCTTTTGCTTTCTGTCAACATTCTTGTAAATCAGGGGTAGGCAACCTATGGCACATGTGCCAAGGGCGACACACACTGATTTTCAGTGGCACTCATGTTGCCTGGGTCCTGGCCACCAGTCTGGGGTGAGGCTCTGCATTTTAATTTTGAATGAAGCTTCTTAAACATTTTAAAAACCTTATTTACTTTACATACAATGCCAATTTAGTTCTATATTACAGACTTATAGAAAGAGACCTTCTAAAAACGTTAAAATGTATTACTGGCATGTGAAACCTTAAATTAGAGTGAATAAATGAAGACTCAGCACACCACTTCTGAAAGGTTGCCAACCCCTGTAATGTAAATCAATCAACAAAATCACTCATATGTAAGTTTGTGGAAAATAAGTAAAAAGGACATTAATACAGTCAAAGTGAATTAGTTGCTTTGATTCAACTGAATGTTTTCTACATTATTCACCTAACGTTGGTCTCTTCTCTGCACTACAGGTTATGCATCTGTGTCAGATAGGAGCACAATATATGAAAGATCTTTAAAGCAATTTCAAGGCAAAGTGGACCTTGGGCTGGCTCAGGAAGGTGGAATTCTAGTTTTAACAGAACCGGCGCTCTTTACTAGCATTAGTTTAAAAAATTATGAAAGTTTGTGGTATTTTATTTTTAAAAAATTGTCAAAAATATTTTTTTTAATTCCATTTCTCCAAAGGTTTCACGTTTCAAAAAAAAATTCAAAATAATTCTGGATATAGTTTCAAAATACTTCAAAAATTTTTACTTTATCCTCTTTTTAAAAAAACCTTTTCCTTCTTTTTTCTACTGGAATGATGGGATGGAGGAAGGAGCTACACGAAGTTAAGAATGTGAGAAGAAAAATATTCTCACAAATTAATTTCCACTGGAAAACAGATTTTTTTTAAAAAAAAAAAAGTGAGAATTTTACTTTTTTAAACCATTAAAAGACTTTTCTCCTGACTTTCTCATGGAATGAGAAAGGAGGAAAGTAAAAAAAAAAAAAAAAAAAGCAAGAGAAAGAACTGGACCCCCCTCCCCCCAGCACTTAGAAATGATTTTTTTCTAAACAAAGCGCAAAGAAAAAAAATAAGTAAACGAACGAATAATTTTGTTTGGAAATGTTTCATTTAAAAAATAAAAAGGGTGAAAAATTTCAGCTGAATCAAAATAAAATTTAAAACAGTTATACCCAAACTTAATTTTTGAATATATGAGCCCTTGGGCTCAGCTCAATGCAAGTACTGCAAAGCAGAAAAAACAGTCTCAGAAGCTGTCTTTACACTAGTGACTGTACAATTTGTCCCCCTTACATTGGCCACATCTAAGCCTCAGAAGTATGTGTCTGAAGATGAATAGAGGGTGAGTATGCTAGCATGCCTGTGCCAGTGTGGAAGGGGGTAAAGGACACATACTAAGGCTCAGATTTGAAAAGTCTTCTGCCCCTTCTCCAATGCAATAAACCCTTTTCTGTCTGACCTCTACCAATCGATAAAGGTTACGATCCTACCCCATTTTTATTAGTAACTAGCAAAAATACCAGGCGTTGCTCGGGTCCGTCAGAGGTGGGAAGGGGGCAGAGAGCAAACCTGACACCCCCACCTCATCCCCCCGACCAAACCCGACACCCCCACCTCATTTACTCCTCGACCAACCCGACTCACATTTTCAAACCCAACAGCCCCACGTCACCCCCCTACCAACACCCCCTGACCAACACCCACACCTCACCCCCCGTAGACCAAACCTGACACACCCACCTCACTTTCCCCCCCAACCAAACCCGACACCCCTACCTACCACCACAAACAAACCCGACACACACACCTCACTTACCCCTCGACCAACCCCGACCCCCCTCCTCACCTCCCTAAACAAACCCAACACCCCCACCTTACCCCCCCACCAAACCCAACACCCCCTGACCAACCCCAACACCCACCCCTCACCCACCCCGACACCTTCCCACCCCCCCAGACCAAACCCAACACCCCCGGCTCACTTACCCCCCGACCAAACCCGACACCCCCACCTCACCCCCTGACCAAACCCGACACCCCCACCTCACCCCCCGACCAAACCCGACACCCCTACCTCACTTACCCTCTGACCAAACCCAACTCGGGTCCATCGGAGGTGGGGAGGGGGCAGAGAGCTGAGCGAGTGCGGGGTCCATTGGAGGGGGGAGGGGGCAGAGAGCTGAGCGAATGCAGGGTCCTTTGGAGGGGGTATTATGACATCATAACTATGTCACAGAGAACAGCAGCTGCCCAGCTGATGTGATTGGCCTTTAAATAATTTCACTCCTGGGGGGCGTCAGAGGTGAGATTTGAAAAAATTTCAACTCTTATCCTGATTAGGACCCTAAGACCTATAACTGTACCAAATTTCAAGTCTCTAGCTCAAACGGTGTGGAAGGAGTAAGTGCACGTACATACATGCATACATACACGCATACACCATTTGACTTTTATATATATAGATAGCAAGCTGCGCTGACCACATCAGAACAGCTTTCTGCTGCACTCTTTACAGATCAGTAGAGGGGAACATGGATCCTGCTTCAAGAGCAGCCTTGTCGCCCACTAACCCCACTCAGATGCTGATCAATGTGCGGTTGGAATACACTGTCTTCCAGAACATTGCTTGGAGCTTCACAGATGCTGGAGCAGATGTGGACTGAGCAGGCTCCATCACTGTTCTGGGAACACATGAAGCACTTGAGACTCCTCTACGGGAGGGAAAAAGACTCCCAACAGTTGATCCAGGAGGTCTCGTTATACACACAGTCTCTAAGAGGATCTGAATTGGGTGTTGTCAAGGGCTTCCATATAGAGCCTGAACTGGTTCACAACCTGCTCCTCAACTCCAACAGTCTCATTGTCCAACAGGATGCCAATGAGGGCCAAGGAAGCAGCAGGGACCATGGAGAATACCCTGGAAGACTCAGAGGATGAGGAGCATGTGATTCTGCACCTCTTCTTGGAGAAACCAGTTGAAGAAGATCCCCAATGAACCCAAGGAGGAACTTGAGCTTGGGCAGGAATCAGAACCCAAGGCTGATAAGTTACATTGGTCCCCCACCCACCTCAGCAATATCTTCTTGCTGTTGCTACACTCCTGATTTCAAGCCCAGCCCCATTCCCTCCACCCCTAAAGGGTTCCTTAGCAAGTCACTGTTATAAGTCAGTGATTTTATTGAATTCCCATGAACCACTGTTGTGCATTTGGTAGAAGCTATACAACAGATTATTAAGGAACAATCATTGTGCCCCAGTGTCTGTGCATTTCTTGGCCAGATGGTCTGGGGTCATGCAGACTGGAGGAAAGGAATGGGAGCTAGTTTATAAAGATCCCGGTTGGGGATGGGACAGTTGTAGAAAGCTTATAGTTGGTTGTCTAAAATTAGTAAGAACTGTCAGTTGTTCCTTGGACAATTTCATAGTTTTAGTGCTTCTACCTCCATACACTACTGAATGTACAATCCCCTTACAAATAGGAGCTGCGTGGAAGGTGTGGTTTGAGGTCTGGGAAGGGGAAAGGAACAATTTGGCTGTCTGAGGAATGGTCATCACAGTACTTACTTCCTTGGAAGATAACAAAAGTTGTTACCATCCCTGTCCCTGGTGTCTGGCTGCTCTCACACCCCACCATGCTTTACAAGCTGGGGGAAACAAGGGTGGGGGAAGGATCCGGTCTGGTGGTTGCATAAACATAGCATGGTGTCCCTTTGCACTGGAGAAGCAATGGCATGTGGAGGTGATCTGAAACTTCAGGGAACGAAATAGAGTTGCAGTGTATGTGCCAGATTTCCCCTGTCCATTTTACCATTCTTAGACAAGCACAGGGGCAGGATTTTGTGGTGATGCCAGTGTGGGGTGGGCAGTGTTCATGATTCACATCTCCCTTTTCACGGAAACTCCATTTGCTAACTGAGAACAGAGTCAATTTCCAGTCAAACTTCCTCCCAGCAAATTTTGGATGTAGCAGAAACTCCAGCCTGGTCTTGAGGTTCAACGGCAGTGCAAATCTGCTCAGTCCACCTTCACGGTTGACCATACCCCTCCATTCTGTGATATGTATAGGGGTGACCAGTAGCAGAAACATCTCTTTGGTATCTCCTCCGCAGGACTGGAAAGCCACTTCTCTTTTCGATTTTGGTAGCTTGAAAACTTCTATGTTCTCCAACTGTTGGCCAGTTTTTAAAGACGGAATTGCAAACTGGTCACATCAACCGTGGAAGGAACTGCCAGTCCCCACCCCTCGTGACACTAGGAAAATTAATTTTTTAAAAAAACATTAGTACATGTTTCTTACCATTATTAGCCTCTGCTCCTTCAGTAGGGGCTGCAAAGTTTGTTTGCGAACCTGGGATCGTCTAACAGTTGCCTTCTTGGAATGCTGACAAGTATCAATATGTGGCCTTCCACAGCAAAGTTATGTTTCTGTGAGAGGAGGGTCTCAGAGCCCAGGCTACAGACCAAGCCCAAACATTACACTGAGATTTTATACCCCTGAAGCCTGAGCCCTGCAAGCCCAAGTCAGCTGACCTGGGCCAGCCGCAGATCTTTTATTTCAGAGTAGACACATCTATTGTGTACTGGAAACAATTATCTAAAACCTCAGATCTGTCTGTGACACTTTTTAGCTGCTAAAATTCCCAACAATAATATTATACACTTTCACCAAAGAACAGGAAACCACTCTTCTAGCACTGGGCTGATTGTTCTTAATAAATTATTTAAGATCAAATTCTAAAACTCCCTCATATCACTTCAGAGGGTACTTCACCTAAATCTCAGAGCAAAATTTCATCTTAAGTGAGTAAAACAGCACTCATTTTAAATATATTTTACATTTTTATTACATTGTTTCTAATACATTCATTAGAAACGTTTTTACTGCTTTGCCACTCCCTGTTATTGTTTGTTTTTCTAGTGTTGTTGCTCTGTCTCTTATATCACATTTAAATCAATCCTCTGTGTAGGTACTGATATTAGCAGGAATACTGTACACATCATCCCGGGAAACTAGGCAATAGATTACAAGGAGCGATTTTCAAAAGCACTCAGCATTGACCTAATTCTCTTCCCAGAGAGATCAAAATGTTATCTAATTAAGTGTTCTCCAAGACCTAGACCCATATTCTTAGCATTGGTCAAGCTGTAGACAGTGCAGCCCAAGAGGGGCTGCAAAGGTGACCAGGATGGACTGTCGTGTCCTAGCAGGGAGTGAGGTTAACACAGGAGCTTGCTACAACAGATCTACACCACCATCTCTCTACAGTTGGATGTATCCTGCCAAAGCTGGACGTGCCAACATTAGAGCCAGCACAGGCCAATGGTGCAACACAAAATGGCCAACCCACTGTGGAACATCTAGGCCTTTGTCTGAAGTAGATGACCTTAATAAATGTCAGATAGTAAGATGTCTCTCACATCTTCCATACGAATAAATAATTAACAACGTTTTTTAAAAATGCAATCAACAGAAATGTAATTAAAAAAGATAATTCACATCTAACTGAAAATTGCTATGACAGGTGATGGAGGCAACCCCCCTGAGCTCAATATATCAAACATAGCTGAAACAGTTAGTGGGTTTGGCTCTCTTACCTGACATGAAGCAATTCTCAATTAAATGCAAGTTTTCTTTTTTTAATGATTTCCATGGTTTGAGTCTCCTTTTTGTGGTTATTTGTTCCTATAGAAGGTATGCTAGTCATTTTGTTTTTGATCTAAAATTCCACACACCATATTCTTGCATTGATGCCAGTGAAACTCCTTTCTCTATGGCCTCCAAAAGTCCCAGCCCTCCAGACTTGAGCACGTGCAAAATACTACTGACTGCCTTTTTCCAAGTACAAAGAGATGCAAACACATCACCCCCCTTTTGAAACAACTGTAATAATTTCTTTTTGATTTGAGGATCTAGCTCAAAATATTCTCCAGGGACATGGCCCAACCCTACTGCACCTCACAGATCTTGAGCCATATTAACTCTGGCAACACAGAGAGGCTGGAAAACAGCTGAACATTCTCCCAGCTGGAGGGATTGTGGCCAGCACTTGTGCTCCAGTGATCCCTCTGCAGTAGAATGGCCCTTTGGGGGCTGATACAGTCTGGCATAGTTTTGAGCAGTCCTGAGACCGCTCTAAACTATGCTGGGGGTGGGAATAGGGAGAGCAGAAAGCCTGTCCCAGGACCAGGAGCCACAAACACCTCCCTTGTGTTTGCCCTCATGTCATGTCTGCACCCAGTCCTGAATGTGAACAACTAAGTATTCAGCTCCTTATCACTTTCTACTCCCCCCCTCTGAACTCTCTAGCATCAGTTTCCTTTCTGTCCCTCAGTATAGTTCATTCAAAGTGGAATGATAGCCTACTCCTGCTCAGCTCCTATCATCTGCCGCTTCTTGCCAGAATCTCTATGGCTCAGCAATCAGCACTGACACTATGATTTTATCACTAGCCTCATGATATTTGATGAGGTTTTTTTGTGCCCCAGTTCCTGGAGTTACCTGACCTGGCTTAGGTGCCTAGCCCTGGGAGACGATCCATGCTCTGAATCCTGCACCACCCACCCGCTAAGAGTTAAATGCGTAACTCCCTTTGAGGGGCAGGGCTTAGGTGCTACTCCTCTCCACAGCATTTCCTACTGGCTAGCTCAGGCAGCTTCTTGCTCAGCTTGCCTTTTGAGGCATCTAACCTCAACCACACAATGCATGGGGAGCATGGGTACCTAATCTGGGGATGTGAATTCCACTATACAGCAGGGCACCTAAAAATTAGGCACTGCAATGCCGAGTGTTGCAATGCCTAAATCCCTCTTGTAAGTCTAGCCCTCTATACCTAAAAATGCCACAGAGATAGAAATGATGGTATAAAGCCTTGCCTTACAGGGTCCTGAGACATCAGACTTTAAACCCTTCACTAGTGCAGCACTGAATATTACCCATTCTAAGATGTGGCTTTCTATAAGTTTGAATGGAATATTCCACTTTAGGGGAAAGAAGGAAATATTTACCTGGCTGGGTGATTATTTTAACATGGAGGCGGCTTCAAGCTTCTTTGGGGTCTGGACTCTTAGAATAAATGTCAGATGGATTTATCATAGAATAGAATGATCAGATATCAGGGTTGGAAGGGACCTCAGGAGATCATCTAGTCCAACCACCTGCTTAAAGCAGGACCAATCCCCAACTAAATCATTCCAGCCAGGGCTTTGTCAAGCCTGACGTTAAAAACCTCTAAAGAAGGAGATTCCACCACCTCCCTAGATAACCCATTACAGTGCTTCACCACCCTCCTAGTGAAAAAGTTTTTCCTAATATTCAGCCTAAACCTCCCCCACTGCAACTCGAGACCATTACTCCTTGTTCGGTCATCTGCTACCACTGAGAACAGTCTAGAGCCATCCTTTTTGGAACTCCCTTTTAGGTAGCTGAAAGCAGCTATTAAATCCCCCCTCATTCTTCTCTTTTGCATACTAAATAATCCCAGTTCTCTCAGCCTCTCCTCATAAATCATGTGCTCCAGCCCCCTAATTATTTTTGTTGCCCTTCGCTGGACTCTTTCCAATTTTTCCACATCCTTCTTGTAGTGTGGGGCCCAAAACTGGACACAGTACTCCAGATGAGGCCTCACCAATGCTGAATAGAAGGGAATGATCACGTCCCTTGACCTGCTGGCAATATCCCTACTTATACAGTCCAAAATGCCATCAGGTTTCTTGGCAACTAGGCCACACTGTTGATTCATATCCAGCTTCTCACCCGCTGTAATCCCTAAGTCATTTTCTGCAGAACTGCTGCCTAGCCATTCGGTCCCTAGTCTGTAGCAGTGCATGTGATTCTTCCGTCCTAAGTGCATGACTCTGCATTTATCCTTATTGAACCTCATCAGATTTCTTTTGGCCTAATCCTCTAATTTGTCTAGGTCCCTCTGTATTCTCTCCTCACCCTGCAGCATATCTACCACTCCTCCCAGTTTAGTGTCATCTGCAAACTTGCTGAGGGTGCAATCCACGCCATCCTCCAGATCATTGATAAAGATATTGAACAAAACTGACCCCAGGTGGCTGTGACAAAATATTAAAAAATTACAATGGCAGAAATATAAAGAAATACAAGACCCAGTGAGGCAACGCTGGGATGTGTGTTAATGTTTACAAAAGGGGCATGGATCAGCCAGTATCAAATGTCAGTCCTGGGAACAGTTTTGTTTAATATCTTCTTTATAGGTCAGATTTTTTAAACTTTTTATCATTTTTGTTGTTCTCCTCAGGATTTGATCTTCACATCTCTCCTAAAGTGGGGCACTCCAAACTAGACACAGAACTCCAGCTAAGGCCTCACCAGTGCCTAGGAAAGTGGAACAATTACTTCCCATGTCTTACATATGACACGCCTGTAAGTACACACCAAAATTATATTAGTCTTTTTCACAATTGAATCACATTGTTGGCTCATATTTAATTTGTGATTCATTATAATACCTAGATATTTGTCAGTGATACTACTGCATAGTCTCTTATTCCTCATTTTGTAGTTCTGTATTTGATTTTTTCCTTCCTAAGGAAAATATTAGTAAACTTATTATTCTCTAGGTGCTGATAAACTGATTGTTTAATCATTTGTTCCGGTATCTTCCCAGGTATCAAAGTTAGGCTGATTGATCTGTACTTCCCTGTGTCCTCTTTGTTCCCATATACCCTGGGTCCTCTTTGTTCTCCTTTTTAAAGGTAATATGTTTGCCCTTCTTCAGTCCTCGGGGGCCTCACCCATCCTCCATGAGTTCTTGAAGACAATCGCTAATGGTTCTGAGATTGCTTCAGCTAGTTACTTAGAGTAACCTGGGGTGAATTTAATCAGGCCCAGATTACATGAATACATCTAATTTATCTAAATATTTTTAAACTGTTCTTGCCCTGTTCTGGCTTGTGGCCCTTTCCCCTTGTTTTTGTTAATATTAATTATGTTACACATCTAGTCACTATTAATATATTTGGTGAATACTGAAACAAAAGAAGCATAAAACACCTCAGCCTTCTTGATGTCATCCATTATTAGCTAAGTAGTCGACCAATGCTTTCTTTCATCTTTCTCTTGTTCTAATGCATTTATAAAATCTCTTCTTATTGCCTTTTATGTCCCTTGCTAGATGTAACTTGTTTTGTTCCTTAGCCTTTCTGATTTTGTTTCTACATGCTTGTGGTGTTCTTTTGAACTTATCCTCAGCAATTTGTCCATGTTTCCACTTATTTGCAGGATGTCTTTTGTTGTTCATGTCATTAAAGAGCTCCTCAGGGTGTCATATTGGCTCTTGCTATTCTCCCTATCATTCCTTCATGACAGAATAATTTGTTGTTGTGCATTTAATATTATTTCTTTGAGAAATTGCTAGCTTTCCTAAAGTCCTTTTTCTCTTACATTTTCTTTCCATACGGCCTTCCCTACCAGCTCTCTGAATTTCTTAAAGTCTCCTTTTTTGAAGTCCATTGTCCTAATTCCGCTGCTATTATTCCTTCGAACCATGAAATCTATCATTGTGTGATCACTTTCACCCAAATCACATTCAGCCTTCAGATGTGCAAGCAATTCCTCTCTGTTCATCAGAATGAAGTCTAAAATGGCTGTTCCCACTTATTTCCTGCACTTTCTGAAACAGAAAGGTGTCCTCAATACATTCCAGAACCTGCAGGAAATTTTGTGTTATGCCTTATTGCTTTTCCAAGTGACATCTAAAATCCCCCATTACTACCAGATCTTTGATATTTCCCTTATTTGTTCTAGAAATGCCTCATCCACGTCCTATTCATGATTTGGTGGGTTGACGGTAGACTCCTACCATAGGTTGCCCCTGCTTTTTCATTTTAGTTAATTTTGAAAAGCCATTTTATATTAACATGGTTACACAACAATGAATGTGAAAGTTAAAAAGTTGCATTTACTATTCTGGGGAGGAAAAATTGTCTAGGGGTTGATCTGAAGTCCTTCTGATCTGAAGGTTCTGGAATGTATTTATGACACTAAAGCAAAAAGGGGCTGGTAAAACTGTACTCATTGCCTGCAAAACATAGTATACTAGGATCTTTTCCATTTCTTTTTCTAATAAAACCTAATTTCAGTCACAATCTTGAAGTGCTAGAGGGTTAGCCCTGCCTCATTTTTGGTGATTTGGATAAAAGGGGAGCTGAGTGCACTCTGTCCCTAGTCTTGGCTTTTTAAAACCACAAGCAGAAGGAGTTTTTGTGAAACCAAAACCACCTCTGTTTTACCAAAAAGACAAGCAAACTCCCTGAAGTCACTGGGATTTTTGCATCTGCAAATAACACAATCATATAAAAAATCCATCTGTATTGAACAGATAATTTCAAAATTGATCCTTGAGCTTTATCCCTCACAGCCTCTCTTGTTTTTGTCTTCTCAGATTCCTTGCCTAATTTGCCTTTTCTGGCCCATTCAGAAGTATTGCCTTTGCAATTGATTGAATTCGTGACTAGCTGTGTCCCAGAGTGCAGTCCATCATTTCAGTTCCACCTTAAAATTAGCTTCCTCTCATCTTCCCTGTCTCTCAGTTTCAACAGTCACATAAAAATGGCTCTTGCTGCACCTGTCTGTGTCTAATTACTGCTGGGAAACAATGCACGTACCCTTAGCATTATTCTTAAACTCGTTCTTGTTACCTCCCTGGCTCCTTTACAGGCATTGCATTTATTTGCCAGTCTTAACGCTCAAGTTCAGACACAGCTCCAACCCACTTTGCTTTTATTTATCAACCACCTAGCAACATATTCTTTACAGGGGCTCCTCCAGAATAATTGTGTGTCACTCATAAATAGTATGTTGTGTAAATTTTGTAGCTGTGCAACCATCTCTCTCTCTCTCTGAGGTTTGTTAACTCACAGTAGTAGGTAATACATGAATGAGAGCTCTAGATCTAGAAATTAGATTAGTTAGCACTAGAGAAAACCCCACTGAGTACTTAGTAAAACACAGATACTAATAATTGCAGTATTGCAAAACTGAATTTCAGGCAGTTAGCAAAATTATACTTATTCCTTGTGTTCATCCCTCAGGAAATGTAGACAGTTAGGTCCCAATCCTGTCTCCATATAGTTAGTCTTTAAGGTGCCACAGGGCTCTTTGTAATGTCTCCATGTAGGCAGGCACCGGCATACATACAGAATCTCACTGACTTCAAGAGCTTCACAGAAGGGCGGGGATCTGCTCTCAAAGAGGCAGTTGCATTCACTATCATTATCTTCACTTCATTCAGGTCAGTTTTGCCAGAATTGGTCCCATTTGGATGAGCCACTTAAACAGAAGAAGGCATATGCTAGAGCCAAAACATTATTTGTGGGTTATTTGGGTTTGTTTGTCAGTAAACTAGGCCTGATCCTCAGATGTGCAGGAACAAATATGTTTTTCATTTTTTAAAGCAAAAACACAGAGGAAAGCACTGAACTCTTGTCAGAGAGCACATTTTTATACTTCAAGGTTCAAAAACCAGGCACTGTTCCCAACCCTTGTGATTTTAATGTGAGTCTTTGGCATGTAATGCTTTATTTAAAGGCTGAGGTCATGTGATTACATGAGATCTCATCTTTGATTTTAAAAAAAGTCAGTTTCTAGCTCTCCTGGCTGTAGGGAAAAGGTTGAAAGTGTGACCCAACTGCAACCTAAAGGCTCAAAAAACAGAGTCACAAAAAAGCGCACAATGTATTAAAATCTCATGTGGTTTTTTGGGAGGGGCGGGGCACTCATTTATGATTTTTGAACATTTGGATTGGCAATACAGAGTCTTGCTGTTTTCAGAACTGGACAGTTTCTAACTTTACTGGATTTACTGATCTGGCTGGAGTGATGGGGTTCAGATAGTAGTGTTCTATAGTCTCATCTATATATATAAAAGTCAAGTGGTGTATGTATGAGTGTATGTGTGTACGTATGACTGCGAAGTCCTCCCGCACCGTTTGAGCCAGAGACTTGAATTTTGGTACAGTGAAGGGTCTTGGGGTCTAGATGCTGATAAGGGTCGAAAAATTTTCGGATCTCACCTCTGACGCCCCCCAGGGGTGAAAGTCTTTCAGGGCCAATCACATCAACTGGGCAGTTAGGTGGTGATGATGTCATAATACCCCCCTCCAACAGACACCTCACTCGCTCAGCTCACCCCTCCCTCCTCCAACGGAACCCCGGAGATCCCTCAGTTCTCTGCCCCTCCCACCTCCCCAACGGAACCCCGGAGATCCCTCAGTTCTCTGCCCCTCCCATCTCCCCAACGGAACCCCGGACTACATCAGCTCTGTGCCCCCCCCCACCTGCGAAGGTCCCCGGAATCCCTCGGCTCTGGGCCCCCTCCTCCCCTGTGACGGATCCCAGTTGGATTTGGTGGGACGGTAAGTGAGGTGGGGGTGTCGGATTCGGTCGGGGGGTGAGGTGGGGGTTTCGGGTTTCGGGGGTGGGAAGGTGTCGGGGTGGGTGAGGGGTGAGGTGTGGGTGTTGGCTTTGGTCAGGGGGTGTCAGCTGTCTGCCACCTCCCCACCTCCGACTGACCCGAGCAGCGCCGGGCACTTATGCTAGTATTTTATATCTGTAATCCTTGTGGAGGTTACCTGAGTTCCTGGGTGTCTCTTTGCTAGTAACCCAGAAAGAGGCTATTCGAGGTATTTGCCAGTATATTCAATCTTATTGGGAAAATCCCCTACTCACTCAGCCTGAGTTAGTCCATCAGCTCTCTAGATAAACCAGTTACCACATGGTAAGTACTACTCTTGCTGCTAGTGCAGGGTTGCTCACCTACTCAGACATTTTAAGGCCAGAAGGGACCATCATGATCCTTTTGTCCAGGGATCAGCAACGTTGGCATGCAGGACCGCAGGGTAAGCACCCTTAGCAGGTCCTGCTGCTTTGTTTACCTGGCACGCCACTTCCCGCAGCTCCCATTGGACCGGGACAGTAAACCACGGCCAGTGGGAGCCGCAGTCGGTGAAATGCCAGGTAAACAAAGTGTCAGGGCCTGCTAAGGGTCCTTACCCTGCGGTCCCGCATGCCAATGTTGCTGATCCCTGCTTTAGTCTGACCTTCTGTGGACTGCAAGCAGAGGTGCTGGAACAATTTGTATAGTGAGGGTGCTGAGTGCCACTGAACCAAACTGTAAACCCTGTGTATCAAATAATCATAGGACTGGAAGGGGATCTCCAGAGGTCATCTAGTCCAGTCCCCTGCCCATATGGCAGGAGTAAGCATTATCTAGACCATCCCTGGCAGGTGTTTGTCTACCCTGGCTCTTAAAAATCTCAAGTGATGGAGATTCCACAACCTCCATAGGCAATTTATTCCAGTACTTAACCAGTAAGCTTTTCCTAATGTCCATCCTAAACCTTTCTTGCTGCAATTTAAGCCCATTGCTTCTTGTCCTATCCTCAGACAATAAGAAGAACAATTCTTCTTCTTCCTCCATCTTTTATGTACTTGAAAACTGTTATGTCCCCCCCAGTCTTCTCTTTTCCAGACAAAACAAACCCATTTTTTTCACTCTTACCTCATAAGTCATGTTTTCTAGACCTTTAATCATTCTTGTTGCTCGTCTCTGGACTTTCTCCATTTTCTCCACGTCCTTCCTGAAATGTGGCACCCAGAACTGAACACAATACTCCAGTTGAGGCCTAAACAGTGTGGAGAAGAGTGGAAGAATTACTTCTCATGTCTTGCTCCCGCTAATACATTCCAGAATGATGTTCGCTTTTTTTGCAACAGTGTTACACTGTTGACTCATATGTAGCTCGTGGTCCACTACGATCTCCAGATCCCTTTCTGCAGTACTCCTTCCTAGACTGTCATTTCCTGTTTTGTTTGTGTGCAACTGATTGTTCCTTCTAAATGGAGTGCTTTGCATTTGTTCTTATTGTTCATCCTATTTACTTCAAACCATTTCTCCACTGTATCCAGATTATTTTTAATTTTAGTCCTATCCTCCAAAGCACCTGCAACCCCTCCTAGCTTGTTATCATCTGCAAACTTTATAAGTGTAATCTCCATGCCATTTTATAAATAATTGATGATGATATCAAACAGAACCAGACCCAGAACTGATCCTTGCGTACCCCACTCATTATGCCCTTCCAGCATGAATGAGAACCACTGATGGCTACTCTCTGGGAACAGTTTTCCAAACAGTTTTGCACCCACTTTATAGTAGCTCCATCAAGATTGAATTTCCATAGTTTGTTTATGAGAAGGTCATGAAAGACAGTATCGAAAGCTTTACTAAAGTCAAGATATACCAGGTCTAGTGCTTCCCTCCATCCACAAGGCTTGTTACCCTGTTAAAGAAAGCTATTTGGTTGGTTTGATACAATTTGTTCTTGACAAATCCATGCTGACTGTTACTTATTACCTTATTATCTTCTAGATGTTTGCAAATTGAATGCTTAATTATTTGCTCCATTATTTTTCCAGGTATAGAACTTAAGCTGGCTGGTCTGTAATTCCCTGGGTTGTCCTTATTTCTCTTCTTATAGATAGGCACTATATTTTCCCTTTTCCAGTCTTCTGGAATCACTCCCGTCTTCCATGACTTTTCAAAAATAATTGCTAATGGCTCAGATACCTCCTCAGTCAGCTTCTTGAGTAATCTAGGGTGCATTTCATCAGGCCCTGGTGACTTGAAGACATCTAATTTGTCCAAATAATTTTTAACTTGTTATTTTCCTGTTTTAGCCCCTGATCTTACCTCATTTTCACTGGCATTCACTATGTTAGATGTTCATCACCACCAACATTCTTGGTGAAAACCAAAACAAAGAAGTCATTAAGCACCTCTGCCATTTCCACATTTTCTGTTATTGTTTCCCTCCCATCATTGAGTAACAGGCCTAATCAGTCCTTGGTCTTCCTCTTGCTTCTAATGTACTTGAAGGATGGTTTTTTTATACCCTTTATGTCTTTAGCTAGTTTGGTCCCATTTTGTGCCTTGGCCTTTCTAATTTTGTCCCTACATACTTGTGTTATTTGTTTATATTCATCCTTTGTAATTTGACTTAGTTTCCACTTTTTGTTAGATTCACTTTTGATTTTTATATCATTGAAGATCTCCTGGTTAAGCCAGGGTGGTCTCTTGCCATACTTCCTATCTTTCCTATGCAGTGGGATAGTTTGCTCTTGTGCCCTTAATAATGTATATTCAAAAAAACTGCCAATAGTCTTCAATTTTCACCCCCTTAGAATTGCTTCCCATGTGATCTTGCCAACCAAGTCCCCGAATTTGCTAAAGTTTACCTTTTTGAAATACATTGTCCTTTTTTTTTGCTATTCTACCTCCTACCATTCTTTAGAATCAGGAACTCCTATGTACTCTCTCTTTCAAAATTTGTTCTAAAAAACTTGCATACAGTGGAGGTCAAATTAACAGGCGTGTAGTTTCCTGGATCACCTTTCCCCCTTTTTAAATAGGTGCTCTATTAGCAATTCTCCAGTCAGAGGGTATGGCCCCAGAGTTTATGGATTCATTAAAAATCCTTCCTATTGATCTTTTAAATTCATGTGCCAATTCCTTTAATATTTTTGCATTCAGATTATCCAGGCCCCCTGATTTGATCTGGACCCAGCAATTTGATCCCATTAAGCTGTTTGAGTTTGACTTCCACCTCAGATGTGGTAATTTCTGCTTCCATTGTTCCCATTAGCCACTCTGCCACTGCCCCCAAGCACCTCATTACCCACATTAAAAACTGAGACAAAGTAGTGATTTAGGTGTTGGGCCATACACAGATTATGTTTAATCTCCACCCCAATCTCAGTGTTGAACAGTCCTGCTGTTATACTATAAAAGCAAGACTAACAGGATCTTATAAGATCTAACAGGATAAGGCAAAAACGCCACATTTATTGTAAATATAATAAAAAGAGAGAAAAAACCCACAATTCTATGTTACTATTATTCCTCTATGTATTCATATATCCATTCATACAATCATTCACACAAATTCTGCGCAGATATTATAGTTACCAGCCTAAGAAGTTGCTCGTGACAGAGTACTGGCCAGGTAGCCTGTACACGAGTGGAGTGGAGTCCGGGTCAGATGTGCATCCGATGCTCCTGGCGGTTGGTGGCAGAATGAGACTCAAAGTTCCCAGTCTTTAGAGTCTATTTTTATAGGATTTTGTTCCTATACGGTCCATTGGAGTCGCTTTGTCACGCTGTTTGTCATGATGACTCCACGATGGCTGTCAGGTGCTTGTCAGTTCTCTCCTCCTTTGAGATGTTCGGGTGGATTCCAGTTTGCCCTCCGGGATGGGTGTGTGTGTGGGGGTGTCCCTGGTTGTTTCCACTTGACACCTTCTTCATCCCAGGATGCTGGATTCTTCTGCTCTTAGGCTGGCAACTCCCTAACCATTCATTCATCATTTAAACCAAGCACTCATTCACATGTCTTCTTTAACTTAATCACATTTATCTTATTGTCTCCTTAACTTTCAGGGTGTTACTAATCTATTTGAGGCCCCCTGTTTTTCATAAAACTACAGAGGGTGGGCGTCTCTATGTACTGTTACATAATGTAGCATTTGCAAAGTATTGCTTTGACCATAGGCTCAATTAAGGGTTTGTTATTACAAAGTGTCAATCTCAGTTATAAGGTATAGCCTTGTTACAAAGTAGCGCCTTGGGCCTAGAGTTAATTAACAGTTTATAACACATTTATATAGATACAGTCAGCAGCACAGAGTCAATTAACAGTTTACAAACTTTAGTTTACAAACTTTACCTAGATACAGTCAGCAGCTTGCCTTCTTTAATATGGCTTTCTAAATATACTTACACTGCTTCTTCTTTCCTTGTTTTCTTTCTGTTTATATGCCTAGAGAATCTTTTACTATTGCTTTTAATTTCCTTTCCTTGATTTTGGCAGTTCTTGCTTTATCCCTACACTTTCTGACTTCCAAGAGGATGCTTTCCTTGCTGATCTATCCCTTCTACCATTCCTTGTAGGCTGTTTGTTTTCTCCTGATAACCTATTTAAGATGCTTGTTCAAGCTCATCCCAGAAGTCTATTTCTTTCTCTATGCAAGTGGAGTCTATCCAATGAGAACAGTCCTCTGTGGATGCCTTCTAGTGATTGAACATTCCAAAGTTCTCCTCATAACATTGCCAGAGCCATCTGTTAATCATCTAGGGACAGGTAGAGCCTCCATGCATCCTAGCAAGAATGAGTGGATTCTTTCCTGCTCTCATTAGGATCCTGTTCAGCCTCAGGTCTACATCACATATCTTAGCTCCCGGCAGCCAGAACACCCTTCTGTTTTCTGGATCAGCCTGCTGTGATTGTATCTGAGTTCATATGTAAGAGATTAGCTGTTAGGAATTTTTAGGATATTTATTATAATCTGCACCTGATCTCTATATCCCTTCATGGTGAGGTGAAATCTCGGAAACAGAAACATTCTGCGTGAAGAGTACACCTGCCAACTGAGATTCCTCAGCATCTGCAGAGGTGCTGACAGTCTGTATTCAGCTCTGAGCATGATGTTCCTTTGAGGATTTGCAAGTGCACTGTCTTTTAGTTAGATAATCAGGGAAATTATTTGGGAGACCCCCTATTCCCTGAACTGTGTTCTCAGACCATGGGGTAGGGATTTGGGGACGTGTTACTTACTTGCTATTACATCTGTGGAGGGATTTAGCATCTCGTCTTTTGGGATCTACTAAACTGCTTATTATTGCTATAGAAGATATGATTTTCACAGGTCATCAAGGTCCCCCACAGAGTATGCAAACTAGCAGGGCATTTTAATTTTGTTCTTGGTATATCAGATCAAACAACTGGGGCGTTTTAGGGAAATCCATTATCAGCAGGGGGAAGGCACCAGTGACCCAGAGTACATTGGTTTATCCTGTTAGTTATATTCATTTCCTGTTTAAAACAATATGTTGAATATATTGTGTGTATTTGTGTTATTCCTTGGGAGTCTCCTACTATCTGGCAAATAAGTGGGGGTTATTCCATGGTTACAATTTTCTTTCCAAGCTGTTCTGGGGGAGCAAAGGGGGTGGAGGCACTGCCAACTAAATCAGCTATGACAAGAATCAAGACGTTACACCCTGCTGAGCTGGAGGCGGGATCCAGATGAACCCAGGCCTGTCCATCAAAAAAGGAGACTGATGTTATCAGTGATAACTGGATAGATACAGCACTGCCTATCTGATAACAGTATTGATACAAATGTGAAAACTTCTTTGGCCTTCACTAAAAATTAAAGATTACAGCAGACCATATACCTAGGAGTTTACACTTTCATTTTTTCATATGAAAATACATTATCAAGAAGGTAGTTTTGTTGTTGAACTAACCCTCCATTTGTTTTCCCTGCCTCGTCCCAAGATGTGCCTAAGTCTAGGTACTGTGTTTCTCAAGATGTGGGGAATCTGTACTCTGACCAAGAATAACTGACAAAATAACTGCAGATTTTCAGCCTAATTCCCTTTGTGAAATACAGAGGCTTCAGAAGTGTGACATAAGGAGAAGACTAAAAGAAATAGATTAGTTTAAGAACAAAGTCAGGATTTAGTTGAGGAAAAAGGGCAACATATGAGGTAGTGTATATAGGACATTCCAGGTTAAATTCATCTTGTTGGTACAAGGAGTGCAAATTGTACCCTTTCCCCTCCCCATGTCAGCAGAGCCAGCTAATTCATGGGGGATTTAACTATGGGGGAAGTCATGTGGTGTTTCTACTGCTGCCCTTCGATAGTATTTAGTTAGGGTTAAGTTTAGCCTAGTCAGCTCTCGCTGTAGGCTTCTCCCCTGCCTCTCTGACCCATATGGAGCTATCAAGGGCTCCTACAGCTGAATCTGCCCCCAGGACCATCAATGATCCTTCTCTGAATAATTTCTCTGTATCTCTCCAGGTTTGTCCCTGGCCTGCCCACTTCTCCTCCCCAATCCTGCCAGTCACCATAATATTCTCCTAGTAATCAATCCCAGGAGCATGCTCTGCAGAATTAGAGGGGATGGGGGTAGTCAGCAGAGATGGTTGTGCCCCTCTTTCATGCAGAAGGGGAGAGAGCCACATGCAGATGTTCCCTTCATTTCATGAGTCTAGGGAGTGTTATATGGGCCAGTACTATTAATTTTATTTATTATTTGTAGTGAGGTGCTAGGCAGTGTTCACATATGACTAATCTAATTGAATTTAGAGTATTTAGGATATGTCTCCACAGTGGCAGGGAGTGACTCTCCCACACAGGGTAGACAGACTCGGGCTAGCTTGGCTTGAGCTAGCATGCTAAAAATAGCCATGTGGATGTTGCAGGTTGGGTAGCAGCTTGGGCTCTCAAGCCCATCTGACCCCCTCAGGGTCTCAGCTCAGGTGGCCAGCCTGAGTCTTCACTGGAGCCACCATGTCCACACTGGTACTTTTAGCATGCTAAGCTTGAGGCAAGATTTCGTGCTAGTCTGTCTATCTGGTCTAAGAGGCTCAATCCCAGCTGCATTGTAGACATACACTTAAAGTACAAGAATTTGCAGGACTGGCACCATATATAAAAAGATGGTCTCTGAACCAAATAGCTCACCATCTAAGGTGTCAGTCCAACGATAGACTCATTGTGCCTTTGACTTCCTGGATCTGGGCAAGACAAACAAACAAGCAAGATACTTGAAGTGATGTAAGGTCCTCAGGTTATTTTTGCTTTTTTCAATCTTTTCTTTTAATCACCACTTGCTTATTTAATAATTAGCTTCAATAATTTAAAATCATGTCTAGTTAGGTTTTGTTTTGTCCCATTTTAAATCTTTCTAAATTTATCTTTTACATTAAAAATAAAATAAGCGATGTTAAATTAGTTTTGCTCTTAGCCATTTTCTATTTCTTCTTGCCTTTTATCTGTTTCTTAATACACATCATCTCTTTTTTCTTCAGTTTTAAATCATTGCCTGATTCTCTGATTTTTTTCATTTTTGAATTTAATTATTGTCCTGCATTATTTTCTCTGTTTTAGCTTTATCACTACTTGGCTACCCATAAGTGTATAATTGTACTCCTAAAAAAGTGTGTCTTTTGCAACTGTAGATCATAACAATCTATCACATTCCTCTTCCTAAGGCAACATCTTAGCCTGTCAGAAGTTATAGGCCTGAAGCAAAATTACTTGGTGAAATTCTGTATGTTATTCCGGAGGTCAGACTAGGTGATCACAATGGTTCTTTTTGACCTTAAAGAGCTATGAATCTGTATCCTCACCCTTTTCCCACACTGCCTTCCAAAAGACCTTACTTCCCTGCTCTAATGAGATCCAGAAGAACCTGGATGATCGAACCAGGTATCTGGGGTTGGGAAGGCTAGTGTTGGTAGAAAAATGACAGCACATGCTCATAATTTTTTTAAAGTAATTTTTGTTAACATTTTGATAATTTTCAACCAGTTCTAGGGAAAGTCTGTTGATGCTCATTGGAGCCTTTAAAAAGGTTCTTTACAATTTATATGTGCCCAGAGTTTACTGGTGGGCTGTGCATTTAATTAATAAATGACCTGATTTTGCTACCCTTTATCAGGCTCAGTTAGTTCCTTATTTTGAATATACTTTCTGCCCCAAACTCAGCTATATCTCTCGATTAATCTCTCCAACTAAATTTAAATGTATGGCAAAACAAGTGGCCTCAATTTTGTGATATGCAGAATTGTCAAGCCCATAATTAACAGGAATTAATGAGCCCTATCCAGAAAACTTTTGCTAATGCTAGGACTCCTTCATAAGAGTAGGCTTATTGAAGTCAATGAGACTGCTTTACATCGGTGGGCACATTAGACCTGAGGTGTAAGAAGCCGGTTGAAATTTTTTCATGAAACTTTGTTATGAAAAATGGCATTTTGACCAAAAATTTTATGTCCAGCTTTTTGTTGGAAAACTGGAAATCAAAACGTGATATTTTTTCAATTTTTTTAGGTGTCAGTAAACATTAACCAAACTTTTTTACTGAAAATATTTTTGAAAAAATTGATTTTTAACTTGAAGAAATAAAACAAAGTTGAAATTCTGAAAAAAAAAAGTTCTCATGAAATACCACAGGAATTTTTTTTTACCCAGCTGTAATTCAGATTGGCAGGATTGGGCTCTTCATTTTCAAAGTAACTACCCTTATTGTTCTAGTGCGGTCATTTCTGTTTGCTAGTACGTGGTGCTGGGCACATGCACATTGTGCAGCTGTGAAAGGAGCATTCCCCTATAAGCGGATGTGAAGGCAAAATCCTTACAGCCAGTGCTGTGATGCTATTTGTGTTGTGGGGTGGGGTGGGGTGGGGTGGGGTGAGGGATAGCTCAGTGCTTTGAGCATTGGCCTACTAAACCCAGAGTTGTGAGTTCAGTCTTTGAGGGGGCCATTTAAGGATATTGGGTGAAAATCTGTTGGATGATTTAATTGGCAATTGGTCCTCCTTTGAGCAGCGGGTTGGACTAGATCAGTGGTCCCCAACCTTTGTATTAATTATACTGCGGCCCGGCGCGATCGCTTTCCTTTTGTTCTTCGGCGCCGCGGACGCTTGTATGTCCGCCGAAAAGCCGCCGAATTCATTAACTCCGCTACGAAAACTGCGGCTTTTCGGCGGACATACAAGCGGGGAATTACTTCCGGGAAGCGAAGGCAGTGTTCCCCAACCTTTGTAATACCGCGGACCGGTGAATGCTTGCGGCCCGGGGAGGGGATTCCTACTACTTTGAGCCTCAACCCCAATTAATTTTTTACCTCGGCGCAGCGGAGGCTTGTATGTCCGCCGAAAAGCCGCGGAATACAGCAGCCGATATACGGTCTCATTTGAATTTTTGCCTCGTGGCGGCGGACCCGTATATGTCTGCCGAAAAGCCGCCGAAAACATCTGAGTGTCCAGTGGCGCTGCTCCTGCTGATGCCGATGCAGAAGTGCGCAGAAGTGCGCGGACCAGGGGTTGAGGACCACTGCTCTAGAATACTTTATGGATGGATAGAAACTCTTACCCTTCCTGTAATAAGCAACAGCAGCAGCATCTCCTCCAAGTGGTAAGAGACTAGACCTGGTTGGAAATTTTCTGTTTTGTTAGAGAAAATGCTGGTTCTTCAGCCTTGAAATGTCTTGCAAAAGTGATTTGGAACTGATGAACTTTCATTGACTCACATGCTGGATTCTGAAATTGAACAAAACCAAAATTTCAGAAAGGCCAGATTTCTTGCAGACTGGAAATCCCACATTTTACTCAGCTTTCCAACAAACAGGAGGGGATTTTCTTGCCCCGGATGGAAAGCTAACTGGAAGAAGGGGGTTATGATTGGAGCAGGGATCTTTGCTCATAGCTCTCTGTGCATGTGCAGAGTGCCATGCTTCAAAATGATATATACATAGTGTACAAATGCTAGATGTAATATTGTGTTTTTCATACTCTGGTTCTTGGCAACCAAACAATTTTAAAATCATTACAGAAAATGTACAACACATTACCCAGACAGTGTAGCCCCAGACAATTCAGCTACTTGTTTCTGTACCCGTAATCTAGCTGAATGCCAGTTCAACTTGCCAATTTTTTTTTAAAAAAGCAGCAAAAATACCACAGCTTGCTTGTTAAAACCCTTTAGCCTTTGTATATGTTCTAGAATGTTTCTTCATCACACACGGTACAACTTACAAGGGTCAGAATTGTACAAGACACATAGTGCTCTTTATCTGCAGGAACCTCATTCTTCCCTGCAGAGAAAAACATATCTCTGTATTTTACCCACGTGACAAAACTTCACAAGGGAGGATGTCCAAAATAGACTGTTTGTCCTCCACTCCCTGAAGGAAATTCCTATCTAAATAATCTTGTCTCTACAGGTGTTGAGACAAGAAGTTCTCAAATGAAAAAGGGAAAATGAAATAATGACAAACCAGCTTAGCTGAGAAATACTGTACGCTACCCTTATAAAACTACAAAAGGAAATGTGTATTTCATTCCCTCTCTAACCAAAGGGTTTAAATGTGAATACAGCAACAATACATTTAGAGTTATTCATCATCACTTAAGTCCTAAGATTTAGGATATTTGTGTGTTTGAAGGTCTGACTAGTAGAAACTTCAGACTGCTATTAAAATGCAAAATTCCTTTCCTTAGTATGCACAAGCATAACAGACATAATCCTTTATCTCTGGCAAAGCTGTTAGCTTTTTGCCCTTTGGCATGTTCGATGTATACAGTATCTGTAGCTATTGCCTAATATATCTACCGCAGGAGCTCAGATACCATGATGATGGAGGCCATATACATGCCTAGATAGGCATATAGATAAACAGACATTTTCTCATAGACTTGCCAGCTCTTTGATCCAACCAGTTGAACTCGATTTTCCAGATTATTTAAGCAACAAGGCTCAAACCCATCTGCTGTATAAATCCTGGGACTTGGCAATTGATCAAGACCCTGCAACCTCATCCCACCACCACCATGTGCAAATTAAATATAAACATTGAACAGTTCTCATTTAAATATGTAGCATCTGACAGCCCTGATTTTTGCAGTTGCAGGAGAATAAAAACAACAGTTGAAGGAACTGCACTCAGTAAAAGGTTTCCCTGGTAGGGAGGCCAAACTAAATAATGAAGCAAAAACATGCTTCACTGAAACTAAACTTTAGTCAATTCACTCTCCCAAAACAAAGGATTATTTGTGATTTCAAAAGTGCACATTATACTTTACTCTGGCAGCCATTTATGTGTTTTTGAATGATCTGGTTATGTATAAATTCCAATTTAGGAAGCCTTTCAGCACCTAAATCCTAGGAGTGATCTGAAAATATTAATGAAGTTTTCTAGATACTGCAGCTGCCCTTTTTTTCATCATAACCCTTTGAAAGTACAAGCTTCAGTGAAAATGTCTTGATGTACCTTGTTTGTTGATTGGTATTGTCTTCCCTTTTATTTTATTCCTTTGTAAATATTTATCAAACATCTGAAATCTATTTCATGTTCTTGTTGCAAAGTGATTATATTTGCTTTCTGTCCTCTCCTTTTATTCCCAGGATCGCTGAGCTTTAATGCATTCTTTAAATCATCGGATAGAGTCGGTATTCCTTAGACCTGCAGCTGTTAACATAGAAGGAAATTTAGGGTGAGATGGCATCAGATTAGTGCAAGGTTGCTCACTGCGCGACAAACTCTGCTGTACAGAGTCTAACTATGCTTTGCAGGATGGAATCATCTCACCCTGGGCTGTGGAAAACTAATGCTGCATTCGCAGCTGTGATCTCGGTCTACCACTTACATGGAATAATTTGTAAAATGCTACTGATTTGGTAGCCTTTTTCACCTGCTTTGCATTTGTGCAAAAGAAGCAAGACTCAGGCCCTGGAGTGCTTTAGAAAGTTGGAAGGGGGTCTGTAGCTCTTTAGCTTTGAACTGGTCTCTCTTGTAAGGGACTTGATGCATCAAAGCCCAGCATTAAAGAAGAGAACCCAAAGGAGATGGCTTGGGGTTAAGATATGTGCGACTGGGAAATCTGGGTTTGATCAACTCCTTCCCACTGCCAAAATATTTATAGTGTTTTTGGTTGGTTGGCTGGTTGTTTTGTGGGATGGTGGCAAATGGGAGTTTGGTTGCTCACCTAAAATACTTTTTAAAAAGTGGTAAGTCCTATATGGCTAGGTAGGGAAATCAGACTGGATACTTTCTTTGCCTAGAGCACCTGAAACCTGAGTTACCCTGTAACTTTTCCTTGAGGCTAATATGTTTTTCCTTACTCTTTCTAGAGCTGAGTAGAAATTACCACTATCCACTTATGCCCCAAATGATTTGTACAGGTGAGGTAAACTAATCCAGGGTAATATGTGTTAGAAGTTCAGTGTCCCAGATATTTAGGATAGGAGAAGTTATGGAGAAAAATAATAATGAGGAATTGGTGAAAGACTAAAAAATATATAATGCCACTACAATCAATCACTATATGAACCAATATGGTAAACTGAACTTCCTTCTGCACATAGCTTACTGTCATTGGGCCTGATTTGAGGCCTGTGAAGTCAACAGAAAGACTACCAAGACTTTAGTGGATGAGGCCAAATCTTGTTCCCACTGAAATCAGTGGGTAGAATTCTGTGCCTCAGTCTCCACAGCCTTACTCCTTGTGCAATCATTTGTACCTGCAGAGTGGGGGTGTAAAATGCTTTTTGATTAGTCCCAAAGCACATTTAAAATAGACCTTGTATAAGTGTAATTCAAGGATGACAACAAGGGTGATCTGCTCCTTCCTCTCTACTATGAACTATACATTCTTGTGCTGCTTCTCACTTATGTTCATTTTCTTACCTTTCGCAGAGTTACAGTGCATTGCTGAGGTGACTGCTCCAACTTCTCTACAGTCATTATCCCTGATGCCACTTTCAGCTATGCCAGTGTAAATCTGGAGTAACTCCAGATGTTGATGGAGTATGTATGTGAGGCCTGGTCTACACTGAGAGTGCGGGGGGACGACCGAACTAAGATACGCAACTTCAGCTACGCGAATAGCGTAGCTGAAGTCGGCGTATCGTAGGTTAACTTACCTGGCCATCCACACGGTGGCGAGTTGACTGCTGCCGCTCCCCCGTCGACTCTGCTTCTGCCTCTTGCTGAGGTGGAGTACAGGAGTCGACGGGGAGCGTGTTCAGGGATTGATCACTGCCTGACAATCCCGCAGATAGTGGAGACCTGCCCAAGGTCACTGGAGTTATTCCAGAGTAACACAGGTAACTTGAGATCAGGTTAAGGCCCACTAGTTCCATGTGGCATTAGGAACTACATAGTTCAAAACATACTTCTATTGTTGGTATCTTAGTTTTGTCTATCTTTTTTTCAGTGCGAGGGTTCCTGTGACTTCCTGAAAGATAATACAACTTATTCCTTTATTCTGCCCTTCAGAGTTATTGAATTTTAAATGCACTTTCCAGAAACACAAACATAAGCTTGTGATTTAAGGGCCACTGATTTCTACTTTGTTGTGTTTGTACTAACAGTAAATAGAGCCAAGAGGAATTAGAAAGTTAATGTTCAAAAGGCTTAATTCAAGTAAATGAGCAGCACATACTGTCAAAACTGGCAAGTAATCATTTGTTATCTAAGGCTTAATGCAAGGAACATGCAAGAATCATGCCTATTTAAGGACAATCTTGCTGTTTTGATTCATGTACGCCCAACAGTGATCACAAGGGCAGGGTACTCTGATCTAACGAATTCTGAGAGCTGATGAATCATTTTAGGGTATAGATACAACACAGTCTTGCCTATGTTCAAATAATATCAAACAGCCTTAAAAAGAACCTCAGTCAAAACACCTGAGGTTGTGTGTGAAAATTCGATTTATCGTAAGAACATCTTGTTTACCCAAGCAGTGGATGTTTAGCATTTACGTTCTTTCTCTGATAATAGTGAGGTTAGGGTTATCTCGTTTTGAAATGCAAATTACATAAATTGTTATTTGGCAAGGACACTGAAATTGGAGATTCTGGATTGTCCTGAGGATGTTCTCTATTGGACTGCAGTCAGTGGGGAAAAAATTCCCCTATGCGTAAATTAATTTTATTTTGTAATTTATCCCACAAAATATTTAATAGTGGGGATGATGTGCAAAGGAAAGAGCCCTGCATGAATTTTCAGGAATGGGAGCTAGAAAAACATGCCTTTATTTATAAAGGTAGTAAATTTGAGCAAGAAATAGTGAGACAAAAACACAGAAATCTACACAACCATTTTTTACAGAGTCTCTTCAAGAGATGAACCATACATTAAAATTGCAGCCAGACTTCCATGATATGATTTATTTGCTCTTCAGCACTCTCAGCAATGCTGCCTCCCTATCTTTGACTTTGTTAAAAAGAAAGAAACCAACCATTCAAATATTCCTTGGTTTCAAAAGTCTGATGCTTTTGACCACTGTCAGAAGTCAGGATAGTGGGCTAGATGGACCTTTGGTCTGACCCAGTGTGGCCGTTCTTATGTTCTTATGCTTAATCATAGATAGAGGTGAAAGTAACTTAATGGACTTACTGGTATGCAGGGCATCTGGGGTCCTGGGTAAGGTGTGGGGGGATGGGTGGCTCTGGGCCCCCCCAGAAGTTGCGGGGCCTCAGGCAGACTCCCTTCAATGCTGCCTAGCCCGCACTACCCAGGACTCTGATGGAGATTTAAAGGGCCCAGACTCAAGCCACTGGTGTGGTAGCGGTAGTGGTGGCTGGGAGCGCTGGGCCCTTTTGAATCTCAGGGCCCCTGGGCAGCTGCCCGTTTTGCCTCCTGCCCCCCATCAGCAGCTTTGCCGGTATGGTTGGCTGTGTACTGGCGGCCACTTTCTTACCAGTATGCCATAATGGACCATGCCAACTTACTTTCACCACTGGTCTTAGAATACTTTTGGGAACTATATGCTAAGTCATTTCTGAGCTGTATACTAGACAAGTGACTATTTAACGTTTCTGACTTTTAGAAAAACAGCTCACTTTTTTGACTACTAAACCTAATCCGTTTGATTGTACAAGTTGAAACTTCTCCTTCACTAACTCCTTCCAACTAGTGCATAGGTGAGTGATGAAAAGAATTCGCCCAGGAATAAAAAATAAGTTATTAGGGTTTTTGATGCTAACTAGCAGTTAAACACTAGAAGCACAGAATAAAATATTTCACTGATGATTTAGGGGCCTGACCAGAATCTCTTACTCCTTATTTGGGCAAAGCTCTCATTGACTTGAGTGCACAAGGATGTTTGCTTGTTTAAGGAACTAGTAAGGTTGACTGAATAGGACCCTTCGTTGTCAGTGACAATCTAAACTCTAATTACAACATTTGCAAAGCTTGGTTGCCTAAAGTTAGGCACTTATATTTTTAGGCACCTTAGTCAATGTGATGTAATTTTCAAAGGTTTCTGTGCATCCACCCTTGTCACTGGGTAGCACACAAAAACCCCAAGCATGATCAGTATCGCACTGGCCTAAGCACTGTACAGACCCATAGGAATAAATAGCCTTTACCCCAAACTCAAATTTTTTTGTGCTTTTACTATGTTAATGTAACTAAAAGGCTCTAATGCCTTAATGTACTAAATTATAATATACACCTGAAGTTGAACCTCAAATGCATGATTCCCAAAGCACGCTAAAAATTTACAGCTAGACTCAGGGATTTCTTAATCTACCAGGCTCCACAACTATGGAATTTGGCTATCAATTACACATCACCTTGAGATAAAGCAATTTAAGATCAAGAAGCCTATTTCTTTGCACACGTTCTAAGGTAAATTGCTTGAGGGTCTGACCTACACATCTGGCTTGTAATACAGTTATCAATATACCAGTATGGACGTGAAACCTATTAGTAGTGCTGATCCACACAATTATAAAATGTTCTCACACGGTTATCATGTGCATTTCACCCTGCATCTCAAAATGATAAGTTTAGATATAGCAGTTGCATTTACAATTTATAGTATTTTAAATGACAGTGTAATTCTCATCCCTGTGATGAGATTAAATAGAAAAACATGGAGTTGTCCTGCAAATATGACATTTGTGAAAATATCACATTATAGTTTCCATTTAAGATATTTTCCCTATTTAGTAGAACTGTGAGAAAAAAATACCTGTTTTATATTCCTAAAGCTCATACTTCAGGGTTTCAGCCAGCCATCAGCAGGGGTCAGGAAGGGATTTCCTTCCTCCCACACAGGTATTCTGGGAAGGTATTTTTTTATATCTTCTTCTTCTGAATCATCAGGGATGGCCACTGCTGGAGATGGGACACTGGTTGGGTGGGCTGGGGCTCTGAGGTGGCACCAAGAATTCTCTCTCAGGTGCTTGGCAGCTGGTTCTTGCTCATATGCTCAGGGTTTAACTGATCACCATATGTGGGATGGGAAGGAATTTTCTTTCAGGTCAGATTGGAAGTAACCTTGAGGGGCTCCTGCCTTCCTCTGCTGTGTGTGGGTGCAGGTCATTTGCCAGGATTATCAGGGTATATCTCACATAATCATTTCCCTGCCACTCAGGGGCCTGGAGCACTGGTGCACCTTAGTCCCTTCTATTCTCATTCTATGGCACATAATAGTCTAGTCTCTGGTGGTTGTAATAGTGAGGTCTCACTTAGGTTGTTTGGTTTAGTGTGCCAAGTGGCCTGTGAAATTCAGCAGGTCAGATTACATTATTAGGGCTCTGTGTCTGTCATGGAGGTTGTGGAAGTCAGGGATTCTGTGACTTTCCGTGACCTCTGTGACTTCTGCAGTGGCCAGTGTGGCTGACTCCAGGGCCACCCAAGCCGCTGGCCCTGGGCCAGCTGCTCAGAACCACTCTGGCCGCTGCTGGAGTGGACCCACAGCCAGCCACGCTGGCGCTCTGGGCCCCAGACACTGCCCAAGCAGCAGTCCCAGGGGAGCAGGAGCAGCGACGGCTGGAGCAGGCACTGCCCGGCAGCTGGTACTGCTCCCCCCGCCCAGAGCAGCAGCCCCTCCCAGCTAGGTTTTAGACTATGTCTACACTATGCATATTTTAGCAACACAGCTGTGCTGCTCCAGCCAAACCGCTAAAAGGAGCGCAGTGTAGCCACTGTTTGTCACCAGGAGAGAGTTCTCACACAGACAAAAAACTTCCACCCCCAATGAGTGGTAATAGCTTGTCGGCAGGAGAGCTCTGCTGCCACACAGGCGCTTTTCATCAGCAAAAGTTCTGTCGCTCACCGGGTCTGTTTTTTGTCATTCAGGTTCCAGTGTAGACAAAGCCCGAGTCAGGGATATTTATAGTACAAGTCATGGATCCCGTCATGGGCCGTGAACTTTTGTTTATTGCACGTGACCTTTCCATGACTTTTATTAAAAATATCCATGACTAAACCATAGCCTCGTACATGATCTATTCGGCCCTTCTGGCTTTAAGCTCTATGAATAATTTCTAATGTATTCAATCTCCTAACAAACTGAAACCAATGGAACATTTCTAATGAGTCCAGGCTTCTCCTGGACTAAGATCAAGGGAAGAATTGTAATATATCTGGTCTGCAACCAGTTGAACATTTCTAACATACTCATCTGAAAATGATGGAACATTTGTAGCATACCAGTCTGGTAAAAAAATTGAAATCGATGGAACCTTTCTCCAAAGAAATCTCCTGAGATTATTAAAAAAACAAAACAAACTGTACTTAACCACCTAAAGTTTCCTTACAATGTCTTACAGATTCTGAAAAGATCATACCATTATGCTAGTAGCAATGCCAACCCTAAGCATTCAAATCATGAGCCAGAACCGGAAAAAATATATCAAATAGGCTTAAAATAAGGAAGGTTTTTTTTTTTAACAACACATTTTGGATATTTTTTTTATTTGTCATCTAGTTTTTGAGCCTCACTGTTGTGTTATAAAAATTCACATTTTGCCTGGTCAGATCTTTCTGCATTCTAGTCAGTGCTTTTTTTTATAGATTCATAAATTCCAAGGCCCGAAAGGACCATTGTGATCACTTGGCCTGACCTCTTGTATAGTGCAGGCCATAGAACTTCCCCAAAATAATTTCTAGAGCAGGTCTTTTAGAAAGAAACATTCAATCTAGATATAAAAATGGTCAGTGATCCATTATGACCCTTGGTAAGTTGTTCTAATGCTTAATTACTCTCACTGTTAAAAATGTACATCTTATTTCCAGTCTGAATGTGTATAGATTCAATTTCAAGCCATTGGCTCCTGTTAGTGAATGTATCAAAACTTTTATTGTCAACATTTGACTGACAATCAGATGAGGATTAGTAATTTTAGGGATAAACAAATATTGAAAAAATAGTTAATTATCTTGAAGCAGCAGGGAATGCCATGGAACATTGTCTTCAGCAGCTTACTGGCACCCATGGCATTCCCTGCTGCTTCTTTACAAAAGTACAGCCCACTTCACCCTAGTGCCCACTGTCAAATCAGCTGATGCACAGAGCAACCCAGCCAAGCCATGTCCCTTTGTAACTGTGGAGCACTGGTGGGCATATTAGTGAATGCCCAAGTGGCTCTCCTTGTCATCTTTCCTCTACTGTTTCCATGACACTCGGACCAGGATTTGTTCTACAATAATTATTGCAAATAACAATTACTGTAGAGCTGTAGACGTGGAAAGTACGGCTCACACATTAAATAACTAGGTTATTTATGCCTGGGCACCAGGTTTGTATAATTTTTGGTCATGGCCAGAATGGGTCCAACCAGAGCTGTCCCAGACCGGGGCAACAGCCCCAGGCCCTGCGCTTTGGCGGGCCCTGTGCTTCAGGGGAATGGGAGGTCCAGGGCAGCCTGGGCGGTTAGCAGGGAGTCTGGCACCAGCAGCAGTGAGTGACCCAGGCTCAGCCCACCCTGCTCTGCTTCACCCCATCCTGCCGGCTGCTGGCATCACTCGGGGGAGGGGCAGAAACTGGAAAGAGGTGGCATGAATGTTTGGGGGAAGGGGTGGACTGGGGATGGGGAGGGGGTGGAGCACGGAGGGGAAGCGGTGGGGATGGGTTGGGGACTTGAGAGCAGGGGTGGTACAGGTGGGGGGCAGGGCAGGGGCATGGTGAGGGCTTGGGGGAAAGAGTTGAGTGGGGGTGGGGTATAGGAGGGGGCAGGAAGAGGTGGGGTGAGGAATTAAGGGAAGGTGTGGGGTTGGGGTGGGGGGGGGCAAAGCACGGATGGAAAGAGGTGGGACGGGGCAGAGCAAAGTCACTCGCTGTTGCCGGCACCAGGCCCCCTGCTAATCACCCAGGCCGCCCTGGACCCCAAGTCCTGCTGAAGTGTGGAGTCCCACAAAGCACGGGGCCTAGGGTGGTTGCCCTGGTCAGTCTATGGATGGGAGGGCTCTGAAAATATAAGCCCAAACATTGGTGGAGCCAGACTCACATTACTGAATATTGGTGGAGCACAGGCACCACGGGCCCATATAACTCACCGCCTATGAATTTATGCAGTATAGTTGTACCCATGTTGGTCCCAGGATATGAGACAGACAAGGAGGTGATGAGGTAATACCTTGTATTGGGCTAACTTCAGAGAGACAAACTTTTGTGTGTCCTACAGAGCTGCTCTTCTTCTTTCTCTCTCTCTCAATCTCTCTCTGTCTTGAAACCGTGTCTCTCTCTCCAACGGAAGGTGGTCCAATAAAAGATATTATCTCACTCACCTTGTCTAGGTTAATTTATGTATGTCAGTGCCTTCAACAAGTAAAACGCTACATTGTTATTTTTGTTATTCTTGTTCTTTATCTATTCATGTAACTAATACAACTGCTAGCATAAGTAGAGTGATATAGGGCCAGATTCTGCTTGGAATTTGCACCTTGTGGGGAAGGCGCAAAGACTATGTAAGGATCAGACATAATTGTAGTCTCTGAGCTCAGGGAAAAATGGCCTGCTCCATTTCTTCTTGCCTGGGAGAGTCTATAGTCCCAAAAGGGGCGGGGAGAATGTTGCATCATGCATCCTCCCTCCCCCCACCACATACACACATACTGACTCCCAGAGAAAGACTAGGGCACAGTGATGTCATGCTGCACCACATAAAGATGCGCAATAGCAGGCACAATGTCCTGGCACATGGTGGAGCTCTGGAAGGCATTTATTGCCCCCCCCTCCCCCAGTGTTCCTCACTGACAGTGCAATTCCATACTCGTCCTTACTAGGGGCTATGCCTCGAAAGCAGGATCCATTGGGTTGTATTTTATTTACCTCATCTAGTTGAATTTGATGGATTATGGAGTTTCAAATAAGTTGTCTGTAGCGGAACAAGAACAAAACAGGATGGGAATTACCTTTGAACTGCTCCACCAGCCTAGTCAATCTAGTTCCTCCAGGTTGCCAGTTATTGTTTTTGTTTATTTCATCATTGCTCATGCTTTGTGTCAAACACTAAGCATCCTGCGATATTTCAAAAGCACATTTTCTGAAAAAAAAGATTGAACTCTAGAAAAAGTGTTCCCCAGAAGACCAGTCCCAACTTTAGGGCCATTGCATAGCATAACATCCACAACACAGAATAACTTCATAGCACAGCTGCCACTAGAAAGTCCATTACACTCGCCAGATAAGTCTGTCATCAATCCATCATTTACTCCCCACTCTCCCCACTCCAGTAAAGCATGGGAAAACAGGTGCATCTTCCAGTCAATCCTAAAGGTCACCCAATCTTGGTTGTAAGAGCCTAGTTACACAGAAGGCTGTTTCTAAGATTAACGTTACAGCTCCGTAGGTTATGAATTCTGCTGATGTAATTCTGGGCAGCAGTTTGTATCCTTTGTGAAGTATGAGCAGCCCTAGGACTAAAGGAGAAGAGTGAAAGAAAGCACAAGTTATATTCAGCATGTCCTGGCAGTTGGTGTGATGATCTGATATTGTGACTGTGCAAAGGGTAGCCTTAGGCGTAATGTGGCTGGGAATTGCAGGTATTTCTTCGTCATTGGTCTCACATTTTTCTAGGAGGTAGCTGTATGGAGGAATTCCCATTGCCTGCAGCCAGTCTCTGCTCTTAGGTCAGAAGAGATAAAGAAATGCCATTCCCTGAATGCAATCTTATGGTTTTTCATATGTTCCAAGCTCATTCTCTCCAATACAAAATTGGAGTGGGGTGGAAAGAGGTGTTCCCCAGGGATCTGAATTGGACCCAAAGCTGTTTAACATATTCATATGTGATTTGGAAAAAGCAGTAAACAGTGAGGTGCAAAATTTGCTTGTGATGTAAAATTACTCAAGATAGTTAAGTCCAAAGCAGACTGTGAGAGTTATGAAGAATTTTCACAAAACTGGGTGACTTGGCAATAGAATGGGAGATGAAATTCAATGTTGATAAATGCAAAGTGATGCACATTGAAAACATAATCCCAACTGAACTGTACATACCAAATTATGGTCTCTAAATTAGCTTTTATCACTCAAGAAAGAGATTTTGGAGTCATTGTGGATAGTGCTCTGAGGATATCTTCTCCATGTGCAGCAACCTGCAAAAGAGCTAACAGAATGCTAGGAACCATTAGGAAAGGGATAGATAATAAGACAGTACATATCATATTGCCATTATATAAATCCATGGTACACCCGCAACTTCAATATGGTGTGCAATTCAGGTCACCCCATCCTAAAAAAGTTATATTGAAAAAGGTACAGAGAAGGGCAACAAAAATGATGAAGGGTATATAACAGATTTCATATGAGGAAAGATTAATAAGACTGGAACTTTTCAGCCTGGAAAAGAGATGACTAAGGAGCGACAGGATAGAAGTCTATAAAATAATGAATGGGTGTGGAGAAAGTGAATAAGGAAGTGTGACGACACCCTTTCACATAACACAAGAACAAGGGGGTCACCCAATAAAATTAATAGGCAGCAGGTTTTTAAAAAAGTATTTCTTCACACAATACACAGTCAAACTGTGGAACTCTTTGCCAGGGGGATGTTCTGAAGTCCAAAAGTATAACGGGGTTCAAAAAAGAACTAGATAAGTTCATGGGGGATAGGTCTAGCAATGGCTATTAGCCAAAATGGTCAGGGATGCAGCCCTATGATCCGCGTGTCCCTAGCCTCTGATAGTCAGAAGTATGGAGTGGATGACAGAGAATGGATCACTTGATGATTGCCTGTTCTGTTCATTCCTTCTGATGCACCTGGCTTTGGGCACTGTCAGAAGACAGGATACTGGGTTAGATGAACCATTGGCCTGACCCAATAAGGCCATTCTTATGTTCTTAAATGGACTGAAATATTTAAATATTAATAAAATATCAAGATCTCTGCATTACTAACCAAAGCAACCACATAATATTAATATTGTGATCTTAGTCTTCCTTCCATATCCTCAAAGTTCTGATTTCTTTATTGCTCATTTTTCTCTTAGTCTTGCACTTTTTCCATGCTACAGGGATTTCTGGTTTTCTGTATCAGTTTTATGCCAGGCAAGCAAAAGTGTATGCAATGCATAATAAATCCTGACTTCTTTTGTAGTATATAATAAATGGAGCCTTTAACCTTATGGGCGGGATTCCAATTTTTTTTTAAATGACAGTCTTTTAGTTATTTGCAATTCTTTTAATCCAGCCTATTCATATACTTCTTTTACATGTTCTATTGTACATTAAAGTTGTTCTAGGATGGTAATTACTGATCATGAGTTCACACAGTACCGTACATTATGTGGGTAAGTAGATAAATACATAATCGCTCAATAATATGACAAGATTCTAACTGAAGGACCAAAGGAACTTGTCATTTTACTCCACCCCTTGTGAGTCAGTAAAATGGATTCAATTATATACCAGAACCAGCACTTCATGTGATGAAACCCATCATCATCATAAAAAAAAAGTGCCACTACATGTTGGCAGTTTATAAAATGAGTTTAACTAGCTTATCCATTGTTATTAACATGTCTTTAATAATGGCAACATTCTTTGTAAATTAAATAACTATTAATTAAAAAGCCTGTCCAGATATGCTTATACAGTGATGCCTGTCCAGATACGCATGTAACAGTAGTGAACACAACTAAGGAAGCATAGTCCATTTCTACATGTTCAATGGGTGTTTACATGGACTTCAACCATGTGGCTCCCCTTCAGTACAATGGCCAGATCTTTGGTCATACTCGGTACACTTTGTGCTGATCTATGGTGCAAATGGAACTTAAGTCTGTCCTAAAAGGTTGTGGAGGAATGCTTGGCTGCGGTAGCTAGTCCTATGCCTCCTCTTCCTGAGCCCCACCCCAGGATAGGGAGTAGATGAACCATTCTGTGCTTTGGTGGTCTCTAGTAATGTAATAGCTTCTAGGAGACTATTGCTAGCCAGTACAATTTACAGCAGTCATGAGGCTGCTCTAAGTTGCAAAAGAGGTTGAATGGGAATAGGATAGCAATCTGATGCACCAACCATAGCACAGATACACCTGAGAATGTAGCCCAAACAGAATAATGTAAACTGATGCTCTGATTTATAAATGTGAATTACACATTTATATAGGAAATCCTAGCCAAACAGAAATCCTTAAAAGATCCCTTAGTGTTGTAAGCATCATGTTTGCCATACCTATCCTCCACAGACCTGCCGATTCAAATCCTGAAAGAATCCACTCAGGTCTTCAATCTTTAGAGCTATATTAGTTGATCTCAGTGCAGTATTCTGGGCATGGGACTTCGATAATTTAGGTCATATGTATTCTTTGTGTATATTAAAGCTTCAGCTTCACCAAAATGCCCCTCCACTACTTTGTTACAGTGTGCGGTTTGCTGGTTAGTTGCCATCCTCCATCCAGAGGTAGTTGCTTTTCCCTATATGGTTTGTCAGGTGCTTTAGAATGAAGGGTGAAAGAATCAAGGTAAGATTTCAATCTTGTGAGGTACTGTACACCAGGGGTCTCCAAACTTTTCAGCCCGAGGGCCGCATTAACTATCAAATAGCAGTACGGGGGCCGACAACACACTCGAGGTCCAAATAAAAAAGAATCAAAACATGGATGTTGTTTTTAATTATTTATTTAATATTATTTTATTCAGTTATTATTTAATAACACATTGATACACTACACATGAACACTTGTTCACTACACATGAACACTACACATGAACACCTGTTCACTACACATGAACACTACACATCAACCCCCCAACTGACCCACCCAGCCAGGACTCTCCTCCCAAAACCTCTTTTCCTCCAACCCCCAACTGACCCACCCAGCCAGGTCTCTCCCCCCAAAACCTCCTTTCCTCCAACCAACCCCCCCCCCCCAACTGACCCGCTCAACCCGGTCTCTTCCCCCCCCCCCCAACTGACCCGCTCAACCCGGTCTCTTCCCCCCCCCCCCCCAACTGACCCGCTCAACCCGGTCTCTTCCCCCCCCCCAACTTACCCGCTCAACCCGGTCTCTCCCCCCCCCCCCAACTGACCCGCTCAACCCGGTCTCTCCCCACAGACCGTTTCGCCGCCTGGCAGTGGGTGGCTCCTTGTTTCTGGCGGTGCGGCGCGTCCCGGCCCCAGCTCTGAGCCGTCCCTGGCCGGCGGCGGCAGCGGAGCACGCGGTGCGTCCCGGCCGGCGGCGGCAGCGGAGCACGCGGCGCATCCCGGGCGGCGGCGGCAGCGGAGCATGCGGCGCGTCCCGGCCGGTGGCGGCCGCGGAGCACGCGGCGCGTCCCGGCCCCGTGGCTGGTTCCCGACCGATCTCCACGGGCCGGATGAGAGAGCCTCGCGGGCCGGATGCGGCCCGCGGGCCGTAGTTTGGAGACCCCTGCTGTACACTATTAAATATTATTCACACAAGTTGATATTTTTATGAACAGATTCTCAACCAGATTGACAACTCAGAATAGACACAAAATAAACCAGAGGACCAAATATTAGGCACATCTTGAAGTCTGCGTGCTTGCTCTGTGTGTGTGTGTGTGTGTGTGTGAGAGAGAGAGAGAGAGAGAGAGAGAGAGAGAGAGAGAGAGAGAGAGAGAGAGAGAGAGAGAAAGGGGGAGGCAACACATTTTTTCTTATTCATAGATTAACAATGTATTTGGAACAAGTGTGTCTGGATGACTTCACTGGGCTTTGGGTCAGGCCCAAAGAAAAGTAAGGAGTTGTGTTTTGTAGGCAGAAACAAGAGATAATGTTTTTGGGCAGGTTGAGAAGAGTGTAAGGGTCTGGGAGGGTATTAGAAGGCAACGTGTCCAGAGAGGTATATCCCAGATAGATATTGGAATTATATTACTGAACATCTCCAGGCATCATTGCAGAGTCCAAAAGAACAGTTCATGCCCTAGAAAGAGGGAGTGGTATTATAAATTTCTCTATGTATGATAAATATAAGAGCACAGATTGAAACATGTAATCAGCTTTATATTGATTGACAGAATTAGACAATTCTTAATCCATCTAAGAAAAATGAACAAAGCCCAAGAAACCATAATCTTAAATCAAGGTTGTCATTGTATCTGCATACACATTGACCAGCGATGTGTATTAAATAGGATATCGTAAATCAGCAAAGTCTGGCAAATAAGTCTAGCCAGGCATATAAAGGCCTTATATTGATGGAACTCTGTACACATATTGCTAAATTTAAGTTGGCAAATTTTAAGCCGTGCTTTAACCAGTAAAGAACAGTTCCTCTTCTTCCATTCACAGTGTGTCTTAAATTACAGACCCACAACTAATAAATGGAAAATATATGTATTGTACTGTTCATTTTCAGTGTTGTTGTTGCCATGATTGTACTAAGATATCGGCGAGACAAGGTGGATGAGGTAATATTTTTTATTGAAACAATTTGAAGAGGACCAACCTGTCTTGTCTCTTTCCCCACAAAAGTTGCTCCAATAAAAGATATTACCTCACCCACCTTGCATTGTTCATATCATACAGAGGGAAGCTCCATAAGTGTTAATTCCCAGTCTCTTCCTTATTCAGTACAAAGCATATACCTGAGATACAGTCTGTGCTAAAATTTCACATACTTTGCAAATTACGCCTTACTCATTTCTGTCTCTTTAAGAACAAAAGAAAATTATAGTCTTATTTATCTCTCACATATATTTGTTCTACGACAGAGCCAGAAATTGAAATGAGACATTAAGGTTACACCATAGGGGAGCAAAACGTACTGGATTGTCTTGAAATTGAAACAAGGAACACTCTATTAATTTAAACTCTCTCTGGCTTGTCATAACTAACAGATCTACCTACCTAAATACTTTTATGGCCCTCATATGAAAGTTTCCCATAATATCAGAAATCTACCCATCATGGATATGCTATGATAACATGTTAAGACTGAACTGCCTGGACATAGAATGCAGTTGAGAGATCATATGAAATAAATGCAATATTTAAACTATTTCCAACGGCCAAAGGAAGGAAACTAGAAAATTAAAAGTGGTCTTAGCCCACGAAAGTTTATGATCCCTAAGATCTGTTAGTCTATAAGATGCTATGAGACTCTATTGCTTTTGCAGATCCAGACTAACACAGCTACCCCTCTGATACTAGAAAATAAAATGGTTTCTATAGAAATCATATAATTACAAAACTGGTAGGCTGGTAGTGCTAGCACAAATTCTCCACTACAAATAAAGTATTTATGAAGATATGCCTATAAAGAAAACAGAATACATTTTCAATCTACTCTGAGATCTCACGTACGTGAGACATCTTTATATCTCAAGAACCTATAGCATCTAGAGTCCCTGTCTCTGTCAGCTTCCAAATTTATACTCTCACAATTTATCTCCTCCTTTTTGGTCAGGTATCTCTCTCTGTTAGGTTTTCCCAACTGGTGAATTTAACTAACCTTACCTTGGGATCCACCCTACTGGCATTAGAGCAGAGAAAATGTCATTTAATTGGATTAAAAGCATTTTCATTCCTACTAGGATTTATGCATTTATGGACCTTATTCAAACTCGTATAAACTATTGCAATACAGTTATACCCTTTTAATACATGCCTAAATTTGTCTCAGGCCAGGTCTACACTACCCGCCAGATTGGCAGGTAGAAATCAATCTCTCAGGGATCAATTTATCATGTCTCATCTAGATGTGATAAATCAATCCCCGAGCACTCTCCTGGCGACTTAGGAACTCCACCACGCCGAGAGGCTCAGGCAGAGTCGACGGGGGAGGTACTCAGTGCTGTGAAGACGTTGAGGTAAGTCTACCTGAATACGTTGACTTCAGCTACGATATTCATGTAGCAGAAGTTGCGTATGTTTGGTTGCCCCTCCCACCCCAGTGTAGACGAAGGCTCAGTATGTTCAGAGGGACTACCATATAGAGAGAGGTTTTGTAGAATTGATGCCTATGTGCTGTATACAAATTGATATTAATTTTTTGCAGGACATAACTTTAATTTATCAGTAACAAATTAGTTAGAAAAAATCCTATAACTTAGAAGTTTTGAGAAATGTTAATCACTGCAGATTTATACATGAGGCACTAATTTCTGTCTGCTTTTTAACAAGTGGCGGGGGTAGCCTAGTGGTTAAAGACTGGGCTTATGTTTAAGGCATGCAGAGATCCTGCTTTAAGACTCAGTTTTACACTGGAATGCTGGATACAAGCTGCACACACACACACACACACATATACATATATGTGTGTGTGTGTGTATCTATATCTATATCTATATCTATATCTATATCTATATCTATATCTATATCTATCTATCTATCTATCTATATATATATGTGTGTGTATGTGTGTGTGTGTGTGTGTATCTATATCTATAGCTATTCATTTATTTAGTAAGTATGAACAGGTTTACAAATCCATGCAATGTAAATGTCAGAAACAAAAGAATAATCTTTACAACAATGAGCTTTTGTTTAAATAGACATTATACAGGAATATAGTCATCAGCTCCTTATTGAAGAGGGTGTTACCACTTTACAGAATGGGCATCATTACGCCAACAATGACATATTGTTTATAGAGATTATAGAATCAGGCTTTCTACAGATCAGTCTTATTATATGCTTAGCATATTTAAAAAGAAGGAAATATGGTTTGTGTGGGCTGAATAATTGTACAAACAAAGAGGGAATATAAAGAATAGAGGGTGAATCATTCATGGAAGCATTTAGCTTCTTCAATGTATGCATCTATCTGTGTATCTAGTTAGCTAATGGATTGGAGTCTCTCTCTCTCTTAATGCCAGCTTTGCAGAGAACAGATTTGGATTCTGAAAGCCTGATCCCAGCTTTTTGGTGTCTAATCAAAATCCTTCTATATGGAGATCCTCATAGATCACAAGGCCGTTTAAACAATGGAAATATGTGAAAGAGCAAGCAATGGGCAAACTACGGTACTATGGAGAACCATTGCAAAACCTCACAGCAGCAATGACTTACTCTTAGGCTTGATATCTGCCCCAACTATGGAATATTATAGGTGATTCCTAAGCATCTCCATTTCAGTGTAATAACACCAATATCGCCCTCATGGTCCACTCCAGGAGTTTCCAGTCAGGTCTCCAGTCATCACCTGCCTCAGAGCAGGGACTTGTGTCCCATTCCCTGCTGTCAAGGGGTTTTAACACTGCACAGCCCTCGGTAATGTTGGTACCTAGGCTTTGGGTGGCTCTCTGAGGGGAATGACAACCGAATCCCAGCAATTATAAGTTGTTAGCCAGCTTCTTCTCAGCTGAGAACATTTATCAAAGAGAAAACATATAACAACAGTAAAAAGTTCCTACATGTTTCATAAACAGACCAGAAATTGCCCATCTTTCACATGGAGTCTTGTAGGCCACAGTCCTTTCCAACCCTTCAGCAAGGAAAACATAATTCTGGAAATTGATCTTTGACTATGGTAATAGAGGGGCCTGCTGGTATATGCTGGAAAGTTGGAGGGGATGGGATCTAAGATACTACAGAGAATTCTTTCCTGGGGATCTGGCTTGTGAGTCTTGCCCACATGCTCAGGGTTCAGTTGATTGCCATATTTGGGGTCGGGAAGGTATTTTCCTCCAGGGCCTCTGCCAATTTGCCCTGGAGGTTTTTCGCCTTCCTCTGCAGCAGAGGGCATGGGTCACTTGCTGGAGGATTCTCTGTACTTTGAAGTCCTCAAACCAAGATTTGAGGAGTTCAATAGCTCAGATATAGGTGAGGTATATTGTAGGAATGGGTGGGTAAAATTCTGTGGCCTGCATTGTGCAAGAGGTCAGACTAGATGATCATAATGGTCCCTTCTGACCTTAAAGTCTGAGTCTATGAGTCTATAAGGATTGGGGTCCCTTAGGACCAAAGGTTTGATTTGCTAAATCAAATGGAAGACCCTCAGGATGTTTAAACTCAGCCTTTATATATCCCGAGTTCTTTCTTTTTCTCTTGGTAAACTCAGTTTGAACCAGGTTTCAGAGTGGTAGCTGTGTTAGTCTGTATCAGCAAAAACAATGAGAAGTACTTGTGATACCTTAGAGACTAACACATTTATTTGGATATAAGCTTTTTTGGGATAAAACCCACTTCATCAGATGCATAGAGTGGAATATATAGTAGGGGTGTATACATACACAATACATGAAAAGATGGGCGTGGCCTTACCAAGTGGGGCGGGGGTGGGGGGGGTGGCCAGGGCTAACGAGACAATTCTATTAAAGTGGAAGTGAGCTATTCTCAACAGTAGAATACAAAGGGAGAAAAACTCACTTTTGTAGTGCAAACCACCAGAGAAGGTGGTAACTCTGGAGTTGTTTATGGTCTTAGGGACTACCCTTAATCAACTCCCACTGTTCTTAGTTCCTGAAGGAGCTGAGCACTCCCCCATGGAATAGGACACACTCATAGATAAATCATTCATAAATATAATACAATGACCCCCAGAGCTACTGGATGGGGTTGTAATATTTATCACACAAAGCAAACATGGACTCTCAGCAAATGATTGCAAGAAGGCTGGATACACTTACTAGGTAATTATGAAGGTCCTGCAGCCTACCATAGACCTCATACTGCCTGTGCAGCCGTACAGTACTCTACATCTTCTCCAACAACCTATCTATGGTTTTGACTCTTGACAATGAGTATTTTATAGCCACACCTAATGTCAGTTACAACTCACTCAGAATAGTGCATTAACCGAAGCAGCCCATTTCTGTGGTAGAATTATATGGTTCTTTCTTGTATCTTATTTTTAATACAAAGCGAACAAATGGCCTTAACTGCATAAAAACCTCAACAGGAAAGGTAAAGAGGGTTTTATTTACTTATGTGGAGACATATTCCACTGGCAGTTACACTCCTGTAAGTTTATAGTAACTTCATGTAAGCCAATAGAGTCACCTCAGATTTATACCAATCTAACTTGGTGCTGAATTTGAAAGTTAGGGTATTAAAAGTTAAAATACTTTAGAAAATATTTGAGACATTGATTTTTAAACAAATATTTTTTCTTCTTTCTATGAATAAACTTTAGGAAAGAAAAGCATCCCTTAATGAGTAGGAAGAGATCTACTCTGTCGATTGTAGGTCTCCTGTATCAAAGGTTTTCAACCTTTTTCTTTCTGAGGCCCCTTCCCCCAACAAGTTATAAAAACTCCATGACCCACTTTGCACAATAACTGGTTTTCTGCATATAAAAGCCTGGGCTGACATTAGGGGGTAGCAAGCAGGGCAATTGCCTGCAGCCCCATTCCACAGGGGCCCCCAATGAAGCTACATTGCTCAAGCTTCAGCTTTAGCCCTGGATGGCAGGGCTCAGAGACCGGGGTTTCAGCCCCAGGCAGTGGGACTTTGGCTTTCTTCCCTGGGGTCCAGTGAGTCTAATGCTGGCCCTGCTTGGAGGCCCCCCTGAAACCTGCTCAAAGCCCGCTAGTGGGGCCAGGGCCCCTCGTTGAGAACAACTACTCTCTATCATGTTTGAAGTACTCAGCTAGAGGCAAGTTATTTTATTCCATGGTTTCAACTCCAGATCTTAAATTTGGCCAACTAGATCTTAAATTTGACATTTGTGAATGTGGTGTTTGGCTCATTTAACCGGTCAAATTATCACTATATCTTCTGACCTTAATGTCACCATCAGTTACTGAATGACATATTTCTTGTAACTATAGAAATTTTGCCCATGAGGGTGTTTGAGTGGAATGTTGCTATGTAATAGGACTCCAAGAAGCATCTTTAACAAAACAATGAATGAAAGAAGTCAGGCAGGGCCTTTCCTGCCATTAATGTAATACCTACCTTTAGGGCTATTGCGTCAGTAACTGGACAGGGAATCAAATAAATCTGACAAAGAATGTGGAAAACTTGATGCATTCTATGTATCAGTGGTGGGTGGAGAAGGGTTCAAGGAGGCTTTAGCTATCTGTTTCATTAATACCAAGCTTACATTTGTACTTACTATTATTGCTGTATTCACATTTCAGAAATTGCTCTACCCAATTCAAAAGCTCTTATTTTTGTCATTTCAGTTTCAAGGCCAGCAACAGTTCAATTTTATGCAAGGGACTATTTATATCCGCTTAGAGACATGGAGATATATGATTGTCCAGAATAAGTGATGTAAGGGAAACTGAACTATTTGAGGCAACATGGACCACCTGGGATAGAGGAATAAAAAAAAATGCTATGAAACATATATAATAATGTCTTTATTTAGTGCATATTCTATGCTGCCTCATGTCTGTGTTTTCTTACACTTCATATCTATCCTACTTGCCGTTTAATACTTTTGTAACACCAAAGGTGCACAGTTAACAATTTTATTTAATTTTAATTAAAAAAATTAGTAACAGAAAATAACTGTCCATGACCAGTTGTAATAATGCAATGCTATTGTTACAGTGTGGTGAAACCAATGTTAATATTTTTGCAGATTTGTTTAAAATTGGTGTGGAATTTAGCTCATATGAATTACTGAGGCATAGAGTGCTTAAGTCATTGTGAACAATTTCAAAGACAGCTTTGCCAGTTCGCATCAATACTGACTGGAAACACACCTGTTATTCCAGTTCCGAACCTCTACTGAGTACAGAATTCCAGCTAGCCAAAATGTCTTGTGGTTGAGTTCTAAGTCAAACCTCCAGAGGCAAAAGGATACTGCATCAATCCAATACATCAATTTATTTCTCCCATCCATTTTGTACTAGTATGAAACTAATACGCTGTAGGGACCTGAAGCAAAGTCTAATGGAATCTTCAATGAGCATTGGAGCAGGCCTCCAAGTGCTTAAACTTTGGACCTGATTCAGGAATGCATTTCAATACGTGCCTAAATTAGGTCCTGTAAAGGAATGTTTGCCTGAATTGGGGCCTAAAGTTGGTTTCAAGAGAATAAAGTGAATGTTCACAGGGTAAAACATTTAGTTCAAATTGTTCACCAGATAATGTAGAGCAATGTGCTGTGGCCTTCAGACACAAACATTTTACTTACCTTATTAATATTGATATCTAGCTAGGATTCCCCGCCCCCTTAAAAAAGTTCTTACACTTTCCTTGTTTGTTATAGCTATACCACAACATGTTGCATTTCTTTACCAGTCAGTGATATCTCCTCTTCTACATGTCATTGCCAAAAGCTCATCTTTAAACAATAATGCTAGTCAATGAGGAAGAATTTGAAGAGACTTCAGGAAGGGACCAAAAGGTGCTAGAGACACTAGGCTGGGTCCTCCTATCTCATTTTTATTTAGATTTATAGCAATATGTAAAAAGTGTTTGGCCTATCTAGGCTCAATCTTCTTAAGTGCTGAGAGGATTCTGAGCCTCTTCAACTCCCAGTGAAGTCACAAAGATTGAGAATGTTCAGCACATCTTAGAGGTTTGCACCACTAGATAAGTTTATGGAGGATAGGTCCATCAATAGCTATTAACTGTTTGCCAGAAGCTGGGGAAGGGCGACAGGAGATGGATCACTTGATGATTACCTGTTCTGTTCATTCCCTCTGGGGCATCTGCCATTGGCCACTGTCGGAAGACAAGATACTGGGCTAGGTGTACTTTTGGTCTGACCCAGTATGGCTGTTTTTATGTTCACCTTACAAGACCAGTTGTTAGGTGGCTGTGATGTAATATTAAAAAATTACAATGGCAGAAATATAAAGAAATCCAAGACCCAGTGAGGCAACTGTAGTTGTGTGTCTGTGTTAATGTTGACAAAAGGGTCATGGGTCAGCATTCACGTTGCAGTCCCCTCAGTCCCTGGACCAGGTGAGGGAAGCTAATGTTTCAATCAGAGGACCAAATTCGGTGATGAATCCTGGTTATTTGCTGCCTGAGGCACATTGTGCATAGGCTAAGAAGAATAATGCTGACAAAGAACAGAGTGAAAACTCTTAGGAGGTGGAAGGATTCTCAGAAGAGGGTCCTCAGTTGTGACACTTGCTACAAAAGGAACTCAGAATGAGTCCAAGCATTAAAGGAAAGCTCATCTTTTTCTGAAGACTTTCCCTCACTGACAGCAGCTAAAGAATGTCCAGTAACTATTCTCATTGATAATGACACAGTTAAATGGACATTAAAGAATGACAGCTGATTGAAGAAACAGTATTTTATGGGGGGAAAAATAATGCAACTCTTAATTTTTGTATAGGTCCCTCCATACCACAGCAACGACTGCCCTAGAAATATCTAGTTATACTAGCAAGCACATAGGTAGGCAGATAGATATAATAGCAAGTACCAAATGGTCAAAACCATAGATAGATCACGTTTTCTTCTATTATGGAAGTTTCTCACAAGAACATTAGAGTATCAAAGGGTTATCTCCTTAACTGTATGTGCATAAAACAGGATCAACGGCAGATTCTCCTGTCTGCAATCAACAAACATTAGCTCAGACGTGATCTTTTGGCTGCATAGAATGTAACAGGATGGCATTATTTGGTTGGTCCATCTGACCAGAGCCTTGGTGCCAAGGATCATGAGTTTAGCTGAGCATCCTGCTTCAAGAGACAGTGAAATTCAGTGGGTTGGGCAGTGGAGGAGAAGCCAGGATATGTGAGTTCTTTTCCTAGCTCTGCAATTGACCCAGGCAAGTCACTTCAATTCTCTGCTTCCTCATCCACCCTTTGCTTTTTTTGTTTATTTGGATTATGGGGACTATCTCGTACTATGTGTTTGTTTAGAGCCTAGCACAATGGAGACTCAGTCTTAGCTGGCGCCTCTAGGCACTACAGTAATACAAATAGTAAATAGCAACAAGAATTCTGCAATTGCTATTTCTCCTGAAGGAAGTTCATACATTGCTGAAGCTTCTAACACAGTGATGTCATTTAGCACCATCCTTGAAGGCGGACATCCTTGAGCAAACAATGCAATATTTGCTCAATACATATTAAAGACAGAACATAGAGCCTGTTTGATTGTCAAACAGCTTGTAAAATCAGCCTATAAATAGCTGTGCAATAGCTGACTGTACAAGATAAGTAGTGATACAAACAGTGCATCTGAAATCAGACTGATCCAGCATTGTTTGTGATCCAAGAACCTGTGTCTACCCAAAAAAATGACATTATAAAAATGACAAAGTATCCAGGAAATTCATAAAGATAACCAGGACTGTTAGCTTTATTTAGTCAAGCGCTTTGCTTTTAGGCAAGCATATAATTTTGTTGATGTGGAGGCTTGGGTTAGGAAGTGTTCCTTCAAAATGGGCTAATTCATCTTTACTTAAGCTCAGTTCCAGAAATCAGACTGTTCAGAATTGAAAGGAAGAGGTGAGATTTTTAGCAGCAATTTAGCCCCTTGGATCTGAAAGGCTGTCTTGCAGATACTGGGTTTCAGCATATACCTGCCCTAGTAGTCAAACATTCCGTTCTGGCCTTAAACTGTGTAATAATAGAGTTAACCTAAGAGCAAAGAAAAGTAATTTGCATAGTTTTCTTTGCAAATTAAAAAACAAACTTCTGTTAAATGTCTAAATTCCACTATCAGACCTTTTCAATATGTTAATGCAGGGATCAGCAACCTTTGGCATGCGGCACGCCAGGGTAAGTCCCCTGGTGGGCTGGGCTGGTTTGTTTACCTGCCGTGTAGGTGGGTTTGGCCGATCGCAGCTCCCACTGGCTGCAGTTCACTGCTCCAGGCCAATGGGGCTGTGGGAAGTAGCAGCCAGCACATCCCTCGGCCCGCGCTGCTTACCGCAGCCCACATTGACTGTGAAAGGTGAACCGCGGCCAGTGGGAGTTGCGATCATCCAAACCTGTGGACACGACAGGTAAACCAACTGGCTCAGCTCACCCAGGGGCTTACTCTGGCGGGTCGCAGGCCAAAGGTTGCCAATCCCTGGCTTAATGTGTTGTCTACTGAAAAGTGCATTATGTAGGTTTACAAAGTAGCACCCATAAAGCTGCTGTACTTACTTCCACCACAAAAACAGATCTCCAAAACCTCACATTAGATAGGAAGAGAAGAGCTGAAAAGCATTTTCAATCAAGTATCTCAGACAATTCTGAATCTGCTTAATATTCAGAGAGATCTGGACATTGGGCTGGACTTTGAACATTTGCTACTGAACAAGAGTGACCAGATAGCAAGTGTAAAAAATCAGGAGGAGGAGAGGGGGAAATAGGTGCCTATATAAGAAAAAGCCCCCAAAATCAGGGCTATCCCTATAAAATCGGAACATCTGGTCACCCTATACCGAACAGAGTCTGGTTTATGAATTCATGTAACTCTGATTCTTTTAATCTAATTAGAGCCGAATGGCCTTTAGAAAGAAAAGGTCTCTCCCGTATATATTGCTTGTATCTCGTGGGACATTTTTCCTTTCTCTCTTTGCCATTTCTTGCCTTTCCCCCCTCCTACTCAAGATTCTAGAAAAGTGAGACAAATCTTTCTCTGGGTTTCCTGAAATTCTTAGGCCACGTTCTCGTGTGGATTACAACATATTACAGCGTCAGCTTTAGTAGGGCTGCACTGGCATAACTGACAGCAGAATTTGGGCTAGATTGTGAATGTCTTACTCACCGTGAGTTAGGACCTTACTCCACAAGGAATAAGATGCTATTCACAGTGAGTAAATGTATCAGAATCTCACCTTAATGAGAAATAATATTGGTAATGAAGCTCAAGATTTTATTTGAGACACAAAATGAAGCTTGGAAAATTGGAGAACCTCAGTGGTTTCAGATACTTAGCAGGTCTAAACAGATTTTTGTAGTAGTCATGGGCATTTTAAATTAGATATCATGGTTTATTTAAATTCTAATAAATATCTTCTGCTGAAGTATGTCAAAACAAAGTACTAAATACCTTTAGTGGATTCTTTAAACAAATAACATTAAACTTACTTAAATAATGCCCTCCAGGTATTGTACCGAAACACCTGTTTTCTTGAGCAACATCTACTCCCATGGGAAATAAGTTCAAAGCAAGTGTGGTAACATGCAAAGTGTTTTTGCCAAGATACAGCTGGAAAGCCAAATCCCAGACTTAGTACTGCAAATGGGAGGAAAATGCCACACTCACTTTTTCTTTAATAACTAAGTCAATTATACAAGATGGCTACTTTTGTTTCCAAAGAAAGATCGTCATTTGGAACTTTTAATTTTAACCTGATTTTTTAAAGGACTGAATTTAAAGTAAAGAAAGAAAAACAAGCAAACCCTCATCCAGATATTTAAAAACGTTTCATGTTAATTGAGACAGGAAAATGTATATATGTGTAGGTTTCTCTTTGGCATGCAGTAAGAATTTGACCCAAAGCCCATTGAAGTCAGTGAAAATATTCCCACTCTCTGCTCCTTCTCCCATTGATTTATATGGTGCAGGATCTGGCTCCAAAGAAAGAAACACTTCTCATTCTGATCTGTACCTCAAATGTAATGCCACTGAAATCAAGAGTAGGGGTAAAACTGATGGAGATGTGATGTATTCAAGGTGTGTTAATTCAGTATCACTATTACTGCGGATTTATATTTTCTGGGGGCAGGGGAGGAGTGGGGATATGGCACACTCAAGGGAGGAGGCAGAGAAGAGGCAGGGCAGAGAATGGACTTAGGGGAAGGGAGTGGAATGGAGGCAGGAAGGGAGGGTGGGAAAAGGCAGCGTGGGGCAGAGACCTTGGGTGGGGAATGTGGGTAGGGTAGGGGCAGTGCAGAGGCGGGAAGAGGCTGGGCAGGTCTAGGGACAGGGGGGGTTGTCAAGCACCCACCAGGCAAAGGGAAGTCAGCACATATGATCGCCACAGGGCTTATCCAACAGCAGGGCAGCTCTCATCTTGTGTCCTTTCACCGCAGGGCTGGGGCGAGCTCATCACACCGTCCCATGGATGTGGCTTTCCTCATCCAAAAGTTCTGCAGCCACTGCTCATCATCCCAGACGTGCACCACAATGTAATCCCCACCACTCAGTGCTTGTTTCCCAAGCCCAAAAGTGGCGTTCCACTGTGGTCAGCACCTCCATGAATGCCACAAGCAATCTCATGTCCTAACTATTAGGTGTGGCGAGTTCAATGTCACACTCCTCTTGCCTTTGTAGTTTAAGGAATAATTTCACTGCCACTTTTGATGTATTAGTGAGAGCGAGCAGCATATTGGTCAACAGTGTGGGCAGAGGCAGAGCACGCGGTACACAAACCATTGATTGCGTCAAATGTAGAGAGAAGCACATGGATTTTTGGGATGTGAAGCAATGCATTCCGGGGCATTGGGACAGGACCCAGGATGCCTTGCAACCCCCTTTGCCTTCCCACAACTCTTAGCAGCAGAAGAGATAGAGATGCTCTGTGGGAGAGCTGCACAGAGTTCACCACTCCAAATACCACTGCAAGTGCCGCAAGTGTGAACACGCTGTTGCACAGGGAGCTGACAGTGCGACCACACAACAGTGGTTTCCCTTCAGTGCTCTCTGAGGCCATGGTTACACTGGCACTTTATAGCGCTATAAAGCCTCAAGGAGCACTCTAACTCTGCCCCCTAACACACTGGCAAGGCACATATTGCGCTAAAAGTACGGGCTTATCGCGCTACTGGAAAACCACCTTTTCCATCAGAATAAGGGCTTTTGCGCTACTGCTGTAGTGCAACGGTGTGAATGTGAACACCCATTGCGTGTTAATGAGCCTCCAGCCTCCTCCAGCCTGGCCCATAATTCTCATTCAAGACACTCTGGACATCAGTTTCAAACTCTTCTGTCGCGTCCTCAGGTGACCACACGTCAGACCCGCCCTTTAAATTCCCAGGGAAATTTGAAAATCCCCTTCCTGTTTGCTCCAGCCAGGCGTGGAGTGCTCCTCAGGTAACCATTTTGCTTGGCCATGCCTCCACGTGCCATGCCTCCTCGCAATAAGCGATCTCCACCGTGGTACGATCATGAGTTGATGGACCTCATCAGTTGTTGGGGGGAAGAGGCTGTCCAGTCTCCGCTGCGGTCTAGCTGCAGGAATTATGATACATATGGCCTGATATCACGGGCCATGAAAGACAGAGGCATGACCGGGATGCTCTGCAGTGCCGGGCAAAAGTAAAGGAGCTTAGGATTGCATATCGCAAAGCCCGCAACGCAAACAGCCGCTCTGGGGCAGCCCGTGTGTTTTGCAAGTTCTACAAGGATCTGAATGTGATACTTGGTGGTGATCCAACGTGCACTCCACTGACCACCCAGGACACTTCTTCCCAGCCCACCACTGAAGGGGGGAAAGGAGGCTGGAGAGGAGCAGGACGGCGAGGAGCAGGAGGACGTAGAGGAGCAGGAGGCGGAGGAGGAGGTGGCCGCGGCAGCGAGCCAGGGCACGGAGGAGTCACTGGAGACATGCAGCCAGGAACTCTTCTCAAGCCCAGAGTGCAGCCAGAGTGAGCCACAGCGTCCAGCAGTTGCAGGGGCCATGGCTGCAGCACCGGTTTGCGCAGGTACAGATACTTTTCTATTGGGAAGGCAGGCAGCTTGGGAGAGGATGGAAAGGGATGCTTGCATGCTTGCCTACATGTGGAATAGTGCGTTCATGTTCTCTATCACCTCGCGGTAATCCTCATCAGTGATTTCTATAAAGGTCTCAATAAGAGCTCTTGCAATGTGCCTGCGGAGGTTTCTCGGGAGACCCAGTGTGTTTGCTGTCCCGGCCACGGTCACGAGGCCCCGCCACTCTTCTAAGAGCGGTGGGGGCAGCATCACTGCACAGATGCAAGCCGCGTATGGCCCCGGGCGGAAGCCACATCTCCTTAAAATCCCCGCCCTGTCTTGCTCCGTCACTCGCAGCAGCGAGATATCTTCCAGGATGAAAACCTACACAGAATGTCGGGAGAATGTTTATCAGACTTCAGTTCCCACAAATGCCCTCTGCTCCCGCAAAACAATAGTATAGAAAGGCAGGGAAACAGTGCTTGTCCCCGCAACTCACCATGCCCTGGGATCCGTGGGTACCTCTGTGTGTGATATGGCTTATTTGGACAGGGAAACTGAACAGAGATTCATGGAATGCGTGGGACTCCCTAATACTGTCTGTTGCAAACAATGGGATCTTGTGTTTTAACTGTGAACTTGTAAATTTCCCTAGCTTTGTCCTTGACATCAACGTCACCAGTGTTATCTGTGGCTCAAAAACTAAGTAGAATTTGAAGCAGACCGAGGAAGAGCAAAGAAGAGCTTCTGAAGCAAGTTCTGGAACAGGCATCAATGGACAACCGCGCTGACAGCGACCGGAGGGAGGAGGAGAGGAAGCGGAGGGAACAGCGGAGGGAGGAACAGATGCAGTTGAGGGAGATAGCTCACGAACAGTGTGCTGACAAGCGCACTGACAAGCTGCTTAGAATATTAGAGCTGCAAGTAGAGACTCTGCAGCGGATTGCTGCCATTCAGGAGCAGCAGCCCCCTGCTTGCCACCCCCATTGTCACTTGCCCCCTAACCCTTCCCCTTCTGGCCCTCTGGCCCCTTCAGGCCACTATCAGCAGCTGCCTGGTTATTACCACCCACAGCTGCCTCCAACCCCCCTATCTTCACCGACCAACCCACAGACCCAGCACCCTTATCCACTGCACTCAACCCCTACTAACAATCGTCATCGCCCTCCGCAAATAGGGTTGGGGGCACACTGCAATTCGGAGGGCATTGGAGGTCATGAGTCCAGGACATACGCCAATCTCTGATTGACCCCTTCCCATCCCAGTTGTACGCCCCCTCCTCACACCCCAGTTGCACACCCCCTCCTCCCTCACACATTTTTCTGGTTTTCAACTTTTATTTCAAAGTATGAGAAAGCTATTCAATAAATGAATTCTTTTTAATAAATGGGTTTCCTGTATTCGGTGCACAAATGTATGTAATAGGTACAGAAAAGTAGATGCCTGATCCTATAACAGACTGCTCCCTCCCTCCCTCCCTCCCTTCTTCCCTCTGCAATTCCCATTAGAACTCGCTTTCAGCCTCAAACTGCTTCCTCAAGGCTTCCCTGATCCTTGTACACTCGCGCTGGGCCCCTCTAATAGCCCTGCTCTCTGGCTGTGCATACATGGCCTCCAGCTGTTGAGCCTCCGAGGTCCATGCCATAGCGAAGCCTTCGCCCTTCCGCTCACAGAGATTATGTAGGGCACAGCATGCGGAAATAACCGCGGGGATACTTCCCTCTGCCAAGTCTAGCTTGCCATAAAGACATCTCCAGCGGGCTTTAAGATGCCCAAAAGCACACTCCACGGTCATTCGACAGCGGCTCAGCCTGTAGTTGAACCTTTCCTGGCTGGTGTCCAGGGTCCCCGTGTAGGGTTTCATGAGCCAGGGCATTAGAGGGTAAGCGGGGTCGCCAAGAATCACAATGGGCATTTCCACTTCCCCCACGGGGATCCTCTGGTCTGGGAAAAAAGTGCCTTCTTGCAGCTTCCTGAACAGGCCGGTGTTGCGGAAGATGCGTGCATCATGCACCTTTCCCGACCAGCCTGCATTAATGTCAGTAAAACGCCCACGGTGATCCACAAGCCCCTGACGAACCATGGAGAAGTACCCCTTTCGGTTAATGTACTGCTCTGCTAGGTGGTCAGGGGCCAGAATAGGTATATGGGCCCCATCGATCGCCCCTCCACAGTTAGGGAAACCCATCTGCTCAAAGCCAGCCACGATGTCACGCACGTCACCAAGAGTCACAATTTTTCGTAGCAGGAGGCGATTAATGGCCTTGCACACTTCCATCAACACAACTCCAACGGTCGACTTCCCCACCCCAAAGTGGTTGGCCACCGATCGGTAGTTGTCTGGGGTGGCCAGCTTCCAGAGTGCTATAGCCACCCACTTCTCCACCGGGATGGCAGCTCTCAGTCTGGTGTCCTGGCGCTGCAGGACGAGGGCGAGTTCAGCACACAGGCCCATCAAAGTGGCTTTTCTCATGCAAAAGTTTTGCAGCCACTGCTCATCGTCCCACACTTGCAAGACGATGCGATCCCACCAGTCAGTGCTCGTTTCCCACGCCCAGAAGCGGCGTTCCATGGTCGTGAGCATGTCTGTTAAAGTGATGATCAGTTTAGTGTCCAATTTGTTCCTCAGGTCAAGCTCGTCTTCTTCACCAGACTCATCACTACTGTCACCTTCCATTTCAAGAATGAACTCCACCGCGCAGAGAGTTGTGCTGGCGACACTCGCCAGCATGCTCCTCAGCAGTTCGCGATCCATTATGGCACAGGAAAACAGACGACGGAGCGCGCGTGCCTTGCTGAAACCGTTGAGAGATGGCGTCCAAGGTGGCCAGAAACACAGGGATTTCTGGGAAATGACACAAAGCATCACGGAAAGTTGGAACCAGATGCAGAATGGCCGCAAGTGATGCCCCCCTTCCCACATGGCATTGTGCCAGATTGGGAAGAGGTGTTCTGTGGGATACCTGCCCTATTGCGCTACTCTCAGTGCTGCCAGAAGCGCCGCCAATGTGGCCATGCTTCAGCGCTGGCAGGTCCGAGTGTGCACACACTGTAGCGCAATACCTATTGCGCTATATGGGACGCACTATAACCAAACGTGCTATAATCCTGTAGTGTAACCTAACGCTGAGTAATGTTGTAACTGCCGGAGCCGTAACTCTGCCAATGTAGACATACCTTCAGGGAAAAAAGTAACTGGGACCAGGTAAAGATAGGTTGCATTTTTTAATTTATGCCCGTTAGGTGAAATCCTGGTCTTATTAAAATCAATCACAAAGCACCTTTAGTTTGTGCTTCATCTTGAGAATATTACAATTAGCCCTCTGAGCACTTAAGAAAGCACAGTGCACATTCAAGAAGGACACGTTTTATTATGCTGGGGAAGACTACTCTAATTAGCCCAGATTTCTCATCTTCAGTGGGAGTTAGATTAAGTCCTTTGTGAGCACGGCAACCCCCTGAGGGCTGAATGATAACATTTCCAGCATTAATGGCAGAGTACAGGTTTGCAAAACCACTATATTCACAAAAGACAATTTCCTAGTAAAGTATGTAATCTGAGTTTTGCAAAACAACCTAATCGCTAACTACATTTTACAGCCACCCGGAAAAAAAGCAGCCTCCATTTCAGAACATCCTTTACAAAAAAAATCCCTCTACATTCTAAACAAAGAGTCTTTCCTCCTCCAGGAATGAGCCTTATGTGGTAGCTATCAGTTCAATTTGCATTTCTCCACAAACACGATGGAATGGGAATGTGCACGTTTGACAGTAGATGATGATCTCACAGGAACTCAACTGCAAAATGCAGCCAGAAGTACAACGGCGAACAAGTGAAATATCTTGCCTGGTTGACTTTGACATAAAGAAAAGAAAATTGTCAGAGGAGAGCAGCCCTTTTTAAAGGGCAATCTCGCAAGCTTCCTGCTGAACAGGGCTTTCATTTTAAACACAAGTAAGAGAAGTGACTGTTTGGGGTGGGGTTTGGATCTCTGTTGACAGTAATTTATGTCCCAATACCTGTCACCCCATTCAAGAGTGGAGCTGGCGAAGGAGGACCCAAGTCCCTTCCTGGAAGGGAGACTGCCAGAAGAGACGCGTGCTTTTGTCCACTTTATTGCTTGTGGCTAAAACTGTGTCAAACCCAGGGTTTTTTTCTTCTGCCATGCTACAGGGTAGGCCCAAATGAAGTGAACATTTCCAGGTGTATTTACACCGCAATAAAAGACCGAAAGCTGGGTCAGTTGGCTCAGGTTCCTGGGGCTCGGGCTCCGGGGCTGTATAATTGCAGTGTAGACGTTCAGGTTCAGGCTGGAGCCTGGCCTCTGAGACTCACTCCCCTCACAGGGTCTCAGACCCCAGGCACCATCGCAAGCCTGAATGTCTACAAGGCAGGTTTTATCCCTACAGTCTGAGCCCCCATGAGCCTGAGTCAGCTGTGCCAGCCACAGCCATGCTACAGGGTTTTATCATGGTGTACACCTACCCTGAATGTTACAGTTCATTTGGGCCTGTCCTGCAGAGTGGCAGACCCAGGCTCTGAGACTCAGTGAGGTGGTTGTTTTTAATCACAGTGTAGATACACCCTCAAAGTAAACCTCAGCTGAAACTAGTGAGGTTGTCTCCTGGGTTTCCAATGAAACCACATAAAATGATTAGTTCCATACAGCAGCCACTAGAGCTTGATTGTCACAGCCCTTACTGAAGTGCACAGGTGGGTATGTATGATCCCCCCCCTCCCCCCATATTTTGACTGGTTGTGGTGGGGAGAATGTGGGCAACACACTTTATACACCCTGTCATGAGCAAATGCGAGTGAGCGGGGAGGGGCAGAGTGTGAGAGGCGATCTGACTCTGCCTGCCCTTGCTCCCGTCCTGCTGACCAGAGTAACTGGCTAGGTGCACAGGACGGATAAGTCTCTCCTCTAAATGAAGTGAAATAACTTAGGCCTTCCCAGGGCAAGTAGGAAGCAGGAGAAGAATTGTGATTCTCAGATAAGTTAGCATTCATCCTTTTGGTCTCTTCCTAGGGTGAAGCACTAGCAATAAGCCATACTTGACTCAGGACAGATTGTGAAGTTACAATCTAGAAAGGTTTAAAATTAGCAGCTGTGTTAGGCTGTATCCGTAAATAAGACGAGGAACGCTTGTGGCACCTTAGAGACTAACCAGTTTATTTCAGCATAAGCTTTCGTGGGCTATATGCATCCGATGAAGTGGCCTATAGCCCATGAAAGCTTATGCTGAAATAAACTGGTTAGTCTCTACGGTGCCACAAGTATTCCTCGTTTTAATCTAGACAGGGGAGCCTTTATTTTTGCATTTTAAAGAAGTAGTCAGAGAGAATCCTTTCACCAGTTGGTAGCATAACATGATGAGTATGTTTCTCGTGAGTTTGAGGAAAGACTGAACACTTGATAGCATCCAGACTCAAAGAATACTGGTGGAAAAAGAAAATAGGAATGAGGGGGGGGGGGGGGAGAGGTGACTCCAGCCAGCCCTACAGCAGTTTGACCCCAAGATAGCCCTAGAATCAGTTCCAGAGCCACCAATGCAGCTGCTGGTGGAGTCTTCAATAGCCAGATGTTGTTGCTGAAAATTACATTCCAGCATTCATCTGTGTAGCTTATAGTCCTGACCCTGTTTAACCAAGGGAGCTGTTTCTGTTGCTAAAACAGGTAAAAGAGAACAAAGCAGAATGTCAAGCTGTGGAATGATATGGTATTTTACTACCAAGAACCAAGAATGAACTGTCTGGACATATAAATCTGACCATTTACTTTGTAACAACAACTTTCTAAAAAGCATTAGGAGTGGTGTGCTACACAACCAGGCAAACTTATCCCACAAACAATGGGCAACATTGGTATCTTTTCACGCTTCTAAGCATTATGCTAATTTACAGACTTGCCCCTTTAAAATTCTCTGCCCTGTAGGAAATTATTTGCCCTGCAGGGTGAGTTCTGTAGGAGAACTGTAAAAAAAAATTCTGTATAAAAATACACACTCAGTTTCTGCAGGATAAGAGGAATTTTAAAGGGCAGGGAATATACTTGCTGCAAAGCCACCCACAGGATAAGTGGCAAAATTAAATACATGTGTCTTGTTACAATACATTCTGTCGTGTCCACTGATGTGATCTGGTGCATTACTGAGTGCACGACACTCAGAAATTTAAAAGAAGCTATTGACTGCACAATTACTTATAGTATTATTTTTATTTTTGGCATATGAATGTGCTGATTTGTGAAATGGGCAAATAACTGCCTCTAGAGTACTGAGTATTTTCTCTTCTTGTTGTGTGTAAAATAAAATTTGATTACTGGTTGTCTTGACCCCAGGTTTCCAGCAACCCAGTCTTGGTTACTTGCTGCTACCACCAAGATTTATACTTGGGAAATTTTACCTCAGGGCACCCATCTCTCTGTTCCCTTGTTAAAATGACTCTAGCCCCAGGAGTGAGCGTTCTCTGATAGGTATGGTAAGTGATTTCAGTGGATGCTTCAGAAGTCCCTATTTATCACAGCTCCATTCTGAGCTGAATTGACTCACTTTAATTTAGTTTTGAAAATTAAAAGCTATGAATGAACCCCATTACCAATCATCTGATCACTGTCCTTTTCAAGCCTCAGACGATCTTATTTCCTGCCCCAGTTCCGGCTTCCTTTTGTAAGCCCCAGAGTCTGATGTACTCCTATCTGGTCTCATGCCACCTTTTCTGCAACCCAGGCTTCTTTCACCCCTGATGAACCAGTCTCTGGAGAGACCTTTCTTAGAAACTTCAGCCAAACCCGGCCAAACCAACTCCCACTGAAAAGTCTCTGGAGGCCCTCCCGCAAGGTTCTTCCTCCCTCTACTGATTTTCAAATAAACATTCCAGTGTGGCTCTTAGCAACCCAATGGGCTCTCACAGAGTTCTTAGATTTCAGATCTTGATCTCACTTTTACCCATATCCACCTCCCTCAGACCTAACATAACAGACACAACACATACTCTAAGGTTCTCCACACTCAGACTTAGTTTTCAATGATTTGAATATATTCATAGGCACTTGAAGTTACAGTGGTTTGTAGTCCTAGCAATACCCCCTCTTGTTCAATTCCAAACCAATACCTCAGAATACTGGTAGGGGAGCTGTGCTGTCTTTTGGATGAGCCATAAAAATGAGACCCCTACTACTTGCAAGCATTAAAAAATCAGTAGTAAATTTTACTAATAGGATTATTAATCTAGTTCCCCTCTGATTTCCAACATAGGTAATTATAATCTATGAAAACTCTCCACCCTGTTTCAGTTAGATAAGACCATATTCTTCAATTCCTCTTTTAAGCTGTTGGATAAAATTGTTGTGGGCTGTTAATAAAATAATAGCTCTCACACAGCACTTATCAGTATATCTGAAAGTACTTTGATAGGCAGATAGAATAATCATCCCCCATTTACACATGGGGAAACAGAGGCACAGAACGCTGAAGAAACGTTTCTAAGATCATCCTAGAGCCTAGTAGCAGAGCTAAAAATAAAACCTAGTTCTCCTGAATCCCAGTTCAGTGCTCTGTTCTCTAGGCATGTTAAACATTTGCCATCTTCCACCTCAGCAGTGGCAGTACTGCGGTGACGGCCAAAGTGATTCCCATAAAGCATCTACATTTTATAGTTTTTAACGGCATTTGTAAAGCACCAAAAGATTTATTTTGCTGAAAGGTGATAACATCAAGAGACTCTTTTAAGGAGCAATATGGCAAAGAATCAGATTTGCATTTTCTAATTACTTACGGAAAACGTTTATCATTATCTAGGACAGCTGATAAGATCAAGTGTTAAGTAAAGAGAAGAGGAATGGTAAGTAGGAGAAAGAGGAAAATTGTTCTATGTCATGGAAAATTACCTTCTCTCATTGCATAATGCAGATATTCTTCACAAGAAATACCTCTTTTTTGATTGACTATATCTAGTTATTATTAGCAGTAAGCATTTCACACAGTTGGTCATCGCGAGAACAAACAAACAAATTTATGAATAATCCAACCTAAAAAGAACTTTCATTTGACTCTGTAATTAGTTCCAAAAGCTAATTCTGGTTTTCTACCTATATATTTTTCACATTTTGAAAATATTCTGTAAATGAAATATGTACGACTTGCAATGTCTTTGAAACTCAACAAGCACTGTCTAAATCAAATGGACAGGGGTAAGGCAGGGAACTGGAAAGGTGGGTTTTCTGGAGACAATATTACAATATTGTTTTTAAAAAGGGAACTGTGATGGCTCTGTTTGTTTGTTTTTCCTAGATTCTGCTTATCTTGCAGAATCCTGTATGACAATTAGGGCCTGAGTTTGTGAAATTACTCTTCCAGATAAGATCTCTTCTATATATCTGAGGTGAACGACAGGCAGGGGACACCAGCCATTATAGGAACCCACAGTTACATAAGTCTAAACACATGCAGGACTGTTAAGATTGCAATTGAAAAGTAATCTATTGGAAATGGTGGATTACTGGATTTAAAAAGTAATCATTTAGTACTGTGGGAGTCTATAGCAGAAAAGGGACTGGATTTAGTGGGAGTTCATGGTGCCAGTCAACAGTGGGCAGGTAGAATTGAATCCTAATAGATTAGTAATTATTTTTCATCATGTATGCAAGCAGAACTGCAGCTGTATTGGGCAAGGAATGGCAAGATTGGTTTCTGTCCATTAACACGTGCCAAGCTCCTGGCCTAAACAGATTTCGTCTCAAGACAAACATTTTATTTTATAAAATTATTGTAGCCACGTATTTTAACATATGTTCTCTTGGGAATGAAGCGAATGCTCAGATACCTTCCAACTTCTGGGCAGCATGAGAATTCATACCCAGTTCTAGATCTAAATTTCATAGTTGACCCTTCTTTATATAATGGAGCAGCTAGAAAACACTGGATATGAGCATACTCATCATGGGTGTCATTTTAGGAAGGGATGGGGGGCAGCAGAAAGCCGTACTTCCCCAACTTTCAGCTGAGACAACAGAGAAACAACATGTCTCATCCCACCCCTTCCTCCACACACAACTTTCAGCTCCCACCTGGCCCGGAGTGGGAGAGACAACAGAATGAGCAGGAAATGATGTATATGGAGTGAAGAAGATGTACCATGTGGACAGAGTACTTGCTGCATGAGAGCTGCCTACTGAACTTACATTTCTACAAGGGTGTTAGAATACAATAGCAACTGCTCTCTATCTCTGCCCACCATGCTGAGTTGTGCCTTACTGAACTCACATTTGTACAATGTAAGATATAAATAATATTAATCAGAATTTCCGCTCTTCTTTTGTCCCTTGCTCAGCATAGGGATTGCCATGATTTTCTTTCTTTGTTTTTTTCTTACATCACATGTTTAATTATTTTCAGAGATGAAAAAATAAAATAGTAACATGGGAGAGGGAATCCAGTGCAGCTACTATAGTAAAATGAATATATGTATGAATAAGGTAGGAAGGAAGGAAAGCAAAATAAATTCCAAACAGCCATGGAACCTATTGATGTACATTGGGGGGGGGGGGGGGGGGGGGAGAGAAAGTACTTGTTACAAAGAGAAGCAGTCATGTTCACCAAGTATTTTGACTGATTCTTTACTCTTTAGTTCATAATCTAAAAAGGGAAACCAGACCATCTGGAAGTCACTTAGGTGCTTTACAATTATTTTCAATAATAAATGTGTCCTTCTAAACATGTCTCTATCAAAGAAAATCACTACACTATCATGCTCTAATGATGCGTCATTCCTATTATTTTAAATAGTGCTAATGATTGTTGGAAGGAGCGTGGAAGAAAAGGTACATTTTTGCACAGCTGGAAAGAATGACAGAAGGTGGCAGAATTCTGGTTTATCTTAGATTTCATTTTTAAAATTACAGAAGCCCTTAGACCTTTTGCTGATACTTTTAGACTATGCTATAAAAGGAGCTTACCAGCTGAAAAATTCAGGCCTTTTTCTCAGCTGGCTGCCACCAGGATATAGGGGCAGTCCAGAATTCATTCTCTCTCTCTCAAGGTACTTATACTGTCTTCCATCACCATCATATTCTGTCATCATCAGACATTTCTGCCAGATGTGCTATAACCTATGTCTTCCTCCATGCATCTGAACTACTTATAAAAGGGCTAACTATGAAAAGAAATGGTTGTCTAGCTCAATCACTTAGCTCCTTGGTTAATGGACGCTGATTTTGTTTTGTCGGTATAGTGCCAAATGCAGGGGTTCTCAAACGGGGGGGCTGGGACCTGTCAGTGGCTCATGGGGAGTCGTGAGCTGTCAGTCTCCACCCCAAGCCCTGCTTTCCCTGCAGCATTTGTAATGGTGTTAAATATATAAAAACACATTTTTAATCGATAAGGGGGGTCACACTCAGAAGCTTGCTATGTGAAAGGGGTCACCAGTAAAAAAGTTTGAGAACCAGCGGCATCTTGGTGTCTATGACTGGGGCTCCCAGGTACTACAATAATACAAATACATAAATAAAAGAATAAACACAAGTACCTAGACTGAAGCAGGAATCTCTGGTGAAATCCTATGGCCTATGTTATAAAACTCAGACTAGAAGATCATAATGACCCTTTCTGATCTTAAAAAAATCTATTCAATCATTGAAAAATAATAATATGTGAGGAAGGAAGGGAGGGTACCTCTGGAACAACATCTTTGATGTAGGTCTCCACATAGCTATCTGCCTAGGTGCTGTACCAAATCGAGGGACATTATATTTGTCTGGTCCTCAGGGGCAGAGAATGACTGTGTTCTTGCTGATTTTATTTATTTTTAGCTTTTTTATGAGCATCGATATGGGTATGAGGCTTTATTAAAAGGTGTTTTACATCGTGACCATAAGGCTTTCAGGGTTGGCTCCTTTTACTCTTCTGATGATTAGAACTTGTTGATGGCCAGTTTACTTTCTTTTGTACTTGTGCCAACATTGGCCCATAATGTACACAACTCCTCTTTCTCCATGATATTTAGCCCTCTGGTGCATTTATATGTAACCCTTTTGCCAGTCAGAATTGGCAGCAACAAAGTTCAGTATCTAGGGGTTCCTTTTCAACTATACAACACATAACTGGCTTGGTGACCTGGGACAATTGCACACTGCCCCCAGGGCGCCTCTAAGAGCCAATACTTCCCCTCTTGCAAGCAGAGAGTCTGAGTATAGCAAAGAACTTTTATTAAAAGAGGGCAGTAACTCAGCATTAATTTGGGAAACAACCACAAACAGGATTCGCAAACATAAACCATAAGCAAAAGACCCCCCCCCCCATAAGTTGGGAAGTGTCTTTTTCCCGCAGTTCTTAAGTCCAGCAACCAAAAGTCCCATTAATGTGCCCATCCCTTCTCTGCACCCCACTCACAGCTGTTGTCCATGGTCTGTGCAGACCCAGAGTTCAGAGGTGCATGTGTAGAGTTCAGCTCCCACGCTGGGTGGAGGGGGGCAGTAAGAAGGCACCTTACTCATTCTGCTGCCCAGGAACTCGCTTGCCACCTCTCTCCGCCAGCCACCCTGTTGGCCAATTGCCGATCCACTGGGATGTCTTCAGGTCCCAACACTTAATGCAGCTCTCAGTGATTTCTGCTGTTAGTGAGAGCGTCTCACTGTTGGTGCACACTGGGCAGCAGAGCAGGTCTTGTCCCAAAGCAGGTCTAATGCTTAGACGTAAGTATCAGCGATTTTAGCTCTGCAGTGTGTAACAAGACTGTCAGTTGACTTTCAATTATCTCTTTTATTACACAGTGGAAAGAGGAAGGTCAAATGTTGTCTAGGACCCTTAAGCAGAGCCCACACCACCAGGTACCATGATATGTCCTTAGCTTATAGCAAAAATTCTTGTCAGTCCCTAAGTGCATGACCTTCCACTTTGCACTATTAAATTTAATCTAACTTAAGAACATCAGAACACAAGAACGGCCTTTCTGAGTCAGAGCAAAGGTCCATCTAGCTTAGTATCCTGCTGACAGTGGCCAGTGCCAGATGCCCCGAAGAGAATGAACAGAACAGGTAAACATAAAATGATCCAATCCTGTCACTCATTCCCAGCTTCTGGCAGAGGCTAGAGACACCATTCCTGCCCATACTGGCTAATAGCCATTGATGGACTGATCCTTCATGAATTTATCTAGCTCTTTTTTGAACCCTGTTATTTTCTTGGCCTTCACAACATCCTTTGGCAAGGAGTTCCACAGGTTGACTGTGTGCTGTGTGAAGAAATACTTCCTTTTATTTGTTTTAAACCTGCTGTCTATTAATTTAATTTGGGGACCCCTAGTTCTTGTGTTATGAGAAGTAGTAAACAACACTTCCTTATCTACTTTATCTACACCAGTCATAATTTTATAGACCTCTATCATATCTCCCCTTAGCCGTCAAATTTCCAAGCTAAAAAGTCCCAGTCTGATTAATCTCTCCTTATACGGAAGCCGTTATTGAACCCCTAATCATTTTTGTTGCCCTTTTATATTTCTATTATTCCAGTATTCAAGGTCATTTAAGTCTTTTTATATCACATTCTGATCCTCCACTCTATTGGCAATAGCTTCCAACTTTGTGTCATCCACAAATATCATTAGAACACTATCATTGTGCCAAGATCATTAATGTAAATATTAAATATGACTGGCCGCCAAGACCGATCCTTGAGGAACTCCACAAGTAACCACCCTCTAGCCTGACAGTTCACCTTTCAGTATGACCCTGTTGCAGTCTCCCTTTTAACCAGTTCCTTATCCACCATTTGAGTCTCATATTAATTGTCCTCTTATCCAATTTAACAAATAATTTTCCATATGAAACCATGTCAAATGTTTTACTGAAATCCAGCTAGATTATCTCGACTGCATTTGCTTTATCTAGAAAACTGATTATCTTCTCAAAGACAGAGATCAGGTTGGTCTGACACAATCTACCTTTTGTGAAACTGTGCTGTATTTTATCCCATCACTTAATGGATTTCACCCATTTCCTACACAGAGCATTTTCAGAGCAGGGGCAGATTGAATAGTGTTCAGCTCCACATCCAGATCAAGGCAAACTAACTGAGATCTGGGTTCAGGATTGACAGCTTGAAAATCTTGGGGGGCAGATTTGTTGGGAGATATCTGCCATGTGGGATGTTAGGTGGGGTGGGATCTCAATTACTACAGAAAATTCTTTGCTGGGTGTCTGGCTGGTGAGTTTTGCTCACATGCTCAAGGTTTAGCTGATCTCCATATTTGGGGTCAGGAAGGAATTTTCCTCCAGGGAAGATTGGCTGAGGCCCTGGGGTTTTTTTTTGTTTTTTGTTTTTTTTGTTTTTTTGCCTTCCTATGCAGCATGATTCACTTGCTGGAGGATTCTCTGCACCTTAAAGTCAACTGTGATTTGAGGACTTCAATAGCTCAGACATAGCTTAGAGGTTTATTGCAGGAGCGGGTTGGTAAGATTCTGTGGCCTGCATTGTGCAGGAGGTCAGACTAGATGGTCATAATGGTCCCTTCTGACCTTAAAGTCTATGCGTTTATGGAGCCCTGAGATTCTGGGATCATTCAAAACAGAACTGGAAAACAGGACCCTGTTGATTTTGGATCCAGTCTGGAACCAAAACAAAAATTTATGATGCCAGTATTGTCCTCCACTGCAAAATAATATATACATAAAACAACAACACATCATACCATCTATGTAGTAAGGAGGTTAGGTATCTCAAAATAGTCTTAATATTTGGATACCACTTCTACTAATTTTTGGAGAGAGAAGAACCTTGAAGGCTAGCTAGTTCACCTGAAAGCAACCTAGAAAAGGATACCTTATTATGCGATAGCTTCAATAGCACTGACACACTCGGAATGAACTCCGGCGCAATGAAAACACATCTAATTGTCATTTGTTGTATTGCAAACCATCTCCCCATCAAAATGTACAAATTACTCTGCCAGAAGATTATGCTCTTATGGCAAAGAGGAGCTGTTTTTCATCTTTTTCAGACTGTAAGTGTATTCCTCAGCCCTTCCCTCTCATCCCCTGCCCCCAGTACTTTTTGTACTCTTAAAAAAATGATGCGCAACCCTTTGCACTGAAAATTCCTGCACAATGTTGAAATGCAAAACAAGAGAACTTCTCTCTCAACAAATATAAACACATTCCACTTGAAGGTACAATTATAAAATAGCAAAGATATGATTAAAGAATTCCACAGGGGTTCATTACAAGCTTTCATTTCTGGTAAACTAATAAATGTTTCCAGCTCATTTAAAAAAAATCTCCCAACTTTAAAGAAAATATTACTGTTTGGGTCTTTGATAGGATATCACCAGAGAGGCAAACTATCATCTATGCCAGACATGCAAGCCAATACAGCAGAGAAACCCATAAAGTATATCAAGTCCAGTCAAAAATATAACAAGTAAAAGAAGAAAATCACTTGAACTATAACAAATCAATTGTACATCCATAAATATAACTGCTGTGTACAAACCAAAGCAAAAACCTCAAACACATTTTCAGAGATCTACTATTAAGACTGAAAAAAATCACAATAATCCAAAAAGCTTTTTACAGAACCCTAATGAAGAAAAAAAAGAAAAGAACAGAAAGACACAGTAAAACGACAGATGTAATTTAAAAAAAATGGGCAAAATCATCCCTGGTGCAATTCAATCTATAGTAAAAACAGTGTCCAATGTATGTATTTAATCAGTCTTTAAGATAATGTTAACTATACTATGCTGTCTTTTGTGTTTGTGCTTGTGTGAGAGAGAGAGAGGATCTTGCGTAGGACAAAAAAAAATCTTGCACCTGTCCAGGGCACTTGAATTTGTCCATTACACTCTGATGATGTGTTTCACTATGTGACAGGTTAAGGAAGTGCTTTTGTTGGTTGAGAATTTCCATAACTATTTAGAAAAGGGAACCAATTCCAGTCATACTCTGTGAATTTGTAATTGTTGATGTCATGGGAACATATTGCAATCCTGGATAGTTTATATGTAGGTATAGCATATGTGGGTTTTAGCATATTAGTAATTTAACTAATGTAATGCACAGGTCTTAATCTCAAAGAAAACATGAGCTAGCATTTCAGGGAATGCATTTGAAACTCCTGAGATGTCTTAAGTTATGTGTCCAAAAAGTTGTTTTTAAAATTAATGCCTACTAGATGATTATTTTTTCTCCCATTTGTGTTAATGGAGCAGGACTGAACCTTTAAGATTGAAAGACAAAAATCAAAGTGTTCCCAGAGCAGAAGGAAAGCAACTTTTTCCATGAGTTTATTTTCAAATAAATCAGAAGTCTGGAGGCCACTGGAGGAGTGTTTACATTTAGGGGGCGATTTTTTGTCTGACCATTTTAAGAGGAGAATTATATCAAATTCACCAGGATGAACACAAGGCCATTCAGTGGCACCCCAGCCCGGGGAGCATGGTGGCTCTCTGCTTACTTGTAAAATTGTCTCTGGCATGATTCTTGGCATGGTGGCCACTATGTGTGTTCCTTGATTTCTTCCGTTGCAAGTTACGCTTTGAGTACTAAGGTTTTTGAAATGTGCATTGTTAAAATGAGTACCAGAAAAATAAATGGTTTTAAGCTTCTCTTTTACTACTTTCCTTGTTTCCCTCCTTTCGGGTCTATAATGAGGTGCACTCACCTCTCCTGAGCACCCTGTCTCAGTGCGGGTGCCTGCACTCTCTCTCTGCTTGTGCTGTTTGTGAGAATTGACATACATTCCAGCAGCTTAGTGCTCATGGGCCAGCAGAGAAGTCTGTGTGGAGATAGGAAAAAATCCATTTCCATCTTTCAAGGATTCATCTATATATATAAAAGTCAAGTGGTGTATGTATGTATGTATGTATGTATGTATGTATGTATGTATGTATGTATGTATGTATGACTGCGAACCCCTCCCGCACCGTTTGAGCCAGAGACTTGAAATTTGGTACAGTTAGGGGTCTTGGGGTCTAGATGGTCGTAAGGGTTGAAAAATTGTCGGATCTCACCTCTGACGCCCCCCAGGGGTGAAAGTCTTTCAGGGCCAATCACATCAGCTGGGCGGTTAGGTGGTGATGATGTCATAAAACCCCCTCCAACAGACACCACACTCGCTCAGCTCACCCCTCCCTCCTCCAACGGAACCCCGGAGATCCCTCAGTTCTCTGCCCCTCCCCCCTCCCAACAGAACCCCGGAATCCATCAGCTCTGTGCCCCCCCCCCCACCTGCGAAGGTCCCCGGAATCCCTCGGCTCTGGGCACCCTCCCCGCCTGCGACGGATCCGAGTTGGGTTTGGTGGGACGGTAAGTGAGGTGGGGGTGTCGGGTTCGGTCGGGGGGTGAGGTGGGGGTGTTGGGTTTGCTTGGGGGGCTCAGGTGGGGGTGTCGGGTTTGGTCGGGGGGTAAGTGAGCCGGGGGGTGTCAGGGTTGGTCGGGGGGGTGGGTGGGAAGGTGTCGGTGTGGGTGAGGGGTGAGGTGTGGGTGTTGGGTTTGGTCTGGGGGGGGAAGGTGTCGGGGTGGGTGCCCAGACCAAACCCGACACCCCCCCAGCTCACTTACCCCCCAACCAAACCCGACACCTCCACCTCACCCCCCCCACCAACCGCAACACCCCCTGACCAACCCCAACACCCACACCTCACCCCTCACCAACCCCGACACCTTCCCACCCCCCCAGACCGAACCCGACACCCCCCGGCTCACTTACCCCCCAACCGAACCCGACACCCCCACCTCACCCCCCCACCAATCGCAACACCCCCAGACCAAACCCGACACCCCCCAGCTCACTTACCCCCTGACCAAACCCGACACCCCTACCTCACCCCCCCCAAGCAAACCCGACACCCCCACCTCACCCCCCCACCAACCGCAACACCCCCTGACCAACCACAACACCCACACCTCACCCCTCACCCACCCCGACACCTTCCCACCCCCCCAGACCAAGCCCGACACCCCCTGGCTCACTTACCCCCCCGATTGAACCCGACACCCCCACCTCACCCCCCCACCAACTGTAAAACCCCCTGACCAACCCCAACACCCACACCTCACCCCTCACCCACCCCGACAACTTCCCACCCCCCCAGACCAAACCCGACACCCCCCCCGGCTCACGGCGCACTGTGTAGCACACAGATTATTAAATACACTGTTCGGTCGGGGGGTGAGGTGGGGATGTTGGGTTTGCTTGGGGGGGTCAGGTGGGGGTGTTGGGTTTGCTTGGGGGGGTCAGGTGGGGTTGTCGGGTTTGGTCGGGGGGGTAAGTGAGCCGGGGGGGTGTTGGGGTTGGTCAGGGGGGGTGGGAAGGTGTCAGGGTGGGTGAGGGGTGAGGGGTGGGTGTTGGGGTTGGTCAGGGGGTGTCAACTGTCTGCCCCCTCCCCACCTCCGACTGACCCAAGCAACGCGGGGCACTTATGCTAGTTATTTATACACAAGAAAACAGAATTTTGTAAGTTTAAGGAAATACCATTCACTGTGTCATGGCTTAATTTATTTTTGCCTCAAGATGTAAGAAAATAAATACTCCTTAAAAAGTACATGATACAACACACCCTTATGATCATCCAGAAAAACATGCTGATAGATGGAACTTTAATCAATCTACTTAAAGACCAACTCATAGTAACTACAATGACTGCAATTCCAGCTATGAGCGTTTTTTCTTTAGGACATTCTCCACTGTTTTCATATCTATTTGCTTAACAGACACATCTCTCATTTCACTTCCTGGAACATATCAGATAGATTGATGTACACTTTCATAGAGATAAACTGTGCTTTTCTCCTGTTGACTCAATCTCTGACGAAAAACAATAGAAAGGTGCAGATATGCCACATGATACCAGTGAAGGATATGGCCCAAATTGAAGACAATTTTAAAGATGGTATTGAACATACCTGTGCTACTTTTTGTTCCATGCCCTGTATCATGGCATTACAAAATATCTAGAAGATAATCAGAGCTGGGTAAATGTTGTCAAAAATATATTCTGCAAATATGTAAAACAAAATGTAAATTTTAATCTGCCTTCATGTTCCTTTCTGCAGACATTTTAGTGAATGAATTTACTGAAAGTAGTGGTAAAAAACAGTACATTCTCAGTGATCCTGAGGAATATTAATAGATAGTGAATTTTGAATTCATAAATGTGAATAACTGCTGGCAATCTGTTATGATCATCCAAATGGGGCACAGAAATTTACCATGTGAAATAGCCAATGAAACTAATGAGTCCTGTCCACAAATTGACTATATAATGTGCATAATCACACTTTTTAATATGAATTCACAGATTTTCAAAGATGCAGCGCATGTGCCTTCCCACTGACTTTGGCTGGAGCTGGAGTAGATCAGGACCTCTTGCTATCAGACTGTTATACTGCAAAAATCTCTGGTCAAATAATTTTGACTAATAAATACAATTGAGAAAATCGTAATCTGCTCATGAACAAATTCGAATAAAAGAAAAAGAGGCAACATTCAATGGTTAAATTATTCAGTGTAAATTACTTGGTTAGTCTATAGGTAAGGCACAGGCACAGGAACTTTATCAGAAGGAAAACCGTATTCTCCCTAAATCTATACATTCACCTGTCCTTTACTGCAGAGCTTCTTCCTGAAACATTACTTAGTCCAACTCCTGTTTGGTTTCCTGATACAAGTGTAAAGAAACAGTACATATGCTTACATGCATGTCAACCGACGTTGGGTTGAGGGGTTGTGGTAAGATGATGCATCAGCATAATAGAGGAAGATTATATATTTATACTTAGTATGATAACTAAGAGGAAAGAAACAGTTATGAGAGTAAATCAGTGGGAACATTTATAATGACTGAGGAAATAGATGCTGTAAAAATACATAAATAACAGTAGAAATCAGGCCAGCATAAAAGAATGAAGAGGAGTTAAGATGGCTTATTCCTATCATCATCCTGGCTGCTTGACTTGTGTGTTTTATTCTTTTCCCCCTGTTGTTTGTGTATATTTTATCTGTTAGGTCAATATCCTGCATTGGCTTCAGTGGGACTCAGCAAGGACACAAAAGTCTGCATGAGCAGACCACAGTTCAGATCAGAGACTTGGATTGTAAATGCTGTGAATCAAGATCCATGTTTTGTGTGTTCAAACTCCATGTTCTGTGTGCACATTTTCAGCACTAGTGCAATCTAAAACAATAATACTAAGAAATATAATAATAGACAAGTCATTGCTGGGAAAATTAAAAACCTTATTCACCATTGACAAAAATGACTATATTCAGAATGAATTGTCTGCATCTGTGGAGGTAGGACAGTACAAGGAGGGTGATGGACAGCGGTACAAAACCTTGATATACACTCTGCTAGATTTTCTACCCAGATAGAGTAGTCATTAAAAACACTGGAGGCTGAAAATCAGCATTCACTGCTCTTAATACCTACTCTTTTGCTAAATGTATGCTTTTTAGACCACCTATGCTGATAAGATGTATCATTTTAGAAAGCACATTAACTAGCACAACCACGTAGCAATGAGCGTAGAAAGGGCAAATTTGTTTTCTAAAAATGCATCATAGTCAACCATAACAAACATCAGATTAGATAGAAACCATGGTAATTAACATACAGTCATAAAGAATCTTCCCTAGTTTAAACACGGTTTTAGAGAAAAAGTGTGTTCCCCTTAGGGTGTGGCCTCAAATGCATTCGGATAGATGAGAGGCTGCTGTTGAAGGGCCAGAGGTCTCAGTTCATTGCGTATAAGTGTCGATCCAAAAACCTACCCTGAAGAATAGAGGAAATTAGATTGCACCTGAGAGCTGAAGGAGCTTTAGCAATTCAAGAACGGCTTTGTAAATCTATAAATATAAGGTGGGTGAGGTAACGTCTTTTATTGGACCAACTTCTGTTGGTGAGAGAGACAAGCTTTTGAACCACACAGAGCTCTTCTTCAAAAGCTTGCCTTGCTCACCAACAGCAGTTGATTCACTAAAAGATATTTCCTCTTCCACTTTGTCTAACAGACAATCCCCATCTTCCTGGCAGTAACCAAACTTCATCATAACCAGGTACTATAATGTACAGCATATCGCAGCTGCATGAACAACTTTTGACCTAAGAGAGAGATCAATGATCAAATGCACAGTCTTGCATTGCCAGTCGGCATGGGCTAGATGACCTAGTAGATCTCTCCTGTCTTAACTTTCGTGATAATTATAATATTTAATATTAATGGGGTTACATAAGTGCAGCAAACTTTGTGTGATCAGTGCAAAACAAATTCTGAGTTAGAGCCTTCACCCTTTTTAAGTGTACTTCATGTTACTCCAGCAGCTGTGGATTCCCCCTGGAGCACAAAGGATCTTCTCCAGGCTGCTGCTTTTGTTTGATTTTGATCCATTTATAGTCAAGAGCTACTGGCCTGGCCTCATCCTTTGCCAAAGACACATGAAACTAATTAAGTAGAGATGCTGACTTTCTATCTGCAAATATAAAGTCAAATTACCTGGTGTTTCAAAACAAGGGTATCTATCTAATTAGTTAGTCATGGGTTTTTTAAAGTCATCTCATACCTTGGTATATGAGGGGTAAATTACTATTAAAATGCTTTTAAAAATTACAAAGATTGGTCATTGCAAGATATTTAGGCACCTGTCTAACTTCAGGCCATTCCATTGAAGTCACATGCTTAAGTACCTTGCTTGATTGAGGCCTTACTAACACTAAGTCTCTCTTTAATGAGTAACACAACTGGGGAATATAGCAGCTGCTTAGAATTAAAAATTAGGGTGACTATCAAAAATATGTTTATGGAAAGAGAAATCAGGCTTCCCAAAGACCCCCATTACAGAAGGAACTTTAATATACAGCAAAGGGGAAAATCCCTTTTTGACATGGACAAAATAGCTCAATAGATCTTTTTCATCTCTAATGTTAGTAATTCTGTGCCCTCCTTAGAAGCGGTATTTCTAGGAATGGCATTGCAGCCCTACTACTGTAATGGCATTTCCAGATGCATTCTCTTCTGGAGGGGTACTTTTTAGGAATGACATCTGAGAACATGACAGCACCCACCATGGAGGCAAAAGCAGGCATATCAAATGACCCCGAACTGCTAGTCATCAGCTAAGCAGTTGCCCCAGGGTTCACAGGTGTCCAAATATTTACAGGATTAAGTGTGTCTATTGTCTGAAGGCATCAGGGCACCGTAATAGAAGTGAAGAGATATGCAGAGCACAAGTGCACATTTTAAATAAAGGTTCCTAACCAATTGTTTTGACGTGGGCAGAACCTTGTTATGACCTGGAACACCCTTTCTTCCTGGAAGTCAGTGGACTCTGATTACAGGCCAGAGTAAATAAAAACCAGGCTTTTCTATAGTTCTTTTCATCTGCAGATCTCAAAGAGCTATACAAAGGGGTGTAAGTATCATAATCCACAGCAGGGACATTACTTGCCCAAGGTGATCAGCAGGCCTGTGGTAGAAGTGAGAATACGATCCAGTTCTTCCAAATCCCAGTCCAGTGGGCTATGCAGCAGGGACTAAATTCACAAAGGTACATTGGTGTTGTATCACCTAGTCCCTTGGAATCCTGCCATCTAGTGGAATTCTCAGTCCCAGAGAGAGATTAATAAGACTGGGACTTTTCAGTTTGAAAAAGCGATGACTAAGTGGCGATATGATAGAGGTTTATAAAATCATGTGGAGAAAGTAAACAAGGAAGTGTTATTTACTCCTTCTCATAACACAAGAACTAGGGAGCACCAAATGAAATTAATAGGTACCAGGTTTAAAACAAACAGAAGGAAGTATTTTTTCACACAACACATAGCCAACCTGTGGAACTCTTTGCCAGAGGATGTTGTCATGGCCAAGACTATAACAGGGTTAAAGAAAGAACTAGATAAGTTAATGGAGGATAGGTCCATCAATGGCAAGGATGGTGACCCTGGCCACAGGGAATGGCTGACAGGAGATGGATCACTTGATGCGTACCTGTTCTGCCCATTCCTTTTGAAGCACCTGGCACTGGCCACTGTCAGAAGACTAGACTAGATCGACCTTTGGTCTGACCCAGTATGGCGTTCTTATGTTCTTATGAGTTAGACACTAGCTGTGGAGTGTTTCTGAGTGAGTCTCATTGGTGCCTAACTGTTGGATTTAGGAACCTCAGTACCTCTGTGAATCTAGTCCTGGGTCACATATACTTCAATATTCTAGTTTATGGTCTAGAATATCAAAAGCAGCTGACTATAACTCTTCTGTAAGGCTGCTACCTGAGATTTTAGGAGGGATTTTAATGAAGTAGTGCAGCAAACAGATGCTATGGTGAAGTCATCCATATAAATCCAGAGGGAGAAAGAGATAGAAAAAGAACAAAGCCGTTTGGGCATTCCAAATCCAAGGGGAAAGGAAGGAGGACGAAGAGAGAAGGGGGGAGAGAGAGAGAGAGAGAGAGAGAGAGAGAGAGAGAGAGAGAGAGAGAGAGGAGGTAAAAGTCACAGGCCTGGATGAGAGGCAGAATAGTTATCTTACCTATTCATCCATCCACCACGATAGTACCTGACCACCCTGATACAGACTTAAGGTAGGGAAGAGGTTTTGAGAGGAGTGAGGGCAAGCTACATTTTGGCCATTTGGAGTCTGAGATGCTGTTCTTCTATTAACTTCTTTACAGTCCCCTCTTCAGGCCACAGCATGTTTCTGGAGAATAGCCAGATGCTCAATTACCAATGTAAACAGGAGAGTAAATATGGCAGTCCCAGCAAACCCAAAGGAAGACAAAATTTGTGATTCATCTTAATAATTATAGTGTCTTGGAAAATATTTTGAAAAGAAATATATTCAGCACTTTAGAAATAAATGTATTGCATGCATTTTCATTTTTTAAGCTGCCATGGAATGCTAATGGTGACAAAATATTTGTGTTATACAGCCAATATGTGAATATAAATATTTTCTTAGTGACTTTATACAGTTTTATAGTGTTTGGGAACTTATATGTTTAGCTCTGGTCTTCAAAAATCCTAATAAAAAGTGTTTTTGGAAATGGAAAAATCAAAACACACTAATTCTAAAAGATCATTTTAACATGTAAACATTGCTGAATAAGCACATTTTGTATTCTACTGATGTTGAAAAGTGAACTATAGTAAAGCACATGTAAGTTCAGAAGAATTTTGCTTACCCAGTTAAGGCTAGAAGCCCTCTAGTGAATTTGGTATCCCTTTTCAGAAAACATTTACATATAAAGGTACAATTTTACACCAATAGAATAAGGATACTGTGATGATTTTAAAAAAAAACTAAAAAATTGTTGGCTAAATACAACAACCGCTTACTTGGTCCTTTTCCTCTTAATGTCTCCCAGAGCACTATACAAAGGTAGGACTCAATCCTACAAACACACATGGGTGAAATTTTGGTCATGTGATTATTCCCATCTAATTTAATGGGATTACTCAGACAGGCAAACTTGCATATATGTGTAAGTATTGGCAGGATCAAGAACTTCAAGCAGAGACTCTACACTGGTGTAGGGGGCTGCAGCTGTAGAACCTGATACAAGACTGGGACATTAACTGTTAAGTAGACTAGCGATCACTTCAGCCCAGCTCCTCAAAGGCACATAAGCACCTGTCTCCCATTGATTTCAATTATTTACAACTAAACACAATTTCCCGCCCACACACAATTTTTCACCTGCAATTAACTACAGGCACAATTCTGTACGCTCAGATAATTGCCGGTGCAAATATTAGCTTTTAGTCTTCTAGCCAATCAGGGAGTGAGCTACTTAAATGCCATCATTTACACTCAGTTATTTGAGCCTGTAACGTTAAAGGTACACAATTTGAAGCCACCTTGATGACCCTTTTAAAAATTATTCCTTAATGACCAAAAGCAGTCAGAGCTTTACTTTTTAAATTAGATGCAAAAGCAACACATTATCATAGATCTATTTGTTATATTATTTCTGCTTCCCATTTGTGCTGTACGCTACCTGGGTTTGTTTGAGTCAGTTCTCACATCAGAATTTTTAAGAGCAATGAATTGATTTTATAAGGTAGTGGACATTTGATTTGAAGGGGTTCACATATCTGGACAAAAAGAAATGCACTTTATGTTGGTGTTTTAGAAAGATTTGAAAATTTCAAGCCCTTGCACATGTCCTTGTGTGATTATCTGGGAGCTATGGAGAATTTCCACCTCCTGATTTTTTGTGCAGGCTGCAGTCTTTCTGCTAAATGTTGTGGTTCATCACTTTGGCTGGGAGTTATACTTTGAGCAGTGGAAAAAAGTGTTCAGCTATCTAGTAACGGCCTCTGACAGAAAACTAATGTGTGTATGTGCGGGGGATGGATGGAGGAATCCTTCTCAAATCACCAGCTTTAATAAGAGTCTTCCAAACATACACAGTAATTGACATCTTGCGTTTTCCATCTAGAAGGCTCAACTGGTCAGGATAGAACAGCAGCAGTCCACAGATATGGAGAAGCAATAATACACCATGTAAGACTTGAAATGGAATTTATGCTTGAAAATTATGAATAAGAGACAATGGGTCTTTTAGATATTCCCCAGCCACACTGAGGAACTCTAAAGTCAAAGTGTAAAATTATGTAAAATACATGTTAAAAAACTAAATTCAGTGAGTGAATAGGCTGGTTTGATATCCTGAGGTGATTTTATACCACACCAGAACATCACCTACCTCTGCGTCATACTGACTTATGTCTATGGATCACATATTACCTTTTGAAATGTCAGTATCCTCACACCTTAGGTAACTCCTGACTTAAGTAAAGATTATATACACAAGATGAAGGTTCTTTTATCAGCCTGTTTCCATTTTATGTCCTTTGGGCTTCTAGGAACTCTGCTAGTGGAACAAGTGTAAGTTACTGGAAATTGGTGAACAGTCTGCTCAGATAAATTCATGAGGCAGAAAAGATAGAAGTATTCCACCAATATTCCTGTTCTGTATTTGGGAAGAAGCAAATTATGTATGAGGTGAAATGCAAATGCAAATGCAAAAGCAAATGATGTATAAGATATGATGTATTTATATCTTATGTAACAACTATTAAAGTTACACATTTTTAATCAGCAGAAGTGGATAACTTATGCTCAAGAGTAGTGAAAGAACCGGCTGATGAGCATTCTGCACAATTAACATGATTTTTAATAAATCTCAGAACTCTGGTGAATTTGCAGCTATTGTTGTATCAATATTTAAAAATCAAAAACAGTCTGACTAGAATAACTGTAGGCTAGTTAGATTGACACTGATCTCACGGAAAATAATGGAAAGGCTAATATGGGATACAATCATAAAGGCTGATAGCATAATACATGCCAGTCAACAAGGAAAATAGGTCTTGTCAAACAAACTTGATAATGTTTTTTGATGAGATCACAACTTTGGTTGGTACAGATAACTGTGTTGACATAGACTTTTGTAAGGCATTTGATGTTGTATTGCATGACATTTTGATAACAAATGAGCACTATACAAAATCATTATAGCCTATATAAATGGATTAAAACTGGGTAACAGACAGCTCTAAAAAATAATCATAAATGGGGAACTGTCATCTGGAAAGTGTTTTTCTAGTGGGGTCCCACAGAGATCTCTGCTTAGCTCAATGCTATTCAATATCTTTATGAATGATCTAGAAGAAAATAAAAAAAATATTACTAGTGTAATCTACAGCTGACACAAATATTGATGGATTCATAAATAACAATGAAGACAGGTCAGTTATACAGACAGACCTAGATCACTTGGTAAGGTGCACTCATTTAAACAACTTGCATTTTAATGAAGCCAAATGCAAGATCATATATTTAGGAACAACGAATATAGGTTTCTAAGAATATATATGTGTGTGTGTGTGTGTGTGTGTGTGAGTGAGTGAGAGAGAGAGAGAGAGAGAGAGAGAGAGAGAGAGAAATTTCCAAGTAGGCTGGAAAACTATCTAAATTTCTGAAGAGGAGCCAAGGTGTATCTATTACCATGGCCAGGCTTAGGGAATGGACAATCAGGGCAGGTGCCCTCACATTAACATTTGAGGACTCAAACCCATTGCATCCATGGGTGCTAAATACCTCCCCCTTTTTTTGCTTGCACCTTTTGTGGGGGTGGGGATATGAGGAGGAGGGTGTTTTCCATCCTGGATGCCAAAATTCCTAGGGCTGGCCTTGTGCATAATACTTGAGGCCCCCAGGTATCTCGCAGTTTCAAAAACCTATCGTGTTTCACACTTGCATCTACACCAGGGATAGTATGATTGACCATTCTACATATGTGCTTGGACAAGGAATTAGTTATACGAATACTGATGGGGTGAGTGTGAAAAGGATCTATTTAGATAAGCATCTTAAAATTCTTTGGCCAGAGCCTCAGAGGGTATACACTGGTGCAGTTCCAAGGATTTCAGGAGAACTTCTCTGTTACAGTAGCTGTGGATCTGCCCCTTCAGTTCTTCTCTGACTGCTTTGCTCTGGAAATCTGGCTGAAAGCATCACCAGCACAGACTTTGTAAAAAGAGATTTCCAGTACTTCAGGGTTTCAGCAAAATAGCTTTTTATCTAGGACCAGAGAGAAAATTAGGTAAATACTAGAAGGGCCTGTACCAAAATCTCTGATCTGAACACATGTACATTTTGGTAAGTTTCATCTCTGTCTCTCAATTTCACAGAACCTGCCCATCTCTAATAATAGCTAACATCAAAAGTGTATGTAGTTTAAACAATACAGCATTTAGATGTGCCAGGAGGAGAAGAAAGAAATCAATGACAAAGAATTCAGTGAATAGATTTTCTGGGCTTGTGGAAAGGCGAATCAAGTTGCAAATAATAACGTTCTGATTGCAAGAATGATTCAGACCAACCCAGGTGTATGAAGTGGGTGAGACAAGATAATGCTGACATATGGTCATGCAGTGTGGCGTGATGAATTGAGTATTATCCTTCAGTCATGCTTAGTAATGTTTAACCACTACACAGAGACTTATAGCACACTCCCCTGGTGAGCCAAATATCTCAGAATGACACAACATATTTATAAAAGTGACATCCAGGGGATTCCAACAGCCGAGCTTGAATTCAAATTATTTGACCCTCCAAAATCTATAAATGAAATGCCTAACTTTAAAATATATATATTTCACTCAGCTCTTACACTTGAGGAGCAGTTTTGAAGTCTGGCAGTTATGTTAGGTTGCTCCTGTTTTCTGCGGCATTCCTCAAACAAGTAGGGAAAAAATCCTATAAAATGTCATAGAAATAAATCCACAAGTTATAAAGAAATTGATCTCTCATTCGAAGGAGTTTAACAGAGAATGATACTCTTTCTAGGTGTTTTCTGAATCCTACAATAAAATTTAATAAAAAGGACACAATTGTCTATACAATGGTTCAAAATATACCTGTAGAAAAACAATCATTTTCTATTAAATCCTATAGGAACTTTCCGATAAAGGAGACTGCAGAATTGGGGCCAAACTGATCATATTCTTTGGCCTCACTCTATTTCCCAGGGTAAAACTGAATAAGGAGCTGCATGAGATAGCTTAATATGGGAAACACAAATTCAGTAATCTCACATTTCGGGGTTAATTTTATTTACTTTCATCAGGGCCTTTTCTGGAAAAGGCCCATTTCAATGCACAACCAGAAACCTAATAGAGCGCTAGAACTGCATGAAACTATTCTGACTGCCAGTGAGTGGGTGTTGTCTTCCAGTTGACCTGTTAAATTAAGGTCCCTTCTTCCCAATCTCATGGGGCTAATGAGCTGGAAATCAAAGATCTCATGGCCCATTTTAAGAGAACAGTAGGTCATTTCATGGTTCTAACAAATATTCCCCCTTTCGATAAAATGGATCTCATGTACAGAATTGGGGGTGAGCTATTGTAGTATGAAATAATGAGACTTCTGCAGCTCCCTATGTAGTCAATGCGTGACCAGTTAGGGAAGAACAAACTGCTTTGGAACAATTAAGAAATAGTCCATTCTTTTGACCAGTACTTGAACAAAACCTTTATTGACATTAAAATATAATAAAACAATATATTACAATCACAGAGTCCAATACTGCAAACTCTTAACCCTTTAAGAACATCAGTAGGCTTTACTCACACAAGTGGTCCCATTGGAAATCAGTAGGACTCTTTGCATGGCAAAGGACTAGTCACAGAAACAAAAGTTTGCAGGCTCAATGCCCTTATTTCATTTACCAACTTTCATTACAAAAATTATGCACCAAAATACTTCAAAGCACTTGGCTGCCTTGTTTAAACAAAAATTGGCCCACATTAGGTGCACTACCATTGCTTCCTGGTTAAATACCTGGAAAAGGAACAACGTTGTGTGATTTTTGACCTGGATTAAACCAGGAAGTGCTGGAAATGTCATGGAAAAGCAAGTTAATGTACTGTAGCAAAAGGCACTTTTTAAAATCTGTAATTATTATCATTAATAATAGGGCTATTGACAAAAGGCCTTTTTCTGGCAGGGGCTTGGGGCATTCATCAGGTAATTAAAACAAATCACAATAATTACATAGGAAAAACAGATGAAAATATGCAGTCTCCTTGAAAGCTGAGTTGGGGGATAGCTATTATAGCTATCCTGCTTCTGTCATCACAGGGATGTCATGTTAATTAAAAATTTACCCTGAAATACCTGGAAATGGTTTTTAAACTTTTTCATCATAACTGCTTAAACTGTTGGCTACCTAGACCACAGTCTGAGGATTGGTGCAAGAGGCCAAACTTTTATAGACACTTCGGTAGTTAAATAAAACTGGTTAGATTGTTATTTTTTCCTGTTTTACTTGCTCCCTAGCTAGTAGTCCTGTACAAAGGATAGAATTTTGACTATTGTGTTACAAATGTTAAATCTTTATATTATCCAGCAAACTTATTTTAATGTGTAATTAGGCAAACCTTTAGATTTTCTCACCTCAGCTACAGGCAGGTTGTCTGAATGAACCATCAGTATGGACCATTTGTCTAAAAGTGACATTTTCTAATCTTTCCATAAATGAGGATCGTTTGGCCAAATTCTCCTTTCATTTACAGTGGCACAGTCACTGAAGTGAGCAGGATAGTGACAGCATCACTAGGAAGAGAATATGCAGAATATGGCCCATTCTAACCAGTCAGTTCTCAGTAGTCAGGAAAGAGAGGCAGGCAGTGGAATTCTCTGATAGGCTGAATGTCAATAGCAGACTGCAGGCTGGAGCCAGCTAATGTGGAAGAAGGTGAAGGAATAGAGGTCTGCCCCAAATGTCTTTCAAAAGAGGTTTATTTCTTCTCTGCTTCCCCCACCCAACGTTGGCATAGTTCACCTCTATTGCACAAATAATTCTCATAAAACCTTTCTAGCCCCAGTTCTGAATCACTTCCAGTTTATTTGATTTGGGAGGTACCAGACAGGCCCAATTTGCTGATGAGCATAAGCTTAGGGGGCACTTTTTTTGGCTCTTGTTTTTGTTTTGTTTAAAAAAACCTCCCAATGCCACAAGTCTTCTCCAGAGACTCTGTGTGAGTGTGCGTCATTTCCATCGGACATTCAGCTTTCAAGTGCCAAACCCTTAAGATCCTTTCTCCATTCCTGTACATGTACAGTCATGCAATATCCTCTTTCACAAAGAGAAGAGGATTCAACTGCAACCATCATAGGAGTTGATATTGATCTAAGCTGACTACAAAGGAAAGTGATTAAAAGCCTATTTATTGCTCCACTCATGCAATTATTAATCACCAGCACAATAAATTCTCCACCCTGATTATATGTCTATATTCAAATAAATGAACTTCAGAGGCTTTTGGAGTTGTTTGGTTCTGAGTTTCATACAGCATAAAGCTTTTTGCATTAGCTCATGTGTGTTTTTAGAACCAGTTTGTAAGGTTTTTGCTTTTGCAATTTTTGCCCTTATTCATGAGCTCACGCAGGTAAAGAGGTGAATGCAGCACCACAAGATAACTTGCACAAACAACTTTCAGTCATTTTCTATTAAGACTCTGGACAGAAAAAAGTCAGCACTTAAAACAGGACATATTTAAAGATCCTCTGATTTTTAACATCATGTCATGTGATTATTTTAATTCCAATTATAGAGAGCTGGCGTACTTCCACTTCCACCAAAGTCAATGGTGAAACTCCAACTGACTTTAATGGAAGAATTTAGTTCAAGGATTAGCACTTCTGAAAAAATCCCACTCTAAATACCCTATCACACTTTTTTTATGGGTAGTGGTTTACTCTCTACACAACAATAACCCCACAATAGTTCCTCTCCACACATTGAGAAACACAAGCAGTAACGAAATTATTTCCTCTGACTGTTGCATTTCAGTAGTGCTGGAATCATACACCCCAATCCTACACTTAAGCACCTACACATCTGCAGGACTCTAAACACACATGTAGTCCCATTGAATGGACCACCAACATGCTTAAGATTACATATGATATTGAAGTTACACACATGCCAAGTGACTTGCTGAATCAGGGCCCTACTTTGCAAAACATGCTATAAAAGTAAGATATTGCAACTGTTAAAAAGTAAAGATTTTATCTATTACTATGTAAGTATATGAATTCGTATAGCTACTTTACATCATACCTGAGGGCCTACATAGAGATTTACTGGCTCTCTGGCATGATAGCTGATCTCTTTGGGATGATTTAGTTGGGGTTTGGTCCTGCTTTGAGAAAGGGGTTGGACTAGATGACCTCCAGAGGTCCCTTCCAACCCTAATATTCTATGATTCTATGATAGCACATTACTGCTTTGGTTATGCATGGGGACCAGTGCAATTTACTCTACACATTGTAAACTGCCTCAGGACTCCTTCCTGTAAAATAGTTCCATGTAAGAGACAACCCCCGCCCCTCCCCCCCCAAAAAACCTGCCAAAATCTAACACCCCGTCCACAGCATTTTATAACATGCGTCAAATCCCAGACATTGAGATGAAACACTGAGCCTAAGTTTCCTTATTATTCCCTTCAGATTTGTTTTTAAATTGATTCCAAATCAGAATGAGGCTGACAGTGAGAGTCCTGTCCTATGATGTGGAAAGAAGAAAGTCCTGTCAGGATAGCGATCTGGAAGGTTCTGTTATTAATGTGTGTATGGAGGGGCAGGGAGAAAGAGTTAGTGGGTCATAAGTCACCTTCTCTCATTTAAAATCCTGCTGGCTTTGGAAAGAGAAGTGGATTGTCATAAGGTTCATCTCACGATGCCTGCACTACCTCTTTCCCCAATTACAACATCTTACAACCCTATATCTCTGTGCATTTCCCTCCTTAGAATCTACCTTGTGAGGAAATACCTCCAAACTTCCTCAAGTCAATAACCCCACAACTATTTTCTCCTGAATTTTGTCCTGGCTTTGCCTTGTTCTATTTAAACCATAAGCTCTCCAAGACAGGAAATTTTGCAAAGCCCTGTGTAAATTAACAGTATAATTTTAATAATACTTAGCTCTTTCATCTGTGGAGTTTAAGCTAGCTACAACAACCTTCCCAAAATGATTTCATAACTATCTTGCACTTGAAGTTGCATTTTTGTGATACTCTAAAGACAATCTTCATAGTCTATTATATTTAGCTATTCTGTAGTAAAAATGGATTTAGATTTTTGTCGGATAATGGAATTTCCAGTATTTGTTGCTCAGATGCTAGGGTGATTAGTGCCTGTTATCTGCTTTAAAGTGGTATTGTGCCATTCATCGCTGTTTCTGAGGGCAGGTGACATGAGATGATGTCATTATATATGGTCTTAAAGGTCTTTTTCTTAGCAAGTGAGCAGTTCTTGGACAGAAAGTTTTGTGGGAATTTGACAAAAGTGTTGGGCTAAGATCCCTGAAAGAAGGATGCATGCTGCTTGCTGTTTGTGACCACCTCTGTTCTGGGAGTGATGAAGAAAACAAGTTAGTCTCAAAATATACCCAGACTCTGCATCACTGATTTCTCCTCCAAAGGGAAGCTGACACACAAGGTCCCAACCTCTGTTACTTCTTGCCAGAGGATCAATAATACCTAAAATAATAAGACTGGGAAAGGAGCTAGGTCAATAAGCAAGGACGTGGCTTGCAGCTATTTTTAGCTCCTTGGAAAAGTGCTGAAAAACAGCGCAAAGTGGAAATGGTAGGATTTAGTTAGATTTGAAACCCTGAGCTTTTAGCCCTGCATGCTCACACATACAACAACTTTATTAACTCACATTAACTTTATCACAGACAACCTCTATTATTTCATAACGTTACATTATGTCATGTACACAGACCCATCAAATAGAGTTGAAAAGCCTTTTGGCAAAAACAAAACAAAATAAAATAGAACCTGAAATTAATTAATGGTTTCAGGTTGTTCCTTACTAAGTGAGGCAGCCATTATATAAAGCACAATTAACAGAGTCTTGACATTTGCCATGAGTCCCAATTCACCTTTACTAATGGATAGAGTTCAGGCCCCTTTTTGTGTCTTACAATGCCACAAATGCAGGTCAGAATAATGAAGACTTCCAGGACTGGACATGGAATAATTACACAAAAGGCCAAAAGCCTCTTGCCTTGCAATAACTATCATTTCTGATGGACCTGCTAGTTTGTTTAGAAAGACTGTTGCTACCTAAAGGCTGTAGGAAAAGATTCTTCTCCCAGCCCCTTAGAGAGTTATGTTCACACAATACATAGACACCCTCACAAAGGAAAATATGCCTTATATCCAACTGTATTATTTCCCAAAGTAAATTATCCTTCAAAAGCTCATACAAATGTTCACCATGAGCTATAGGGACCTTTAAGTCAGAGGCACAACTCCAGATGAAGTCATTGGGTGTTGCACCCCTGCATCCAAGAGAAGAATCCAGCGTATTATAGCATTGGCTACAATCCTTGCAGTTCAACAGTGGGCTCAAAGCCAGGCTTAGGGTAAGCAGGTTGCATGGCACAGTGATGAATTCAACTAGATCTGTACATGTAAAGAGTGATCCATTTGTAAATGAAGCAGTAGGGCTGGCCAGGCAGAAGCACAGACTCTCCTCCTACCATTGCCTTAGAGCGAAAGGAGGGAAAATGGAATGCTGAATAGAGCTGGGAAAACCATACAGACTGTGATTCTTTTGTGTGTGCAAACTAGCCCCCTCCAGTTTGTTGGTTCATTAAGGTACAGAAAACTTAGACCCGACAAATCCCCCAATAGCATATTTCAATGGCATATTACTACCAGTCTGTCCAGACAGGGCTGTACTAACTTCATTATACAGACAGGTAATAGCTTTTGAACCACAATCCCAGAGCATAATGAAATGTTTACTTAATTCTGAGAAAAGCTGGAGAGTTGGTACCAGTTTAGTGTGAACGTACACCTGGATTCTCCAACAGGCCCCTCTATGGCAGACCTGAATGGAGCCTTGTTGCAGGACCAGGGCCTTAGAGCTTTATGCCCCATAATGCAGATGAGCACTAAACAGCCAGGGTACTGTGGTGTCTGGGAGAGACGTTTTGGCCAAAAGCAACTTTCCTCAATACAAGTGGCATTTTTGTGCCCTTATGCTAGGTGCCAGTCACCATAATATCTTCACTTAGTTTAAACTAAAAGCAGCATAATTCCCTGATTCAGGAAATAAATACCCCATGAACTTCTGTGGCACTGTACCTTTAAAGAAACAACGTGAGGAAAATGTTGTCAATATTCTGTATACTGCGCAAGTGTTAAGTATTACATTTACTATTAGTTGTTATTATGAGAGCTGGAACTTGGCAAAAAGCCTGGCCAATGGGTTGGGTCTACAAGGCTTTCTGAATGTATCAAGGCTTGGGTTTAGCTATATTTCTAGCAGGAGTGAGAATTCCAGAGGTGAATACTAGCCACCAAAACCACTACATTGCGGGCTGGGCTCCCTTACGCCTCACCCAGTTCAGCATTCTGGATGAACACTGATGGCATAGCAGATCTGAGATGGAGGGGCAATCCCTGGGGTAGCTGGGCCGTAGGTCATATGACAGTATCTTAAATTTCACCTGGCAGTTGACTGGAAGCTATTGCAAAGTGTGGAACACTGTTAAACATTCTTTCATTGCTCCTCTGTGCACAGAAGACAGGTAGTCACTGGCCAGAGCTTCCAGTGACTTTGATGTTTAGTCCCAGGTGGAGCAGGTAGAAGTAATCCAACCAACAGATAAAGACTTGGATGACAGGGGTTATATCTGCACATGAATGGTTATATCTGCACAACCTCTCAATCAGATCTACACCAACAAGATATTCTTTCATGTGTCATGTATGTGAACTGTGCAGCCTGAGAATCAACAGGTTTCGTCTTGCCTTATTTATTCATGAGCAGTCTGCTGAAAAGCTGTCAAAACTTCCTCACTTTCTAAACAGACTCCACCCCATTTGTTCACAATGGATAATGAGGAAGTTTCTACACTTTTATTTGCTCCTTAAAGTGGCCTTTTAAAGATCATAAATGCATTTTGTACATTAGATAAATAAGGAGCTTTCCTTTCGATTCTCACAAACCATGAATTGTTTCCTGGCATGCATGCTGTATATGTATGATCTATCAGACATGGGCTGAAGTGGTAGTGTTCAGATCCTGATCTGACCAAAGTTCAGCATTTGTATACAATACCAAATCAGAGCTGGGGTTTTGTTTGGATCTAATGATGCTGGACTCTTAAAATACCAACGCCCAGCCACCAGCCAGGAGCTCTTCCCTAGCTCCCCTGGTTCTATTCATAGTGCCGGCTTTCTTCCACCTGCAAGGCAGCCAGTCCTTCCTCCTTGAGCTTCAGGGAGCAACTTTGCTCTGCCCCACAGTCCTTCTTATATGGGCCTGATGCAGGCCTTGGCGCCAAAGCAGGCCATGTGGCCTGTACGAGCAGCTGCCATTTCAGGCAAAGGTCCCGAGCCACTTGAATCCATTTCTCAATGATCCGCAGCTCACACAACATTCTTTAATGTGGGCGTCACCAATAAAGAGCATGCGCCGCATGTGGGGATCGTTGTTGGGACTCTCCACATGAAGGACAATGTTTAAACCTTGGGGAGGGCATCACTGAGGAAAGTAAACAAATACAGCTAACACTAACACTAAGGGTACTCCTAACTATACACAACAAGAGCAAAACTAAACTACTTGGGGGGTTGTGAGGTTAAGATCACACAGAGCTCTGACTCCAGCCACTGGTCAGAAGGAACTGAGGGAGGATCAAGGGGGTGCAGACTCATGCAGCCAGAGGAGGGGCTCTGGCAACAAGGTGTGAACATTGCCTGGTAGGCACATTTATCTGGCTCTGGTGTGCTTGATGCGCACACACTTTTAAGAGGAATACATGGCTGCATCCAGTAAAGTAGAAGTACATAAACTACTATACATACGTCAAACAAATCCCATGTCAAACCTTTTTAGCACACCTCTACTGCTACAATGCAGTGGCCTTTGTACTAAATAGGAGACAAATTAGATACCTCTCTATTCTGGTTTTTTATTTAGTGGGTGTTTAGGTGGTCTGGTGTGCATGTGCTTAGAAGGCAAGACTTTGTTTAAGTTCTGCTCCAGTTTTTATTATTTATTTATTAACATATTTATTAACGTGCTAAGGCACTGCTATTGATTTTTTCAATATTGAGGATGGAAGTGGTGGACAGCACCAGGCCACTTCCCGCAGCCCCCATAGGACCAGAGTGGTGAACCGCGGCTAGTGGGAGCCTCGATCGACCGAACCTACGGATGCGGCAGGTAAGCAAATCATCCAGGCCCGCCGAGGGTGCTTACCCTGGGGAGACATGTGCCAAGGTTGCCGATCCCTGGACTAGATGATCGTGATGGTCCATCTGGCCTTAATGTCTCTGAGTCTATGAGAAGCTGCAGGAGAAAATGCATTTGATACCGTTTGAAGAAGAAACTGTAAACATTTGGCCCAGCTAGGCCTTAATCTCTGCAATATGTACATAGAACTCCTATTAGCATTAATGGAAGATGATTTGTGGAAGTAAATATCTTCCCTAATGTAAAGGACACAAATCATAGCTGCTTTAGTAAGTCATTTAACAAGGCAGTCACTGTTCTCCAGTCATGGAAATATCATTGCCTCTCTCTGGATTTTTCCCCTTCACATGCTTATGCAGACGGTTTGTTTGGCTTTACTCACTAATGTGGTTAAATATGTAGCCTTCTTGATGAGTGCCACTGTTACAGAGCACATCTCTTTCAATGTGTTCCTTTTTCCTGGCGATAATACAATGTCTCTGATTCATAGACTGCAGGATAGTGGTTGTAAAGTTGCTGGAGCTTTCTGCCTCTTGGCACTAGGGATCAAGTTCAGCCATGATGTAAGCATCGCTGGTGAGAAGAACACGCCACACTTCGATTTGGCCCTGTGGGTTTAGGTTCTCTCACTATTTTTCTCTTTCACTACATTTCAGGACTAGAAGAAAAATGCAAGTATTTCCATTTCACACTGTATAATTTAACAGAATCAGGAAGACTAATATTTTGCCTAGCAGTTTTTGTAGCTTGTATAGATGATTTTTTTTTATACCCACTCTCCTCCCCTACTGCACTGTGGAACATTTTGAAAGCCAGGATTAGAGGTCCTTTTACTACAGGGACATTGCTAATCTTTTCTAAATTAGAGCTGAATCAAGCCTGCAAAGATCTTCTCTAAACATTCTTCCTTTGTTTTCAGTACAAAGCAAATAGGATTCAAGTCTGTTTTCACTCTTTTTGTGTTCATTAGGACTGGCTGAATATTTTCTCTTGAAACTGATTTTCAGGGGGAAATTTGTTCTTAACAAATAACATCTTTTGTAAAAATTGTCTAGTTTCTGCAGAACATTTTGACTTTTCATCAAAAAATACAAACACCCAAATGAACTCACCTCCCCCCCAATTATCAGTCAAAAATGCTGGTGTGGTGCCTCATGGAAGTTGTAGTTCAGGTGCCTCATGCCCCAGCTTTTATCTGTGGGCCAGGTTCCATAGCCTTATTACATCTCTCCTCATGTGCCATGGCCAGGGAGTCCCATGATGCATTGCAGCAGTTTGGCAAGAAGAGAGACTGAGTTGGCTCATGGGAGATGTAGTTCAGCCAGGGAGCCAGGCTCATAGATGAGAATGAGAGTGCAAGGTTCCCAAATTACAACTCCCATGAGATACAGCAGTGATATTTGAAATAGCAATCTTCAGTTTCTGGCCAAAAGATTTTGGTTTATTACAATTTGCTGAAATTTCAATTTTTTGTATGGAAAATGTCAATGAATACTTATATTTTTTCTTTTCCTGAGAAATTTCAATGGGGAAAAAAATCTCTTTCTAACCAGCTGTCGGGTTCATATTACAATGAACAAGCTTATTGGCAGGAAAGTTCACAGAAAAGATGTATTTTAAATGAATATGGAAGAATCTGAGCATTTGTACTAGAAATTTGCTTCTAAGAATTCTGCTATTCAAATGAAAGAACAGACACATACCATGTAGCCTGTGCATTTTTCAACTTTAGCAGCAGAACTCGAATTTTGAATACTGAATACTTGCAACTAATTGCTATAGCACAATCTATGGAATTAACTTGTTTTTGCCATATTGTATCATAATCCTATTAGTTTTAAGCCCATATTCAGATAATGGTCCCTTTGTTTCTGTCATTGCCAAAGCTTCCATCGGCTTAAAATATCAGATGGGAATGAAAATAGTGCTGCCCTGCGGCAGATATTTAATACGTGTACTGCACTATTCTGTTCGTACCTCTTTGTATTTATCACTGCATTCATTTTTTTCTGTTGTGCCAGTGTATTTAAAATGATCACATACGAGTTACATAATATATTTATTTTTCATTGGCTAGCAGCAGGTCATAACCTTTAAATAAGGAATGCATGACAGTCAGCTATGAATTGCAAGGGTGAAATGCCCTGATGGGATTTAGTGGTGACATTATAAATGCTAAAATGTTTCTATTGGTCCTGATGCAGAAACTACTAAGTATTATGGCCAGTACTGTGCAGACGGCATTGATGGTGCAATGGCACAAACAAAAATGTCCCTCTTGGCATGATGCCATATAAGTTGAAGTCACTGTGAAACAAAACATCAGCAATGTGAATTTCAATTCAGTTTAAAATAGGGGAATAAAATCTGTTTGTTAAATGGGAGGAAATATTCCTATATAAAAAAGAAGAGATTTTTTCCTACACATAAAGTGCATTGCAAATCACAATCAGATGAATGAAAGCTAAAAGAGAAAAAATGTTTTTAAAGGGCTTGGCAATGTCTTTAATTACTTCACCTTAGATAAAAAGATTATAACAGAGCATTGGGCTAGAACCTAAGCTCAGCGAATTCTGACAGTGGGATAAAGGTCTTCATGTCAGCTGCTCCTCCCAAGTCCAGCATAGGGTATTCTTGGATGTGCTGGAAACATGGCCTATCGGGCTGACAGCACATAAGCGGTTGCTCCATGAGGTGCGCTGGCTGCCTATGAGTGTCAGGATGTAATTCAAAGTGGGCGATACCCTACATAGCAAGAGAGCTGGCACATTCCACACTGGCCTGAATTTTCTTGTAGAATACAGCCCCATCTGCGGCCCATTGCACTAGCCTAGTGTGGATGTGACAAAGACACCGATAAGCATAGCATGGTCTGGATCCAAAAGAAAATGTTGCACACTCACCTTGTCCGGCATAGGCCGAATAAACCTTTGAGAGTCACAGTTGCCATTTGAGAATCCAGCAGAAACTTTAGCTCTAATCAAACTCATTCTGAACTTGAATTGCTTAGGACAATGAACTCCATCAATCAGAGCCACCACCATGATATTGGCTTAAAAATCATGCAATTTAAAAAAATTAAGTGCGTATTATTTTAATTTCTCTTCTGGGTTCTTCTGAGCCTTCAGGATTCAAGTTTTCACATGTTTCGCTGCAACCATGAGGGCTGGAAACTTACCTTTTTTTTTTTTCAAATGAAAGTTGAGATTCTCCCATAAGCACATAACTCCAGGAGCTGGGGCTTTAAGAAAACAGCCAAATATCATGAGACTCACAAAAAAACAAATCCTTTCCATTTACAAAACACAGTCACTATTCAAGTCTCTGCATATAAAATAAGCTTTATATTGTATTTGCAAGAAATACGCTATGCATTGTAATTGGGTACAGTTTTGGCTTCCTTATTCTATAATATGCTATAATTATGTCAGTTAGTGTGGTTTTCATATCATTTAGCATTAAAAAAAATATAACTTATGCATCTGACATTCTGATCCCAATCCCAAGAAATGTAATGCCTAATCCTGCCTGTACTGTGTGTTCTACATAGATTTGTCTTTATTTCAAGATTGCTGGGACCTTTCAGCACTTCCATTTTTCTTAGCTGGCAAAGCATAGATCTCATATTTGTGAATGTTGCCAGATCACTTTGGGGGTTGGGGTGTCTGGATTTGATGCATAATTCAAACATTAAAACATTCAAGCTGTTTGAAGTAGTAGCAGGCTTTGTAGTCCAGAATTAACATTAATTCATGTAGTAATTGTCAGTAGTTGAGCCTATTTTATGCATCCTGTCACTGAAATTATATTTATACCTTTAGCAATTTACAAATACCCTTGCTGGAATTGATCAAACAGGGCAAGATTCCTTTTGGCTATTGTCTCTGAAATGAACTACGCAACACAAATATTCCTTTCCATAGTTGAAATTGCATTTCTTCTCAATTAAATAATAAATCTTCTGTTCCTCTGCCACTGACAGAGGTAAATATTAAGAGAAAACCTTTACATCTGCTTGAAATATCAGATGGGTTTCAAAATCATCATGCCAAGAGCCAAGGCATTTGATGCACTCAATTGCATTGCTGTTCTTACTGTTTTATAGTTAGATTATCAATGAATTTACGTCCCTGGTCTTCTATTAGTTAAAAGTAGATCACCCTTTCTGTTATTTGTGATCCCAACAGCTAAGATCTGAAATAACTGGATGGAGGCTTGAACCTTTTGAATAAACATAGTAGGCCAAATTCAGACCTGAAATAAATCCATCAACTCCAGCAATGAATTTGGTCCACAGTGTATTGGTTAGGAAAAAAGGTCAAAGCTAATGTTGGTTTGGGGAATCATTTAACCTGCCTAGATTTAGCCTTATTACAAAATCTTCTTTGCATCTTACAAAGAGCACATGGAGCTCCTGATATGGAGTGCATTTGTGGTCATAATAAAATCATGGCGAATTGAATGGAAAAATATGTGTTTGAGCACTTAAAGCTAGACTTGTAGACCACAAAACAGACTTCACAAGTAGAGGTCAACGTGGCACTAATTGAGACAAGATTATACTTAATGGAGAGTCACCTGGATTGAATTAAGTGCATTTTTTTGGACATAGCAGGCTGAAATCAGGATAAACAAACTATTCCAGAATTCCTAGGTGACCTAATAATTATGACCAAATTTGAATTTAAAGCCTTCAGAATCCCAACAATAGGCGTTATATAACAGTGGACATTGCTACTCGGGAGGTCTGTTTGTTGTGATGAACAGTGAACATAAAGTAAATCCCTCACACACGATACTGCAGGTGGAGACTGTATTAGCAATTTCACCACCCAATACAGCTAATGAGCCTCCAGTGTAAAAACATTTCTGTAACTCCCCATTTTCAGACTTTCTGTTATTTATGATCCCAACAGCTAAGATCTGAAATAAGAATGTGATACCAAAAGAAGCCCAACTGCCTTGTTTTCAATTCCATGTCACTTATTATGCTTTGGTTAGTCACATAGGGTGAGTGCACTAGCGATTTCATTCCCACGCTGCTTTTAAACTTTTGGGGACACCAATTTTGTTTTCCTTGTAAACTTTCTGTTCATTGTATTTTAACCATGAAAGTATATAGCTGCCTGAAAATACTGTCGAAACTATATGTGCACACAACTCACTGTCAATAGCTTCATCTATAGTGCAGAATATATGCCCTGTATGCTGTAGTGATATCCAAGAGATAAACTAATAGTCATGTAACAAATTTAATTTAATCTTGCACAGTTGACAGTCTCTGCTGAACTACAATTTCTAATTATTTTCCCTCAGGACTTTGTCTGAGATTCCAACTCTCTAAGCAGCTTTGAACAGCTGCCATTTAAAAATAATCAGCCTGCCAGTGTTTACCTTTATTTCACTGAATGTTGGAACGGGGCCTCAAAATCCAATATTTCACAATATTGCCCAGTAGGACTAGACATAGATATTTCATGCCACTAAAAATGAGAGAATCTAGATTTTCAGTGAGACACAAAACACTTGCTTTATAGATCTGGTAAAGTCTGAAATACTGTATCTGAAAATGGTGCTATTATTCTGGATAAAATTATTTTAGGTAGGTTTGAAATGTTTCTAAAATGTTAATTATATTTTTCCTTTCCTTCCCAGGCCTGTACAGTTGGACTTGTGAGACTAAGAGAGCCTGGGTATCAGGGTGAAGGAGAGGAAAAGTAACTTTTTTTAAAAAAACACACACTCTCATAGACATTTCTAAAATACAACATTTGGCATGCACAAAGCTATGAAGGAGTGATGAGGTATAAAGATTTAACTGGTATAACCTGTATTACCCTGTATGACCTAGGTGCCGATAAAACCTGAATTCCACACCACATCATTTATAGTCCTCCCAGAAGAACACCAGTTCCAGCACACAAAAGGAAAGACTGCCAGCCAGTGTATTATCATCATAATAAATAAGCTTACTAATACTTCGCTTTTCTAGAGTGCCTTCTAGCCAAGGATCTCCAAGTGCTTTGCACACATTAATTACAACATCCCACCCGGCTGGCAATGAGTGCATTTACACACCTATATCACATCAGATAGAGATACACAGAGAAAGCATAGCTCACCCCGGGGCCCTCTGAACACAGTTGGCTGCTGGCATGGATAGGGGCCAAACTGCGTTTAGAACTTGATGCTTGAAGTGGGCTGATCCTTTTAGAATGAGGGGCTGAGCTCACTTTCAGCAGAAGGTTCTGAAGAGGAGTTGGTCCTATTTATGTCAGCAAACAAACCCTGAGTGTTCAGCCAAGGTTGATGGAAGGCTGGGCAGGTATGTTTGATATTGGGCATCCTTGGTTTCATTTTTAGTACTGACTAGCATTTAGAGTATACAACACTCTATACAGTCCACCCATGCTGTCTCTTCCTATGCACACACATAACCTTCTCCGCAAGGTTTAAAGTCTTGATCTTACACCATTGAAATCAATGAGAGCTTTGATATAGTCTTCAATGAGAGCAGGAGTAGGCCTCAGAAGAGACATGCCCAACGTGGGCGGCGCATGAGCCCCCACTTCAGGGAGGCTAGTCACATGGCCCTGCCCCTTCTGCCTGAGGCCCCAACCCTATCATCCCCCTTCATCCACTGGAGTCCCAAGCACCGCCTTCCCCATGGCCAGAGGACCCATGTCCGAACCGTCACGGGTCGTGGCCAGAGGACCCCTATCCGAACCGTTCTAGGTTGCCCAGCACCAATCCCAACCCCAGGCCATCTGCCAGCTCCAATGCCGGCCTGACTGCTTGCTATCCCCTCCCCCCCTACTGCAGACTGCCTCATTCTTCCTTCCCCCCCCTCTCCACTTGGCCCAGCCTCCCCCCTTTGTTCTACACCCCCTACCTCCCGAGCTGAGCAACCCCCAGCTCATCGCAGAACTTGAATAAGTAACAAAAAATTGGGGGGAGCATTTGCTACCCCCCCCCAAGTACCCCTACTTGCTGCTGGCCTGCTGCTTACCTGGATGGAGTGCTGGAGAGGAGCAGTCAGGAGGGGCGGGTGGAGAACACTGAGCTTTATATGTGCAATGCAGGTTCCCAGGTGGCTGAGGAAGCAATAATTGCTACTCAGCTTCCAAGGCTCATCAGTAAGGCTCATCTGGAGGATTCTTTGCACTTTGAAGTCTTTAAACCATGATTTGAGGACTTCAGTATCTCAGACATAGGTTAGGGGTTTATTACAGGAGTGTGTGGGTGAGATTCTGTGGCCTGCGTTGCGCAGGAGGTGAGATTAGATGATCATAGTGGTCCCTTCTGACCTTGAAGTCTATGAGTCTATGAGTCATCTCCCTGGGAAGTCCAACGGACCTGGGAAGCTGTATAGTGGATACCACATCTTCAGCCCGGGATCTTGCATGGTGCGTAATAAATAAGCTAAGACTTCTGATGGAAACCCAGTCCCAGTAGGGAGGGGAAGAAACTCCTCCCAGGCATCTGGTGGAGAGTCGGCAGCATCTGTGCTGTCTCTTGACCTATTATACTTGCTGCCCAGGGTGTCCAAGTTCCATATTAGTTTAAAAGCCGTGGTCAAAAATAGAAATAGAAAAGTAATGGCAAAGAGAGGCCTCATTTTTATTATTGACCATTTGGTGCTGTTTCTAAGGCCTCCAGAGAAATGGAGAGAAGACAACGGCAAAGATAAAAAATAGAGCTCCAGTCTTTGCTTTTGCCCACATTTGCAGTCTCACCACAGAAGAAACACAGGCAGGGCACATGGTCTTATCAGCTACTTTGAGACATGGGAAATTTATATCAGCAGTGGGCAGATTGGGATAATAGTTTTATCTGCCTTCTTTTGGTCAGAGGCTCACAGCAGTGTTGCAAAAATATACAGGCAGACTCTTATTAAACAGAAGGCAAAAGGAAAGAGATAGGAAAGAAAAGAAATAAGGCAGTGAAGGAACAGAACACTAAAAGAGGGGGTGACTGATAAAGTCTTACATCCCAGGTAGTGGTTGGTATTCATCTCGGCCACTGGATCCAGCTGATGTCATCTGGGTCCTTCTCTTGTTCTGGTCTGCTAAGGACATCTCTCAGGATCAAGACAACAAAGGCCCCATGATGTTACAAGGTCCTAAGAGATGGTGGGAGTGGCAGCCATGATGGTGTAGCTTGCTCCTTCTCCTTTTCTGCCAGTGCCCACTTGTGTTTGAAACCTTTCTTTTAAGGATCCCAAAAAGGGATCCTTCTGGAATTCTCTTATTGTTTTGTCCACCAATTAGATTAGTCACTGACATACCAATTTTGGTTCACTGAACCACACTAGGCACAATACTAACACAGTCTTTGAATTATATCAGCAGGCTTTTTTGTCTGTATTAATTGGGTCTGTCTTTTGCACCTTTTCCCATTATCATTTGTTGTTATAGGTTATTGTGACATTTAAGGAACTTTCACTCGTTTTTTACAAGTAAGCTGACAATTAGGGTAAATTTGTGCGCCCTCATTATTACAAGAGTTCCCAACTGGTAAATTTACTTACAATTAGTTTTTTTCCCCTAAAACATCAATGTGGCAACTCCGGCCCCCGTTTTACAGTTTATTAATTGATTTTAATCTGAAGTAACAGTGTCTGAGTTGTATTCATCTTCCAAAAATGTTTTGTAAATTATGAAAACTCAAGAAATCAGACATTCCTAGGTGCTGATGAATTAAATGGCAAACCAAATTGTGAGCCTGAGGCTCCTGTTGTACTTGTCTTGTAGTTGTAGCACTGCCTTTGGATAAATGAAACTTTCAGATTTAAACCTACTGTGGTACAAGACTGAGCATTTTGTTTGGGGAATGGCCAAAGCTGGAGGCCAGAACCTTGTATCTCATATACAGGTGCAATGCCCCGTGTATTTTGTTTAACTAAAACAAAGGTTCTAAAGCTTTGATTTGCAGACATAAAAAAAAGAACCTAAAACCAAAGCAGCTTTAGGGAAAGAAAAGAGCTGGTTCCCTACATTGCTGAATATTAAGGCTTGTTCACACTTGCAATACTATAGCTTCAATGCTACAGCTGGGCCACTCTAGTGCTTCAGTGTAGACACTACCTAAGATGATGGGAGTGGTCCTCCTATTGCTCTAGGGTCCAGTGATTTTCTAGATGCCTAAAAGTTAGGTGTGGTGAGACTGAGTGTCACCGTGCATCAGTTCCTTTGTGAATCTAGCCCAACGTGGTTTGTTCAAGTGGGATATAAAGTGAAATCAATAGGAGTTACGGTAGGTACCTAAGTATCTTGGTGGGATTTACAAAGGTGAAGTCAATCAGAGGACCTAAGTATCTGAGTGGGGATCACAAAGCTATTTAGGCACCTAACTCCCATTGATTTCAATGGGGAGTTAGACACCAAAACATCTTTGTGAATCCCACCTTGCCAAGGTCATACCGAAGTCTGTAGTGGAGAAGGAAATTGAGCCTAGATTGTGACTTGTCCATTGAACAATCATCCCTCGCAAAGGTCAAGCAGCAAGTCTGGAGCTGGAATAGTATGCCATTTCTCAGCTCCAGACATGCAATGACTTAGTGCAAGGATTGGACCAGTGGCCCTTACTTACGCAGACAGCAAGCAGCTTGATATTTCTGATCTGCATGGAAAAGTGATGTTTGCAGAAGAGTGCATGGGAGTGGGGCACAATGAGCAGGGACCGGTGGTTGTGTGATACCCTCCATGAAAAACAATGGCAATATAAGGTAAGTAAACATTAGAACTGGACTGAAATGTCCTTTAATCTTCTTTTTTGGGGGGAGGGGCACTCAGCTCTCAACCCTTTTATAAAGTGATGTTAAAAATATCATATGGTGATTACATTTAAGGGAACCTCCACACAACAGTCAGAGTTCAATCAAGGCCCCTATGTGGTATTGGATTACAGAATTACAATAGACTATCGTAGCAGTGGGGGGAAGCGTCCAATAATTTGAGAATACATTTTCTAAGCAAGGGTAACATTGGGTCTGACTTCCTAACAAATGAGATCCATTGACCTCGATAGGTTCTGCAGTGCTCAGCAGCTCTTAGAGTCAGGCCCATTGCCTGTTTTCTAACCCAGTATTTTGAATGTACATAATTGGCAATAATCAGAGAGAGAGAGAGAACAACAAATTAGTATCAGACAGCGCTCAGGCTGTGTCTAAAATGTGGGCTGTCCCACATTAAGGGGAACAGTCCAGGTTCCTAGCATGTAAGTACTGGGGTGGCCTCTGGCTATCTTTTCACAGGAATGGGTATTAAAGGAACTTCTAACTGGCCAAGGAATAACCATGGAGCAGTTCCATAGGCTATTTCAGCCCAATGGCTGATGTCTCCTCTGTGACGGCACCGTGTTCCCTCCTTGAGGTAGAGAGAAGAGTGGAGGATGTGTTGTGTCCTCTGGCCCCTGTAGGTGTGAGGTAAGTCCTGAGCACTCCTTGCAGAGGTACGTTGGCCTCTCAGCAAGGGGACTCTCTGTGGCTGCAGGGCTGAGGTCTGGATTAGTCTCAGTTAGAATAAACCAATGTAAGAACCGCTGTAGGATATTTAACACTGTCTAGCTGGGGGGTGATGGGCAAAGAGAGAGAAAGAGAGAGTGGTAGAGGCTGTTAATGGTGGTGTGGAAGGTTCACGTTGTTCTGCTTCAAAATACAGCACACCCGATGGACTGATTTTCCATAGTAGGATTTTCCATTGTATGATTTCACATATGAGCTTAGGTTCTTCAATGTGCATTTTAGGGATGCTGTGTAATTTCTACAGTAACTGTTAGTGTTGACATATTTCACGAAAACCTTGTCTCCTAGTGACATGGGTTGCCAGGGGGGAAAAGAACATACTTCTCTGGAGATGCAAATCTCCTATTTGTCACTTGAGACAAAGTAGTTCAGAAAATATAACATATACACAGTCTGGCAGCCAGTGGCAGAGGCCACTTGTCAACTGCTGCATACATACATTAAACTGAACATGACACATTTATGAAGTGGTTGATCAAGAGCTAGATGGAACCATAATGACTCCTTCTATTCACCGTAGGAGAATCTGATACCCACATAGCATTCATGAGAAACACATAGTGTGGATGACAATAAATGTTACAAAAGGAAATGCCTTTAACAACTGATAAGAAATGAAGCAGATGACAAATCACAAAAGCCTCCAGTGAGCTTCACAGAGGTAGATAACCTTGAGATATACCTGAATATAAAGATTAAACATGAAACCTATGTTTAGCAGAGATTTATAGAGCTTTGCAAATACCTTGGTTTCACTATTTGCATTTGGATCCATTTCTGCACTTTATTGTTAGTTTCTGTCTGTTAACATTTTGTACAGACATAGAAACATACACAATAAAAAATCGCCCCAGAAAAAGGTGGTTATTTGGAATGTTTTACAAGGGAATTTTATAGATCAGTCTCCCCAGTGACCCAGAAAGGTAACTAAGGAAGGGCACAGTAAAGCCGCATATGGGGCTGTGCAAAATTTAGAAATGAAAACACAAAGGATCAAAAATATTGATGTATTTGAGCTTATTAGCCAACTCTGGTCATTCATTTCTTTGTAAGTGGCAGCCTGACTATTGTGGACTGTATATCCATGCTAAGACAAATATGTGAGACAATAAATGGCTTTGTTAGTCTGCCTCAAGAGCGAGGATAAAGGCTACTGTTGCAATTCAGGGCCCTCAAGGCCTCCAGAGGAAAGTATCCAACCTGAGAATACATGGTCAGATTTAAGTGATGGACGTTGTGCTGACTAATTGCTTAAGTGGGGGAATGGAAGCCCAGAAATGTTCGGTTTAATTTCTAGCTTTACTGTTGTCTTTCTGTGTCATGTTAAGACCACTCAAACTTCTGTTTATTGTCTTTATTTCTTCATATATAAAATGGGTATAACACCTGACGAGGCTGTTCTGAGGGTTGGCTAACAAGGGAAACAATTATTTTCCAGTGCACAGCCTGAGTATCTGGACTATAAATATGAATTCCACCGGGGTGGGGAAGGAATCCTACCTATCAAGTAGCAGTGCACTCTGGCTCCAACTTCTTAGCTGAGTGGGGGGACAAAGGCTTGTAAATAGGCATAGAGGTAAATGTAGTAATCTCTGTTACTTCCTAGATCACTACCACTTGCTCCTCAGCAACAGTCCATTGGGAGAGCATGCACCCTGGTTCAGTTTTCTCAAATCTACCCCTGCACAGTGGAACCAGACTACACATCCACAAATACAGGTTTGAGTGAAAAGACCTCTATTTGCGATGTGTAGTGAATCACAAGGATCGAAGATGCTGTCTATCAAAACTGTTGTCAGATAACAAAAGGCTCACAGTTGTCTGACCCAGTGTCTAGATGATCAAGGATGAAGGAGGCTGCTATTGCCTGTTACTGCTCCCATTAATGGAAAATCACTTTGCTTGATTATACTAATCAGTATAAACAGATTCAGCACTTCAAATAACAGGTTGAGCCAAACAAACAAAAGGGAAAAGTAGTTGACAATTAGCCTATTGTTCATGCAAATGGAAGAAATAACTTCAGAATCAGACAATAGGTCAAGAGAGTGTATTGTGTAGGCGTTCATTGGAGAACAGACTAAACAGGAAGTGATGTGTTTTATACTTATAGCTCTGTTGGGAGAGAAAGATATTAAATCCAGGCAGAGACATGAAAGGGTACAAACAATATATCGTGTGGGAGACAACAGTAATAACTTTGAGCAGGGGGAGATACAGGACTATATGGTTTAAAATACATCAGTGGCTTAAGAGGCTGTAATTATGTTTTACTGGATATGGCTTTGGTTTACGCACATTTTTTGATAAAGCCCAGAGGTCTCCAAATCTAAAGCACATTGTTTATTTGTTTCTGTGCCTTAATCATTTAAAGCTCTGGTTTCAATTAGAAAAATAATGATAGCAGTTAAAAGTGAACAAATGGAAATGTGAAGGAAAGGGAAATGTTTATATGTAGGAACAACTTTCGCCGAAGAATACAGAGTCCAGTGTAAGTCTCTGGTCTGGATTCACAACCATCCTTCAGACTGGCCCATATTTCCCATATTTCAGAGCATTACTGAAAATGTGTGGAAAATTTGGCCTTAAATAATCATATTTCAGCAAATTATTTTTATCATCCAAGGACTTGCCCATTTCTATCACTGAGTGCTACTCTGATTTGCCCCCACATGTTACATGGATGCAAAAATTCTATACCTTGTATGGTAGGTTTTAGAGAAGCAAATAAAATTCATTTCTTCACACATCTATTAAAAATCACTATATGTTTACAGAAAAGATTTTTGTAATAAAGGTTTAATTTAAAAGTTAATAACTATTTCAGAAGATCTGAGTCACCCACAGTAATAATTAGGGGGGTTGTTCTATACAAAATGCTTTATTTAACCTTCATGCCTCCATTCAGATAATTATACAAATGCATACATTTAAAGGTTTAAACTCTATTTCAGTTCACAGCTCAATTCATAGGAAAGTTGAATACAGAAAAGCAATGCACCAACAGAATATGTCTGAGACACCATTAAAAACAATAACACTTCTTCATTTAAATCTTTGAGAATAGACTGGAATAGTCATCCTCTGACAGAATTTCATGAGGGGACTCCCTTTACATTATCATAGGGCAAAAATCACCATTTTACAGTAAGAGGAAAAAAGCTCTGAGTATATTTACAGTACATACACTATACATAAATACAAGAACAACACTTACATAATATTAATAAACTTATAACATAGGTGTTGCCTAAACACTACATAGTATATAAATGCAGAGGAAACTATTGGGAAATTAGATCTTTAGATGATTTTTTTAAAAAGAAATATTTTGCAGTTAAAACCCTTTGAAAGGAAAGAAAAGGAAAGATTTAAAGAATTAATACATCTGCTTGCTAGCACTGGTAGTTTTAATTCTTTTCAGTACAGGACTTTCTATTGACACACTTATCTCTGTCAGGTTATGGACTAGTGACCTTTCACATCATATTCTAGGAAAGAGAATCAGATGCTGTACATACTATTCCACTGCTGTGAAGCTTCGGTCCTGAATCCATAGTTTTGTAAATTAAGGGATGTTTTTGTATTTTTACACAAGAGGAACATACGGAAAATTACTGGCACTTACAAAACTAATGACCTAACTGAAGGGAAAAATATGGGCCAAACTCAACCCTGGCCTCAATGTTATATCTAATATCATGGATGAATTTGCTCCATCCATGTTTGGCTTGGCCAAGAATGATATTTTTTATTATTCTTTTGTTTCTTCACAAACACAGCTGACAGAACACTTCAAGTTAATATTATTTTTGACCTCACATGTAGATAGTGTCTCAACTCTTCAGTCCTTTTAGCGTGTGTGTGTAGGAGGGGGCAGCAGTGGTGGGGTTTGTTAATGACCTGATCTCTGAACTTTAATCAATTTAGCAATTTATAATTGTGTATGTTCTCTTGTGGATGGAAATGGAAGATACCATTTTTCAGGAATGGACAATAGGTAAAGAGAATGTGCTGTGTGGGTGTTCATGGGAGAGCTTACACTAAACAAGAAGTGAAATTATACTTAACAGAACTATTGGGAGAGAAAGAAGTTGTCTTTAGAAGTATATATATGGCAATTAGAAATGGGCTGGAATCAGAACCAAAGATACAACCTAGTCTGAATTTTGGACAAGTTTAGACTTAATCCAAAAACTGCGTCTCAGACCAGTCTCTTTGATAAGCCCAACCCCAAATCTGATGGGCATGAATTTAGAGAATGTTGGTACCTAAATCTGGTTCCAAACTGCATGGCTCAGGTTTTTATCTCAATACAATCCATAAAAATCACATCACATATCAGTGTGACGCAATGCTGAACACAATATATGTTTGTAAATGTATTTTAAAGGTAGGGTTCGCAACATACAAAGATATATCTCATGAAGCAAATCAATGTGTCCAACAATACACAAAGATCAAGCATTTTTACAGTCACTAGTATTTCAGCTTGCTGATTTTTTTTTACAGATTAAACTCTGGAAAACATTGAAGATCATGAATTCACACAACAGTGTCCCAGAGAATTCTTATAGTAGCCAGAATTCCCACTGAATTTTTGCCTGTGCTGAGGAGCAAGAGTGTGTCCATAATATTCTACAATGATACTACAAGGCTAACACAGTTAATTTCATAGTCCAACATCAATGAAAACAACAACTACTACAGAGATATTCTGGCAATCAATGCAACTAAAAGCACGTATATGTGTGTGTGCGTCTGTGTGTGCGTGCATATTGCAGAATGAAGCAAGAATTGCACATTTTTGCATAATGAAGACTATACTGCCTTTCTAATGAATCACCGACACATACTGCTGCAGTAAACCGATCCCCCTAAAGGAGATTTTTTACTAGGGGCCTGTTTTTAGCAGTGTTCCCTCAGACACCACACACACACACACACAGAGAAAAACAACAACGCAGGAGCCATTTTTGCCCTTCAGCCTTCTGTTGACATATTCTGTGATGCTCTACTACCATTCCCAGTGTGCACTGAGTTCTTTTATGTGCTTAATGTCTGGACATTAAATTCAGGAGGACACAGAGTAAATATTTTCATGTCCTGATGTGATTATATTCACTGATGGCTGATATGATTTTAAAAACATGTGTTACTAAACTAGTGGTAATGAAACATGTTTAACTGACACACACTAATGTCTGCAGTAGTTTTTGCACACATAGGCACATATTTTCGAAAGCAGTAGCTAAATTTGCACCTGCTGTTTTTCTCTCCACAACTATGTTTGTGTATACAAAATCCTGCCTCAGTCTGTGCAAATCAAGCAGCTGTTATACCATTCAGCTAGCACACTCAAATGTGGATTTTTGCATACACAAAATGTAGTATGTGCAAAACTGCAGTTACAAACTGAGAAGCTAGTTTTAAAATATGCTCTGCATTGTATTGTTTAAGCATAGAAGGCAAAGTTCTTCCATTTTAATTCTGATCTTCAGTAGGTTTATTATAAGAAGCAGAAAAAGTTGAGAAATGACACCACTGAGATATTTTAAAAGTCCATTAGTACATCAATTAATCAACTTTCTGTCAGAAATGTATAAGATTATATGTAAAAAGAGAGACAGCGTGAAAAAGCCCTGGTTGTCATGGCGGGTCATTTTCTATAATAAAACCAATTAGTTTATTAATGTAATTGTCAAGGACAGTTGATTAGTAAGATCATTTAACATAAAAAACTCTAAGTCATTAAAAAAATATCTTCAAATGTTATTTAAATATGCTCCAGGCTCCCATCCGCTTATCACAAAATGAAAAAAAGGAAGGGACCCATTCTTTGCCGACTGTTAAAGTATTTCAGCTAGTTCCCTGGTGAGTCTAAATTTTTCACAAAAGGCTTATTACACAACAAGAGACAAAGAAGTAATGTGTGAAATCTGTTTCAAGAGTTGAAAGCCAACAGAGAGGATTTGCAAAGAAATTTCCGTTGAAAAACAATGCATTGCATTATTCTTCTAGAAATAGTTGCTAGGATTGCACTGGTTTTATTGCTGTTTTCTGGATTATTTCACTCGGGAATATCATGGATGCCCGGCTGATTCTCAAGCAAATTGGACATAAATTGGGAGGGACCCCCAAAACTGCTGGGCAATGACCTCCACCTATAATTTAGAACAGGTGTGTGCCTGGTTCACCTGTAAATTACAATCCATTTTCTTCCTGCAAATTTGTGAAAAGACCAGACCAGAGAAAGAAGATAAAAGCTCTAAGCACATCTTAATAAATGAAAAAATGGCACTTTGTGTTTGTTTCTGTGTTGCATCGTTGTAGTCCAAGTATAATTTTACGTTTGTTTTATTGATAACAGGATCCTATTTATTGCTGTGTAAAAGTATAAGAACATCCCATCAGTTCTAATATTCATGAACAGGCACTTTCAGTTTCTGTTTCATGTCTGTAAATAGACTTTGGGTGGTCCTTGTTACAAGCATATGTACACTAGAAATGTCACAGTCTTCCTATAGTACTTCATGTTGACATGCAACTGTACCTAAAAGACTAAATTCCCTGGAATCAGCAAAGAGTTAACCATCTGTTTAAGATGTACAATCTTTCATTAGAAATGCATTTTAGTAGGGGGAAGATAAAAACAACAAATAAATTAAATGAGAATCTGTTGCTACTGTATCTTTTGTGCATTTTAGAGACTAGAAAAAAAGCACCAATGCAGTTGCTCTTGTTTTTTCTTTTTTACCTTGTTCAGACTAAGGCATTTTGAGTTTTCACCGTTTCGGCTTTCAAGGACTCAAAATGGCTTCATTGCATCGAACACCACTGGCAATAAACCAAGACAAATGGCCACTCCATTTTTGCACAGATTGAACGTGCTCTGACAAAGTGTAACAATTTAGTTCCTACATTTTAACTGTGTGTAAGTTTTACAAGGCATATCTGAGCAGGTTTTAATTTTACTTTTTGTGATGAAAACTAAAAGTTTTTTTTTTAAACATACTTCATTTAAACTATTTACAACCTGTGTAAAATTGTAAGTTTGAAAATACTTTTTGACTATCACATATATTACAGAATATTTAAACTGTTACAAGTACAGTAAAATACCTTTATTCTATTATTTTTAAAGATGCAGTATCCTTATAGTTAGGTTTCATACTAAAAACTGAATTGCTATTGAAATTGATTAGGATTTAACATATTTAAAAGTACCAATGGGCATGTCTTGCTAAGCATACATTGCACAGTTACTGTTACTCTGTAATGAAACTGTGAAAATATAGCAGTTTTGAATTTTTTTTATGTACATCTTCAGTTATAAAACACAGGTAAAGGCATAATACAGTAATACAAGCTGGTTTCTTAATAAGGTGAAGGTATTTTCTTTTACAGTACTAAACATTTCCAATTCTTCATCCAGTTTTGAAATTATGGTTAAATCTTTGTTTCTGATTACATATGTCATGAGGTATGTGAACATGTGAGTGTTTGTATGCAGGGGTGGATGTGTACGTGTATTAGGGCAGGGAGGACATGTTGAATGGTCTCTATTTTTGTATGTTGCAGAAGATGCAACTTTACCTCACTGACCTCTTAAAAAAAAGATTTTAATGGTGATAAACTCATTTCCATGTTGCGGCATCTACTCTCGATAAAGCAGAAAGAGAATTCTTTTATTAAAGAACATTTATTATCAGAAGATACATTTATCAATGACAATCTCGGGTACTTTTTCTATGTAGTTAATGGAAAATGAGATGTGTGGTTGTTATTATCCCATTACTATTTCTGGAGTGTTGCCCAGCTATTTGTCCATCCTCTGCATAGTGAATTTACCCCAAATACCGGTATCACTGATGGCATTTTTAACACTGTTAATTTCATTTATACATTATGACAGCTAACAATTTCACATGCACCTTAGTTTAAACCTATTTTACGTTTAATGGTGCTAAGTATAGGAAAGTGGAGAATAAGGAATAGTATATCTTCATCTCCTTTATAAACTGCCATTGAAATGAGTTGATTTCAAGGTGCTGATTGTATGAGTATTTTAAAAAAGTAATGAAAATTTAAAGTTTAAAAAATCCTGTATCAAAGAGAATATTTGTTCAATATGTTTTCAGATATTACTGATGACTGGGCTTTACTGTCCAGACCAAAAGCAGCCTTTTAAAGTCACTTGGAGCACAGCGCTTTGTAGCATAGGTGCACATGCAAGCTGTAATGCATACAGTGGACTTTGTCTACCATTTATTCACACTGAAGAGGATAAAAATTTGCTCTTATTGCAAGAATGGGATGGTTCACATTTGTGTTTTACAACTGCATATGTACAGATCTAGTGTGTTGTGTAAAGATGACACCAGATATTCCTGTATGCTGTTTATGTTGTAAGCCAGTCTAGTTGCAAATCTGCAACAGAATTTGGCATTTTAGAGGAATGCCAAGTCTAATAGGGAATATTAGACTTTACATGAATGCAAAAGATTGGAGGTAGCTCTGAATGAAACCCTTGGTCTGAGAACACCATCAGAGTCAGAGGAAGTTCATATCCGGATCTGAACATTGAGGGTTGCCAACCTTCGCTTTTCAAAGATAACTTTTCTTAAATGATTTCAGACCAAGAACAGAAGCATTAAAAATGATCTCACTGAACATACTGGGCCAAATTCGGTGCGCTCAAATACACATGTGAAGCTCCCCGTTAATTTCAATGGGAGCCTACAAACCCCAAAGGCAGACATAGCTGATTGGAGAAGTTGTCTGGATAGAATAGCAACATGAAAGCTCTTTCACACACAGATGTTTTATCATAATCTACCTGACCGGAGAATGCGTCAAGAGGGATTTTCTGAAAACTCCAGTTTTTGATACTTCTGTCTCTGGACCTGTTCCTGACGTCCCTTACAATAGCTTTAAGCTGGTGTAACTCCTCAGATTTTAATAGCTTTACCTATTTACCTTTCTGTTATCTGCTGCAGTGTTTTTAATATGTAAATGAATAGGCAACCAAATGAGAGAAATGACGAAATCCCTTACTGCTGTTCCTGAAATCTACCCAGACCGATTTATCAATCTCTTCTGGACAATAAACTGTTTTCTAAAGATGTACTAGCTCCAAAAACAAAACAACCCCCCCTCCGCCCCGCCCCATATTATTTGCTGAAGGGAATTTTTTTGTGCACCAGTAAAGAGCAGTCAAAAATAAATTCTGGTTCCTTATGTTTAATTACTGCTAATTGAGTAACTGCTGATTGCGCATTAAAGGAAATCTCATACATTGACTTGTGCTTGAGCCCTTTTCCTAAGTTTTTAGGAATGGTAATGTTTAAAAGGACATTGACATTATTACAGGTGGGTCCGAAATGTAACCTACAGACAATGCTAATGATATCTCACATACACTGAACAATCAATCCTTTATATGAGAGATGCAACACTGGTTGGAAAATCTCAACTGTATAGTCAGGACACCCCATAACAACCCACCCACCTATAGGTTTGTTTCAGTCACAGCCTGTTACATTGTCCCTTTCACTCTCAGTGCTGGGGTCTCCAGTGCTGGTTACGAGAAGGCTAGATATTGAAATGTTTCTTTTGGATTTGGATGACCTACCTAATCATGAGAATAGGACAGGAAACGAGAAGTGGAAGAGGCAAGCTCATGCAGTGACCACAAAGACTTTTTGTGTGTGTTGCTCTTTTAGTGAGGGAGCTGGAATTAAACACTCTTGAAGCCCTTATTTGGCAGAGCTGATCAATTGTTCTCAGTATCAGGAGAACATTTACAAATTCAATGTATTTAGGGATGTTCAAACTTTGGGCCTGCCAATCTGTATACAGTAGTGTCCCTTCTATGTTATTCTTCAATTATTTGCACTTGTTTTAGTGTTTACAGTTATGCCTTTCTCAGCTGTTGGTTGAATTTTTCTTAAAGATTATTTTGATTTAAGAAGCCCTGTAACATAATAATTGTTATTTCAGGAATCAGAAGTGAATTCAGACTGGTCAAACATCATGGCATCAAGTGGCATCATACATTTAATTTGTGTAGTTCCTGGAACCAAGTGTTCATTAAATGTATCGCAGAAGATGTTATGTGTTTACTTTTTGTTTCTGAACTATAAACATCTCAATGAACATCATCTCACCAAGCCTCTTTGTCACTTTGAGCTGAATAACACATCCTCACAAAGAAGAAGAAAAAAAAACTTGTTCTGTTTTAAAGAACAATTTCTTGCTAAGAGTTTCTCCTCTCTTTACCATACAATTTAATTAATACAAATTGGTTCACAATTATAGGGCTGCATGGGAAATGATAAACAATTTGCGTTTATGTAAACTAAGGAGGTTTGGATGGAAGATGCCTGCAGCAGCAATCTCTGTATCCCATGTGGAGGACTATTTATAGAATACTGGAGGGTTAACTAATGTCTCCTTATCCTGAATTTCCAAGTGAGGAAACTAGCACACTGCCAATCATCTTTTTCAGAGAACATCTCTTCTACTCTATTAACTCATTAATAGTGGGGGTTTCCCAAGCCTCTCACCTATCTCACTTTCCAGCTACAAAATAACTATTACATGCGATGGGGATGAAAATATTTAACTGTGGTACCTAGCAGGCCAACAAACATCAGAAAAAATAGCGTAAACTATCAACATAACACAAAAATTCCAATGTGCTATTTCTTTATGGCCACCTTAGTTGGCAAAAAATTGGGTTTTGCAAGTCCTCATTAAGTTTTTGTCTTGAAAACCATTTCATTCATTATTGCTTTCACCTGTTTGAGATGCAGCTGTTTCTTTTCTGCTTTTGCTCACTAGCAGAGGTACATTCAATTCCATTTTACGGACGGCCACACCACTAATCTTGGTGTAAGTGGATATAAGTTTTGTTTCCCTGTTTCCTTGTAATCAAATACATGGCTGTAGAAGGGGAGGATGCCTGGGTGACAAAAACTTCACTTTGAAAACAGGGCACTAGCTTGTAGATGGGGTCTTTCTACACAAACTGTTCTAAACAATTCCACAGCAGAGCACAGATGCTTATACTATACTTTAGATGAAATGCTGCTACCCCGTTTTGTTTTACAGACTTCAACAACAACAACAAAACAAAAACAAAAATCCCCCCAAAAAACCCTAAGAAAAAGAAAAGGTTACATGTTTGGTGTCCTTGAGGTCCTGACAACCTGGTGAAATAGTAAAACGCTACCATCATTATTGCAAAAGTTTGCTTAAGTGCTCCTACACTTCAGATAGTGGAACCTCTCCAGCAAAATCTTCTCGCTGACTTTCATGCACCTTGTTTGTAGCACAGATCAGGTATATTTATATATTGATTAGATGGTACTCAAAAAAAGGGGAGACAATGGAATACTAAAGGTCTAGAGGTCTTGTTCTTGTCACTGGTTTGTGTTATCTGATCATCAAAATAGCAATAATTCTCAAGAACAAAATGTCCAACAGCTGAGAACATGTACAGGCCATAAATGTTGTTAAAGGACACAGAATGGAAAATAATGCCCATTTTTGTAGCATTTAGGGTGCTATCTCCCAGGTGAACATGATGATGTTTTGTGGGGTTGCCATGCTGGGGGGCTTTAACTTCAAACAGAGAGGAGAAGAGTGGCACTTCTTTTCCTGCTTTTTTGTTATGGACATCATGGAATGTCCTTTGTGTTAACACTGTAGAAGAGGATTCAGCCCTGCTGAATGCATGTACTTAAGAGACCCAGCTCTTATACTCTGCTTGACAAGTAGCGTTTCTCACACCAGCATGTGCCTACGGCGGTGCAGTGCCAAGTGATCTGAACGGGAAAAGCTGCGGTCACAGTCTGCACACTTGAATGGCTTCACTCCTGTGTGCTTGCGATAGTGCCTTGTCAGTTCATCTGAGCGAGCAAACTTCCAGGTACACCCTTCCCAGGTACATTTGTATGGTTTTTCTCCTAGGATAGACAAGAGAGAGAAAGAAACAGGTAGTGACTTTCTATTCAGTTGACTCCAAGCCCATGCATCCCACTCCCATGGCCTCTTGGTGGTTCAAGGAAAATTTTCAAAATTTGTACTTTCCGAATCTGCAGAATAAGACAAAATATTTTGGTCCAGTCCTACAGGAGTCACATTACTAAGAGAATCAAGTGGATTAAGGCAACAGCAATCTGAAGACAGAGTTTGGTACAAGCACTATTATTATGACAGTCCAATCCTTTTAGTTTGCACCGCCCAGTCCACATCTGCTCTCAAAATGGCAGACTCTCCTCAGTTTTCATTCAAAGGCAGAATGTTAAAGGGAAGTCTCTCATTAGAAAGGCTCCATCGTTTTTACAAACCACACAACAGAACATTTACTAGCACAATATAAAGTGTATAAAAATAAAATTTATTTCTCAAAATAAACAGAAAAAGAGCAATCAGTGAGGCTCTCTCCTTGTTCTTGTTCAGTTAGGGTGAATTCAATGAGATCAGAGGTAGGCCAAATCTGAATGCCCTGGAAAATGTTGTACTTAAAAAAATAAAGTTAATAGAATATCAGGTTTGGAAGGAATCTCAGGAGGTCATCTAGTCCAATGCCCTGCTCAAACAGGACCAATCCCCAACTAAGTCATCCCAGCCAGGGCTTTGACAAGCCTGACCTTAAAAACCTCAAAGGAAGGAGATTCCATTGCACTGCATAATACAGGTTCTATACAAGTCAATACAACACCAACGGAATACTTCAAACATCCCTATTTTATTCATTAACAAATTCAAAATTTTGTTATGCAAACCCAAATGAAATTACATAAGTTTGTGGCCTATCTAGTCCTCTGATAGGCCACAAAGTTATGTAATTTCATCACCACCCCAGCACTCTGTAGTGACATGGTAACTGCTCTTGGGTATCACCCATATTCAGCAGTCTAATGTGCATCAAAAACTGATAAAGAAAACCAGCTTGAGATATTTTTGTGTGCATAAATGTGGGCTTTAAGGAACTCCACTGGCAAACTGAATTAGAATTTTGAAACTCGTCAGGTATACTGTGGTTGCAGTTGCTAAATCAGCCAGCCACAAGCAGTGTTGTGAGGAAAAAAGCATCTCTACCTCAAAGATTTCTTTATTAGAAACCATCTGCCTCTAGCTTATTTATACTCTTGTTCTGGTTCATCTTTAGGCTCTCTGGAATCCTGAGCAAAATGAATAGCAAAATACTACTTCAATTACATAAAACAGTGAGAGAACGCTTACCTTGGCCCCCTCCAGCACCTCCCTGCAGGTGTCTCTCCAAAAGTCAACAAATACTTGTTGAGCACATTATAATTTCAAAGGAAAAATCTCTCTCATTTCCCAGTTTAGAAAATTGTTGCCACGTTTTAGAGGGATAAGACCTGAAACTTCCAGATGAAATGGCAGCATGTGACTTTATAAAGAATTCATATGCTGCACACATATATAGGTACAGCAGTAGCAACATTTGAGCTAATAAGGTATGCCTATTGCAAACCATTTACCATATACTGTAGCGATATACTAGCTAATAAAGTGCAATTTGCACAGCCTCTGAGGTCTGATGGCGAAGTAAAACAATTAGTGCAAAGCCAATCCAGTATTCTGGGGTTTGACTTGATAACAATACATAACTGGAAGCAACAACAAGGATCAGAACTTTGTCAATCTAGTTCTGTGATCCTCCATTGCATGCAAAATGCTGAATATTTATTGTCTTCTGGATGTCCATGCCATCTGACTCTGGAAATTCTGCACCAAAATGAGGTGTATAAGCATGAACTAAATGGCAGATGGCTGGCTATGTGTTCTCCCCAATGACAAAGTGCTACAAAACATACTCAGATTTACATGGAATTCTCTTACATGCCCTTGCCACAAAGAGTTTGTGTAGAATGCTGCACAAATGCACAATATGCCATCTGACTTAGCACACCTATACTAATGGCCTCATGCCGTATGAATGATTTCTAACTGCAGCATGTGCCACTCCAATGCTGTTCCTCCATCCTCAACACATTGTAAATCTCTTTTCATTCTGACTAACTTAAACAGACCTTTTGGGTTCCTCTGGTAGTAGAGCCTTCCAAGGCAAAGTGGGGGTACAGTTAAGCGAAGTGCAGTATATTAAGCCACAGTGTGGGTGCTTATCTGAGTCATATCCAGATTACCTCAAGCTCTGAAAGCTCTGTAAGACTCAGGGTCTTCCCCCCATCACAGCCTCCCTCCCACAAAAAGGCCCCAATACCCCTTGACTTGGAAGAAGGAGGAAGGCCAGGGAATCTGGCTTCTGCCCTTAACTAGGAATGAGACAAAGCAGAGGTAAGTAGAAAACCACTCCCACTGGGCCATTCCCTGAAGATGACAACTCCGCAGTTAAGAATTATGTGGAAGGTGAGGAAGGAGGCGGTTCTGTGGTACTGAGCTGGAGCAGCCACTCTCACTTCCTGTTAAATTGTGCCTGCTCAGCCCTGGAAAAACTGGTCCTGGGAATGAGCCTGGAATTACCACATTCCTCTTTGACTAACTGTGGGTAGGAATGGAAGAAAAAAGAGAGGACAGGAAAAAGAGGAAGAAATTTGAGACACAGAGGGTATGTTGATGCAACCCTGTGAATCAATGGAATTTTAAAAAAAGCAATGAAGCTGCCAAATTTTCCCCATATTGGGCTGGGATGACCCGGCCCCTAATGTCCTAATAATATAAGCCTATCTCATAGAACTGGAAGGACCTTGAAAGGTCATCAAGTCCAGTCCCCTACCTTCATTAGTATGAGCCAGTGTCAGGCACCTCAATGGGAGTGCACTTCTAGTCCTAGAGAAGTGGCTGGTGGAGTTCTGCAGCACTACTATCATGCAATCTATGGTTTAAAGGGATTAGGCAGGACTGAAAAAGAACAATTATGGGAAGAGAGGGCCCTCGTCAGTAATGTCGATTTTCTTGTACAAAATAACTCTGCTATTGTTTGGGAAGGTTAATTATGTTTAATAAGTTGCAGGTATGACTCAAATCCAAACTGGAACTAGTCATTTCTACTTTCTATTAATAACACAAATATTTTTAACATCTCTCCAAAACATCCCTTGTCCTAGTTCAGATGTTACCTTCCCAAGTACCTTAATTATTGTTATTAAATGATTTATCTCTCCCCCCCTCTTACTCTCAGAGCAAAGCACTTTGGAACATACTTAACATTGAGCACATGCTTAAGTTCCACTGACCTCATGTTAAGCATGTCATTGTACTGAATAAGGGCCACAATGCCCAATCAATTAGCCACAATCTAGCTTCTACCCTTTCCCAACATACATGTTATCCTCGGCTATTTCCCAGCCCCCGGAATCCCTAAACAATCACTTCCCTCCCATCTAACTGGACCACTTTCATATGATCCATCACCTAAGGAAAGTGCTCCCTCTCTCCCCCCATTCACAGACACTCAGAAACCCTAAAATAGTTATTTAATGCAATTCTGTGAACATGGGAGAGTCCCGGGCATCGAAAGGGATCTGCCAAATGGACTCTCCCCTGCAATACTGATGTGATTTTCTACTGAAACTTTTCCCAGGAATAGGGATTGCTGTCAAATGCTTCAATTCCCCTGTAGACAATTATGGAATAACCTGCCTTTGGGGAAATTTCTTTCTACCCCTCAGGCAGTTAGTGGTTGGCCTATGTCTTGCAAAAAGAGGTTTTATGTATTTTAATTGTTATTGTTCTAATTATCCATATGAATTATATATATAAAGTTCATAGGGATGCCTTGGGGCCTTATGGAAAAGGGATGGCACCTCAGGAAGAAGGGGCGGAGCAGGGACAGGGCCTCAGGGAGAAGGGGTGACATGGGGGGGGTGGGGCCATGTTTTAGTCACCGTTGCTCCCCCCTCCCGCCACTTTTAGGGACCTTTTGTCATTCCCGAATGGAGTTCTATTACTGTGCATGCATATTATTTTGTCAGTAAGGGGAAAACCTTTTACAGATAGATTACAAATAGAGAAAAGGCAATTAAACAAACGTGTACAAAAATTTAACACATTTATGTTGTATTCACTTTGCTGTCATCATTTGTACAAATTGTTCATCGCTTACTGGACCATCATCATCTATGGCTGCTTCCCTAATTATCTCATCAATTTCATCTGCTAGCTTCTCTCCAAAATTTGTCATCACATGATGAAGCTTTGCAGCAGTAATAGAACCACTGACATCTTTATCAAACCCACAGAACACTACTCTAATATCTTCTTCACGCACTGTATCTTTCATTTTTCCTGCCTTAGTTGTCAGAAATTCTGTTCAAGGATCATATCCTGTAACTCAGCCTCTTTTCAGTATTGACCAAATGACCACATCACTGCTACCAATTCCTTTGCTGTTATAGCACCATTGCCATTTTTGTCAAACAGTGAAAAGGCTTCTTTGAATTCTCTTCTGTCAGTTGATCAGCCCATACGTTCTGCAAGCCCACTGGCCTCAGCTAAAAAAGCATGAAACATGTAGCAGAAAGATTCCTCTTAGGAATGGTGGTAACAGACCAAGCACAGGATTATTTCCCCTGGCTTACTCATATGAGTAAAGTTACACATGCATATAGGTATTTGCAGGATCGGGGCCATATTGAAAATCCATGGAAATGCTTTACAATTACTTCTCACTGTTTAGAAAGTTATTGTTACAGTACACTCCTAACAAAATGTCCAGTGTGGAGTACCTGTGTCATCTGGTGGCAGTGCCTATATCACTATCAAATTAATTCTGAAAGGAAGAGTACAGCCCCACCACACCCACACTGACTCAGCAGTTAGGCTGGGAGTCACAAACTGACAGTGACAACAGACGAGTAGGTCTGGGAGTCAACCCAACAAATGCAAAGTGTTTGAACAGTTCAAGAACCTCTTCACAACAAAATGGCCATTGTAAAATTAGCAGCCTTAGGCACTCCCAGAGGAAGACAACAGATTGTAGAAGCAGTATAAAGGCAAAAAAAAAAAGACATTGTTTAAATTTTATTCAAATTAATTTTAAACAGAAGTCAAATAGTTTTGAATTTTTAATGAAAAACAGCAGCACTTAAAGCATTTTCCCTCTTAAGTGCTTTATAAACTTATTTTTAAAAACGATTATTGCTTTACAATAATCAGGCTTCACCACAGCCCTGGGAGGTCAGTAGCATCATCTTTATTTTGTAGATAAACTCTCTGCCTCAGTTTCCTTACATGACTTTCTCAAGGCCCCAGAAAGAGTGAATGGCAGAGTTTGATGTACAGATTTCAGATCCTGACTCCCTGTACTCAGACCTTCACTTGCTTACTCTTCTACAAAACCCAGAATATCACTGCGGCACTAAGATTTAATACATTTAAAGGAAATGTTTTAGAAGACAACTTTAGAGTCTGTGTACTGGGTCTGAGCCCCTAACTCACTATATGTCTTTGGTGAAGTTACTGAATTTAACTTTTATGTTTGGGTACTACTAAGATATCCAAATACAGCTGTGACGCTGCCAGGCCAGATGCCAGCTCTTGCCAAGACTTCAGGCATTAGCTAAGAACTAAAACTCGTAGCTGCAGGTCAGTTCACCTTACCTTAGTTTTGCTCAAAAAAGAAATTAGTCTTATAAGAATGTATTTAGTGTTTAGACTCTATGAAATGCTTGCAAGTTGCTCCATGCATTAATCTCATTTGTAATGTCTGTATTCCGTGCAATAAGAAAACATGTACGTTTTGCTTTATAATCTTGAAACTGGTTGCTCTGAACTTGTGACCCTACGCATAGGAATCATCTCCCCCTCCCACTGCTCCAGAAGGACTTATCAAAATCAGATAGGACATCAAGGAACATTGCAAAGACTGGTTAATGGCCCTATCATACCTGGGAAATGCTACGTGCACGGAAGCTTGTCCTGAGGACTTGGAAGCTGCATGAACAAAACAAAACAAAAACACAGGGAAATTTTCCATCTATTTCTTTTTTGGCTGTTTGAGCTCTGATAAGGCCAGAGATACCAAACTGCAGCCGGAAAGACACTTTGAATTGATGGATCACAACAACTCTGACACTCTTAGGATATAGAATGTGTGAATATGTTTGCTTGCTTTAATATGTAAATAGTTCTTATTTCTTTTTCCTAATCAATAAACCTTTAAATAGTTTATTACAGGATTGACAATAGTTTTTTTTGGGGGGGTGTATGATCTAGGATACCAATTGATCTGGGGTAAGTGTCTGGTATCCTGCGACTGGAAGCAACTTGACCATTGTGTGATTTTAGAGTAAATAATCTTTTATCACAAAGTCTGGTTTGTCCCGGTGGTAAGATAGACTGGAAAGTCTAAGGGGACTGTCTGTGACTTCATGGTAAGACAGTTATAGTGATATGGGAGTTCACATTTGTTACTGGCTTGGTGAAATCAAATTACAGAACACACCACCAGTTTGGGGTGTCTGCTCTGATTTTGACAGTCTGCCCCGAGGTAGGCACTCACCATTGTGAGCTACTCCAGACAGCACGACAACAGTGCCTCTCTTTGACAAGGGGCATGTTTTATAACAGCCGAGCAAGTTTGGGAATCTTAATTATAAGAATTTAGGCGGAGCATAATCTAGCATAATTGGTTGTGGAATATGACTTAGTATTCGGGGTTCTAATCTTTGTTCTGACACTAACTCAGCGCTGGTCTACACTGGGGGGAAAGGGAGGAGAAATTGATCTAAGTTACGCAACGTCAGCTATGTGAATAACGTAGCTGAAGTTGACATACTTCGACCTACTCACATGGCATCTTTGCAGTGGTGAGTCGACTGCTGCAGCTCCCCCGTCGACTCCGCCTTCACCTTTCGGGGCAGTGGAGTACAGGAGTTGACGGGAGAGCACTTGGGGTCGATTTATTACGTCTAGACTAGACACAATAAATCAACCCCCTGCTGGATCGATTGCTGCCTGCCAATCCGGTGAGTAGTATAGACATACCCTCAGTGTGTGATCTTGGGAAAGGAAATCAGTTTCTCCATGTGCAAATTGGGATAAAACAGTTTCCCCAATTAAAAACAAGTACAATGTCTACATCCAGTAGAGAACAGAGGGAATTTCAAGATGCTTTTGACAATTCTTAATGCTATTATTTATATTCTCAGTTACTGATAATTCAATTAAAGGCAATTACTTTTATGTTTCCTTATCTTTACATGTTCCTTCTACATATAGCTCTTGCTCTCACCTGCACTACTCTTCCCTGGCCTATAGCAGGGCTCTTGCTTATTATCATATCCACTGTGTCCCCTTCACTTCTCAATCATTCATATTAATGCTCCTGTCTTTGTGCATGGTTTCACTCTTCCCTTTATGCGCACAATGGACAGCTTGTTCTCATTTGCCAACTCACCACCCTTCTTTCCTTCAAACTGTCCTAAAAATCCCTTCTTCTGCCTTGCCCACAAGAAGCCAGTTAATAATATGGAAAAATACACGCACAAAATTATGCCCAACGCACTGTGTCTGTATCTGAAGAATGGAGAGGGGAATAAAACCAAACCTTACACCATCACTACTTTACTTTGACTCTTCAGGTTTGTGACTCACTATATAATACTCTAGGATAGACAGACTTAACTCTTTGGAACAGGGGTTCTTTATCTTTTACTTATTGCACAGTGCTAATCACATTGCTGGTGCTTAACACACAGTAAACACAATTGTGAGCAATAATAATTCAATCAAAGGTAATAATAAAGGTATAAAAGTTTCAAAAGTTTTACAGAAGAAAATACACTTTTCTAGAGAATTCAGGGTGTTCACAGAATGCAAGTGGTACGTCTGCCTGACAGTAAACGCAATCTTGTAAAATTTACAAGGGCTTGATCTTGCAACATTCCCAGTAGTATTTGCAGGATCAGATCTCAGCCAGGCAAGTCTCTTCAAGATGTTAAACTACAATACTTATTATATATACTGTGGTAATACCTAGGATCTCTAGTCACGGACCAGGATCCAGCTGTGCTAAGTGCTGTACAAACACAAAACAATGAAATGGGTGCTGCACCAAGTTGTTCACAGCTCATTAAATAGGCCAGTGGCAGACAGCACCGATTTGAAAGACAAAATGTACTCTCTCTACACACATGCACATCATGCATCATTTGAAACCTTATTATATCTACTTTAAGATGAGGAGTAACGTGGAGCTGTAAAGTGGTGTCTTTACCTTAAAAATAGGGATAAACAATGACACCATGAACACATTAAAATGACTACTTTGAAATATTTGCATTCATTTGTTATTTTAATGACCCTATATATTACTTCAAGACATAAAATTGAATTTCTTTGTGACCTCCATGTATCACAACAACAAACTCTAAGGATAAAATTGTACAGGTATTATTGAAATGTAACAGCACCGGTGACATTTCCAGTCAACATCATCATCATCTTGTTCATCATTATGATCTCTGTCGAGAGTTACCGCAGTCTTCATTGCTTTGGATGCAGACCGCGTGCAGGGAAGATTTTTTCAACTACAGACACAGTTTATTGTGCAGTGCCTACTGGCATAGGCACAAATATGATCGTGTAGAAGTTAAGATACCGTTGGGCCCCCAAGAAACAATAGTTCATCATCCACATTTTGCTATCCATGTTGCAATGATGATTCAGTATTTGGTTTACCTATGTGCAAAGACATTTAAATCTTGGCTTGCCATGATGCTCTTTTGACATGTTCTTCAACTGTCCTCACATGGCGGGAAGTTTGGGGGAAGGAAGCTGTCCAGTTCCAGCTGCACTCCAGTCCTAGGAATTACAATACCTTCGGGCAGATATCAAGGGATATCATGGAAAGAGGCCATAACCGGGATGCAGTGCAGTGTCGGGTTAACGTGAAGGAGCTGCGGAATACCTACTGCAAAGCCCACGAGGCAAACAGCCACTCTGGTGATGCCCCCGTGACCTGCCATTTCTTCAAAGAGCTGCATGTGTTACTTGGGGGCTACTCAACCTCCAATCTGAGGACCACCATGGACACTTCAGAGGCCAGTTCAACAAGGCAGGAAAAGGAGGAAAGCGTGAGGGAGGGTGCTAAGGAGAAGAAAGACACCCTGGAATCCCTACATACATGCAGCAAGGAGCTGTTATCAAGTTGGGAGGAAGGTAGCCAGTCGCGGCACCTGGTGCTTGGGGAAGGACAAACACCAGAGAAGATTTCTGGTAAGTGGCTTTTATTTTGGGATGGAAGTTAATTGGTGTGGGCCCCTGGGGTGAGGAGGGTTAGGGCTGCATGCTTGCCTAGATGCGGAATAGGGACAGTGATGTGCTCTCTCGCATCGCGGTAACTGGCCTCAGTGATCCCGTCAGAGATCTCATCTAGAACTTGGGCAATGCACTTGTGCAAGTCTCTTGGGAGAGCCACTGTGGTCCTTGTCCCTGTCAGGCTAACATGTCTGTGCCACTGTGGTGTGAAGGGTGGGGGGACCATTGTTGCACACAGGCAAGCTGCATATGGGCCTGGGTGGAAGCCGCATTATAGTAGAAGACTTTCCCTTGCTTCCCAGTTCACCCTCAGCAGCGAGATAACTTCCAGGATGAACTCCTGTGGAAAACATGGGGATGAACTCCAGTGTTCATTCCCACAGACCGAAAGGGAAGACAGAGTTAGCAGAACAAAAAACATTGAAAGATGGTACCAAATGTGGACGGAAGCACAGGGATTGCTGGGATGTGAACCGATGCATCACACGGTGTTGGGACAGTACCCAGAATGCCCCTGCACTCTCTGCCCCCTTCCCACAAGCCACAGCGCCAGAATGGGAAGAGGTGCTCTGTGGGATAGCTGCCCATAATGGACCGCTCCCAAAGCTGCTGCAAATGTGCCGCAAATGTGGCCACACCAGTGCACTTGCAGCTGTCAGTGTGGACAGACCGCAGCACTTTCCCTACTGCGCTCTCCAAAGGCTGGTTTAAATCAAAGAGCTACATATATGCAAGTTTAGCCATGTCCAAATACTTCACTTATAGAATTAACATTGTCAGGTCCTTTCAGGACCTGTCCCTAGTACATCAGATGTGTGGAATTTGTCTCCAGCCATCGATTGTATGACAGTCATGGCATCTCTGATGTACACCTCAGAGCCTTGGCTCCAGCTAGAGCCCAAACGTCTACATCACAATTAAACAGCCCTGTAGTCCAAGCCCAGAGAGCCAGAATCAGCAGACATGTGCCAACAGCTAGTGTTTAACTGCAGTGTAGACATACCCAGGGGTGTGTGTAAGAATGGAAGGGTTTTACTGTCCTTTATGCTGCTACGTGGCTGTGCATCCTGGACTACAATCCGGCCGTAAGAATTCATAAGAACCAGAGTTCTGGAAGATCAAATATTAAGTGATAAAAGTAGAGAGGATTTTTATTCTGCATAACAAAAATCAGTATCCCCTTGTGCCATGCACAGACAAAATCCCTATGCATTTTATATTTACAAAGTCAAGGGGCATTGATGCAAATATTTTTCATAACCTAGAGACAAGAGCAATCACAGATAAAATTAGACTCACTTTCCTATATCATTCCCAACAAAGTGCTTTGGACTAAGTGTGGGCACTTTTCCATGTTGGCCCTGTATCAGATTTACCATGCAGAATAATTATTCCCTTGCTTTGTGTGTGCTTAAGGTGAATTTAGTGCTCACAAACAGTTCCAGATTAATGAAATCATTTAATTGTCTGCTGAGAGGCTATAGGATGAAAATTGGAAGTACAAGTATTTGTGATGTGGACTTCTGCCCACGAGAAACTGGACTAAGAGATCCATCTCATTAGACCTATGGGTATGTCTACGTATCAGTAAAAGATGGGGGGAAGGATAGCTCAGTGGTTTGAGCATTGGCCTGCTAAACCCAGGGGTGTGAGCTCAATCCTTGAGGGGGCATTTAGGGATCTGGGGCAAAAAATCTGTCAGGGACAGTACTTGGTCATGCTAGTGTAGACAGGGGGCTGGACTCAATGACCTTTCAAGGTCCTTCTAGCACTATGAGACAAGTATATCTCCATATATAAATGCTGCCTGCAAGGCTATAAAGCTGCAGTGTAGATGTTCAGACTTGGGCTGAGTCCAGGTTCTGAAACCCTGTGTCAGAGGGAGAGTCTGAAAGCTGGAGCCTTAATGTCTACACTGCAATTTCGCAGCCTGAGCCTTATCAGTCCAAGTCAATTGACCCGGGCCAGCCATGGCTGTGATGTGAGTCTTTTATCGCAGGGTAGTTGTACACTATGTGGCTTGTAGATGCTATCTACCCCGGATGCGGTAGAACTGGGAAGTCAGTTTCATTGTCAATTTCATGAGCTCTCTGATGCCTAATTTTTAAATATTATGGGCCCTATCCTATGACAATCAAGCCACTGACTCCAACAGGAACAGGATCAGGCTCTAAGAGCCCAGTTCAATTAAAAATATGGCTATCTTCCATGCTGCAGCAGCCTGCAGAAAGAAGCAGAAGCCTACAAGTGAGGACTTCCATGATATGCGGTGGTTTCCATAGTGGAAAGTTCTACTGTTTATTGAATCTGGCACTAAATTTTAAAAAGTCTTGCTTAAAAAATAAAGGTGACACCCAAGACAAATATAACTTCCTATTTTATTTAAAATACAGTCATTTATAAATTTATAAATTGGATTTGTTTATTTAAATTTCCAGTTTTCTAGCCCAGTATATGGAGCCCTTTAACCCATTGGTATATTCACATGAAGGGCTGCAGGACTGAAGCTAAGGGAGCAGGCAAGACATGTATGGGGCAGGGAGTGGGAAAAGAGATGTGTTAATGTTATATTAGGCTAAAACTCCACAAAACTAAAACCAAATCCAAACGGATTATCTAAAGGATGATGCTTCCTCTTAATATTTGTCTAAAGAAGGGATTATAAGCCAATAAATATATTTCTGTAATGTACAGCTGGCAAAAGGCATTAAACAATTCTTTTAAAAAAACACAAAACAACAGGTAATGAATGGATTTTTAAAACCTACAGAGCAAAAAACTTTTTTGGTACCTCTTATTTCTTAAGTCTGCTCTGAAATGCTGAAAGGAAAATCTGAACAAAGACTAATGACAGGTGTCCTCTCATATTAAAATAATATATGGAGCAACAGTGAGTGAGAGGAATGCAAAGTTTGAAAAAGCACAGACTAAACAAAACACCCATGTATTCACTAGCCCTCTCTCTACTTGGTTGACCTTTCAATCCAGCTGAAAAGGAACAACTTCTGTCACAGGAAATACTGGCACTTTCTCAGGTATACAAATGCATAGCTGAAAAGTTTAGTGTCTCCACATAACACTGGTGAAGAATCCAACACTGAAAAATGCCCTTCATATGTCTACGGCTAGAGGTATTTACTCTCAAATCTGAGGGATGCTATTGATCAATGACATGCCCTTGCCCCGCCCTCCCAAGTTCAGACACCTATCTGACCTTATTGCTTACTGCTATTATATTAGTGAAAAATAAAAAAATTAAAAATCTGTAAAGTTAAATATTGACCAGTGTAAAGTGAAAATTTCCCCATCAAAATACTATAAGATTTACCTGAAAAGCAGGCAAAAGTTATGAGCACAGTGTCTCCAACTCCGTGACTTCTTGGTAACAACTGGGAGAGGGCACAGAGGGTGCATTGGATTTTACAGGGGTTCCCTGTGTCAGATGTATGTACAATAATTCATTAAAGGATGGCATGTGAGATCTCTTCCAAGAACCAGTAGTCTGCTGCTCATCACAGTCACTGTGAAATGTATGTACTGATAATATTTAATGTTTATTTGTCTGTATTGATAATTATGTTCTTACGATAGCTAACGAAGAGGTGACGTACATTGGACAGGTTCCTTTCAAGCAGGGTGTAACAGACACTTATCTACCTCTCTGGACATTGTCTACGATGTACCCCACACCATAGGCTTATTTGCATACTGAGCCAGCTGCTGACTAAGAGACTGAAATCTACAAGAAAGGAGTACTCAGGAAAAAACAACCAGCAGGGGAATGTCTTGCTTAAGAATACGAACAATGGATTGTTGTGATATATCTGGGGATGCAAAGAAATCCAGGATCTTTCATCAAGGAGGCAAGCTGACATGAATGGCTCATGAATGGATCACAGCCAAGTCTGGCTGTAAACTGTTGGAAGAACTTTGGGTGAGCAGGACTCTATATAACAGGAAAGCATCTACTTAAGTCAGTCTAGGTTCTAGAATGTGTGTTTTGATTTTATTTTACATTTAACCATTTGTTTCTCATACTTTTACTAGTTGTCATTTGTCTCTCTAAACTTGGTTAAATACACTTTTACCTGCTTTTATTAGAAACATATCTAAGTGCTATGTGTCAAGCAGATGGTGCTCTGATGTGAAACTGGTAAGCTGGGTGTACTACTACTCTGTAAGCAGCAAAGCTGTGTCCAGTAGACCTGAGGCTGGACACTCCCTGCAGCTTGGGGCCCCCTCCCATACTCTGAATTCCTCATTTCTGGCCCCACACCAGACCCCAGTTGGTGCCCTCACCCCCTCCTGCATCCCAGCCCTCTGAGCCAGCCTGTGAAAATGAGCGAGTGAGTGTGGGGAAAGAGAGCGAGGGGGGAGGAATGGAGTAATGGGGGTGGAGCCTCAGAGAAAGGTCAAGGTTTGGGTGTGGCCTCGGAGGAGGGGCAGAGCTGGGAGTGGGGCAAGTGTGTTCAGTTTTGTGCAAATAGAAAATTGGCAGCCCTAGTGCCTTACAACCCTAGGTATTCTCAGGAAGCATCAAAGGGTCACACATTTTGTGAGGGGTCTTCAGGCCACACCTAAGACCTTACTTTCTTTTTGGGAAAAACCCACCAGCTCTGCATGGCTCACACCACATTATCCCTTGATGTGTGGGGTGGGAAGCTGTATCCACGAGCAATGCTTTCATGGAACAGATGAGCCAAAGAATCATGGAAAAATCCAGTTAGAATCCTGTATTTACTGGGGCATGTGTGCAAAAATCAGCTCCATTTCCTGAGCTGTTAGCAGCTGCATAAGCCTTGCTGCCTCTGGCTCCTTGGTGCACTGCTCTATTTCCTGATTTTCACATGTACTCCCACATTTGGCCCATTTTGAACCTGAGGATTATTTGGGTTTAAAATTTACATACAATGTATGAGATTTACTCTCTCTCTCTCTCTCTCCCCCCCCCCCTTTCCAATATTGCCTCTGAAGAGTATAGGCCCGGATGTGCAAAAACCAATTTAGATATAGGTAGTGTGACTGTTTAAATCAAGATGGGAGTACTGTATGCGAGCAACTGGAGTTTTTGCAGGCCACGCTCTCAGAGGAGAGCAGTTGCCAGGCACATTTTAAACAGCAGGACACACAATTTGTCCACATTTGAGATAAAAAGTCTACCAGTTCAGAAAGGCTGCTAAAGCACATTAGATTTCCAAAAATGTCAATATACAGGATGGCTCCCCTAGACTAGCACAACAACCAGCCAGGAAAACCTGCAGCGATAAGAACAGTGCCTCTTTCGATATTCCTATATTTCATTATTTATTTCATACATATTAAAACAAAGTTAAGTGAAACTGCTTTGGGTGAAAAAGAACCTCAGTGTTTCTTCATCTCACAACTAGCTCCATCCCAAAGGCCCCAGTACATGTAACATCTCCTTTGCAATAGTATGGCAGCTAGCCTAAACAATCCTGAAGATACGTACGCACTTATTTAAATTTGTAAATGGAGGATAATTTACAGGCTTGGATTTGTCCTGAGAAAGAGAACCCTGCCTAAGTATATGGCTTTTGTCTTAACACTTTAAAAATATCAGCCTCGTGTTCCTTGGGGCACAGCTAGATTATAGTTAGAGCTGTTTGGAAAAAAATGTGAAGATGGATGATGCACTCTGAACATTTTATTTTTCTGCCTTTCTCTGAAATTTCACAATTTCCATCCTTCTACAGAGGAGATGAAAACATACTCACACAAAAGTGATACATTTTGCATAATTCCCCCCTCACACACAATCTGTTTGGTCAAAAATTTGTAACATTTGACATTTGAGCCCAGTTCTAGTTACAGAGAAAAATCTAAAAATTAGGGCTGACTGAAGAAGCAGCAAAATTTTCCTGATTTTTCCCCCCATTGAAACATTGATGAAAATTTTTATCAGCATTTCTAATTTTGAAATATCTAACCAACTCTGTGAAAGACTTTGAAGAACAAAAAGGAAGGTTAATTCTGTAGGACCTATTAAAATGTTTTTAAATTAATGACTCCCCCCCTCCATGTACCAGCTTACTTTATAAAACTCCAGGTGTTTGCCTCCTTAGGAAGTTCTAATAAAATAACAGCACTGACCAGTTAACCGCTCCCCATAACTTTATGCAATTAACTTCCACAGTGGGTATGAATGATGACGCTCAGTTATTGCACGGATTAGGACCATACAAATACATAGGTAGAATGCAATGAATGCATACTTTGGGTATGAATACAGTACAGTGCCTTCACCCTTCTGACCTATAAAGATTACTCATTTGAAGAGTCACATATTAGCAGTTTTCTGTGAGTTCAGTGAGACAGAAACTAGCCTGAGAAAACTCAGGTCATCTGATTTCTCATAGTTTCTTCTTCTTCTTAAGGGAGATGATAAATCTGAGCACATGCTGACTCTAAGCCCCCCAGGCTCCCAGCACACCTGATATTTTCTAACCTTTTTAGATGATTCAGCAAAACAACAACAATAAAAACCTGATACTGAAAAGATAAATTCAATAGCTGGTACTTGTGACATATGAAATGTTCTAATTTAATAGCCAGATCGGTTTGAATGTTTTCTGGTTTTCTAATTGCAGAAACAATTTGTTATTCAAGCTCACCACCTAGTGGTTTCAATAGCCATGAGTGAGTGTTCATTGTTTACACTAGCATTTGAAGTAACCTTGGTGAACAGTACTTGCTACTGATAGTATCTTCAGTATCCAGGTCCAGGGGGAAAAGATATGATATGATATTACTTCTACAGTTCTTTTTTTTAAATTAAATTTAGGAGAACTATAGTTTAATGTCAAAATTCTTTAATACAAATATTTTTAAAGTTTACTGTTGTGCATCTATTTTGTTTGCTGAAAATACATATCAACTGTACAAATAAATATTAAGGAGCTTTCACACCAATTCTGCTCAGCTAAATTATTTGTAGCAAGATCAAAGGGCGCAAACAGCATACCGCATGAAAAATTAAAATGATGCAATGCCAAGTTTCTGTGATCTTTTGTCAGAAAGAACTTGCTCACCCTTGTGTGCATGGCTGTCATAATTCATTTATACCTGTCCAATACTGCACACTAATTACTATGAGTAATACATAAATAATTGACTCATCTTGCCTGAGGCAAAGGTAAAGACTAAGATATAAATGCAAGATGAGATTAATACCTACTATAAATTCACTGTCAATGCTGCATTTAAGGAAGACTATGAGAGCTTCTCACAGAGACCAGAAAGGTGTTTTGTAAACATGTTCAGTTTTAACAACACTTGAACAGAATTTTTTATCTGGTCAGCTAGTTGCCTCAATTTGACACTCACCTTCTTTCTGGTTAATTTTTATTGTATAAGTGGAAGCAGAGATGGAAGCATAACAGTATAAAGCAGTTAATACATGTACATGCTGTGAACTTTTGTGTGGTACTTTTCTTCGAGATAATTTCAGAAGGAACAAACCCCAACCAAAAAGATCACTACAAGATACCCTAAGCGGTTGTCATCACTACAAGATACCCTAAGATACCCCATACAAGTTGTACCATGTATAGGTACAAAGACTCCATTACTCCCTAAAAGCTACTGAAAAGTAATTCTAGATACCAATACCATTTTCACACTTGGGGGCCTAAATTTAGGTCCCTAAATATGAGATCAGCCTGACTTTCAAAGGTGCTGGCCACCTCCATCATAGAAATCATAGAATATTAGGGTTGGAAGGGACCTCTGGAGGTCATCTAGTCCAACACCCTGCTTAAAGCAGGACCAATCCCCAACTAAATCATCCCAGCCAGGGTTTTATCAAGCCTGACCTTAAAAACCTCTAAGGAAGGTGATTCTACCACCTCCCTAGGCAACCCATTCCAATGCTTGACCACCCTCCCAGTGAAAAAGCTTTTCCTAATATCCAATCTAAACCTTCCCAACTGCAACTTGAGACCATTACTCCTTGTTTAGTCATCTGCTACCACTGAGAACAGTCTAGCTCCATCCTCTTTAGAACCCCCTTTCAGGTAGCTGAAAGCAGCTATCAAATCTCCCCTCAGTCTTTCTGTAGACTAAACAATCCCAGTTCTCTCTGCCTCTCCTAATAAGTCATGCGCTCCAGGCCACTAATCATTTTTGTTGCCCTCCACTGGACTCTCCAATTTTTCCACATACTTCTTGTAGTATGGGCCCCAGAACTGGACACAGTACTCCAAATGAGGTCTCACCAACGTTGAATAGAGGGGAACAATCATGTCCCTCGATCCGCTGGCAATGCCCCTACTTATACAGCCCAAAATGTCATTAGCTTTCTTGGCAACAAGGGCACACTGTTGATTCATATCCAGCTTCTCATTCACTGTAATCCCTAGGTCCTTTTCTGCAGAAATGCTGCCTTGCCATTCGGTACCTAATCTGTAGCAGTGCATGGGATTTTTCTGTCCTAAGTGCAGGACTCTGCACTTCTCCTTGTTGAACCCCATCAAATTTGGATGCAGACTGAAGAGGGATCAGTGTGTGTGTGGGGGAGGGGTGCAGAGAGTGAAATTAAGAGAGGACAGTAAACAAGAGTAAACTGAGAGGAAGGAGAGTCAAACAATCTATAAGGAATGAGGCTAGAGATGGGCAGTTATACGAAGTTGAGAATAGCGCAGCCTGCCTAGAAGAAAAGCTGATTACAATTAACAGGTTTTCTTTCATTTTGGGAGGGAACTCTTTCCTGAAGAAGCATTTTTTTTAGTAGAGGGGATAAGGATAGAGACTGATTCAGTCCTGCTTTCAACAAAAGGTGGCAATTCTACCCAACAAACAGACCAATTGGGAAAACTGATGCAGACATGTTAATGACTTCACTTCTCTAACAAGTTTGAACTGGTCCCCAGATTTTACTTGGAAAATGGAAATTTGTTTTTCTTTTCCAGGATAAACTTGTCCAATACATACAAATGTTGAGATAGCTCATGCCAGATACATCAAGTCTAAATTCATGCAAGACTTTTCCATGTCAAAAGTGTACTGCAGTGTCATCTTTTCATTAATCATAACTTCCCATTTCCCAACTAGCTGCATCTGTCACAAGATGAACTGAAAGAAATCTAAGTACTGAACGTGAGCAAGGCCTAGTTATCTGATCATGGGACTGAGAGCCAGAGATGCCTAAGTTCTAACTAAGGAGTTGTATTTACTGCTAATTTAAGTAGTTCTAATAACTTTATAAATGTCTATGCTTTCAATTAGGGCATAAGAATGGTCTTGGGGTGGAGACCTAGAAGCTAAGGACCCACTCCTGGTTCTGCAACAGACTTTCTGTGTCCCAGTTCCTCATCTGTAAAACTGGGATAGGACTATTACTTCTCTACGTCCTATGGATGTGGTAAGGACATATTCAGTAGTATATGGGAGATACTCAGATATCACAATGATGGGCTCCATATGATACACTAGACACATTAAGAGATTAAATAGTAAAGAGCAGATGCTTTGGCAGTCACCTTCCTTTTAATGCTTAGACCTGAAGTTATAAGACACTAAAAATGTTGCTGGAAAAAATTCTATGCCGAGTTCTTTAGTATTAGGGTTGACATTGACTACATCCATGGCCTTGGCAAAGTCATTTCATTATTACTGTTATTATGTTTTTTATGTATTAAAATAGTGCCTCGACAGACATCGATGGCTCACTGTATAAACAGAGTCAGAGACACTCCCTACTCCCGAGAGCCTATAATCTGAAGAGACAATGAAACCCTAAAGGGCTGAAGGGAAACAAAGGCAGTCACTTGCCCTCTGGCAGAGCTGGGAATAGAAACCAGGTTTCTTGACTCCTAGCCTAATTATTTATTCAACAGTGGACACTTCCCCTCTGTTTCTGTCTCTGGCCACTTCAACAGTCTGTTTCTGGGTATACCTGTCCATAAAATTATAACATTTGCTTACTTCAAACTATGACATTCACTTACTGGTACTGTATCTCCCCTCACAATGCTGTCATGAGGAACAGTTGCTCTGTAAAGAGTTCTGAGGATATAAACTGCTGTACAAGTACTAAGCATTATTATTATATTCTCAGCCAAGTACTACCTGTGTGTGTCCGCCGGTGAGCCTTCAGATGAGAACTTTTTGTGTATACTTTGTTGCATCCTTCAAAATCACACCTATGGATGCGCCGCTTCCTGGAGTCTGGGGACTCAGACCTTCTCTGGCGCCTTGTGCTCTCAATACTGAATGGTGAAATGGAACTGTAAAATATAACAGAAGCAAAAAATTAAGACAAAGGAATATCATGCAACTTGAACACAAACTTATGAAATAGTGGAATATAATAGTTGGGTATGCAATTGGTTTGTTACTGACATGTAATTACAGGTCATAGAAAAGAAAAGCAAACTCATTTATAAAAAGAAACCGTCAAGAATATTTTGAAACTTAAGGAAACTAAAGTACTAAAAAAGGAACTGTTATGATCTATAGTCACTCTTCATCAGAGTACCATTAACAATACTTTTGAAAATCTTGTTACAATATACAGAACAAGTATTATTTTTATTTCAACAAGTGTGGTGGTACTAGCACGTTGAAACAAACCATTTTTAGGGATTTTAGAAATTTGGCTGTAAATAGTCTGGGTTAAAACTATGCATAAAATTTTTCAGTTCATGATCATGCTTTTATGGCTGCCCCAAATTGGGATGTTACCAGTTTTTAAAGCCATAATGGCCTCAACTATAGAATTATTTTTGTTTAAATATTATTTTTAAGCATTCTCGCAATTTAGAGTTTCCCAGAAGGTGTGTGACCTGTATCCATATTCTAGGGAGTTTGTGAAAATGCACCGAGTGCTTGAAATCAAAACCAAGTAACTAGAAAACAATTCCTAGGAGAATACCATTGATCAATTACTGGTTTATGTGACATGAATAGAAACTAATCTAGCTGGCAAGCAAATGGTTTAGGAATCACATTTTGGTATCTGCAGCAGGTTACAGAGTTGGGCTACATGATTGGTGGAGATAAACCATACTACTCCAAAAACTATTTTTTAAAAATTTCCATCAGTGAAGATAAAAGCTGAATGTGTAAAAAGAAAAACAAGCCCAATCAAACACAAACCCTAAACTCTAAACATTGTACATACAGAAGATACTCTGAGCAAAAGCCACAAGACCAAAACATCTTGATCTTGAATGAAGCATTCAAGTTGCAGATAGTGCAGCTTATTTAAATGTCTGGTTGATGGAAGGAGGATCAAGCCCATTATACAGTTGGGATATCTAACAGTGAAAAAAATGAGTGGCAATCATAATCAGCAGGTACCATTACGTTATTTGTTATGTCACATGCAGACCAGTGACCTCACTGTTACAAGCTGCCCTGCGTTTATAGCAAAATTCATACAGGGGAGAAAGAAAGTGAACTGGTATTGCAACTGTGGAAGAGGACCTGATCCTGATGCCCAACAGAAATACCCAGTCGCTTCAATGGGGTAAGAATTAGGCCCACACATCCAAAGCTAGCAACAGCAGTTGAGAAGTGATGCAGTCACCATGGCTTGCCTTTTTGTGTTAGTAGGGAATCACACACCATATATATTGTCATCCTGTTGAGCACACTGAGGTGGTGGTGTCAAAATAATGCTAAGTACAAATCACAAGTATCAGTCTAAACCATTCTATTTACTTCTGCAACATTGACTAAATAATCCACTAACCAACCTAAAAGCCACATAACACATATATGAACTAACCTCCGCGTAGGAGGTGATCTTCCTCTGTCTTTCACTTACTTGGTGCTGTAAATTATTGCAACTCATATAGAGGCAGATCCTGCAGTGCTACGGCAGGAGTTGGCTCAATTATCTATAAGAAGAATCTCAGAGTAATGACCATTGTTCACCATAATACCTAAAATATGGAGATGCTAAAGTAACAATTAAAGACAGCATAAGGTCATATTACTGAGGCTCCTCTGACAGAGGCCACTCCTGTATTAATCTTAAATTCAGCTGTAAATGTGCTTTAAATCAGACCCTCAGAGGTGAATGGACAGCACAACATTCTGTTTGCTGGAGCAAGTTGTATACAATATCCCACTAACCAGCATATGAAGAAGTTACAAAGTAACCTACTCAAAGCCTCTTTTTAGGGCCATAAAAGTCTCACTGCCTGGTTCTGCTCAGCTCTGATGCTCCAGGGAAAGTATAGTTTAGGGCAGGGATCGGCTACCTATGACCCGTGGCCTTGGCAGGGTAAGCCCCCTGGTAGACTGGGCTGGTTTGTCTACCTGATGCACCCACAGATTCGGCAGACTGCAGCTCCCACTGGCCGCTGTTCACTGCTCCAGGCCATTGGGGGCCATGGGAAGTGGCATGGGCTGAGAGATGGCTGGCCGGTGGGAGCTGCGATCGTCCAAACCTGCCAGACGCTGCATGTAAACAAACTGGCCTGGCCCACCAGGAGGCTTAATTTGGTGGGCCGTGTGCCAAAAGTTGCTGATCCTTGGTTTAGGGGCAACACATCATCCAAGGAAGCCCTGATGGAGAAGACAGCCATCTGGGTATTCATGTAAGTGGTGTATTTTTATTATATAGAACAGATTCAATTTTTTTTAAACTAAGATTTTATAGTCATGTAAAATAACTTTTTTTTTGCGTTTGAGAACTGTGCCATTTTCTAAAAATGTGCCAGTCATGACGCTCTTCCACCTTCCCCAAAACAGATGCATCAGGACAGCAGTTTGCTTGATAGCTGTGATAGCTCAGGGGCGTACGTGTGAACCAGGAAAGGATTAAACCCTTTTCTCAGGCAACAAAGAGAAAACTGACTCTTACCTGAGCTGCCATGCCTGGAAATTAAGCTGTGACTTGTTAGGCTACTAGAAGGCACAGCTGTGAGTATGTCACTCCAGGTCTAGCTCAGTCAGTCTTTAAGTGTCATCTTCCTCCCTTCTACCCAGTGAAGGGATTTAACTCCTTCCTGTTCCACACCAGGATGGGCCCATACAGCCCACCACAGATGGATTCTGCTGGAGCCCAGCTGAGCCAAACCCAATGGAGTTACTCTATATTCAACCCTGTTTAAGAGCAGAATATGGCTCTCAATGTCAATTTGAAATTTACTTAATTTTAATTAAATTATATTAACAGCTGTGTAACTTGTATAAAAGTTATTATAGGGAAGAGCTGCTCTTCTCAGATAAACAGCAATAATAACTATATTAATTATTCCTTAATGAAACTTGAGGTAAAACAAACACAAACATTGTTTAGATTTAAATGCTTTGAGTAGTCTATAAACTTTTAGCCACAAAGTGACTTGCATGGCTAAAATCCATGTCCAAAAGGCTGAACATTTACACTAGACTCGATAAATCCATCACCAGCGGTGCCCCCGTTGACTCCGGAACTCCAGCTTGCCACGGTTTTTGTTTTTTGTTTTTGCTTTTTTTTGGTTTTTGTTTTTCAAATCTTGGCCTTTGGGTCCAGTGGTGAGTGACACCTCCAGAGCAGACTAACTCAGCATGACAGGACCGGAGGCCCTGTCCTCCCCTGGCTATGGTGCTCTGTCTCCCTCCTGCTGTAGCTGAGCCATGACTGGAACTCAAAGGGTCGTCCCAGAGGGGAGAAAAAGTGGCCTCACCAGACATGCTGATTTATTCTAGTTTGTTTCTGAAAAAGTTTTGCCCTTGAGGATGTAATGTTTTAGCTGGTTTGTGAACTTGGCACTGATGGAGTTGACCTGTAGACATACCATGCATATTGCTCCAACAATGAAAGACCCTTTCTCTTTCTGTGCCACAGATTACAGTCGGATATAGGCACTCACTGATTTTTCTTGCAGGGTGAAATGAAGTGTGCTTACAGGTCTGAAAATATGCTCCTTTCTGACAAAACTTCACACAGTCTAAATTTGGATCCCTGAAAACAAAAGTATTTTTTCTACCCCTCTGATATATTTTTCTTTGCACGGTCTCATTTAGAGTAATGTCTAAAGTACTGTAGTACACACTATACTGCAACAATGAACAGTTATATAAACTATTTATTAAATTTATTTCATTATAATTTGTTATTTACAAAACTCTAACCATTGTCATATGGAAGCCACCAAATTACTCGTACAGTAATGCAATAATTTATAGGTTTTATACAATCTCCTCTTTTAATTTAAATAACACCTATGACTCATTTCTATTTTGTACAACCTTCTTAACAGTATCTTATTCATAGTGTGTGTGTGTGTGGGGGGGGGGAGGGGTATGGGCCACCAACTGGTGTTGGTGTTTCAGTAGCAATTGGTTCCCTTACGGGGTGGAGTTGCTAGCCCCACGCCCATGTTAAGCCTACAGCACCTGGTATTCCCAGGAGGTCTCCCATTCAAGTACTAGCCAGGCCCAACCCTGCTTAGCTTCCGAGATCAGACGGGATCGGGCGTGTTCAGGGTGGTTTAGCCATATGGCTGCATATAAAAATGAACCAAAAACTACATACTTGCAGTATAGTATACAGTAAAACCTCGATTTAACGGACTAATTCGGGCGAGGGGGTGTCCGTTAAATCAAAAAGTCCGTTATTTAATTAAAAAAAAACCCGAGCTGTCGGAGCAGCAACCCACCCGCCACAGGGACGGGGCGGCAGCTCCGCAGCCCGCCTGCTGCTGGGACCCGGGCGGCAGCCGGGAGCCAGCAGCCAGCCTGCCCAGGTCCTGGCTGCTGGGACCTGGGCGGCAGCCAGGAGCCGGCAGCCAGCCCGCCCGCTGGTGGGACCCGGGCGGGAGCCGGGAGCCGGCAGCCAGCCCGCCCGCTGGCGGGACCCGGGCGGGACCCGGCAGCCAGCCCGCCCGCTGGTGGGACCCGGGCAGCAGCCAGCCCACCCGCTGGCGGGACCCAGGCGGCAGCCGGGAGCCAGCCCGCCTGCTGCCGGGACTGGGGCGGCAGCCGGGAGCCAGCAGACGGCCGCCAGCAAAGGGGACTGGGGCCGCAGCAGGAAGGGGTCGCGGTCTGATATGGATCAGAAATTTTGTCCGTTGCATCCGAAGTCCGTTAAATCGAGGTCTGTTAAATCGAGGTTTTACTGTACAGAGATATGGATGATTTGATTACATTCGGTGTAGCCAGCAAACAAAGGAACCTGCACATTTGTGACTATGGCTTTATCCATAGCACTTTCTATCTGCCGAGACAAAATGCAGTTGACTTGAACCATTGATTTGCCCTGTTGGAACATAGTGAATTACATAATTTCTCATGCTGTGATGGAACTGAATGTACAACGATGTGCAAAACAAACTCTTTCCTGTAAGCTGGAAGGAAACAGGGTTCAGAAGGGAAGGGAGCTATAAAGGATGTCTTATCAAAACTTCCACTGTCTACATTATTAGACACATTGTATACATGTTCAAGAACAATACGGTTAGTTAATGATACTGTATGTTCCCTTTAACTCAAGCATATAATGAATTACGAAATGACAGTCAAAAGAGACCTTCAACTATTTTTTGATGATCATTAACCGGGAAGATTTTACATTAGAAACTTGCTTTGTTAAAGAGCACAGAAATCTTATCAGTTAACTATCTTGCACTTAAGATAGCATAAATTATTGAAATACCTATACCTGGTTTAGGTGAAAAATAACTTTAATGGAGCTATGACAATTTACATCAGCTAAGGATCTGGCCTCAGGAATCCATATCTGGATCAATAGAGAAATGTTTCTTTTTCTTAAAACTATATGTGGAAATTTGCCCCCGAAAATTATACCACACCACAACCCAAGATGGGCAATAATCAGTCCTGGAACCATGACAGCTTTAAAATCCAACACTAGTGAACCATCAGAATAGGATTGTTGTACAACTGGAAAGGGCAGATTCCAATGGAATATACAGCATGTGCTTCTATCCCTGGGAGGTTCCAGATATCAGACTTCACAATCATGACATTCTTCTGTACAAAAAATATATCCTTAGGGCATTTTTACATGTTTCTTTAAACTCTGTACTTCTAATTCGCCTTTCCACCCATCCATCCCCCATTCTCCATGACCTGTGCAACTAGACACTTTGTAGCTAAGGCAGTTGGTATCATAGGTTGAGAGATATGATAAACAATTCCACTATAATGTTTTAAAACTGTTAAAACATTTCTGAAATAGTTTCTCTCTAATATGTGCCCTATATAAAATGTATGACTGAGGGGTGTGATATAAACTCTTTGTTGGCATTCATTTAGAATGACTTGTATAACTCCTTCCTTTCTCTGCCACCTTGAGTATTGCAGCTCAGTCCAAACTCCTGTAGTGTAAACCCTTAATATTACACCACACTACCATGAAATCTCTTTCTAAATAATGCAGATACAGACTTTTGAGATATATACTTCACAACGCAAAAGAAGGAAGTGATCAGAAACCAATACGAGCTTGAATTAAATTGTTCTTTTCTCTTCTTTTTTGAATTAGCTTAGTTCTCTTCAGGCAATGATGTTCTTGCCTAATGTGTGCTGAAGAGTAAAATCAATGGAGAAAAGGAAACCACTGTTAATTAACTTCATCACAATGAATTCACACTTGCAGAAAAGTACATGAAGGCATTTCTTTAGATCTGAACTAAAGATAATAATGGAATGTTTTCCCAATGGCAAAGAATAGCTCCTGACACACTAGGTCTCATCCTCACCTAACCTTTGCTGGCTCAGCTATAATGCATGCACACAGCATGTGGCCCAGAAGAAGAAGTACAGCTACATCATCTCTTCACTGGGCTGATGGGAGAAGAGCAGGGGTCAGGCACAGGGCACTTAGGTTTACTAAAAGCACTGAGATCCCCCGCAAAAGATCATATCAATGCTGGATTCGGTTTTTTTTCTTTTGTTTTTTCTTCCAAATGGAACAGAAAAAACTGGAAAAATTAAGCAATGGGCCTCAAACTCTACTTTGAGAGGCTGAGAATTGCTTTTCTTGCTCCTTGTTATCATAGAAGAAAAGAAACGAGGGCTAGAATCTAGTACAGTCCCCTGTGCTGAGGCAGGACCAAGCACACTTTGATATTCTCTGACAGGTGAGCTAACCTGTTCTTAAAAACCTCCAATGTTGGGGATTCCATAACCTCCTTGGAAGCCTATTCCAAGGCTTAACTGCCCTTATAGTTCGAAAGTTTTTCTTAATATCTAACAATATCTCCCTTGCTGCAGATTAAGCCAATTATTTCTTGCCCTAATTTCAGTGGATGTGGAGAACAACTGACCACTGTCTCCGCAACACTGCTTAATATATTCAGACTATCTGATCCCACCTCAGTTTCCTTTTCTCAGACTAAATGTCACCATATTTTTTTACCTTTCCTCATACATCAAGTTTTCTAAACCTTTTATCATTTTTGTTGCTTTCTGCTGGAGACTGTTCAATTTGTCCACATATTTCTTAAAGGCTACATCTAAACTATGAGCAAGGGTGTGATTCCTCTGTTTGTGTACATATATTCAAGCTAGCATGGGTAGCAGAAGTTAAGGAATGGCTTAACCCTGCCGAGTACAAACCTGCCAGAAACCAATGGGGATGAACTCAGCATGGCTAATCTGTGCCTCCACTGCTGCTATCTGTGCTACACGGCCATTGAGAAAAAAAACCAAATCCTTTTCAGCAGTACTTCCCCATTTTGTATCTGTGCTTTTGATTTTACTTTCTTAAGCATAGTACTTTGCATTTGTCTTTATTGAATTTCATTTTCCTGATTTCAGACCAGTTCTACATTTGGTCAAGGTTGTTTTGAATTCTAATCCTGACTTTCAAAGTGCTAGCAAACCCCATTCACCAGCTTGGTGTCATCTGCAAATTTTATAAGTATATGCGCCACTCCATTATGCAAGTCATAAATGAAAATATTGAATATTACAGTATCCAGGACAGATCCCTGGAGGACTCCTATAGATATGTTCTCCCAGTTGACAGCAACTACTGATAACTACTCTTTGAGTAGGGTCTTTCAGCCATTTTTGCACCCAGTTTACAGTAATTTCATATAGACCACATTTCCCTAGTTTGCTTACGAGAATGTCATGTGGGACTGTGTCGAAAGCCTTACTAAAAATCAAGATATATGATGTCTATAGCTTCCCTCCTAGCCACTAGACCCGTAACCCAAAGAAGGAAATAAGATTGGTTTGGCATGATTTGCTCTTGACAAATCCATGCTGGCTATTCCATATAACCCTATTATCCACTAGATTGGTGATTCTCAATCTTCTCAGATCGGTGACCCCTTTTTCCTATGCTGCGTCCTCTTGCGTCCCGTGTATGTCTGCCAAAATGCCACCAAATTGAACTCTTCCGCTTTTGGCAGCATTTCGATGGATACACAGCGTCGTCTCTGTGTCCACCGAAATGCCGCCGACAGCAGAAACTTGCACTTTGGCAGTTTTTCGGCAAACTCACTCGCGGGTTTAGAGCTTCTGCTGAAATGCCACCGAAGGTGTCGGCAGCTCACGACCCCCCTGGAATCGGCCCGCAACTCCCACAGGGGCTGTCACCCCCAGTTTGAGAACCGCTGCACTAGATGCTTACAAACTTATTGTTTAATAATTTGTTCCAATATCTTTCAAGGTATCAAAGCTAGGCAGGCTGATCTATAATTCCTTGTGTACCCCTTTGTTACTCCTTTTAAAGACAGGTGCTATATTTACCCTTTTCTAGTCTTCTGGGACTTCACCTATCCTCTCTCAGCTCTCACAGATAATCACTAGCAGTTCCAAGATTGCTTCAGCTAGTTCCTTAAAATACCCTATGGTGAATTTCATCAGACCCTGCAGACTTGAATACTTCTAACTTATCTAAATATTCTTTAACCTGTTCTTTTCCCATTCTGTCTCATGGCTCTTTTTTTCCTTCTTGTTAATATTAGTTGTGTTAATCATCTGGTCACAATTTAACTTTTTAGTGAAGATGTAAGCAAAATAGCTATTAAATACCTCAGCCTTCTTGATATCATCCATTTTCAGCTCTCCTTCCCTCCCTCCCTCCCTTCCCCCGAAATAGTGAATATACACCTTCCTTCACCCATCTCTCGCTCCTAATGTATTTCTAGAACCTCTTCTTCTTGCCTTTTATGTCCCTGGCTAGTTGTTACTTGTTTTGTGCTTTAACCTTTCGGATTTTGTCCCTAAATGCTTGCTATTCTGTTGTTCTCCTTATTAATTTGTCCACCTTTCCATTTTTTGTAGAATTCCTTTTAATTTTCAGGTCATTAAAGTGCTTGTGGTGGAGGAGCTATATTGGTCTCCTACTATTCTTCCTATCTTTCCTTCACATCAGGATAGTTTGCCATTGCACCTTTAATACTGTTAGAAACTGCTAGCTCTCCTGAACTCCTTTATCTCCTAGACTTCCCATAGTACCTTACCTACCAGTTCTATGAGTTTGTTTCAGTCTACTTTTTGAAGTCCTGTTTCTTCTTATTCTTCTGCTCTCACTCTTTCCTTTCCTAAGAATCATGAAATCTATTGCCGTATATATTCATTTCATTTCTTATTTATTCATAATGATTTCTAATTCATAATTTCCTGGAATGCTAGTTGAGTCATCGTGGCAACACATGAAAATAAATCATAGCTATACTAGTACTCCCAAGGATACGAAGGTAGGGCAAAGAACAGATGCATCTGAGACGTGAGCTTATGTGAGAATTTCAGTGTGAAAATGAGGTGGTTAGCTACCTTACTCCTGACCTTATTATCTGATCTTACTCCAGCTGCTAGGAGGGTTATGAAATAGCGCTCTTGTAAAAGAAGGGTCAAAGTCCCCTGCCCTCTGTGTTCTGCTCATGACATTGTGCTTACACATCCAATACTTTGCACCTGTGAAAGTCTGAGACTCAGTCCAGATGCCTCATGGAATGGTAAAATGTTCAATAGTGCAGCCACTTAAATCCATCACTCAGTCCTTCCTTTCACTGTTTAAGGTGTAAATTCCACATCTCTGCCAATCTAGATCCTTACTGGTCATTCCAAATCAACTCCTAACACTAGTTATTAACGACAACTAACTTTTCATCTGAGGCCGTAAATGCTAAGGTGACAACACTTTGTCACAATGTCTGGCTAGGTCAGGAACATTACTTTAGGCCATTGTCTCCACAGACACTGAAGTTCACAAGAATGACCTTTTCTTCCTGCCTGCTCAAAGGATTTATCATCAATATGCTAAATATTTGATTGGCCTAGATACCAATGTATAATGCAATTGTTGGTGGCCTTCTGTCATACTCTGTGTTGTCAATCAGATTTTGATTACCTTATAATCACCACAGGCCCCTCATAATGCCACAGTCTGTTAGTGTATATACTGCAAAGAGTACATCTATTACTGTTACAAAATAATGGCCATATCTATTTGGCCTGTAAATGAACAAGGGATTAAATGTTTTTCTTGTTCTACTTTGAGTACATTTCATCCTTTATTCATTAAAGCAAAGTATCTACTGAAGAAGACCATACATAATTGCTTTTTTGAAATTCTCTCTCCAACACTCTTATCTAATCAATAAAGTTTCAGTTTCTCTCTCTCTCTCTTCATCTCTCCCATTGAAAGGAAGTTCTTATCGTTAGAGAATACTTCATAAAGCTGATATATTAATAAACCTAAGAAGTCAGTATAAATGCTGCTAAATTGTATTCATTTTCAAGTAATGCTAGAAAATCCTAATATGTTTATGTTTGATCACAATCAAACCTTTGTTTTTTGTGTGGTAATTTTTATTTAGCTCTACACACTTTCAGTCTGATAACCATGCCTATCAAGTATTTCTTTCCTCAGATTGTATTACTTAGATTGTAAACTCTGGGGGAAAAGGATCAGCTATTTGTTCTGTGTTTGTACAGTACCTAGCACAACAAGCTTCTGGACCAAGACTAGGACTTCTAGATGCTACCACAATACAAATAAATAATAATACTTCAACTCTTTCCCTACTGTCTCTAAATATTTATGCATCCAGCTTTTGCCATCTGGTAAGATGAATGTGTATATACATTTGAAATTGTAGTTTACTATCTGAAATATTCCTAAGAGTCTGACTTGTGTACCCTCTACAATTTGTGAGTCACATGCTATTTCAAACTAACTGCTAAAGACCATTCATAGGGTATTATATAGATAAAAAAACAACAGCTTTGAATAATGCTTGAATTATGACCAGTGGCATGGGGGCAGCAGAGTTGAAAACAGGGGAATTTGAGTGGGAGAGGGGAAGAGACAATGGAGACCGTGTTTGGAGCAACTGGAGGACAGAGGTCGACTCACAGAAGACTGCAAGGGAGAACATAAGATGAGAAGACTTGCAGCCAGAAAGAACGGAATTGCACCAACACCAGGGAAAGGCACTTCTACATGATTGGGAATGCCCTACTATGAAGAATAGACAGGTCTGTCATCAGAGATGATCTGGAGAACAGAAGGGTGTTCTGTCTGCTGGGAGCTAAGATACAGGATGCAGACCTGAGGCTGAAGAGGATCCTATGAGCAGGAAAGAATCCACTCATTGTCCTTCACATGGGAACAAATGATGCTGCTAGATTCTTACTGGGATGTATCAAGAAAGACTATGCCAGGCTGGAGAAGACACTTAAAGAAATGGAGTCTTATTTGGATATACCTAGAGACCTCTAAACATTTTAATGAAATAAATCTATTGGGAATTGTGTGGTTAGTGGAGACTTTAGTTACCTACACATCAACTGGAGGACAAATGCTACTAATAAAGGTAGGGCCCAGATAATCAACAGATTTTTTCACAAAATAGTCTCTGAACCAAGAAGAGGTGCTAATATTTTAGATTTAGTATTGGTAAGTAGTGAGGACCTCAGAAGAGTAGAGGATAGCCTTACTTTGAGTGAGCATGAATTTATTCAGTTTAAACTAAATGGAAAGATATATAAAAATAGGTCTGCAACTAGTGTTCTTGATTTCAAAAGAGCTAACTTAAAAAAATTAAGGGAATTAGTTAGGGAAGTGGACTGGACTGAAGCAGTCAAAGATCTGAATGTTGAGGAGGCGTGACATAATAACAAGTCAAAGAAAGAAAAACTATCTGAAGCCTGAATCCCAAGCAAGGGGAAACATCATAGGGAAGGGGTGCAAACTAAACTGGATGAACAAGCGCCTCAAACAGGTTATTGAGAGAAAGCAGAAATTCTACAAGGAATGGAAGAAGGGATGGATCAGCACAGAAAGCTACCACTCAGATTTCAGAAAGTGTAGGGAAAAAGTGAGAATTGCCAAAAGCAGAGTTGAACTTTGCAAAGAAAATTAAAACCAGTGGTAAAAAGTTTTGTAGCCATAAAATAAAAAGAAAACAAGGATCACAGAAGTGGGACCGCTAAACACTGAGGTTGGGGTGGAGGTTAAAGAGAATATAGGTATGGAACTAAACAGTCTTAAAAACTGTTTGAAAAAGAACTTTTCCAATGAATCACAACAGGTACCTTAATAGTTGTACTCCTCTTGAAGATAACCATCATATCCCATTTAATAGATCAACACATTTCCTCTTCATTCCACCATAAAGTTTACTTACTTATGGTCTGGAATTTTACAAACTGTACCAGTCATTCAATACAGCATGCGCTACTGCCACCAATGTATTTCTTCAAGAGCAGATACACATATTAACAGCTTTTCTAATGGACCCATATTTCTCCACTAATTATAGCATATAATCCCATATTTTTAAACAAACACACACACACACACACACAATGGGGGAACTGAGGAGAAAAAGAATGTACTGATCTTAAAAGGTGAGAAAATATATAATTCTGTAACATTTTTGGGCCTTAACACATAGATAGTGCAAAAGCACATAGTTACAGATACCAAAGCACATGGGTGTCTCGGTAGGTCATTACAAAGGTGCATCGAAACAAAATTCTCAGCTGTGTGATGCCATAGTAACTACAGTAAAAATGAAGGAAAATATTCAAAGTCAGGGCAGTCATGTGAAGAAATCAGTCATACATTTCAAGGTCAGAAGGGACCATTATGATCATCTGGTGTGACCTCCTGCATAACACAGGCTACAAATTTCATGTGATGACAACTGCATCCAGGCGAAGAACCCATGTATGAAATAGTGCACATCATTTAGAAAGTCATCCAATCTTGATTTAAACACTCTTGTTAAACAGCTTCCCCAAGTGAGGATCAAACTCCCCACTAAATTTTTTTAATGGATCCTGTCATACTACTCTTAACTATTTCTTCCACAGCAGTGTTTTCTAACCCCGCTATTTGCTAAGAGGATTTCATTTGTGTACACTATAAAGGTTCAGGCAGGTTTAGCATAGGTTGCTATTTAGAATGGGTGAAATTCTTCCAGGTGTGGAAGGTCTACTCAGTGTACTTTGAATCTCAGAGAAGGACTGTGTTTGGGGGCTTCCACACCTTCTGCAGACTGCAGATTGGGTCTCCATGCAGGCTCCTAACAGGATAGAGTGAAAGGGGCCATTGGGTGCACGGACTGAAGCTATATGGCCATAAAATCCACGAATAGCAGGCACAGAGCGGTGTGGTAGCTATTCCAATTCCTGAAACTGAAGCAGCAGTTGGAGAGTAGCTATAACTTGCTTAATGTTGCAGAGGGTGAGGGCTCCATCAGCTGCCCAGACAAAGCTCAATTACTCTGGCTTTGTGCGGAGAGAAGAGACTTTCACCCATTTGACTTTTTGCTTCATGGTAGAATCACCACTCCTAAAACAGCACGAGGAAAAGAGACACACATCAGGAGTGCAGTGAGGACTAGTACCTCCAACTGTTTGCACTACGCTGGGAATGGGCTAATTTACCCTTAAACAACTTTAAGGGCACTATGCTGCAATTGTGTTTATTAAAGTAGTTGTCTTGTCTTATGATCTGAGGATCAAATCTTGGTCTCAGTGAAATCAATGACAAAATTCCCATTGACTCTGATGCCATCCCCAATTGGATATAAGGAGAACTTCATATTTTAATATCTGGCTTGCCAGGAGTTCAGTTCTTCTAGGAGTGTTAGCACATTTCAAACATTTCTCAGACTACCACTTAGAAGTATGATTTCCAGTTCTAACATCTCTCCTAATATAAGAACAGCAGATTAAGTGTTGTATATGTCACTGCTTTTACCACTGCTGCAGGAACCTGAGTATCCTGTCTCCCAGGAATTTGTTATACTTTTGAAAATAAGTTAAATCAAGTATCTCAGTTCTAAAGTACTGTACTCAGTTCTCCTCAAAAAAATCTCCCCCTCATTTGAGCCTCATACCGTGGCTGCTCAGACATATAGGGTGGTACTTGTTACACAAAGGAAATGAAAGAAATCTTAAATACTGATATCATGGTTTTTTTGTAAAAAGATTAATTAAATGTCATGTAGCACTATCATGTGGCCGGTGAAATCTCACTCCTGACATAATGGAGGCACAGCATATGAAGAGGGCCATCCAATAATATAGGTGTCAGACTGCTTCTGACACTGCATTCGTTACAATCAGTGTCAAACGGTTGGGTTCTTGCTCCTGTTACAATCTTTCCTACAAAATGAGACGTCAGAATTTCAGTGTCTCTTATGCTCAGTAAATTATAGTTGTTTTCAGTACATCGTTGACCTTTTTAGTGTTCTGTAGCTTGAATGACAGACCATTCCTATTCCTTCATGTTAAAAGGCTGACTAACCTGTTTTGGAAAAGGTGCAGCATGAAGACTATTGGTACCAAAGATCACAGAATATCAGTAAGGACGAAGAGGCCCAACATAGTATTCTACCCTTTATCCAACATATGAGGATTAAATCCTACTATTTCATTTTTGTGAAATAGATTCAAGTCAGAACAGAAAATGGTGCAACATTAATCTACTTCAGCAACAAACTGCTTTAACTTCAACCCCTGGTGTTCAAAGGGGGGAAAGATATTGATTCTGCGTGCCCTGATATTCTTTATGCACTTTTGGTTGGGTTCTCTTTTGATATGTCACAGCATAGCTCTTCCCTACCAACAAGTGCTGCACTTAAGATCCATTAAAAAATGTAGTATAGGGGTCGGCAACCTTTCAGAAGTGGCGTGCCGAGTCTTCATTTATTCACTCTAATTTAAGGTTTTGCGTGCCAGTAATACATTTAAGCATTTTTAGAAGGTCTCTTTCTATAAGTCTATAATATATAAGTAAATAAGGTTTTAAAAATGTTTTAAAAGCTTAATTTAAAATTAAATTAAAATGCAGAGCCCGGGCAGTGTGAGTGCCACTGAAAATCAGCTCACATGCCTCCTTTGGCACACGAGCCATAGATTGCCTATCCCTGATATAGTAGTACTACTTAGCAGATACAAACCAAGGGCAGCAAACACATTTAATTACAAAGCCTCATATTCATCATTATACAACAAAACAAAAATGTGTGTTAGGAATGTTACTTAATCAAAACGCACAATTTAATGACATGTTAAGGTTGCATATTCAGTCACCACAGAAAGTCAGGAAAGGGTGGTCTTGTGGTTAAAATACTGGCTTGGAACTCAAGAGATCTGGGTCAGTTCCTGTATCTGCTAAGGACTCTCCTATATGGCATTGGGTAAATCACTTAATTTCTCTGTGCCTCACTTCTTTAATTCTAAAACAGGGATACTAGTACTTCCTCTCTCCTACTCTTTGTCTACCTAGATTATAATCTCCTTGTGTAGTGATTGAGGGCAGCTCTACACTAGAAGTACTGCATTGGCATGGTTGTCCTACTGAAGACACTGCATGTTGACGGGACAGCGCTCTGCCACTGGCATAATTACTCCACCTCTGGGGCGGCAGAAGCTATGTCAGTGGGAAAGCGTCTCCCACCGACATAGCACTGGTGTGGACAGCCCTCAGGTAGCTACATGGGGTGGTGGTGTCTTCTTCACACCCCTGAGAGACATCAATTAGATTGACTTAAGCAGTAGTGTAGACCTGCCCTGACTTCTACTGTATTATTTTTACACTACCTAGCTCTATGAGGCTCCAATCTCATGTGGAACACGTAGGCATTAAAATAACACAAAAGTTTAGGCCCCAAAAGCAATGCAAAATTTCACCTTTAAATCCTGCACGTTCTCACAAGATGTGTACCCCAGAACATGCAGAATGTACCAGGCCAAGTTACAGCTGAAAATGGAACTTGAAAATATGGCCTATTTATACACACTTACCAGCACTTTCCAGCTATTTGACCTGGACATTAGTGAATGCTACATGTTGGCTACAATAAGGTTTAGAGACAGATTCTCATCTTTGCGTTAGATGCATGTTTTCGGGTTTGCCATAGATTAATTTTTTTAAAAGTTTGAATTCCTTCATTGTGAGATATGGTAAATTCAGAGTGGAGACTGATGACCTCGCTTTGTCCACTGAATAGGAACAGCATGAGCAGTGCTTCTGAAAGTTTCCTCATATTGCTCTGCCAATGCTCATCCAGATGTTAGAGGGCAGTTCAACCCACTGGGTGAAATCCTCACCCCACCGCAGGTAACTGCAAAACTCCCACAAACGTCAAAGGGGTGATTTCACCTTTATTCTTTGGACAGAGACTGCCAGAAAAGTTACATTCAGTGCCAAATGAAAGATTGTTTTTCTGAAGTGGACACCCATCTGGCTGGTGGGTCCTGGGCTGAGACCAGCAAGCTCATTTCATATATGCTACCGAAGAAGCAGTGTAGCTTATATAGGCTCTGCTGGTCTGTGCTAGGCCCCATATCCTGCTTAGTAAAAAGCACACAATTGCAGATCCACCTCTCAGAGGCACAGAATCCAGTGTATTTCCTTCTGAAATCTCAATGTGGTCAGGGAGAAACTCCTACTTATCCAATTACAGGGTCAGGGCTATAGTCTTGTTGCATGTATTATATAAGTGCATACCCTACCTTCATGTCATATGCAAAGAGCTCCTGCAAAATGTCAGTTTTTCCTTTGTATAATAAAATAAACAACAATAATAATCCTTGAGAGAACAAGTATGCAGTCAGGGTCTGCTTGAATACTACTGGCCATTAGAAGCCCCCAAACCCGGAAAAAGGAAACCACTATTGACCAAGCCTAGTAGGAAAGCCAAGCCACTATTTTATATTCTGGCAAATATCCCTGCTAAAGGTGGTACTATGATTTATACGCCATTCATCGTTGTTTTCAAGATATCCACTGAGCTGAAGAAGTGCCATTACAATACATCAAGCACATGTCAAATCCCATCTAAGTCAATTGGGGCTGCAAATACATCATTTGCCTGACATATAGTAATTGATATGTCATATTATATTTGACATTTCAAGGACAGTAGTGCCCATTTAAATGGAGACACGTTAAATAAATAGTTTCTCCTGAGCGATGCGAAACCGAGCAGGAATGCAACAATGAGCCTTTCGACGGCTATCTGAAAGGAATAAAACTTGGCAAAAGAAAAAAACTTCTGCACACAAATATTAAAAGCAACAGAAGAGTCAGCTCAACAAAGCGATAGATCTGCTAAGCTGAAAAGTGTGGTGTGAAATCCTTTCTTCACTGATGTCAATAACCAAACTCTCACTGATGTCAATGGGGCAGGATTTCACCCTCAGAGTAACAACGTTTATGTAGCAAATTACAGTATATTTCCTAAGCAGAAAACATGATTTTAATTTGATATGTGCAAAAGAAAGAAGTATTAAGAGGAGAATAGTACAAGATTATCTGTGAGAAGTCTTATTGTATGTATTGTAAGTAACTTTTTAGGAATAAAATGACAATAACTTTGGCCTGGTAAGGACTCTCCTAGGTTCCGTCTTCACTAGCCCACGGTCGAGCTTGGAATGTCGAGATTAGCCTTATGTCTCTGGTTAGGCTGGAGTTCCAAGATCGATCTTTAGGGCCCTTTACATCGACGTTAAGGGCATGTATGTGAAGACAGGTACACGTTTACTTCGACCTAACGTCGTTAACATCGATTTAAAGTGGTAGTGAAGACATGCCCCTAGTGAAGAGCTGCCTGCTTTGAAGGAAAAGTGGGGAAATGATGTCTCTGTGAACCATTCTCTCTCCCCTTAGACCACCCCTGCAGAACTGAGTGGGGTTAGGGATAACACAGGATAGCAACATTAAGGGGTCTTAGAAATATGACAGGCAGACAGATATACACAGTGCTTAGAAGGCAGAATATGGGTGGGAGTGAGCACACCAAGGGTCATACCATTTTCCCCACACAGAAATCCAGTGACAGAGTCTTATAGGGCGGCTTCAGGGGGACCCAGCCAATAACAAGGGTCCTACAAAAGCCATGATGCCAGGAGGCAGGAGAAGCCAGTGTAGCCGCAGAGGAGAAGTGGCCTATGCAGGCAGCTCCTGCCTTGACTCAACTTCAAGGAGGGGTTGGGATGCCTCAACGCCAGCAAAGGCAGCTCACCAAGTTCCAGAATACACAGCCACACCCTGATGACAGCTGTGTTCTCCTGGCCTCTCCCACAGGAGGAAGGATCTGACACTTCCTTATTTTATGTACATTTTAAATATGTTAACAGATTTTTCCTTGTGCATTGTGGTGTGGGGGAGAGAGCAGGCTGGCAGAGTCTGTGAATGTAGGCTCTGAAAGGCAACTCTGATTAAAACCATTTTCTTCTTGTGTTTCTAATTTCTACATCCATGCATATTCCAAAGTTATCCCTCCTCTGCCATCCATGGTGCTTGTACATTTCAAATATTTATATGTTGTTATATGCCCCTTAATTGTTGCTTTGCCAGGCTATACATACTTAACTCTGAATGTTTCCTTGTAGTCAATTCTTCTGGCCACCTATACTGTTTGCTACTCTTCTTGGAACTTTGCAAATTTGTAACTATCTTATTGGCACTGAAGTGCCCTGAACTAAATCTAATATGCCAAGGTTTGGTCACATGAGAGGCATGACCAGCCTTTCAAGATTGTAATCTAAACATAAGTGATAGCATTCAGATATAATGGTGATAAAAACCTAAGATATATAGGATAGATTGCATTTATCTCAAAGAAATGAAATAGGAATTCAGAGTTGTTGGTATAATACATTTCTTTGGTATAAAAAGCTTTTCCACCTGTGCTTCATTGTGAAAGCCCCTCTGTGAAATTATTAACGATCAAGAGCTTCATCTGACAAACATTTATACACATTACTGATGATTAAGAACATGAAAGCACCACTGAATTTTTTTAAAATTTGGTTAACCACGTTTTATACTTTATTACCGAAAAATTATTAGAGTTCAAATGAATTAAACTACCTTATTCCCAGAGCTATGCTGCTATATCTGAAGGTAAACAAGAAGCTAAACAGAAATTCAGTGGTTGTTTCTAAGGTCTGGTCTACACTGCATGTGTGTGTGTGTGTGTGTGTGGCGGGGAGTTGACCTAAGATACACAACTTCAGCTACGCATATAGTGTAGCTGAAGTCGGCGTATCTTAGGTCAACTTACCTGGCTGTCCACACGGCGGCGAGTCGACCGCTGCCACTCCCCCGTCGACTCTGCTTCTGCTTCTCACAGAGGTTGAGTACAGGAGTCAACGGGGAACGCACTCGGGGACTGATTTATCGCGCCTACACTAGATGCGATAAATCGATCCCCGATAGATCAATCACTACCCACTGATCCGGCAGGTAGTGTAGACGTACCCTCTCTTGTTAAATCAGAGGGGAAAATAAGGACATGAAAGTAGTACTCATATTATACCAGTAGGCAGAGAATATTAATCCTCCAAATCTCAAAAAGTTGTAGGTGACCCCTGTAACTGGAATAACTACAAAGAAAAATAATATGGATGAGCTTTCAAGATCCACAGTCTATCCTTAGAACCATGGAAAATTGAGCAAGGTTGAAAAAAGATATGGTGTGAGGGTTTTATTTTAAACCTCAGAATTAAATAGAAAGATCAAGGAAATAAAAGGAAATGAAGGAAAAAAGAACTCAGGTAAAGGTATGAATTTAGGTGCTTACCAGCTAGGTCTGGACTACAAAAATGAGAAGGGAGCGTAGGTGAAAAACAGGGAAAAGAACAACATTCCAAACAAATGTGAAGTTATTTTTAAGATTCCAGCAGAATAATGCAAACAACAAAGAACAAAAAGAAAGAATAAAATTATAAAGCACGCCTTAGTCAGCAATCTTTAAAAAATATGTCTGAATAGGTTTTGTCAAAGTGTATAAAATGTTTTGATCCTGGGCTAAGACTTCCAAGAAAATAGAACAGTGTCCCTCAGTTTTTTGAGAAGAAAGAGACATGGCAGAGCAACAGAAAGGGGTGAGGAACACCATACAACATTCAACAGAGAGGCCTGTGTAAGCATGCACAAACGTATGCACCTATGTGATGGAATTCACAGACTTGAATTTTTTGTATCCATTTATTTCAGCATTTGACAAAGATGTTTTGGCAGCTCAAAATTAAACAGGATTTTGGTTGTTTTGTTTTTTTAAAAAGTATACTGGAAATTCTGCCAGATATGTGAATGAAAAGATGTGAAACCTGCCACTACAATTAATAATTTTCATATTCAAAATGATAATATTGCCAAATCACTAACGTTGCTGCAGGGAAGAGCCTAAAATAGCAGCTATATAACATGTATATACATATATAACAGTAAGTGAATTATTATTTCCAGATTTTGAAGGTAAATGTTCACACTGAACATTAACAGAAGCAACACCCACATACTGAGTGTGAGACTAAGTATACATATCATATATTTGTCTGAATTTAAGATGATAGACTTTGTTCAACGTTGAGAAAAAAGCAGAGGATGCTCCTCCAGGCCCTGATCCTACAAGCACTTATACATAGTCGTAAACGAGAATGAATATTTTCACTGAAATCAGTGTGACTAATTGCAGGGTATAGCTATGCACAGGTTCTAGTGTTTTCAAAACTGGAGTCCAAGTTTGCCAGAAACTTGGTGAAAGATGCATGTCTAACCACAAAATATTTAATTAGTCTATTCATTGATTTTTGAGATGTACAAAATAAACACATTTGGAAAGTATATCAAAAGACATTGTCGAGTTCAGAAAGCATATTTAAAAACACCATCTCCCTCCACGACTGGAACTGAGAACTTTAAAATATTTTTACTCCGTTTTTTACTTTTCTGCATTTTTCTCAGGTTCAAGCAATAAAGTTGGTTTCATTTTTTATTATACAGCTTCTAAACAACTATATTTTCAGGTTGCCTTTTGTGCTGCAAAATGTTTGTGTTTCAATAAATTATGATTTTTAAAAGAATATTGACAGTGGAAATTTGGTCCCTGGTAATATTATGTTAAAAAGAAGATTTTATAAGACCAATTCAGTAAGTTGTTTCTTTGAATTCCAGTAAAAGCGGTTCTGAAAAATGTATACACATTGCAATGTTTCAACCGCAACACTGCAGAGAATTTCTACAATTCATTCAATGCCTATTATGAATAGCCAGTTTTGTTACAATTTTTATTATCTGAATGTGACTATTTATTTGTATTCCAGTTATTTGTATTTCAATTTCATATTTACTTCTGTATCACTGGAATACTAGCTTCTGTTTGCTACTTATCTATGCCAATATGACCTTCACCAACTGTTCCCATTGGAATTAAAAATATCATGAAAGCATTTCTGTTAGGCTAAAATTCCGTCTGATACTGTTTTCACACTACATTAATTTGGAGCCAAATATCCCACTTTAAAATATTACTAATATCAATTCTTGACTCTAGATGGCAGCATCCGCCATTAGTTCTTTTCTGAATTTTAACCTGCCTTCCTGGTCTTTGTTCTTTAACTCTCCAGATAATTCCATACTTCCTTCTTTCTCCCCAAAATAAAGACTTCACCTGCCCTGTACAGTTAGGTGAAGATTATTGTAAGGCATTTTCACTTGAAGAAATCAGACCTTTTCTGTAGTTAAGCTACAGGGTTCTTCAAAGAGTACAAAATAATTGAGGTCTGAAGTAAACACTAAGACAGAAAGGTGATTTTTTTCCTATTCCATATCAGTCAATTACAAGTATTAGGGAAATGGTTCTTTTCCTCTAAAGATTCTCCCTCCCAAATAAAAAGAGAGTGGCAAAGACCATAGGAAGAAAGCATAACAGAAGAAAAGGAATGGAAAGGAACCATTTCATAATGGAGGGACCAAATTTCATAATGGTTTTGGTGCTAAAAACAATATCTTTCTTTAAAGAATATGGATTTAAAGCACTGCAGTTTTAAAATTCTCTCTTGAGGCATAGTTCACTGATAAGATATTGTTTAGATTTATTAAATTACACAAAGCTACTTTATATATATCGTTAAACTTAACACAGAAAGGACATTTTAAAGTTCAGGCTAAAATATTTTATTGGGGCTTCCAGATCGATTTTTCAAAATTTTTACAGTTAAATTCATTAATCTCTCACCATTGTTTGGCTCAGGCCTTGTGCTCTGATATTTCTTTCTCCTTCCTTTCCCCTTTGTATTCTCCCCACAAGCAACTCTTTATGTTGCTCTATGCTGTCTCCCTTACACCTGAAATCTCTGCCCTGATCATGTTTACCATACATTCTCCCCTACCTCCTCCAAATTCACTATTTAAGAACATAAGAACAGCTATACTGGATCAGAACAAAGGTTCATCTAGCCCAGTATCCGGTCTTCTGACAGTGGTCAATGCCAGGTGCTCCAGAGGGAAGGAATAGAACCAAGTGATCCATCCCCTGTCACCCATGCCCTGCTTCTGGCAAAGAGAGGCTAGAGATACCATCCCCGCCCATCCTGGCTAATAGCCATTGATGGATTTATCTTCCATGAATTTATCTAGCTCTTTTTTAAACTCTGTGATAATCTTGGTCTTCATAACATCCTCTGGAAATGAGTTCCACAGGTTGACTGTGTGTTATGTGAAGAAATACTTCCTTTTATTTGTTTTAAACCTCCTGCCTATTAATTTCATTTGGTGACCCCTAGTTCTTGTGTTATGAGAAGGGGTAAATAATACTTCATAATTTACTTTCTCTACACTACTCATGATTGTATAGATCTGTATTATATCCCCCCTTAGTCATCTCTTTTCCAAGCTGAAAAGTCCCAATCTTATTAATCTCTCCTCATACAGAGGCTGTTTCATTCTCTTAATCATTTTTGTTGCCCTTTTCTGAACCTTTTCCAATTCCAATATACCTTTTTATGAGATGGGACAGCCACATCTGCATGCAGTATTCAAGATGTGGGTATACCATGGATTTATACAGAGGAAATATGATATTTTCTGTCTTATTATCTATCCTGAGGTGAGCAAACTTTTTTGGCCTGAGGGCCAGAGCGGGGGTCCAAAACTCTATGGAGGGCCGGGTAGGGAAGGCTGTGTCTCCCCAAACAGCCTGGCCCCTGCTCCCTATCCACCCCCTCCCACTTCCTGACCCTGACTTCCCCCATCCACCCCCACCCACTTCCTGCCCCCCTCAGAACCCACCACTCATCCAATCCCCCCTGTTCCTTGTCCTCTGACTGCCCCCTCTCAGGATCCCCATCCCCTAATCATCCCCCCAGGACCCCAGCCCCATCTCCCTGTCCCCTGACTGCCCTGACCCCTATCCACACCTCCAGACCCACCAGGACACCCATGTCTATCTAGTCCCCCCAATTTCCCATCCCATGACCCCCCCAGCACCTCCGCTCCATCCAACCGCCCACTGTTCCCTGACTGCCCCCAGGGACCCTTGTCTAACACCCCCTGGCTCCTTGCTCCCTCTACATGCCACTCAGAGAAGCAGGACTGGCAAACGGGCCACACGGCTGGACTCAGCCACACCACGATGCTGCCTGGCAGGAGTTTGCAATGCCGCTGCCTAGAGGGTTGTTGGCACGGCAAGCTGAGGCTGTGGAGGAAGGACAATGGGAGAAGGGGCTAGCCTAATTGGCTGGGAGCTCAAGGGCTAGGCAGGATGGTCCCATGGGCTGGATGTGGCCCACAGGTGGTAATCCGCCCACTTCTGATCTATCCTTTTCTTCATGATTCCTAACATTCTGTTCGCTTTTTTGACTGCTGCTGCAAATTGAGTGGATGTTCTCAAAGAACTATCCATGACTTCAAGATCTCTTTTGAGTGGTAACGGCTAATTTAGACCCCATCATTTTACATGTATAGTTGGGGCATTTATCAACACTGAACTTCATCTGCCATTTTGTTGTCCAGGCACCCAGTTTTGTGAGATCCTTTATAGCTCTTTGCAGTCTGCTTTGAACTTAACTAGCTGGAGTAGTTCAGTGTCTTCTGAAAATTTTGCCTCCTCACTATTTACTCTTTTTTCCATATCATTTAGGAATATGTTGAATAGGACTGGTTCCAATACCGAACCCTGGAGTACACTACTATTTACCTCACTCCACTTTGAAAACTGACCATTTATTCCTACCCTTTGTTTCCTATCTTCTAACCAGTTACCAATCCATGAGAGGGCCTTCCTTCTTATTCCAGGACAGCTTACTTTGCTTAAGAGCCTTTGGTGAAGGACCTTTTCACAGCCGCTTCAACACCCACCCCTCTTATACTAAACCAATCAAATGGAAACACACAAATAGGATAGGATACAGAGGGACCTAGACAAATTAGAGGACTGGGCCAAAAGAAATTTGATGAGGTTCAACAAGGAGAAGTGCAGAGTCCTGCACTTAGGACGGAAGAATCCCACGCACTGCTACAGACTAGGGACTGAATGGCTAGGCAGCAGTTCTGCAGAAAAGGACCTAGGGATTACAGTGGATGAGAAGTTGGATATGAGTCAACAGTGTGCCCTTGTTGCCAAGAAGGCTAATTGGATTTTGGGCTGTATAAGTAGGGGCATTGCCAACAGATCGAGGGACGTGATTGTTCCCCTCTATTCGACATTGGTGAGGCCTCATCTGGAGTACTGTGTCCAATTTTGGGGCCCACACTACAAAAAGGATGTGGAAAAATTGGAAAGAGTCCAGAGAAGGGCAACAAAAATGATTAGGGGCCTGGAGTGGATGACTTATGAGGAAAGGCTGAGAGAACTGGGATTGTTTAGTCTACAGAAGAGAAGACTGAGGGGAGATTTGATAGCTGCTTTCAACTACCTGAAAGGGGGTTCTAAAGAGGATGGAGCTAGACTGTTCTCAGTGGTAGCAGATGACCGAACAAGGAGTAATGGTCTCAAGTTGCAGTTGGGAAGGTTTAGATTGGATATTAGGAAAAAAAATTTCACTAGGAGCATGGTCAAGCATTGGAATGGGTTACCTAGGGAGGTGGTAGAATCACCTTCCTTAGAGATTTTTAAGGTCAGGCTTGATAAAGCCCTGGCTGGGATGATTTAGTGGGGATTGGTCCTGCTTTAAGCAGGGGGTTGGACTAGATGACCTCCAGAGGTCCCTTCCAAACCTAATATTCTATGGTTCTATGAAATACCTTTTCACAGAATCATAGAAATGTAGGACTGGGAGGGACCTCAACAGATCATTTAGTCCAGTCCCTTACACTCAAGGCAAGATTAAACTATCCCTGACAGGTGACTGTCTAGCTTGCTCTTAAAGACCTCCTATGATGGGGATTCCACAACCTCCTTAGATAATTTGTTCCAGTGCTTAACTACTCTGACGGTTAGGAAGTTTTTCCTAATGTCCAACCTAAACCTCTCTTGCTGCATTTTAAGCCCATTGCTTCTTGTACCATCCTCAGAGGATCAAGAGAACAACTCTTCACCCTCCTCATTGTAAGAACCTTTTACACACGTGAAAACTGTTATTATTCCCCCCCCCGCCCATCTTCTTTTCTCCAGACTAAACAAACCCATATTTTTAAATCTTTCTTCATATAGTAGAAGCTCAGAGTAATGAATACCAGACTTACGACATGACCTGTCAATTACACACCTCATTTGGAACCGGAAGTACACAATCAGGCATCAGCAGAGACTCTCACTTTCAAAAATATATATAGTACATTCTGTGTTATTCAAGAAAGAGGCCTGGAGACCAACATACTTGGCCATAGCTATGGTTTCTATGGTGTGCTTAGTGGTAGATTAGTGGCTGCCAACTCAATCTACATGTGTATAAAACAGAAGTCTATACAGTACACTATGTAAAGTGCTCTCAGTAATATTGTAGTTACTGAAGCAATCACAGGTGAATCCTGTCAGATATCCTGGCAGCTCAGATTCATAGATTCCAAGGCCAGGAGAGAGCACTGTGATCATCTAGTCTGACCTCCTGTAAAACACAGGCTCTAAAACTTCCCAGAATTATTCCTAGGGCATCTCTTTTACAAAAACATCCAATCTTGATTTAAAATTGCCGGTGATGGATGACCCTTGGTAAATTGTTCCAATGGTTAACATTATTATATATTTGTTCCCCGTAGATACTTAAAAAGATTTTAATGAAGTCACCTTTTAACCTTCTCTTTGCTTGGCTAAACAGACTGAGCTCTTTGAGTCTATCACTATAAGGCATGTTTTCTCATCCTTTAATCATTCCTATAGCCATTCTCTGAACCCGTTCTAATTTCTCAACATCGTTCTTGAATTTTGGCACCAGAACTGGACAGAGAATTCCAGCAGCAGTCGAACTAGTGCCAATACAGAGGTAAAGTTACCTCTAGTCCTACATAAGATTTCCTTGTTTATGCATCCTAGACCTCACCAGCTCTTTTGACCACCTTATGCTGGGAGCTCAGGTTCAGTTATTTATCCACCACAATGCCCAAATCTCTTTCAGAGTCACTGCTTCCCGGGATAGGGTCCCTCATCTGTAAGTATGGATTAAACATTCTTAGTTTCTAGATGTATACATTTATATTTAGCTATATTCAAATGCATATTATTTTCTTGTACCTAGTTTACCAGGTGATCTAAATCACTCTAAATCAGTAACCTGTTCTTTTCAATATTTACCACTCTCCAAAGTTTTGTGCCATCTGCAAACTAGATCAGTGATGATTTTATGCTTTCTTACAGGTCATTGATAAAAATGCTAAATAGCATAGGGTCAAGAAGTTCTCCCCGTACAACCGCACTGGAAACACAGCTGCTCAATGACTATTCCCTAAATTTTGAGACCTGTTAGCCAGGTTTTAATCCATTTAATGTGCATCATGATAATTTTATATCATTTTAGACTTGTAGTCAAAATGTCATGTGGTGCCAAGATCATTTCTTGAGATCAGCTGAACTTTGGGTATGTCTACACTGCAATCAGGAGGTGAGATGGCAGCAGGTGTAGGCACATCCAAATTAGCTTTCTTTGAGCTAGCTTGCTAAAATAGCAATGCAGCTGCATCAGAACAGATGGGATTGTAATTGGGCACCTAGCCATGCCACCCTTGTGTCAATATGTCTACACTGCCATTTTTAGCTTGATCAAAGCTACCTTGGGTATGCCTACATGTACTGCAATCACACCTCCTGATTACTATGTAAACATACCCTCAAAACTAAATCCATGTTGGATTGTTGGACCTGTGTCTGCATAAAACCCTACTGAGGTTACTGGAGTTATTGTTCATGCTACTAGAGGGTGAAAATAACAGCATCTAAAATAGTAAGCTTTTTTCCCCTTCTTTCCCCCTTCTCCTCAAAGATTACCACCTGAATTTATCAATATTAGGCTTTCCTATGAGGCTCAGCGCAGTATCCACGTGAGACTGCAAATGAGGGTTACATGGGAAAAAACAATGAAACTTTTTCTATATAAGAGATAAAAAGGAGCAGGCGCAGGAGATAAGTTAAATGACAGAAAATAACAATTCAATATCTTCCATTGTTGTACATAGTGGAGTTTTAGCCCTGTTCATCCCATCATATTAGAGAAACAAAGTGGGTGAGGTTATATGTCAGGGATCGGCAACGTTGGCACGAGGGACTGTAGGGTAAGTACCCTTAGAGAGGGCCCCGCCACTTTATTTACTTGCCGTTTCGCCGACCACAGCTCCCACTAGCCGCAGTTTGCCGTCCCGGTCCAATGGGGGCTGTGGGAAGTGGCGGCCAGCACCATGCCGCTTCCCGCAACCCCCATTGGATCGGGATGGTGAACCGCGGCCAGTTGAAGTCTCAGTCGGCGAAACAGCAAGTAAATAAAGCAGTTGGGCCTGCTAAGGGTGCTTACCCTGTGGTCCCGCGTGCCAAGGTTGCCAATCCCTTATATGTTCTACTAGATCAAGTTCCATTGGTGAGAAAGACAAGCTCTCTAGAGCCACACAGAGATGAGCTCTAAGATATTACCTCACCCATCTTGTCTTGCTAGAGAAAAACCGGGCTTCCGCTTTTACAGCTTGTTTGATTATTCAACTCTCCTTTGCTGTTTTTGTTATCTAATACATACCCAGGTTTATAAAACTGCAGTCTGAGTGAGACCAAGCAGGATGTCTAGAGACAACAAAGAGCATGTTGATACACCCTGGATATCAGACTTGTAATGAGGGACTAATTTGGTTCAAAGCAGTAGTTTGGCAGAAACAACATACTTATAGACTATTAATAGAGAAAATTTTCACAAAAGCTGTGACCTTTATGCCTCGGCCTGGGCTTATAGCCCCGTCTCTGTTACATTTATGCAAATCATTGCAGCAAGACATCTTATTCACAATTGTAAGGTTTGAACTCCTACTGTAGAGCTATTGTCCATTACAAATACTGGTGCAGCACAGAGATCTACTATTGAAACGTGACAGGAAAAAAGGCAACCTTTATGGCCATCTAAACCATAATGTCCCCTTAACCCCACCACAAATCTGCAGTCAACCTTAACAACCACTGATTTTAGCTGGAGGCCTCAGGTAGATTTGGAGAAGTCAGCACTCTAGATGTTATAAGTTGTAACAGTTAAATGTGACCTGATAGGTATGAAGTAATTAATAGCAGAGACAGACACAAAACAAAATCAGAAGACATGGAGTAGCAGAAGCCGCAACAAATAGGGGTGCCTCTAAATGGTTATCTCCTCAACATCAAAATTCACAATGTGTCCAAATGGGTTTATAGTTTCACTGACTCTAATTAGACATTTCAAGTACAGAATTTGCAAATGCTTGATGGAAAACATGTTTAAAAACACATCCCAGGGGACAGTTCCCTTATTATTTCAACTTTCATTTGCCAAGCCGTATGTTAACAAAAATGTTAATTGTTAAGGTCAGAGAGACTAGAAGAGCCAACCTGAGATATGTCTGTCTGAGGTCTTCTGTAAAAATAAGCGATTAGAGCCTGTAACTCAAACAATCAAAACTGAAAGTCTGCACTTACATATTTACATTAACAAGGATAGATCAATTGTTTTTGTAATTATTATTATTATTTTTTTTAGCACAAACACACTTACTGCTGTAATTTACACCAAAAATATACAGTCACTGTGTCAGACAGCAAGCAGTCTAAAACATAGCTACAAAGGACAAATTTCTGCTCTCATTTACAGAGGTGTACATCTGATGTCAAGATTTACACCAATGTAAATGAGATCAGAATTTGGTCCAGAGAAGACAAGACACAGAGTTTGGTGCTGGCACACCAGCTCACGCCAAGGTCCTCATGTCTCAATGGAACACTGACATATACATGGTGGGCCATCTTCCTAACAATGTATGGTAGTTCTCTGAAATATATTCCCCAGTGTCTTGTTGAGTCCTATCTTAAATGGCTAGATAGTGGGGCTAGCGCCACTTCCTGTTGGAGACCATTCTCTAGCCACATAAATCTCCCTATTCGGACATTACTCCTGGAAAAACTCACCATTTCAGATTGTGTCATGTAGTAATAACTCCTTGTAATCATCATTCCCCCCACTGGTGGAAGTTACAAGGAGCCTATTTTATTCTAACTTCCATCACTGGCTTAAGATCTAACTGCTGATGGAGGATCAGGCATAGTGCTCATCTCCACCACAACTTCTGTCATCACTGCCCCACCCACACCATGCCACCTTGACCCTTTTACACTAAGGGTGGGACACCGCTATCATACAACCATCTCCACCAAAATCCCTGGCCAGTCACTTATGTGACATGAAAAAGAATTCATACAGCAGCTTTACAAAAAAGGAGAATTACAGAATTATTGGCACTGTTAACATAATGTTGAAAATATAAGCTAATGTATATACACTTAGATGACCAGTATTGTCATAGCTTGTGTAAGGCAGTAGCAAAATACTATAATGATTGCTAAATTAAATTACTTTTAAATTTACATGTAACACCCCCAATACACAATCCCATATCTAGTGCTATTTGTAAAAGGTAGGAAAATACCCAAAGCTGTCTAGGATAGAAATAAAACAAAACCAGGGAGCACGATCCGAACATATATTTCTGAACTGCTGTATACAAACTCAATATTCAGTGGTCTGGCAGAAAATTAAAACCAGTTTTCACTTCCCTCAAGTTACTTCTGGTTCAAGTAAGGTTTCTTCCTAATATGGTCATAGCAGCCAATCAATTTTCTTTGCATTGCCTTATGTACCTTTCAAACACTAGAGCCAGATGGCTGTCTATTGTCACATTTATCATGGAGAAACAAGTGAAAAGCTAAACAGCACTGAATTAAGCAATGTAGGTTTGATTGTTACTGACCTCTGATGATTCTGAGCATAAGTGAAATGTACAATCCTAGAAAAAGCATATGTGTATGAAAAGCCACATGTTATTTATGTGCATAGTTACAAATAATCAATTTACATTTCTCCTTTGCCTGACTCAGTGGGTCTACTTTATGGCTCAGTTACGGACATTTAGCAATCATCTTTACTTTGTGTCTGTGTACCAAAAGCAAGCAAGTGCAAAGCTTGACATAGTGCACATGCCAAATTATTATTATTATCATTTTTATAGTACCTGAAAGGGGAATTGCAGCTCTATAGAACAATTAGAAAGACAAATTCTGTGCTCCAATGAGCTTGTCTAGTGTGAGACAAGACAACTAGAGGAGATTAATAAAAAACAGCAAGGAGGTGACCGAGAGAGGAAGGACACGGGTTACGGCAATACAATTAGGCAATTACTCAGTTTAGGCATGTATACTTGTTGAGGCTTTAATTAAAGTTATCTATTATTAACTTGCTTTTTCAAATGAGGCTCAGTGAGTATGCACATTCAGTAGATATGCTTTCAGGAGCATAGTTTACTTGTACTCTGAAGGATATCTTATTTCACTTACATTTTGCAGCCTACAGACAGAAGATATATTTGAAGGACTTGCAGATTCCAAAGTAAATATGACTATGAAGGATTTACAGTTCAGCAAATAACAGCCACAGAATTTGAAGCTTTCATTGATTTCACAATGATGGAATGATAAAATCTGTGACTATGAGCCAAGATATACCACACTAAACAGCCTACCTCACTATACTGAATGTAAAGCAGCATGGACAAGTGACACAGTGGCTCCCTGTTAAGATCACCTTTTATGACATTATGATAGGGAACTTCCTTTCAGCTGAACTGGGAGATGGTGTGATAGACTTGTTTCCCTTACTGACCCTTTTTTAGTTTTACGGACTCATTATTCAGAAACTGAATAGCCTTCTCTTGTTAATGTAGGTCTAGTGGACAGGACTTGTCCTTCCCCTGCATGGCTGTTATGGGGGGGGGGGGGGGGAGATCACACCCACCTCCACAGGCAGTGCAGAAGCTCTCAGGGCAACCAGACTTGGGGCTGTCGCCCTCTCCCTGCGGCTCCTGCCCAGGTTTGGGGCATGATAGTGCCAGGGCTTCCAGACTGCTGCCGTCCCCCTGTTGCTGCTCCCTCCCGCCCCTCCCCCCCCACGTAGCTCCTGCCAGGGCTCAGGGCTGCACCTCACCCCCGGCAGCTCCTGACTGCCACCACCCACAGCTATAGCCCCTGCAGTTCCTGCCCTGGCTCAGGACGCCCGAGATGCAGGGCTGCCGCTGTCCTCCCTTGCAGTTCCTGCTCAGGTTCTGGGTGCTCGAGCTCTCGGAATACTGTTCTCTCACCCCTGTGGCTCCTGCCCAGGCTCTGGGTTCCTGCTCCCGTCCCCTATGGCTCCAGCTCACACTTGGGGCTTCCACCCCCTGTGATTCCTGCCAAGGGCTCAATGGACCTGGACTGGGAGCTGGCACCCCCCCACAGACTCCAAGCTCCCGCCCCCCTCCCCCGTGGTTCCAATGGGAGCTCAGCGTGCCCCCTCAACTCCTGCCTGGGCTGCTCAGACTCGGGGCTTCCACCTCCCCTTCTGGCTCCTGCCTGGGGTTGGGGAGCCCGAGCTCAGGGCTTCGGCCCCCACAGCTCCTGCCAGTCTGGGGAACCTGTTTTTCAAACTGTCCAGAGTGCTTGGGAACAGGACCCACAGCCCTATGCATTAATCCACCACTGGCCCTGACAAGCAGCTAGGAGCTCCTGCCTGGGGCGCTCAGAGCAGCACTACGGAGATCGGATTTACCTTCACCTCTGGAAACCTGCACCATCTGCAGGAAACTCCACAGCCATGAGTATGGCAATCCTGCAACCTTCATATAACAGCACTGGGGACTCCCCCCCTCTTTCCACCATCCCCTTTTGGATCAGGAATCCTACTATTGCAACACCTTGGCGATGAAATTGACCAAAGTGAACCATGAAATTTGATAGGGACCTAATTATGAAGCCTTTTCTAGGCTCTATGCTGCACTGGTCATTAACAAAGTACAAGTAAAGAGCCAGCAGTTCAGCAGAAAATACTTCTAACAATACAAGAATCCTGGCCATCCTCTGCTGTTTGGGATAGGGACCCTTTGCATTTTGCATATTATACAGAGCCCAGTACATTCCTGACTCTTTAAATAAACAACAACAAAGCCAGGGTATATCTCAGTGGGCTATTGATTCACTACTTTGCTGGTGGAACTTAGCTGTGTACTAGCAACCTACTAATGCACAACCTGTTGTGGAGTATTGCTCTAGTTACTGATCACTTTTTAACTTTAGGTTTCTCCAGTTGCCTGACACAATGCAGAACTATATACCTTTCACAGACAGATAGTGTTTCAAACCCCCGAATTAGTTAATGGGGCTACAGCCTGCTAAGCTGCACAATCATTACTAAATATGTTAATGTCTCACATTCCACTACTATGTGCCTTCTTGGTTTGCGCACAGCAAGAGAACGTTCAGCCATTACAAATGCTTGGTTTGTGCAGATCTGTTGTAACATTTCATTTCCACCACATGAGTTGATGTAGGCTTCCCAGTCAGTTTCTTCAGACAGCCAACTCTCGTTGAGGTGTGTTGCAGGGCTACACTACTGTCACAGAGTCCAGTTTTCAACAAAAGGTTAAATGGGGGGGGGGAAAAATCTACCTTCCAGTCACTTTCGTTTTCAAACTGGCAGCCTAGAGCCCCCAAGTCCGACCTGTATCTCATTGTGGTACAGGGGTGTAACATCTGAAGTAGGGGATTGCTTGTGAGACCTATGCCATCAGTGATGAAGGCTGGTCCAAAATATCACTTTGGGCATTATGCAAGGTGAACAGGTCCAAGAACCCTGAAAATGATGGCTAACACAGGCCGCACCTAGCTACCTGAGGTGAAGGAACTTGCTGAGAAAGACTCAACAGCTTAGGTCACATTGTGTGAACCCAGTACTGGTAGACCAGGAAAAGGTTTGCATTACTGTGCCTTCATCTCAATACCTGGGATGAGGTATTCTTTAGGACAAACCACGGCTCTACTTTCAGCTGCTGATGTCATCTTCCCCTAGTGCACTTGTGGGCTCGCGTCAAAGCCCCCCTGGGGACACGTCCTGTGATGTCAGCAGGTGCATCTGCAGTATATTGTGATAACATATTCAACTGAAGCTGGGATCGCCACCAATCCATCAAAATTGCAACCTGGAATATTGCAATTCTTTACAGGCATGGTCATCAGGTCATTATCTCATGCAAAATGGACCGTCGTGGCATATCAATTGCAGGCCTAACAAAAGCCAGGCTGATAGATCATGGACACCACAAGGTGAGAGATTCATTACTTCTGTATTTTGACAGTTCTAATTACTTACATGGGATACCATTACTACTGTGAGACAAGGCCAAGTCCTTCTTGATAACTTGGATGCCCATGTCTTTTTGACTACTTATTGTACATCTTAAACACTGGCATGGTCATTTCACTGTCATAGTAACCCATACATGGACAGAGGATTCTGTGATCAATTGGAATCTCCAATATGTACTGCCCCTCCACATGATAATCTTGTGGTCCTAAGCGACCTAAATGCAGTTACTGGCACCCTCTGAATTGGGCTTGAATAGGTTATTGGCCATTAAGGTTCAGGTATACACAACAATAATTCCTGCTACTAGTTCACATTCTGTGCCTCCCAGAGTCTCTCCATTCTTGGGTCACAGTTCAAGAGGCGACACATATACCGGATGTCCTGGATCTCTCATGGTGGTATCACTCAGGAGTGTGGAATGTGCTGTGAACATGGATCACCACTATCATGGTGTTGCTGCTGATGCTTCAATGAGCAAATACGCCCTCTCCGATGATGAAGTTTGATATCAATGCTCTTCTCTGCGTGCTGGGTTTAGCCAACAGGTTTTGTATCGACATCAGCAATAGACTCTCAGTCCTAGCTGACCTGCCAGACAACATCAAGGTCACCTGTTCTATTTCATCTTTCACCAATCTGTCAACTAGATAATCAGTTACAGGAGCCCAGCACATCAACTATGGCCATCAGACGAGCCTTCCAAAAAATTACATTGAAGGCCACAGCCCTCCAGCATGGCAATACGTGTCACCGCAATCAGCTGAAATGAAAGTTCAACACCCTGGCACTTCATGATCGCGAGTCGCAGATGATGTTGAACTCAGCGTAGCCAGGCATTCAGGCATAAAGGAAACATTCAGCATGATCTGCAGTCTCAACGATCAATAGGTAGTTGCTATGAATGCCATCTTGAATGACAGACCATGTTTGGTGGCCAAAGACAAAACTGCAACATCTAGGATTAAGTCCATCCACAACCCCAATCTCTTTGAATAATGAAACTGTTGAAGAAGTTCCAGCTTTTGCTATCTGGTTTTATACTCACCAGTTCCTGCAGCTCTCACACGGAGGGTCTCCACCAGATTACCATCGCAGCATCTGCCAAGGGTTGTTTACAACGCATATGGAATCATCATCATCTTGGCATGACAACCAAGTTCAGGATCTATTCAAGCTGTACCCTGTCCATACTGCTGTACAGTTCTGAAACATGGATACTATGCCTCTTGGACTGGGCAAACTTGGAGACTCTCCACACAAAATGCCAACATTGTATATTGGACATAAAGTGGAATAACTTCAATTTGCACGTGTCTATGGACTCCTGGGGCCATTGTCTGCAGGTGGTACCTTATGCTTTTCAGACATGTCGTGAGAATGCCACAACAACTTCTCATGAATGCTGTTCTCTAGGTGGTTTGTAACATTCAGGATAAAATTCTACCAACTGAAGGTCGGAGGCAGCCCAGAGGCAGATCCCTTATCACATTGGTGCATCAAGTCTGTTCCGAAGCTGGACTGTCGGACCTTTGCAACTGTGAATAAGTTGCTGGTTAAGTGCTGAAGATGAGAAGAAGAGCACAGAGTCTGTTGTCCATGAGAGGTAACGTAGCTTCCATTTTTATAAAGCAGAAATGGAGTTTGGTATAGCATCAGTTTTGTAAAGGATTAAGGCTATCAAGTACTTAAACCAAAGACATCAGGCTGCACTGTAAATGTAACCCATGCAGTTAGGATTTCTCAGACCACAACATAACACATTAATGTGATACGCTGACAGGTATTAAGGGGCTAATCTAGGTCCTGGAGGTAATGATTTGGAATTGTCTTCCATAAGCCATTGTGGTCTTTTAAATTGGCCTCACCCACTGAAACTATTTTGAGGATTCCTGGAAGGTTTATGCTGCTTCTGCAACTCTCTGCTCAGGCTGCCCCTCTTGCTGCAACAGCTAGTTGTGACAGTATTTTGCCTTGCTGCTGCAGCATCTGTCCCTTGTTCCAAAACTCAAGATGATCCTCGTTCAAGGGAGCCACGTTACTTTCAGTCTGGCCAAGTACACCACTCTTTCTGTCGCAAATAAGCCCCTTATTTTAAAGAAAAAAGTTCACATGAATTGCTATATTGCTGTAAACTAATCTTTATGTGTAAGAGACTTAGTCAGCAATTTACTTAAAATCCCTATTTTCCCACAATGTTTAGACTGGATATTATTTTATAGGAGATAATATCATTTTGTTCTGGCTCCTTAAAAGGACCAGCCACAGTCTCCCTTTAAGACCAAAGTGCACCTTTGCACTTGTGCAGCCTGTATTCTTCCAAGACCCTTTATTAACATTCTTTCCCTTATATGCTGTTCAATGGCTGCCACAGCTGAGCTGTTCTGCACAGATTTTCTGCTCAGTATGGGGGGAGGGTGTGTTAATTACAAAGAAAGATGGAGACAGGCCAGACAGCCCCTCTGGTGAACTGTCTCATACATGCACAGCCTACTTCCTGCTGTTTTGCAGCTACAAAGATCACCTGTTGGTGTTGGCATTCACCCAAGCTGGGGCCTAGCGGAAATGACAGAATCAGCTAGAAATGAGAGCCAGCTCATATTCCAGCTACCCAAATGAGGGAAATACAAAAACAGATGATTGCAGTGTGACCTAGCTGCTTCAGATAGGAGCCAAAAGGGGAAAATGTAGAAAACAATCATTTAAAAGAAAGCTCTGCTTATACTGGGTCTCTCACTGCTATTTTCTCTCCACATCCACCACAGAAAAACATTTCTCCATATTAATAGCTGTCCCTGGGAAGAACTCAATCTCTCCCTTCTGCCCCAACTTGGGATGTTGGATGCTCCCTACCTTAAATAAAAGATTTTAAACAAACAAAGATCCATATATTTTACTTAAATAATCAGCCAACTCCAATAGAGACCTCTTGGTACTGCCTGGTCACACACGCTTATTTAAAGAAAGCCTATAATTTTGAGTCTGGACTCCCCAAATTTAAAGAAAGCCTGCAAATTCTGGGTCCCTCACCCTAAAAAAACCAATATGCAAACCTAGCTCTCACTGAAATTCACACCTGTGCAGGAGAAAGTTTTATTTCATGCTTCTAGTCAAAAAGGCAGATTAACAGTAATTAAATCACAAAGATAACTGATATAGGCTGTCTTTTTAAATATAGGAATGCTGCTTTTAAATGATAAAATACTTCTATACACGATTCTGGTCATATACTATAGTTCCAGAAGATATAGACTTCAAACGAGGCATTGGAAGCTATTTACAATCTGTATAAACCCAAAGCAGCAACATTCGTGACATTCAAAATGTTTAGTGGAATAGCTCTAATCCCGAGTTCAAACATGTTTTGACATAATAAATACACATTCTCTAGTGTGGCTTAACTGTCTTTAAAAGAGTTCCACAGAGTTTCTTCCCCCCCCCCCCCAGTAATTCTTTTTTTTAAAAAGCAAGTGAATATTAATTTTTGGAAAGGGAGGTTTTTCTTTTCCAAGCAATGGAATGAGCCCCAGAGCATATTTCTTGCTGAGAAAACACTTCATGAATAATCAATGCATATTCCAGTTCCCCAATAAGCACTAATTCTTCAAACCCTCAGAGTATCAGGCAGCTCTTGTGACTTTGGCCTTTCAACTGTGACACTTCTTGCTTTACCCACCTTTATGTTCACACATAGCTTCTGGCAGTTAGGCAGGTAACCAGAAACCAAAACCTGGTAGTGAGAGGAAGTATGGCCTAATTTGCAAATTATGAATTATTCAAGAGTTCCTGATTCTTGCACCTGCACAGAGGCAGGAAACATGCAAGGAAGGAGCATTACTCTTCTCTTGGGTTTACACAAGCTCAGTTACTGCTCAGCCGCTTTGTTCTGTAACTAAGGGTTTCGGGTCTTGTATTAACCATTGGAAATGGAAAAAAAATTCTCACAGCATCGAAAAACAGGGCAATCATTAAACTTCTTCAGAAGTAAACAAATCCTATCAGAACATAGCATTCATCTTACACATGCCAATCCAGATCAGACCACAGATACAAGAAACTGAATATATGCCATAAAGAATGTGTCTACTAGCTATTCTATTTAGATATTTACTCAGCTGTATAAGACAGCACATTTATACTTTCCCTAGCTCAGAGCTGCAAGTATTTCACTTGGTAACTTGGCCTTTCAGATTTTTCCCTCCAAAGTCTGCAGACATAGCTCAGATAAATTATCCACCTTGGCAGTCTGGCTAAGATCAGGGATCCTATCAGTTTAATGTTAGATATCTCCTCTTTTAAGAGACTATATCCTGAATTTTCAAGAGGATGGATTTAATGAGCAAATAGGTGTTTTCCATCTTCACCTACTAGAAGCTTTCTCAAAGAGTAATTGACTGTGATAAACCAGGTGCCAGCTTTTGCCCAGACTGAAGGCATCAGATGAGCACTGACAAATTCATAGCTGGAAACTAGCTCACCTGTATGGGAGTATTGCTCAAGATAGGTGTTAGACTTGTAAGGATGTGTTTAGACTATACAATGCTTGTATTCGTTAATCTCACTTGTAATGTCTATACTCCATGCTATAAAGATAAGTTTTGCTTTATAACTGTAAAAATCTCTATTCTGAACTTGTGAACCGAGGCACGAGAAGTGTTTCCCCTGCACATCAGGAAGGATGACCAAAACGAAAGATGCCATTATGAAATATCACAATACAAAGACTGGGTTAATGGCCCTTTCACACCTGTGCTATGTTCAAGAAAGCTCATCCCATCAGCTTGAATTCTGGAAATAAAGATAGCTGCCATGATAATTCTTCATCTCTTTGCTGTTTGGACTCTTACAGGACTGGAGTTAGGGAACAAAAGCAGAGATCCCCGAGGTCAACCTGGGATAGTCCTAAAAGACATTCAGTGCTGACCGATTACTACATCTCTGTCACCTTTCGGAATTGCAGACTAACTCACTTGTGTATATATGGCACCTGCTTTTAACCTGTAAATAATTCTCTAATTTTCTTTCCTAGTTAATGCATTCTTAGTTTACTATCGGACTGGCTACAAGGATTGTCTTTGGTATGAGATCTGAGGTACAAATTGACTTGGGGTAAGTGACTGGTCTCTTGGGACTGGGCGCAACCTCAAACTTTTGTGATCTTTGGTGTAAGTGACAGTTTCTCTCTTAGCCCATCTTGTCTAGGTGGCAAGATAGACTGGCGTGCCTAAGAGGGATGGTCTGTGACTCCATGGTAAGACTGCTTAGTGCTTCAGGAGTTCACATTTGTTACTGGGTTGGTGAAATCTAATTATAGAGCCTAACAGAAGTTTGGGTGCCTGTCCTATTTTTGACAGTCTGCCCTGAGGTTGGCACTCATGGTCATGAACCACTCTAGGAAGAGTGACATTTAACAATAAATCCAAATATGACCCAGAATCATTCTACTCTAGAAAGTAAATACAAACATTTGCAGAGAGCTGACACACTCAAATTAATATTATGAGCATTTGAAGATAAATGTGAAATATTATTTGAATAAAGGATATGAAACACACATATTAATGTAATGTAAAAGCATTAAGTCAAAGCTAAGCAAAACCTTCTATACTGCATCTCCTGTTCTTACTCTCATTGCATATCTGTGGGTTTTGTTCTTTAATGCACCATCACCAACAGAGTCCTCAATTAAAAGATCTGCTCATTAATCACAGGCAGCTAAGCATCCTGCTTTGACTGGTTCAGTAAAAGAGATCTGCAGCAACTGATAAAACAACCTTTTTAATCCTCTGTTTCAATGGAACAAGAATAACAGAAGCGTTAAGTATTCAGGAAGGTACAGCCAATCCTTTTCAAACCTTCACTCTTCTTCTTTCAGTGCCTAAATAAGTTAATTCAGACTTCTTTCAATGCAGAATGCATGATTGGTCCTACATTGCGAGTATCTCATTCCTAGCCAATAACAGGTTCTCTGGGTCTTTTAAACGTTATTTTAATCAGGCATGTAAACACGTATTCTTTGATGCTCTTTCATTCAGCATCATTAATCCCCAGCATGAAATCAATAGACTTAAAACATTTAATCATGTAAAAATGCAACCTACAAATCCACAAATGACTTTTGTTCATCACGTGCATGGACAAATACCCTATAAGTTAGAGGCCATGCCTTCTTTTGCTGCCTTGGGGAATCAGACTAGTCTCTCACAGAAATAAATAGATTTTCTCTCTGTAGATATTTGTCAATAGGAAAGAATAGTTGTTAATGAGGGGGAAATGTGATTGTTTGCTAAGTCATCATTTCCCCTGTCCTGGGGTCATGTTGGTCTGACTAGTCAGTCTCCTACTTATACTAATGTAAAGATTTATTTAAAAACTTTGTTTTGTTGTGGTAACTAGGTCACAGAGTCTACTGCATGTGCAGCAAAGGAAAATATATTCCTCCCTACAGTGATTTAACCCGTAGCACATCACTAATTATACACATAAAAACAACATATATAGACAAGAAGAACCACTATTTTTATTTTGTTTTATTAAAAGAGAATTTGCCCCCATGTCATTCCCTCCAATATGTGAAGTCCAGGGGAAAAGGTGAATTTTGCTGGGAAAATTTTGCCAACATCTCAATGTGTACTGCAACACAAAGAAGCCTTAGAGGATTTCTTATGTGCAAGATCTTCCAAACCCATCAGGATATAGAGAGCATCTAAAATCTCACCAACAAGGCAGAAACATATGGCTGGAGTATGAATATGAAGAGCCATTGATTCCTATCTCTGTGTGTGTGTGTGTGTGTGTGTGTGTGTGTGTGTAGGTTTAAAAGGGATAGAAGAAGTAAACAGGGAAGAAGGATAAAAGTAAGAGAAGTTGAATTTGGTCATATTAATCACAATTAAAAGATTAACATGAATAAGGTTTTTTTAAAAGTGCAGTATGAGAAGGGCAGTGATATGATTGTCGTCTGTCTCAACTGTAGTAAAACCCATTCTCCTAGTGTAAGTGACTGAAGGAATGAAAACTTGAGAACAAGTATGACTAATCTGTATTTTACTGTGAGTATTTTGAGTCTTAGTGAGTATTCTTGATTGGTTCTTTTGCAATTTATTCCCACTGACGATAAGGTTTATGTGCTGAGCAGCATGCAGGGAAAGGCACAGTTTAGGGAATTACTTCAAATGCCTTGGCTGTCCCTAGCTGCACTCATTTTTCATTGACTCATTTAGGCTAAGAGAGAGAGAGAGAGAGAAAGAGAAATTGAGAGAGAGAGAGAGAAAGAGAAATTGAGAGAGAGAGAGAGAGAAAGAGAAAGGGAGAAAGGGAGAAAGAGAGAGAGAAAGGGAGAAAGAGAGAGAGAAAGAGAGAGAGAGAGAGAGAGAGAGAGAGAGAGAGAGAGAGAGAGAGAGAAGTCTAAAAACTATGTAATGAGGGCATTCAAAACTGGGCAAAAAAAAGAGCAAGCATTTTCTTGTGGAGGCGCTTCAAATTATCATCAGTAGCATTGTTGTTTATTAACAGCATGGTTCAGGCTAACTGAAAAAAAATGTATCACTTTTCTATTTTACAGAAGCTGGGGGTGACTCTTGATTCAAAATGACAATTCAGATCCAGACATAGGGTCAGGTTTTCAAAAAGGGTGCTCTGCCCTGAAGCTGAACAGCAGGAGCAATCTGAGTCCTTGCATTTCTACCTACCTACCAGCATGAGTTAGAGGTGTAACAGTACACCTCAAAATGCTGAATTTAATTAAAATCTGCTAGCTGATCACAAGTATGGCTTTCGGATAGCCCTGTAAATAGCTGAAACAAAAAAGAAAAGTGCAAGTTTTTGTCTTTGAACAGTCTCTGAGTCAAAGCAAATCAAGGTGAAAACAGTGTCCAGCACGATAATTCAGACCAAGAAAACCATCCAGCTCCACAGGAGTTTGACCCTACCTTGGCCCCAGAAGCAGCTCCACAGCTGTCAGCTAGAGATCCTGCCAAGAAGCTAGCAGAGGTGCAAGCCAAAAAGCCAGCAACAAACCCAAATGCCAGTACAGGAAAGCGATATTCAGAATTTGGCATCTGGGTCCTGCAGCTGCCAAACACTTCCCATCTGACCAAAGCTGTGCAGTGTGCTCCTAATAGAAGAGCCAGAGTGAACTGTGCAGGAGCAAAAGAAGTACTGTCGGTAGGACATAGAGGATGAAGAGCAATCCTGTACCTACCAACCTCTGAAGTATAAAAATAATGCTATGTATTGCCAATATAATAACCTGGACTGTGGGACATATTTTTCAAGGATACAATGGGAATTGATAAATATTTTTCTGGAAAAGAAACAGGAGCAACGTGGGTATTCACGTCAATGGGAGTTTTGTGAGCGACTTCCTTAGGTAGAGAATGTTTGTGTTACTAAATCTGAATAAATCCATCTTTTACACCGAAAGGCCTAATAAGTTTCCCCATGTTTGACTGAAGAACCAGGGGATTGATTCGAGCAGAACGTATGGCCTTCAGTAGATTTCCTGAGCACGGTAAGCCAGAAAAGCTTCAAGGGGCACACAGAACGCTTCTCCTGTGCTCCCTGAGCTATTCTGCATGCCTCTCCCTACACAGAGTTCTTCTGCAAAACCACTACCGCACTATAACAATCTCACCAGTGTCCTGTAGAGTCTATAGAAAACTATTACTGTGTTTCATTTGACAATAAACCTGGCCGGGTGCCTTTGTACCTTATTAGAGTTTGTGGTCTTTGGGGGTTCTCTTGGGGTCTGCTGTGACAGCTATCTGTGCAGAGCTGGGGCAGCACACAGAGGGAACGCACGCACACAGCTGATTTAAGTCCTGATTTAATCCACTGCTTGCATCCGACGAAGTGGGTATTAGCCCACGAAAGCTTATGCTTCAAAACTTTATAGTTAGTCTTTAAGGTGCCACAGGACTTTGTTACCTCTGCTATTCCAGACTAACATGGCTACCTCTCGGATTCTTGACACAGCTGATTGTTATCATCATCCAACAAGAGCAGAGCACCACACCGGTAGCGTCTGACAACACTATGTGTCATCAAGGAGTATCAGATGTGAAACAGCATGAAGGTATTTAAGAAGCCAGCTCAAAGAGTTCCTCCTACAGAAGCATGCAGGTCTTGAGCAGTTCAGGCAAAAAACGCATGTTACAACAAAGCTTAAACTTGTTCTTCATCATAATTTTAAAAATTATATTAGCTGCCTATAAATTTTAAAAACAGCAAAATATATCCACCTCCTTTTCCGCTTCTTATAATGAGTCTTGAAGTTTAAATCTCCTCAGTGTCATAGATATGCTTGCTTTGATTTACTTAACTCTTGGAAGTCCAGGGGCTTTAGGCTACTGGCCCCGTGCTAACCGTGGGTGCTAGGGACAGCTCTGTCCGCCATTAGGGATTTCCCCTGACAACCCCCTGTAACATTTCACGAACCCCAGTTTGGGAACCATTGTAAAGGATGTAAAGAATGCATGTCTCTGCACAATTTAAAAATAAATAATACAGTGACTAAGTATTTAAGAGACAATGCCTCGGACACTGGAATACAAAACCTGAGCATCGCAGAAAAGAAAGGCTCCATATTTTTAAATGATGGTGATATTGTTTGAAAAAGAAATCAGATAAGATTTTAAAAAATGCCTAAAAGGGAGTGCTCAGCTCTCATTAAAACTGAACGGGCATGTAGAGCTCTTGGGCACTTTGGAAAAAGCTTATCCGTTGCCCCTAATTTATATCTGTGCAACCCCTCTATTTCAAAGTGGTTCTATCCCATTGGGCTTCATTAATCCTTACGACTTAAATGAAAGTGCAGAATGATAGTCGGGAAGTAAAAAATAACTGTGGAATGATTGCCTATAAGAAAACAAGGGAGTACTTTTTAAAAGCCACATTAGACAAAAGCTACATTAAGCTCCGTCTTAAGAGTTAATGCTGGGAAGCTCTGCAGTGATGCATAATGATTTACGTCTCAATTTACACATCTGCAAAATAATAATAATAATAATTAATAATACAAATTACTTAAAAAGAACTGTTTGTTATATTACTTTACAGCTGTACAAAATTTTGTATGCCCAAAACTTAATGGTAAGAGCAAGAATGTACTTTTACAATACAAATAATGAGTATATTACAATTTTAAACATAAAATATACCAATTTCCCTGAAATTTTTTATGAAAAAAGCATAATTCCAGTGACATGAAATTGTTCAAAACAAAACAGAGAAACTTCTTGAATGAAATTTCATGAACATAAATTTACACAAATAGTTGCACTTAATTTATAATAAAATTCACCGTTTCTGAAGACTTGGTATCCTGTTATTTTCCCTAAGTGCAATAATCCGTAACTCCTGTAAGCAAATTAAACCAACTGTGATGGGTTTTCCTTGCAGTATGAAGATTTAAGTGAGCTGTAGGAGTTAACAATTTCCTATGATATATTGAGATTATCCCATTAGCCCAAATTATACCCTCGGTTATATCTGTGCAACCACACTGATTATTCCCCATTGCTTACGTGAGGTTGCAGAGATGCAACTGAGGGGTACAATTCAGCCCATTATGTTTAAAATACATAGAAGAGCCTATAAATCATTTCCTGTGTTTTCTAGTTGTGTTAGGTTTTATTTGACTCACTAAAATATTGGACTTTATTCTCATCTGACACTACTGTAAATCAGGAGTAACTCCACTAAGTCAATAGAGTTACAATGGAGACCAACTGGTGCCAGAATAGAATGAGGTGCATTAAGTCTACAGATGGTCTATCCAGGCACTTTAAGGAATTTTACTAAGGTTAACTTGTTTGCATTATTTAAGATATAAAGATAGTATTCATAAGCTGTAAATAGCATATTCACAGTGAGTGTAGATCTTTGAAATCCCCTAACTTTCCTGACTGAAGGATCACATAAGTAACACAAAATCTGCATAGACCATTCCCAAAGAAAAGAAAATGAAAAATAGAATAAAGAAGATGTGCTGTTGAGAAAAAATAAGTATAAGAGCTATGTTTGAAGTGCTGACGACACCCCTGTTTCATGGTCAGCTGCTCAAACATATCTTATTCTGACATTTTGTGAAAGTCAAGTGGGACATTTTACTCTTACGAAAATCCTAGAAAAATGAAAATGCTACAAAGAAGTGTTATAATTTAAAAATCAAAACCCTTCTTTTAGGGTAAAATGGAGAGATTGCAGTCCCCACTGGGGATCAAAAGGAGCCTGTATCTGAAATGGTACAGAAATGTTCAAATAGATATTCCTTTAGAAACAACATTTTAGGGCAGTAATGGGCTTTTGCTCCAACAAGGAACAATTTCCAAAATTGTGGTTGCTCTTCCACCTGGCTCAAAGAAAGGTATTAGGGTTGGGGTTTTCATATGAGAGCAGATATATCAGTGATCACTGATAAGGTTCAAATACTCAAAATCAATGAGTTTATATAATTTTTTGTTCCCAAACAGATTTTAGTGTCTTGAGCTGGCCCGAGAAGGTGAGTTACCACTGCCATTTTGTAAATGTCCAAGAAATGGAAGTTTGAAGTTTCTGTAATATAAATTTCTTTAACTATTTAGTGTTATTAATGGATTAGGAGAATAATTTATTTATTTGACTGATGATTTATGAATGACAAAATATAATTTCTTTCAAATGTTCTCCCTCATAATTACTTATGAAGCTGAGGTCTAATTATAAATTGGAGGAATGAGATTTTTCTATAACATATTTGTTTACACTAAACATATACTGCTATGATCTAAAATAATCTAGGACATTCATTGTGTGTTTTAAAATTTGATAAAACGAAGACAACCAACACAAACAGTTAATCCCAATGAACATGTTATACACAAGATCAATGTCATATGCATATTGGACTGCACTTATTTAAGTGCTGTTTGTGCAAGCTAGATATTTCCTGGCGCTCCCAATGACTTCACAGCATTTGCTGGAATGTCCCACATTTTATTTCATTGGGAATATCTAGGAGCTCAGCACTTGAAAAAGCCTGATATTTATGGAGAGACCAACATATGAAATTATGAACCTAACTTTAAACACACATTTTTGATCATTTAGGCCTCATTCCCACCCCCACCCCCTCCAAAAAAAAGGTATGTTGGTGAATAACTTGCTCCTTTGTATCAGTTATTTGATCATGCTATAACCTTGTGAACCTGGGGATCACTGACAGTGATTAAAACCTATGTTGACAAATTTCAACTGTGGAACCTTGTATAAAATGATGTTGTTCCTTAATTTAACAATTTACTTTGTTTGTTTACTTTAGCTGTACTCTATATCTTATCAAGCAGAAGAGCCATGATTGTTCGTTCTATTTTCATATTTTATTTACCAGGAATTGAAAATACTCAAACTTAACCCTTTCCCAACCCCAAACCCCTGTATCTACTGACTCGGCACAGCCCACATGCTGCCTCTTACAGGAGCCAGCCAAAGAAAGAGGGAAAGAAAGCTTAACTTCCACTAAACTTTGTCAAACACACAGAACATTATATAATACACAATAAAATACTTCATACCTGGAGTTGAAAAAACGAAAAGTGTTAACAGCTGACCTGGCACAGCCCCACATGCTCTCTCTGGAAATTGAACACAGACAATTAGGAATTTTAAGACACCCCAAACATTTCATGGGGCCTAGACAATCTGGTGGAATACCTACTGCAAAGGCAGGTGGCCCAGAAATGGAAGGGAATTATAATTTTTCCCAAAATTCACTTAATACTTCTTCTAAGAAGCCAGATGGGAGTTTTGCCATTGACTTAAATGGGAGCAGAGGCCAGCCTTACGGTTCCAAACTTCAACAACTGATCATTCATGTTCACTTTCAGTATTTTCTCATTAAAGAAGCGATCATCCCCAAAAGAATACAATGTTAATAGGAATTTACATGAGCCAACCATTGCAAAAGAAGGAAGAGAAATTGGAAGAGAATTTCCACTCCCAGAATTCTTTCTGCTAAAGTAATATAGTCCCCAATATGCCAAAAAGAAAAAAATCTAGCTGTTAACCCTTTTTATCAAAAGTCTAACTCCAGGGAAAATACATAATCTCCCACAATATTACCTGGAATATTTAGCACCACTTATATGCTATATAAATTCTCATGCTGTAATTTGGAATACATGGAATATTCCTTTACACTAATGAATTTAATCTATTACATGTGCTTAAAAAAGAAGCACTACACATCTGGCTTTCTGAAACAGTTTCACCACATAAAAAAAAAAAAGAGTCTAAGGAAAGCAAAGTCCATGAATAACTCTCTTCAGTCTTGCTACCTGTGGTTCAGACCTCAAATGTTCCATGAAACTTGTCTGAGACCAACATGCAAGGAACCAGCAAAAATTAAGAAAAAAACTCCCTTATTTCTCTAGCACACTAATAATTGAACAAAATTGCATTGGAAGCCTTAGAATGGGCCAGGCTACTGGAGAGGTCATTGATAATATTAATCTGTCCAGTGGGAGGTTTTCAGAAGACATAGAGAGACATCTCCCATTGGTTAGTTGTCATCATTTTCACCCTACTTATGTCCATTTACGCCTTTGAAAAGATCTCTCATTTCACATCTTAGTATTTCCAAAATTGGGAGGAAAAACAAAATATAAAATCCTCAAACTTTTTTTCCTGAGATATTGCAACACTCACGTTTGTCACAAACACATGACAAACATTATTTATGTTTTCTATTGCATGTTTCTTTTAGTTTTGCTTTAACCTAGTAATAAACATTTAACAACAGGAAAAAATCTGCTAGAGTGATGAGAAAGAAAAGAACGTAATGAATTTTAAGCACAAGTCATTAGTTCCAATACGCCTGCTATGTTGGCTTTATCTTAATGACATCTACCTATTTTCTACCTTAAATCCTTTTCTACAATCCTTTTCTTCTATAGTAAACATATCCTGATCTTATTAGTGGCTTATCAGGCACAAAGTGACGCATGATTTTTCTCAGGGCAGGTCTACATTACTGCGGGGATCGATGCTGTAAGATCGATCTATAGGGGGGTCGATTTATTGTGTCTAGTCTAGACATGATTAATGGATCCCTGAGTGCTCTCCCATTGACTCCAGTACCCCACTACCATGAGAGGCGCAGACGGAGTCGAAGGGGGTATGGCAGCAGCTGACTCAGTGCCGTGAAGATGCCGCGGTAAGTTGATCCAGGTATGTCGACTTCAGCTACACTATTCTCATAGCTGAAGTTGCGTATCTTAGATTGAATCCACCCCGCCCCTCAGTGTAGACCAGGGCTCAGAGTTGAACCAGCATATAATCAAAAGGCATTGGGACAAATTCTCCTCTCAGAGGTACACTAGTGGCTTTCATTTGAAATCCATAGAAGCTGCACACAAGTCTACTATAGCAGAAACTGGATTCTAGTTTGCACTCGGAAATGAAACCTGGAAGTTATAATACGGAATGACACTCTCAAGCTGCACTCACCTTCCAATCCTACTCACCGCCCTGTATCACTACTTGGGCCCAGATAGCAGAAAAATAACTACTCATTAAAGTTAATACGACAAGGCAGGAAAAAACCAGGTTTGCAAGAATGTAATATTCAATATGACAAATATTTTCCTCAAACACAAAAGGCAGATTTTGCATGAAGCTAAAAACTACTATTTTCTCTCTCAAAAACTTTTTTTTTGGCTGTGAAAATAGTGAATTTCCACTTGTGACTAATTCATTTAAAACAAAAAACAATCCCACAATTCTGCACAACATCGTGAAATTTGCCATTTTTATTGGAAAATGCTATCATTCTCCGACAGAAACAATAGCATTTTGTCATGAGTTTAAATCTTAGAAATACGAGTATCTACATATGAATATTCACTAAGTGGTACTTTTATCCGCACCAACCATTTAAACCAAGGCAGCAGGTACTAAGATACCACCTCCAGCATCAGATAATGGAAACTCCATGAAGAACCAGCTAACAATGTTCTAGCCACTCAGCTTAATTAATTGGCTAAAAATTCTACCACCGTCTTTAATCAAAATTGAGGGATAGGATATGTACTTGCTGTGTAACAGCCACAGAATAATCATTGTGGTCATGGAGTATTTAAACAGCTCAACATTTTGACCAATATTAACAAAATTTTAAATGTAAACTGAACTTTCCTTGCCTTTAGTCTTTTTTTTTTGCTCTTGCTGAAGCAAAACATGTGATAGCACTTCAGTTCAAAGAATCCATCTGCAGTATGCATAACGCAAAAGTTGATTTACTCAGAAGTACGATTCATTTTACAAAATACGTCACAAATTACAAAAAGAGCTGAGATCACGTTTCTAAGACAATATGGTTTGACTCCTATGTGTATATCCATGTTCAGAGGTCCACATTGTGGTCTTAAACTGTAGTATACCAAGTATGACATTGGCACACAGAGATGGTGGTATCTCTTAGGCATATATTACATTGGTGTGCTTATTCTGTATGGAAATTGCATATACACAGAACTTTATAAGCAACATTACTAAGATTAAAATACATACTATGGCAAGGGGAATACCACATTTTATTTTGAATAGTAAATGCTTAGAAAGCCAGTGAATATATGTTGTATACCAGCAATTTCAGGATATGAAAACTGCTTGGTAAAGAGGGCAATTTCTATCTCAATGAAGTCAATGGTTGAGAACAGATAATTTATTTGACAATAGCCTGTTTATTCTTTTGATGCTGGAATGTTCATGAGGAAACTTGCGATCTTCTTGAATTTATTCATTATTCTAATTTTCTCTATGGACTTTGATACAAAGTTTAGCACTATGGATTGATCAGGTACAGTTCAGACTCACTGGTGAGGCTGCACCCAACCTTGACATAGCACAAGGCCTGGGCCTGCCCCAGAAACACCATGGGGCCCAGCCCAACTACACCAGGTGCAACAGGTGTGGGGCAGGCAGACTCAACCAGCAGGATACAAGTGTGGATGGGCTTAGTGTGTGTGTGTGTGTGGGGGGGGGGGGTTTCCAGGTGTGGGGTGACAGGATTCTGTGTGGAACAATCTGGGTGCAGGCAGCTCAGTCAGGGTCTAAGAGTGGGGGGATCTGGATGCACAGAGGCTTGCTGGGGTGGGGCGGGGGGTTTCCAAGTGCAAGGGCAATGGGACTCTGAAGGGGCTTCCAGATGAAAGTGGTTGGGACTCAATGAAGGGGTCTGGGCGTGGGGGTTTCAGCAGGGGAGTCTGAGTGCTGGGGGAGTGGGGCTTGGTGGGGTGGGGATCTGGGTGCAACTAGTTGGGGGTCAGTGGCATGGGGGTCTGGATGTTGGGGGCCCAGGGTGGTGGGGCATATCAGGGCCAGGGTTTCAGTGCAGGGAATGCAGTAGGGGGTGGTTTGGGCACAGGGGGAGGGAGTGTTCCAGCGGCCAGGGGTATGCATGTAGGGGGGGCTCCAGATGCAGGGGTTGAAGTTCAGTAGGGTAAGGCTTGGTGCAGGTGTCTTGGGGTAGTAAAGCGAGACTCACCCACGTGGTGCCTCCTGCTGGTCATCCTGGGAATTAGTCCTTCAGCACTTGGAGCACCCTCTACTAGCCAGTGTCTCCCCTGTCGCTGGCCCGGTGTCCCTCCTGGACACTGGTGCCCTTTGCCCTGGGGTTCTGCCCCAGCAGTATCCCCACACTGTGGGTCTCCCCTCCTGGGAAACCCTCAACTTTCTAAACCCACCTTGCCTCAGTAGCTACTGCCAATCAGCATCTAGTCCCCACTCACTGGGGCAGACAGCAGTCTGTAATGGCCACTCGTCATTGGTAAGGGATTAGGACCAGCTGCTTTTGCCTATCCTCAGGCTGCTCCTCTGCAGCCCCAGTACCTTTTTATCAACCTTCATCAAGGCCTGCAGCCCAGGGTTTACCAGGCTGGAGTTTCCTGGCTCCCTTTTCCCTTTCCCAGCAGTACTCTGCTTCAAGTACCTTGCTCCCAGGCAGCTTGCCCATCCCACTCCAGTGCTAGAGTGAGACTCTTCCAGTTCCTGGCCCCAGCCTTCTTATAAGGGCCCGCTGGGTCCTGATTGAGCTGGCCACAGCTGTGGCTGCTTGCCAATCAACCTAGTGTGGCTGTTTTAACCCCCCCCCCATTCTTCAGGAGTGGGGCAGCTGCCCCACTACACTGGAAAAAGGAGATCCAAATGCCTGGGGGTTGGATGAATGGGGGAGCAGCTACAGTGACCCCTCCCCTCACAGCTGAGGAGTGATGGGGGTAAGAAACAGGGGAGGATGCTGAGCTTTCTGCAGCTGGGGGAGGTTTCTGGGAGTGGGTCTGACACAGCCCCAGCCACTCCTTGCAGGAGAAGAGGAAGTCCCATCCTCTCCTGCCTCCAGCCTAACTGGGACTAGCAGCTGATTCTGACTCAGGGTAAGAGCCACTGGTGGGGTGTCCCCAGCCCTGAAATGATTTACCTTTACACTGGCTGCTCCAGGTCCCTGAAACAATCTACCTGTGCAACTAGGGAGTGGTGCATGACTGTTCTTGCAGCTTCCCTTTGCTTCCCTATCAGAAAGTCACTTTTCTGCAGGGAAGCAAAGAAATCTGCAGGGGACATGAATTCTGTGCACATGCAGTGGTGCAGAATTCCCCCAGGAGTAGTCACCAAACTTCCAGCAGCTCAATGTATCCAAAATTGGTAATATATAAAAACTTCAGCCAAAACGTTAGTCTTGACTCACCTATTTGTTCTTATAAAGAGCTGCAGGTATTCAGTTTGACTCCAAAATCTTTGACTATTATCACCAGCCACATCCCTAATATTAGTCACTTTCTTAAATACTGCTCTGATAAAATTCTTATTTCAGTCTTCAGCTCCTTTCATCATGATTATTGTAACTTTCTTCTTTGTGGTTTCTTTAAACAGCAACTACCCATATTTTAATGTGTCCAAAATAATAATGTTCAACTTCACACACACACTTCCTTGCAGATTCACAATTGTGTCATCATCAGCTTGAGATAGGGTGACCATATTTCCCTATGCTGAATATAGGACACCTGGTAAAATTACTCGTACTCAAGCGAGTTTAACAGCAATTGACCTGAACTAGGCAGTACAAACGTTCAAATTAACATCAAGTTGACTGAACCTTAGGTTAAAAATAAATACTGGATAGTTAGATTATTTTTATTTGCCTTCTTATCTTTAAGGTTCAAAAGGCGAGGGGTGATACACACACCCCTACTCCCCCCCCATACACACACAGACAGACATGACACACCCACACTGATCAACCCTCCCTTCCCTGCCCTCTCTGACCTCCATGCCTGGCTCGGACCCTGGCACCGACCTGCCTTTCCTGGTACCTGGCACCACATTCTCCTGAGGCAACATGTGGGGGAGCAGGCAGGGTCACATGCCTCCCCCGCTTCTTCTGCCAGGGAACCTGACTGCAGGGACTTCAGCGAACCCAGCCAGAGAGGTAGCTCAGCAAGGGAGGGTGGCTAGGGGATGGAGCCACTACGTGCTCCCTGGGGACAGGACCCAGGGCAGGGTGGGGTGGGATACAGTGGGAGAAGAGGGTGCTAAGCCCCCACCCCGGGGGTGCTGTGTAGTCTGCAGGTTCGGGGTGTGAACAGGCTGGAAATTGCTCCCCTCCCCTGCCATTCCAGAGCTTAGCTGAGGGGCAGAGAGGCTTCCCTGTGCCAGCTTTAGCTTCCCGGAAATAGACTGGAGGATAAGTGCTAGTAATAATAATAGAGCGCAGATTTTCCTAGATGCAACAGCTGATGGATTTCTTCATCAAGTAGTTACTGAGCCAACAAGAGGGAATGCCAATTTGGATTTGGTTTTGGCGAGTGGTGAGGATCTTATAGAAGAAATGGTTATAGGGGACAACCTTGTGTCTAGTGATCATGAACTAATTCAGTTCAAATTGAATGGAGGGGTAAACAAAAATAGATCTGCGACTAGGGTTTTTGATTTCAAAAGGGCTAACTTTAAAAAAATAAGGACATTAGTCAGGGAAGTGGATTGGGCTGAAGAATTTATGGATCTAAAGGTGGAGGAGGTCTGGGATTACTTTAAGTCAAAGTTGCAGAAGCTATCAGGAGCCTGCATCCCAAGAAAGGGGAAAAAAATCATAGGCAGGAGTTGTACACCGAGCTGGATGAGCAAGCATCTCAGAGCGCTGATTAAGAAAAAGCAGAAAGCATAGAGGGAGTGGAAGATGGGAGGGATCAGCAAGGAAAGCTACCTTATTGAGGTCAGAACATGTAGGGTTAAAGTGAGAAAGGCTAAAATTTAATTCCCTTTGCAATTGGACCTTGCAAAGGGAATTAAAACCAATAGTAAAAGGTTCTATAGTCATATAAATAAGAAGAAAACAAAGAGAGAAGAAGTAGGTCCGCTAAAAACTGAGGATGGAGTGGAAGTTAAGGATAATTTAGGCATGGCCCAATATCTAAACAAATAATTTGCTTCCATCTTTAATGAAGCTAATGAGGATCTTAGTATGGCAAGCAGGAATGAGAATATGGAGGTAGATGTTACCATATCCGAGGTAGAAACCAAACTCAAATAGCTTAATGGGACTAAATCGGGGGCCCCAGATAATGTTCATCCAAGAATATTAAAGGAACCGGCACATGCAATTGCAAGCCCATTAGCAAGAATTTTTAATGAATCTTTAAACTCGTGGGTTGTACCATATGACTGGAGAATGCTAATATACCGTATTTTTCGCCATATAGGACGCTCCGGCCTATAAGACGCCCCCGAGTTTTTAAATGAAAAAGCCGGACACACACACAAAAAAAAAAAAAACACACCCCACCACCACACACAAAAAGCGCCTCGCTCTCCCGTCAGCCCGCCGCGCGGGCGGGCTGCCGGGAGCGCACCGCTCTCCCGTCCCCGCCGCGTGGGCGGGCTGCCGTGAGCGTCCCGGTTCCCCCCTCCCCGCCGCGGGCGGGCTGCCGTGAGCGTCCCGGTTCCCCCCTCCCCGCCGCGGGCGGGCTGCCGGGAGCGTCCCGGTTCCCCCCTCCCCGCTGCGGGCGGGCTGCCGGGAGCGTCCCGGTTCCCCCCTCCCCGCCACGGGCGGGCTGCCGGGAGCGTCCCGGTTCCCCCCTCCCCGCCACGGGCGGGCTGGCGGGAGCGTCCCGGTTCCCCCCTCCCCGCCGCGGGTGGGCTGCCGGGAGCAGCCCGCCCGCGGCGGGGAGGGGGGGGGAACCGGGACGCTCCCGGCAGCCCGCCCGCGGCGGGGAGGGGGGAACCGGGGCATACATTCGCCCTATAAGACGCACCAACTTCCCCCCCCCCCCGTTTTGGGGAAGAAAAAGTGCGTCTTATAGGGCGAAAAATACGGTAGTTCCAATTTTTAAGAAAGTGATCCGGGTAACTACAGGCCTGTTAGTTTGACATCTGTAGTATGCAAGGTCTTGGAAAATTTTTTGAAGGAGAAAGTAGTTAAGGGCACTGAGATCAACGGCAAATGGGACAAAATACAACATAGTTTTACAAAAGGTAGATCGTGCCAAACCAACCTGATCTCCTTCTTTGAAAAAGTAACGGACTTTTTAGATAAAGGATACAGTGGTGTAGATAAATTTGTGTAACTTTTTTGTGTAACTTTTATGACTTTTGTGTTAACTTTTCATATAACCCTGCGTTAGAAACCCTGTGTTAAACTTTTGGTAATATATATTATAGCCCCTAAGGTAGGATAATTAAGGTAAAAGAAAAATGTCTTTTTGCTAGAAGTAAAATAAAGTCTTTCCCCCACTTTGTAATCAATTGCCCTGTTGAATGAACGAGGTGTGAATGAGGGAGGGGATGGGAGCCAGATGCAAGGACAATCAAATGTGTCAAGTGGGCTGACTAAAGAAGAGGAGACATATTGACTGCCTGGGGGGCGAGAAGCAAGCACCTTCTTTTGGGAACACCCCCTCTGCAGCATTGGGACAACACCCAGAGACACAAAGGACCAACTGACACAGACCTGGATTTTGAATCTGGGACAGATTTGCATGAGAGGGAAGCTGCTATAAAAGTGAGGTGCCTTGCAGAGGACCCCCAGGGTCTCGTCTTGTCAACATCGGGGCATCGATCCAGATGGGCAGAAGCCGGGCTCCACCCCTCCCTCATCTAACTCACCTGGCCAGTGCAGTTAAGGGGAGTAACTCGTTGGTAACAACAGCAAGACAGAGTGTGTTTGTTTGTGTGAGCGTGCTATATATATATCATATGCATATGATAGTATTAATTATTGCATGGATTATCAATAAATGTGGCGTTTTGCCTTATCCTCCCTGAAAAGATCCTGTACAGTACTTTAAGTACAACATTTTGGTGGAGAATGCCTGTACAGTACTTTAAGTACAACAGTGGATCTAATTTACCTTGACTTTAGTAAGGCGTTTGATATAGTGCCACATGGGGAATTATTAGTTAAATTGGAAAAGATGGGGATCAATATGAAAATTGAAAGGTGGATAAGGAACTGGTTGAAGGGGAGACAACAGAGGGTAATACTGAAGGGTGAACTGTCAGGCTGGAGGGAGGTTACCAGTGGAGTTCCTCAGGGACCTGTATTGGGGCCAATATTATTTAATCTTTTTATTACTGACCTAGTCACAAAAAGTGGGAATGTGTTAATAAAGTTTGCAGATGACACAAAACTGGGAGGTATTGCCAATTCAGAGAAGGGCCGGGATATCATTCAGGAAGACCTGGATGACCTTGTAAACTGGAGAAACAGGAATAGGATGAAATTTAGTAGTGAGAAGTGTAATAACAAGAATTTTAGTTATAAACTGGGGACACATCAATTGGAAGTAACAGAGGAGGAGAAGGACTTTGGAGTATTAGTTGATCACAAGATGACTATGAGCCGCCAATGTGATATGGCCACGAAAAAAGCTAATGCAGTCTTGGGTTGCATTAGGTGAGGTATTTCTAGTAGGGATAAGGAGGTATTAGTACCATTATATAAGGCACTGGTGAACCCTCATTTGGAATACTGTGTGCAGTTCTGGTCTCCCATGTTTAAGAAGGATGAATTCAAACTAAAACAGGTACAGAGAAGGGCTAATAGGATGATCCGAGGAATGGAAAACCTGTCTTATGAGGGGAGACTCAGGGAGCTGGGCTTGTATAGCCTATCCAAAAGAAGGCTGAGGGGAGATATGATTGCTCTCTACAAATATATCAGAGGGATAAATACCAGGGAGGGAGAAGAATTATTTAAGTTCAGTACTAACGTGACCACAAGAACAAATGAATATGAACTGGTGAACAGGAAGTTTAGACTCGAAATTAGATGAAGGTTTGTAACCATTAGAGGAGTGAAATTCTGGAACAGCCTTCCAAGGGAAGCAGTGGGGGCAAAAGACCTAGCTGGCATCAAGATGAAGCTTGATAAATGTATGGAGGAGATGGTGTGATGGGAAACCATAATTTTGGCAACTGATCTTTGACTATGGTAATAGAGGGGCCTGCTGGTATATGCTGGAAAGTTGGAGGGGATGGGATCTAAGATGCTACAGGAATTCTTTCCGGGGTGTTTGGCTGGTGAGTCATGCTCAGGGTTCAGCTGATCGCCATATTTGGGGTCGGGAAGGAATTTTCCTCCAGGGCAAATTGGCAGAGGCCCTGGAGGTTTTTCGCCTTCCTCTGCAACAGAGGGCATGGGTCACTTGCTGGAGGATTCTCTGTATTTTGAAGTCCTTAAACCAAGATTTGAGAACTTCAATAGTTCAGATATAGATGAGGTGTATTGTAGGAATGGGTGGGTAAAATTCTGTGGCCTGCGTTGCAGGAGGTCAGATTAGATGATCATAATGGTCCCTTCTGACCTTAAAGTCTATGAGTCTGTGAGACATACCAGGTTTGGCTCCTCCTGGCCTGTGCCACGATCTGGAGGGTCTTGGGCATTCCCGGGGTGCCAGCACAGCCAGAGGCAGTGGGGGAAGGAAGGAGCCGGCCAGCCAGGCTGTTGGTAAGCTGAGCTCTCTGACCACAGGCTGGTTCTCCACACAGAGCTGGGAGTGGGACGTGCCCTGCCAGGGGTGGGTGAAGGGGCAAAGCAGGGAGAGGACAGTGAGGGGGGACACATACATAAAGGGCCGATGGGTGGGCAGCAGAGGTAACACAACAGGCCACCGCCTGGTGGCTAACTGCATTCACCAGCCACCTCAGTTCACAGCATGCAGCCAGCACCGGCTGGAAACAGGATGGGGGTTGGGGCCCCGCTGACCAAGAGCCGTCATGGAGAGGGGCTGTGCTGATGGACCAGCAGTGGGAGTGGTTGGCCCCATGTGCTGCATCTTCACCCCACCACTAGCCTTGCACACCCACCCCCTATCATCGGCCACTGGACCCCACCCCTTCATCGCGGGTGGTGCAGGTGACTGGTAAGCCGGGATCCAGCCAGCAGCAGGACTCACCAGTACTGATGATGGAGAGTTAGAAAATATGGGACACTTTCAGGAGAACTTAAATACAGGACTGTCCCTTTAAAAACAGGAGATCTGGTCACCCTAGCCTGAGACTCAAGTTGGTAGGAACAGAAGCAGCCAAAGCAGGGATGATTGGACTGGGGTTGAGCAGATAAAATGGGGCCCAGCCAGGGCTACACCTCCCCCTAGCATCTTCCTTAGACCCAGTACTGTGGAAGGGGAGATCACCCTCGCTCAGGAGACACTAAGACCCACCCTGTTCCCATCACATGGACTTGGGAGAAGACTACAAAGAGGAGCGTACCAGACTCCAGCCAGTAGACGGGACCTTTTGGTCCTTTGAACATCCAGAGAACTTTCCATGGTTTTGAGTGTATTTTCTCTGGCTTGTGCGGATTGACCGTTTGCTCCAGCCCTTCAAGTTCCGGCTGCTCTTTCTACTGCTTTGCTCATACAGGGCCCACAATGGGGCCCACTCTTGGTGGTCATAGACTCATAGAAGATTAGGGTTGGAAGATTCCTCAGCAGGTCATCAGGTCCAACCCCCTGCTCAAAGCAGAACCGACCCCAATGAAATAATCGCAGACAAGGCTTTGTCAAGCTGAGCCTTAAAAACCTCTAAAGATGGAGATTCCACCACCTCCCTAGGTAACCCATTCCAGTGCTTCACCACCCTCCCAGTGAAATAAAAGGCACTTCTGTAATAAACATGATTAATAATAATAAACAATAGGAATCAGCACATATTCTCTGCATCCATCATCCAGACACTTTCTCTCAGTCCTGTGTCCCCACGATTCTTTCTATTCATACAAGTCTAAACAGAATTTGACTGTTTAGAGAGAGAAAACGTTAGGAAAGAGAGACCACGGGATTTGAACTAAATAGTGGGCACAACGTAAAATAAATCTCTATCATCATCCTCTGTGGAGAGAGAGAGAGAAAGTGAGGGTTAAAAATGTTTAGTATTGGATTTTCCAATCCCTGTGTTCAGTCAATAATGTCACAGCAAGACTTAGTCACAGCCCCCTTTTCGCTAGTGCCCTCTTATAGATGCCATTTATATAGACATAAGCTACTCTCCATAACTGGTTTTGAAGTATTTTATGATACTTCAGTGTGAATGTTACTGTTAAGAATTAGTTGCACTCTATCATATCACAATCCCACAGAATGATGGGAATGGCTTTAAAGAGAAGGAAGGATAAAAATGTATCTAAACTAGATAATGAAAAAAGTAGTTTTGACTCTAGTGACAGCACAGGACAAAGTTCCCTCTTATTTTTATCAATACGTAAGGTAGCAGTGCACTGAAGTGGTTTTATTGTGGCTGTTTCTGACAGTGTTTTATTACCTAATCTATATTGATGAGTATTTGCTACATTCTGAGTTTTTAAGTGCACACATCTCTCCCTCTATTTCCTGGGTTGATTAAAAAAACCCTCCAACAATCCTCCTACCCCCATAAAACCCACCAGCCTCTGATATCACAAAACGGAATGATGAACAGTCTGGGGACACTATTTCCAAATATACACCCTATCTGACAACGGGACAATAGTAATGGATTAAAAATGGCACTGACATAATTTGGTTTAAAATCTGTACTGTTGTAATGCTCTTGAAGCAGTTATGTAACATTAACATATCAGCAAAAAAGCTAATGATTAGACGTTCATTTTGAAGCAGCACAGTCTAGTGGACTGGCCAAGGGGCATAAGACAGGCCTTCCTGATTCCAGCTCTTCACTGATTAGTTCTACGGCCTTGGGCAAGATAATTCTTATTTTCCTACCACCAGGGACCTGTGAGATTTAATTAGTTAATGTTTGAAACGCACTTTGAAGAGGAAAACTGCAATGTAAATGCCTATTATATAAATTAATAAGCTACAAAATCAGTAGTGTGCAATAGTTTAAAAAATGCAAATTTAGGTAAACATCTTTAGGAATATAAAATCCCAATATGCTACAGTTTAATAACTAACATAATATAACTGGCAATGCTCAGATCAAAACTAAAACTTACAGAAAACAATTAAATGGTGCCTCAAAATGTAGAACTTTATAGACTCTAGGAAACAGGATCTTTAAAAGTTATTTTATTTGTGGTGATGGAAGATATGAGGGGAAAGAGAGACACACACAGAGAATCTTCATTAACCACACAGTATTTCTGCAGATTCTCTAAAAGTGTAAACAAAGTTGTTTTTTAATAAATATCCAAACTTTTGTTAAAGTTTCATGGTTGAATCCTGGCCCCAATAAATTCAGTGGCAAAACTCCCCTGGTCTTAAAGAGGCCCATGATTTAACCTATAATGGTTTTATTAAACTTGGCTCTTTCTCCCAAATTATTTAGCACAACATTTAAATATTTTCCTTTTAAAGAAAATATTACTACTTATAATGGTATGGTATAAATATGTATTCAAATTTAATGTCCAGCATTTAAAAGTGATACAGAAGCTAAGAATACACACCTTATCACTGTTCTTTGCTACATCCTAATCTATACAAGTTATCCTTCATTAACACTTGTAGTGGAGATAGGAAAAATAATTTCTTGTAGACCAAGCTAAAATGGTTATTTGTTTGTTTGCCTTTTTCAAATTAGCTTTCTTCCGGGAACAATTTGACAGTATCTCAGTTTCCTAATATATTAACCTTTTAACAATACTATATCCTTTCAAAACAGTCAGTTATGTCAATTTTTGCATGACGTAGCTTCAGTCAACCTGGCACTTGTTCAAGGAAATCACTGGCTGATGTGAAATTTGTTATCCTGGCAAGAGGCTCTTTCAGATACACTACCAAATTTCCAAACCAATGCCTCGAACCAATGTGCAGGCTCCGAACAATACTGGTTGATTGTACTGACCAATCTTGCAAATTAAACTAATTTTTTTGTTTTGCACAAATTGTCCAGAACCATTGCCACATGCAAGAGGTACTTTATCCCTTTATAAAGAGAATAGATGGGGCTAAAATCACCAAGAAATCTATTCTTAAACAGCAAGCATGGTCATTTTGCATTGTTATGGCCTATAAAGCATACCAAGTACACAAAGAGCTGTTCTATAAATATGTACAGGCCTCGAAAGTTCTGATGCTGTTGTGTTAGGATCCTTTAATATATCTTTAGGAACACATATGATTATGAGAATTACAATTTTATGATCAATTATGTGTTGTAAATGGCCACAGTAAATATACTGAATGAAATTAAATGACAGGCATATCAAACACATACTAAATGATGAATAATCTTGTTCAGAGGAAGAATGGTCCAGAGTTAGGGCACCGGCCTAAGATTTGAGAGACCCAGGGTCAGTTCCCTGCTCTGCCACAGATTTTGTGTGTGAACCTAGATAAGACACTTAGCCTCTCTATGCTTCACTTCCCCAACTTTAAAATCATCCCATCAAATGTATGCACATTTTCAAAGTGAGCAGCAACAAGTGGTTACGGTTTCACAGAGGATAGATGTACTACCTGAGGAAGCAATGCTCCTGCTGAAAAACACCTTCATTTACAGTTCCTGGAGACTCAAGGCAAAGCCCTTTTTTAACTAGGACAAAAAACTGAGGTGAAAGATCTGTTAAATGCACAGTGCAGAAATAGCAGAGGTAACAAAGAGTCCTGTGGCACCTTAAATAGTAATGGCATTGGCTGAAGCAGGGAAAGAGACAGTACAAGTGTGAAAAATGAATATATCTGTAACAGGAACACAACTGTAAATCTCAGGAGAAAAAAACATGCATATGTTTATTTAAGTTAGAGGGGTACAGGGAGACTCTGATCGGACCATTACATACTACGTCTAACAGTGGTACACATACAATATTACTGGTCCTACAGGGAGACATGTGCTGCCTATTAGGTCTACAGTGGTATTCCTTTCCCATTGATCAATTATTAGAAATACAGTGTACACTGCAATCATAAACATCCATAAAGCAGGATCATCCAAATGACGTGACCCATCCAGAGAAGAATCTGTAGTAGAGACAGTGCCCCTATACTCGGCTTCATATATCTGAGCTCCTAACAGCATCCAGCCCAATGAATCGAAGTCCCACTATCTGGATAATCAGTATGATATGATATCCCAAATGAGTCTTCTATTCAATTCACCACTGAAGTGAATACACACTTATGGCAACTAAGACCAACAACTGTTAGCAGCTGGAACAAATCTTCAAATTTCACTGCCTTAATTTTATAATATCTCTATATATAAAAGTCAAGTGGTGTATGTATGTGTGTATGTATGTATGTATGTACGTATGACTGCGAACTCCTCCCGCACCGTTTGAGCCAGAGACTTGAAATTTGGTACAGTGAGGGGTCTTGGGGTCTAGATGCTGGTAAGGGTTGAAAAATTTTCGGATCTCACCTCTGACGCCCCCCAGGGGTGAAAGTCTTTCAGGGCCAATCACATCGGCTGGGCGGTTAGGTGGTGATGATGTCATAATACCCCCCTCCAACAGACACCTCACTCGCTCAGCTCACCCCTCCCTCCTCCAACGGAACCCCGGAGATCCCTCAGTTCTCTGCCCCTCCCCCCTCCCAACGGAACCCCGGAGATCCCTCCATTCTCTGCCCCTCCCCCCTCCCAACGGAACCCCGGAGATCCCTCAGTTCTCTGCCCCTCCCCCCTCCCAACGGAACCCCGGAGATCCCTCAGTTCTCTGCCCCTCCCCCCTCCCAACAGAACCCCAGAGATCCCTCAGTTCTCTGCCCCTCCCCCCTCCCAACGGAACCCCGGAGATCCCTCAGTTCTCTACCCCTCCCCCCTCCCAACGGAACCCCGGAGATCCCTCCGTTCTCTGCCCCTCCCCCCTCCCAACGGAACCCCGGAGAGCCCTCAGTTCTCTGCCCCTCCCACCTCAACCCCGGACTCCATCAGCTCTGTGCCCCCCCCCACCTGCAAAGGTCCCCGGAATCCCTCGGCTCTGGGCCCCCTCCCCGCCTGCGACGGATCTGAGTTGGGTTTGGTGGGACGGTAAGTGAGGTGGGGGTGTCGGGTTCGGTCGGGGGGGTGAGGTGGGGGTGTTGGGGTTGGTCAGGGGGTGTTGCGGTTGGTGGGGGGGTGAGGTGGGGGTGTTGGGTTTGCTTGGGGGGGTGAGGTGGGGGTGTCGGGTTTGGTCGGGGGGTAAGTGAGCCGGAGGGGTGTCGGGGTTGGTCTGGGGGGGTGGGAAGGTGTTGGGGGGGTGAGGGGTGTGGTGTGGGTGTTGGGTTTGGTCTGGGGGGGGAAGGTGTTGGGGTGGGTGCCCAGACCAAACCCGACACCCCCCCCCCCCGGCTCACTTACCCCCCGACCAAACCCGACACCGCCACCTCACCCCCCCACCAACCGCAACACCCCCTGACCAACCCCAACACCCACCCCTCACCCCTCACCCACCCCAACAACTTCCCACCCCCCCAGACCAAACCCGACACCCCCTGGCTCACTTACCCCCCGACCGAACCTGACACCCCCACCTCACCCCCCCACACACACCAATCGCAACACCCCCAGACCAAACCTGACACCCCCCGGCTCACTTACCCCCCGACCGAACCCGACACTCCCACCTCACCCCCCCAAGCAAACCCGACACCCCCACCTCACCCCCCCACCAACCACAACACCCCCTGACCAACCCCAACACCCACACCTCACCCCTCACCCACCACGACACCTTCCCACCCCCCCAGACCAAACCCGACACCCCCCCGGCTCACTTACCCCCGACCGAACCCGACACCCCTACCTCATCCCCCCAAGCAAACCTGACACCCCCACCTCAACCCCCCACCAACCGCAACACCCCCTGACCAACCGCAACACTCACCCCTCACCCACCCCAACACCTTCCCACCCCCCCAGACCAAACCCTACACCCCCCGGCTCACTTACCCCCCGACCAAACCCGACAACCCCACCTGACCCCCCCAAGCAAACCCAACACCCCCACCTGACCCCCAGACCAAACCCGACACCCCCCCCCCCCCCCCGGCTCACGGTGCACTGTGTAGCACACAGATTATTAAATACACTGTTCGGTCGGGGGGTGAGGTGGGGGTGTCAGGTTTGCTCAGGGAGTGAGGTGGGGGTGTCGGGTTTGGTCGGGGGGTGAGGTGGGGGTGTTGGGTTTGTTTTGGGGGGTCAGGTGGGGTTGTCGGGTTTGGTCGGGGGGTAAGTGAGCCGGGGGGTCTTGGGGTTGGTCGGGGGGGGTGGGAAGATGTCAGGGTGGGTGAAGGGTGGGTGTTGGGGTTGGTCAGGGGGTGTCAACTGTCTGCCCCCTCCCCACCTCCGACTGACCCGAGCAACGCCGGGCACTTATGCTAGTATATTATAACTACCGCCATAGGGCAGCAGAGACAAACATTAGAACCTTGTATCAGGAAAACTCATAAAATACTGCAATATATTCTGTCAAATAATACACTGTAACTTTAGAGCTAGGGTATTGGATTAGCTTTGTTGAATTAAACAATGGCTAGGAAAACTGGTCAAAATAAGAGTGCCAAAAAGTTTCAACCTGACTGTTTTTCAAACAAAACAGAGAGGCAGAAAAACAAGTTTTCTGACAAAAATAACTACTTGACTTTTAAAAATATTATAAAACCCCTCGGGGTGCTATTTAATTAAAACATGATAGGAAACAAGTAGTTTTTAGCATTTAGATTAATATCTAGTTTTTGGATGGTAATTTTCTATTTTAGGATTAATATGGACATGGAACATAGCATCCACACACAGGTAGATCAAGTGCAGTATCTAATTAGTGTACAGATAAAGAAGACGACTTTCATACAGACCATCCAAATAGTTATGGAAGAGTAATTTCCAAAGATAACAATAAAAAAACACAGCTATATGTAAAAAAAATGCTTATTTAATTCTTACATCATCAAAATGCAAGTCTAATATAAAGCAAAGTCCTTTCTCACACATACTGTTTCTTTAGCAAGTGGATTTCCTTTTAAAATTTCATTGAATTTCCCTATAGTTAACTCCACCTGTTGGATTTAGTTACTCCAGGTGAGTTGGCAGCCATCACTTCACCTCGCTTGGGGGTAATGTAGAGGGTGGCTCTTCTCTATAATGCACTGTTTCATCAAAATTAGTTCTCGCTAAACAAATGTTCTGAGAAATATGTTAAACTAAGCAACCATATTTTGCATACAAACTCACCAGCGATCACAATGAAAGACAAATTATGGTAGATAGATCAGCAAAAAGACAAATATATATATATGTTTTCCTTATAGAGTTTAATCTCTTCGGAGTAGGAAAAGGCCCACTTCTGTCTAGCACCACAGCACCTGCTGGCCAATTTTTCATTTCTTAAAAAAGTCAAGATTGCACAATATCAGACCCATAAAGTATAGAAAAATGTCATTGGCATACAGACCCCACCATGCCTTTGGGGGTGTGATTTATCTTCTCAATGCCTGTCTCACAATCTGGCACTTACAAGTATGGTAGGCTCCCCTTACTGCTTTAGTCAAATACAAGTTATTGGCCTCAAAACAGGGGAAATCGGGTGAAATTTAAGGGCCTGTGACAGCTTGGAGATCACACTAGATGGCCTAATGTTGCCTTCTGGCCTGAAACTCTATGACTATCTTGAATATTGCATTAATTCTGTATTTAATTATCAGAAGAAACTTAATATCTCATTTGTGAAACAATATGTTCTACAAGACCTATGGCACCAGGCGATCACCTGTATACCCAAGGATGGAAACAGATTGATTGAGATAGGTACAATATACTGACACTTCTTTCTAGATTTGTAGCTGATATGTGGTGTGTACGACAGAGATATATGAAGGAAATATGATAGATTTACAAATCACAGTCAAATTAGATTTCCTTAGTGTGGCTTTTGAAGCAAACTAACAAATTACTATTTAAATAAAAACTGTAGAAAGAATGTGTTGATTTGAGGTTACTGAATGTCTGAATTTAATTCTTAATCCCGAGATCTGGTCAAATAATATTCAACACATTTCCCTCCTACAGTCCCCGAAATCAATCATGGAATACACTATTAGCAAAAAAAAAAGCTTTTCATTATTTGACCAGTTTTACAGATGTTCAAATAACATTAACCAATTAAAATAACTAACATTTGCCTGCCAATCATATATTAAAATATCTGAAATCCAAACTCTCTTCTCCATTAATCAATCGGCACTATTTAGCACAAAATAGATTCATTTTGGGTTACTTTTAATTTTCTGTCTTAATACGTGTTCTGTAAACTAGAAGACAAATATTAGGTGCTTCTGGTCCTGGGATCTGTAACCAGTAAATCCAGAATATTGTGCTAAATCATTAATCAAACAGAGCCATCAACAGTGAGACATCTTTCCCCCACCTTGCCCTGCTGAGATCTTCCTCAGCATATTGAAAGAGGCCAATTAAAGCAACAGAGAGAACACAATGTCCTCTCCATAACTTAATCCCTCTTTGCTGTTGGTGTCTGGCTGTTCCTGTGGTTGACTGGAACCTGAGTGAATAAAAATCTTTCTCTACACAATAAGCTAGGGGTGTGATTTCTCTGCTTGTGGACACATACTTGTGCTATCTCTCATCGAGCTAGTGAGAATATCAATACCAGTGTAGCCGCCATAAAGTTATGGCACGAACAGGTTTCAGGTGGGTTTGTACTCAGCACGGCTCTCTGGTGCTTCTGCTGCTAGTGCTACTGGGGCTATGCTGCTATTTACACTTGTGCTAGCTAGTAGGGAACTAGCTTGATATATGTACACTTGCCAATGAATCACAGTGCTAACTCATAGTGTAGACATAGCCAAAGTCTCATTGGTGAATCCCATGCTGGGTTATTCAGTTCCGAGAAGCACTGCTTGCATCCGACGAAGTGGGTATTAGCCCACGAAAGCTTATGCTTCAAGACTTTAGTTAGTCTTTAAGGTGCCACAGGACTCTTTGTCACTTCTGCTATTCCAGACTAACACGGCTACCTCTCTGATTCAGTTCTGAGAGACAGGCCTGCCCTGGGATGTGATGACTTATTAGGTTAGCCATTTCCTCTCACAATGTCAGCCACCAATTCTCCATGCAGTTTGTACTAGGAGAATCTATACTGCTAGTGTACAGATTCTCTTTTTGGGGTGACATCAGGGACATAAAGTTAAAAAAAAATTCTGGGGATAGATCAGATGCACTCCACCTGCCCAAATTATGCAAAAAATGCATTCACCCAATAAGTACCTCCACCGACTTGTTTGAGCAAATAACGTATCACTTTGCAACTACCAAATTTTCAGCTGATTCAAGTAAGTAAAGAACATCAGTTATCTAATTGTTCTAGTGTCTTTAAGCCCCAAGTGAAATTTTTCGATGCATTCATGACAAACATTGTTTAGTATTTTAATCTTACTTTCAAAATGTCCATCTTTTGATTTATTCAGCTGAAAGAATACATTAATTTGCAAGCCTGGAGACTCAAAATCTATTTCTGGCTCTGCTTCAGACTTCCAGTTCGATCTTTATACTTTATCTCATTTTCCTCACCTACAAAATGGGGCTGGTAATACTTATTTACCTCACAGTGGGTTACCTTCTAGCTGCCATGGTGATGGAGCAAGCTCATGCATCAATAAAATTAATAAATACAATTCAAGCACACTTTTTATGAAAAAAATACCAACAAAATAAAAATTAAACTAAAGAGTTATAATTTGCCTAAAATAAACAGAAAAATACAAGTAACAGAAAAAACTGACTGGAGTCTTTTACTATTTTCTTTCATGTGAGATCTTCTTTGGAAAACTGCAGATAGCAATTGGGAGGTCTCTAGAAAGAGACCTCCCAATTGTGCCATGAGCCAAGGAAATTTTTTTTAGATGAACTGAATAATTTAACAAGGTATCCCCCTGAAACAAAAATACCAAAAACTTGCAGTTGTATAAAGTAGAAGAAAGAATTTCACTCTGAAACTTGTTCTAACAATGATTCAGGACCACAAAAATAAATCAATAAATCAATAAATAAAAGAGAGAGAAAGAGAGAGAACAATCTCCTCCTGAAGGGACTGAAGCTGACTGAAAGATGCTGCCATGTATGTTGGCTTAGAGCTCAGATTACATATCTGCAGAATAGCTGATGACTGGTGTTTCCATTAGCCACTGAACACCTTGGCAATACTTATCTCATCCTGAGAAGGTGATACTTACTCTTGTACAGCTCTGGCTATAGAGAGGGCCGTGGATCCAGTTTCATTAACACTATCTAAGGTCACATTTGGCAGGTCATCATCATCACTGTCACTTTTAATTTGTCTGGGAGATATGCCTCGGGGGTCCATTTGTGCTGGAAAAGAGACATATAATGGGTTAAAGTTAGCGTGATGAAATTAATCTTGTCCCAGAACAACATTAGGGCGTACAATACTTCCATACTCTCATACTGTATATAGCACCTTTCTCCTGTAGCTTCATAAGTAAGATGACGAATATATGAAATCATGTAGTGTATCTATAGTTTCTGTTAGCTACAGAGACACAGAAACATATTTGCAAATGCACAAAATGTCAATATATGTATTTTATATCTATGGATACTGCATACCCATGAACTATAAGAATGAAATAAAATTGCACAAATATTAATCTTTAAACTTGCAGTTTACTTTTAAGTCATTTATTTTTGTTGTCTTTTGGGGATGTTTTCTAGTTTCGTTTATATGATTTTACATATTTCTGAATGGAGATTTACGGCAAAAATGTTGTGATCACTTTTGCCCATCTTGAGACAGCTAAAACCGGATTTTTCAGATAAGCAGAGAACTTGCAGCTCTCACTCAAAAATCAAACAGTGATCTCTCAAGTGCTCCTTGCAGAGGAAGAATGGCCCAGTGATTAGGGTGCTATCCTGGGTGTGTATAGAGACCTAAGTCCAATTCTCTGCTCCATTGCAGATATCACATGTGACCTTGTAGTTCAGTTCCCCAATTTTAAAATGGGGACAAAGTACTTTACTACTTCACAATGGTATTACGATACATTAAAGACTGTGAGGCATTCAAATACTCCTGTGATATGGGCCATGTAAGTAGACGGTCGAATTCCCAAGAATCAGTTGCCACTTGAGAACATCAGCCTTAATGTTTAGCTTATCAATGCACTGTGCACAGCCTCTGGGCACAGTCGTAATTTCAATTTTTTTGTTAAAGATCTTAATAACGATGATATTTTAAGCAAACCATTCAGTAGGCTAACATAGTAAAACAGACATTTACACATCAAGAAATACAGTAGTGGATGCATTTACAAAAATCAATTAATTATTTTACAATGTTCTTCTGAGACATATTGCACAATTTAGTCAACATAGTTTTTCTTGATTAGCTTGTGCCTTGGTTGCTGCATGCAGAAAATAAAGTATCAGACATTTGTCAGAGGAGGGATTGTTGACACTGACAACGATAAAGTCTATACCATATAACTGCACTGAGACGTATATATTGACTGTATTTCAATTTTTAAAAAGTCATTGATATGCTTCATTGTTCCAAAACTACAAGCACCATATTCTAGTCACACATTGCACACTGTAGTATACAATGTGCGTTTGAACATCAGTTGCTAACATAAGCTGGCAACTTGATTTAAAAGTGAAACTTGTTGCTTTTAAAACTAGTTATATAATTATAAGAAGCAGACAGATACATGTTACGCGAGTGAAAATAAATATGTGAAGTTAATGAAGTTTAAATTAAAAAGAACAAAACATATTGCACTTGCTATTTTCAGATAAAAGCAGCTTAGTCTCTCTCTCCTGTAACAGGAAGGCCAACTCAGAAGCCTCCTGGCTGTTTGCACTCAAATGTAGCTTTGTGAAAGATGATTAACAGTTAGTTTATGATGCAGCTACCATTATATGTTAATTGTGTACGTTTAACATTGCTTATTCTTAAATAAAAGGAGCTGCATTAAATAAAAAAGAAAACTGTCTTAGACATGTTTATTAATTACACAACATGCCATCTAGTCTTTTTATTATGTGATATTTCCGACTCTTGAGATTTTGTTGCACGTCTCGGTAGTTGATGTTTTTTTCTTAAAGCACCAGGTACTTGAGGCATGTGATGAGGTGAAAATCTCATTTAGTTTAAAAAAGTAAGTTTCTAGCCTTTATAGTTGCAGAAAAGTGCTTGAAAATGTGACCCAAGTGTCCCTAAAGACTCAAATACCAGCAGGCATATAAAAGAATCAAAATGTATGATCTTTCAAAAATCTCATTATTTTAAAACCAATTTCATGATTTTGAGACATTAATCGTGATTTTTTTTAATGTTTGGGGTTAGCAAAACTGATTATGTTGCATACGTAATAGGACAAATGCTCCTCCATGTTATGCTGATGCAAGCCTGCTGAAGTTAAAGGGATTGCATTGTGGTAATAGAGCATAATTTGGCCCACTCGGCACAGCTTGCATAACTGCAAGTCTATGATCATGACAACACCTGGTGCCTTGTGTTGTGTATTCTCTGCAAAGTGTAGGCTCTCCCACGCTTTCAAAATAGTGGAAATCAAAATTCTGTGGTGGAGGAATTCCAAACTGTTAGCACAGAGGAGTGGTTTTTCAATCTAATTTATGGTGATGGCTAATTGGACTGATGCCAAATAGTTTAAAATCCACATTAGCATTAAGGAATTTATTTCTGTTCCCTTTCATTTTTTTCTAAACTGTCAGCCCCCATACCAATTATCTCAGCATGCTTCTTAGTTCCCCCTCTCCATATGTGGCCGGTGCTCCTTCCTGTTAGCACATACCTGCAGTTCTCTTATTTGTCTCCTAATAGGTGTCCCCCCCCCATTTTTTGCTCTCCCCTCTCCCTTTGTGCCCACTTGCCTATTCCCAAAGAGACATACAGCCACTAGCATGGTTATCACAAGTCTCTGGAGAGGAGGCTGGCTCCTTGCCTCGTAAATGGTCACACAATGGCCTAATGTTTTCAAAGAACTCAGTGAGGTGCTGAGCAGGGTGGATTCTATCCCTCTCCTTCTGGTTTTATTACACAAGTTAGTGACAATTGGTTGACAGCATGGTGAGCCCAGAAGGCTGAGCTCCTTTTTTTCCATCCCAAGGAAGTTCCACTGTTTCTCAGAGCAGCTGCAACTGCTGCGGGGAAATTCAGCAAATCTATTCTCCTCCACATAAGACCCTTACTGATTAGCTGATGCCCATATAGAGAGATCTCCTGCTTACCTGTGCCCAAGCTGCAAAGAAGAATTCTTCTGCTTGGAGCTGTGGGTGGGAAGTAGATATGCAAGAGTACCTGAAAAGCGGCTCTGTAGCCTATGAATTTGGAACCCCATAAAATAATATGTTTTTTTGGCTCTAATCCAGAAATTAACTGCTGGGGTACAGTCAATTGAGGATTAGAGCCTTTTTTCTTTATAGCTTCTTCCATATAAACTGCAACCAAATATATTTTACAGCGTTAAGAATACAGGCCAAATTGTTCAAATTCAGATGGCCGAGAGTTAGATTTCAAAATCTGTATTTCGGAAAAAGCGGCCTGATTTTCAGTTGATGAGCATGTCCCCCTGAAGTCAGCAGCTCTGAAAATAAGGTCCCTTTCAGTTAGACATCCAAATATAGCTTTAAGAGATTTTTGCTTCCAGGTTTGTGGATGCGGGCCACTGTTATTAAACAACAATTTGTAGTTACTATTGAAATAGCAAACAACAGAATGTAAGAGAGAATTAAAAGATTTAGACAAAGGTGAAGAGATATGTTAGCAAATGGGATATGAAAAGCGATGAGAGCCAGTGATGAAACTGGCAGACAATGTTCAGCTGTACTCACACAGTACATCTCAACCTTAACTTGTGTTGCACTTTGCTTTTCAGATCTAGCCCTCCTTTGAGCAGAGCCTCTCAACTGTGTGGAGCTGTCTGGTGGTTTTGTGAAGTGTGAAGGAAGCTGGTGCTAGGCCCACAGCATGAGCAAAAGAGTGGGTGAGTGTTGTGAGGGGACGACGTATATGCTGGTAAAGAGCCATGGAGAGTTATAAAATTAAGAATTCTGTACTGGAAGCTGAATAGACTGGGGAGGCAGTGGAGGAATTATGTGAGGATGTAAGTGAGTTCAGAGAGCGGAGGAGGTCATAAGGCTCTATGTCTATATGAACCTGAAGGACAAATGTTCCTTTTAGTTGAAATAGTGTAGAAACTAGCTCTTAACACACTAACCCATATTCAGTAGGTGCCTGTCTCCTCTCCTGTCCCCATTACCAAAATTAATCAGAAAAGTGTTTCCTTTTGGAAGCCAATCTGTCAACAGAAGAACAACCCAGCAAAAGCCTGCTCCAACCTCTCCAGCACTCGGGCTATTACTTCAAAACCACAATTATAATATTTTGACCTTTTATTAAAATTATAAAATTACAACAATGGCACTTTAATAAAATGAAATGAAACAACTAGATAAAATTAATTGTTATATGTTTGATGATATTAGAACAGCTACTGAAGTTTCATTTTCATAAAGCCTCACACATACCACTATTTTCCTCATTTGTAGGAAAAACTACCTAAAAGAGTACAATCATCAGGAATCCACTGAAGTTTAACAAAAGTTCCAGTAATAAAAAAATATAAAGAATTAAAACATTTAGAATAATACATGTTGACTAATATATATTCCATGAAATTATATAGACAATTTTTAACCATGATCTTGAAAACATTGTATCGCTGAGCCATTGTACAATCACTGACATTTAACCATTGTAACTCTCGGCACTAAATAGTACACACCAGACCCTCCAGTTATGTTGAAAAGAGACTGGGTGAGTTTGATATTCAGGAAGCTGAAGGATTAACAGCATTGCCTTGGAATCACATAGTATGGGAACTGGCAGACATTATGCAAGCTTACTCAGTGCAGCTCTGTATGGCTATACTGGCCTGGACATGCCCGATCCCATCTGATCTCAGAAGCTAAGCAGGGTTGGGCCTGGCTAGTACCTGGATGGGAGACCTCCAGGGAATACTAGGTGCTGTAGGCTAACACCTGGCAGTAGGTATAAACTGCCTCCAACGACAGGTGGTGCGATGCATCGGTTGGCGTATACCCCGGTCGTATCACTGGTCCTGTCTGGGCTCTGAATGGAGGTGGATATGCTGACCAAAGCGGACCCTGCCATAGTGTGGGACTAACGCTAAGAAAAACAACAACTCCTCAGTGCGGCTCTGCCAATGCACCTCAACCTTGACTGGTGCTGTACATTGCTTTTCAAGTCTTAGCCCTGAATAGAGATGAGACTCTTAATTGTGCTGAGCTGTCTAGTGGCTAACTAATGAGTACAAACATAGGATGAACCCACCGAACTCACTATGACCTAATATAAGATATGCAGAAAATCTTTAAGAGATGAAAAGTGTAGTACTCCAATGTACTGCTATTGCTCCTGACACTTTCCAATTATAACTTGATTTTTTTTTCATGATCAAGTTTTCTGGAAGTGGATGTGATAAAAAGTCATTCCATCAATAGGAAGGCTGAGATCCCAAGAAGTAATTTCAAATAAATACACTATCTTAGATTTAAATCAAATCCTGGTCCTGGAGGTTTAAGATGAATGCAATATTTAAGAGCAGAAGAAAGCTAGGTAATCATGAGTTTTACCTCCCTTATTAGTCAAGCGATACAGAGTTAGCTAATGTTTAAATGACTTATTAGGAGACAAATGCTTGCCAGTGTGAAACTAAAGAGAGAAAATAGAATATCAGCATTCTAAAATACTGAGGATTGTGGTACTGTAAATTTAACTTTAATGCTTGTCTTCTGAATTAAATCTCTTTGTTAATAGCCTTGAAAATATGTATATGCACAGATCTATGCTAAGTATCATGATATAATACTAACTAAATCATGTTTTTAGTTGCACTTTTAGAATGATTAAAAAATAATTTCTGCCTTTTGAATGCAGGGCCGGCGACAGGGGGGTACAACTGGTAGAGCTGTACCGGGCCCTGGACTTCAGGGGGATCCCCTGAAGTCCGGGGACCGGTACACAGCTCTACTCGTAGTCGTCCCCCCTGGGCAACGCACCGCATTTCCCCGGCTGTGTCCGGCGCCGCGGCCGGCTGCCTCCCTAGCCCTTCAGCCGCTGCTCGTCCCACGCCCCAGGAGCCGACCCGAGGCACCCCCGGCTGCAGCGCTTCCCCCGCCCGCCCACCTGCATCAAGAGCCGGGCCAGCCCTTGGCGGTGGGGGGGCGGAGGGGGAGGCCCCCCGGCACCACAGGATGCCGGCGGCTTCAGAGCACTGGCTGGGCGCGCTGCTCCCGAGGCACCCCCGGCTGCAGCGCTTCCCCCGCCCACCTGCAAGAGCCGGGCCAGCCCTTGGCGGGGAGGAGGGGGGGGCAAATGCTCAGAGTAGGGGGCCCCAAAATTTCTGTCGCCGGCCCTGTTTGAATGAGTGTATGATATTAGCAGATGGTTTGTTTTTGTTTCATGTGTGAAATTTCACACTGTGCTTTCTATGACGAATATACAGTATCCTGCATTCTAATCTAACAAATAGCATCAATGTTAAAAGTGAGCATTGCACAACTTTAATTAAGCATGTTCCTTAATTGATCAGAAACGTAAGAATGAAAGAACGTTAACCGGGACGACTTTAAATGAGGAGTTCCTGTATCTACTAACTGGAACATTGAGCCTGCCAGCCAGAAAAATGAAGCTCTTTGCCCTTCAGTAAGATACAGGAAAATGCATGGAGTGAGAAGTTTGACGCAGGAATCAATGACTGAAATCCTATGACTTGTGCTACGCAGGAGGTCAGACTAGATGACTATGGGTCATTATGACCTTATAATCTATGCCTCTTTTTAAAAATGAAAGGAGAAGGATACTGGGATCTCTGTTAGTGTGTTGTCCACAGTCCCTGCTTGGAGAGCCATTGTTTACCTCAGCCTCTTGCCTGTAGATTGATAAATTTGAAATTTCAACTCACTCTAGCTACCATAAGTGAGAAGCTTTTCTTCCATTGCTTTCCTTGCAAATGTAATATGTAAAAGTTAGAAATAATTTTTGGTTAGCTGATATTTATTAGTAAACATTATTTTGCTACCAGGAATAGGAAAACAATTCCACTGAATACCAATGATTTTCACATTCACAAGAATCTCAACAATAGTGTTATTATTCTGGATGTGGGCTTGCTGTACTAACAATAAAGTACCGGAAAACATAATTTAATAAATTATACAGCTTCTAGGTCTTTGGATCAATGTTTTATGACTTGCCAGGGCACAGAAACGTTGTCGGAATCAGTTCAAACATTATCAGGATCAGTGATCTGGTAAGGACAGGTCCTCGATCATATTAAAAAAAGAATATGCATTCCTGAATCCCAACAACTCTACCTTCTCATACTTATACAGCAGCACCACCAACCTGAACACCTCCTCCAATAGCCACAACCTGCCACAAACCCTCATTTTATCACCCGTTTACACGGGGACTAGAAGCACAACTAAGGTTCACGTATGTCTTCCTTGGAAGGAGGAAGAGTATAGTTGTCTTCCTGCCATGAGATGGAGAAGAAGGTAGGTGTCTGCCTGCACTGCCATGAATGGCTGCCAGTGTTTCAAAAACCCTTGAATAATCACAAATCCAGGAAAATTCAAATACTAAATAGAGGACTTGTGCTCATCCCTCCCCACGTAGTTAATGCCAAGAAATAGGTTAGAATTACAAATGTCTGGTCACATGACACAACTTGGTGTCTACTCCCAGAGTGAGGGTGGGTCCCTATATAAATAATGGGCATTTCCTTTGAAGTTATGTCCCTCAAGGGCATAGAGGTCGAGGATTAGAGACAGCCAAGTGCCACACTGGATGTTGGTCTGTAAAGCTCAGTGAACACCACCTTGTCATATTTTTGATTATGCCTGGGGACACCAATGCCATAGAACTGGGTGCTGTCAGTTGTGGATGGACACTGCAGAATGCTAGAGGGCAGGTTGCCATGTTGCAACATCCTACTTTAGCTGAGAGGATCAAGCTCACCACCATGAATGATGACAGGAAGGGAAAAGTAAGTACATATCAGTATTGCTCTTTGTGATGAGAGTTATCTATTAGATCTCTAGCTACATAAGGTAAAAAGATATTCTATCTATAATCCACATCCAACCATTTGATACTAACCATTTCTGAATATTGCCATCCGTGACAGGTTTAGGAATCCAGCAGCCAGTCACTAGGGACGGAAATACCGAAGCAGAATGTCATATATCCTGCTACATAATTCCACCAATGGAAGCAGCACCTCCAGATACCGATGCACACGAAGCATTTCAACGAAAACCCTTTAAGACTGGATATTGTGCTCTGGTGTGTGTAATATACTTTTGGACAGCTGTGTTGGGAAACCAAATCCTTGCTTTATAGATGTAACCAATGTACTAATTGTGGGAAAGATGTCATTCACTCCCCCCCATATAGATAACTACTACATGGCACACAGATCAGATATATTCCCTCCTATTTAATGTTCATTATCAACAGTTTTTGCTTTTGAAAATACTCTGAGAACGCTAATCAGATTTTAAATCAAAACAGCTTGCTGTTTGGTAGGGCCAACAGAACTGGTCGATGTATTTAATAAAACTTTATGTACAAAGCAGCAGTATCCATGAACTTAATGGTCAGAATATAGAGTCTACAGGGGTAATTTTTATTACAATTTATAGCGCGATTACCCATACTCTACAGTTTTCAGATTTTATTGAGATTTTTATGAGTCTATGTGGCTGCAGCAGTTAACTGCACCAGGCATAGCAATGGTTCATGGTGAATGGGAACTGGCATCCTCATACATATTATGTTACTAATTTACCATAAGATATTAATTGCCATTGTCCAATGTAAGGCATTATTTAAAATCATTTCAGAAGTAAAATAATTTGCTATAACTTAAAAATAGCAGCATGTATATACCTATGGATGTATGTAATGTATGCACATATTTATGTATCTCCATCCATCTATGTGTATATATATAAACCTGAACACTGATTTTTTCTTTAAACAAATGACTTTTTTCATTTTAAACTGTCTGAATGTCATAAAACGCTCTCTCATCCATACAAAACCCAACTACTGAAGCTATTAAGATCTAAATCACACCAATCATCTAATATAAAAATACTCCATCACCAACATAAAACAAACCAGGGAAAACAACACGAAAAAATATATTCAGGGAATAACTGAAACAACACATGGCAGAGGAACTATAAGACAGTAAGAGATTCAAGTTTACAACAAACACACATCAAGAATCCACCGGAACATAAATTACTTTGTCCCCCCAGAAAATTCACAGTAATTTGGCCCAAATGACAGTAAAATGACAGTAAAGGTGTATCAAACAAATAGAACCTTAAGGGAACAGAAGGCATAACAATTGTACCGTGGTACCCAGTCTGTAACATCTGTGTAAATAAAGTGAAATGCGAGAAGGTGGGACTCCAGCAAACATGAGGTACTGGGACCCCAAATTTCTTTTGATAGCCTGGTTACAAATAAGTTGTGTTCATATCTTAAACTGTATCGATTATATCAAAATAACAACTGTTTTTACTATGATGTGCGCTGATGGGGATGCAAAGTTGTAGAACTAGATGAATTCTTTATGCACAAAGCAGGCAATGGCCAAATGCCTCAGGGCATACTTGGCAGCCCTCCTTATACTTGCTACGGGAAGATTTAGAGTGTATCCCTTCCTGCCACTCCTCAAAAACAACAACAAACTGTCTCCAGGTGCTAGCAGATATGATATAGGAAGGAATGAAATGTAGATATGAATCCTCCCTTTCAGACCAGGAGGCGGGAACTGGAAAGCTAGGCAGGCTTAAGTAGGGAGAAGCACCCAGCATCTTCACTCCTCCTACTGTCATCTGAGTGCAGAGTGAACATTCCGGTGCCTACCTCCCTGCAGGATTGGTACAGCACCAAACACTCCATTGGTGCCAAACAAACAATAAATGTAAGAATAGTCTTTTAAGAGGTCAAAATGTTGTGACAAATGAATCAGTATTTCCAGATGGGACAAAACCGAATTAGACATTGGCAAGTCTTTAGTATTTATTTTAAAATTAAAATAGATGTCTTGTACTGTAGGAGTCATCTTACCTAAGCATGATTATTTTATTCTGCTTTACTTAAAATGCATGATAAAACTGTCTCAAATGCATGATAAAACACTTTTTGTCCTACCAATGTTTTAGTTCCTTCATTCCAGAAGAACTGCTATTTCCCCGAATTCTTAAATAAATGAACCATCTACAGTACAGTAAAACCTCGATTTAATGGACTAATTCGGGCGAGGGGGTGTCCATTAAATCAGAAAGTCCGTTATTTAATAAAAAAACCCAACGAGCTGTCGGAGCAGCAGCCCGCCCGCCACAGGGCCGGGGCGGCAGCTCCGCAGCCCGCCCGCTGCCGGGACCCGGGCAGCAGCCGGGAGCAGTCAGCCAGCCGGCCCGGGTCCCGGCTGCTGGGACACGGGTGGCAGCTGGGAGCCAGCCCGCCCGCTGGTGGGACTCGGGTGGGAGCCGGCAGCCCGCCTGCAGGCGGGAGCCGGCAGCCAGCCTGCCTGCTTGCGGGACTCAGGCAGGAGCCGGGAACCGGCAGCTGGCGGGACTCGGACGGGAGCCGGCAGCCCGCCCACAGGCGGGACCCGGGCGGGAGCCGGCAGCCAGCCCGCCTGCAGGCGGGACCAGGGCGGGACCCGGCAGCCAGCCTGCCTGCAGGCGGGACCCGGGAGCCGGCAGCCAGCCCGCCCGCTGCCGTGACCCGGTCGGCAGCCGGGAGCCCGCGAAAAACGGATTTGGGATGCATCAGAAATTTTGTCCGTTGCATCCGAAGTCCGTTAAATCGGGGTCTGTTAAATCGGGGTTTTACTGATAATGTGAATTCTACCATAGGACATAAGTCTCTTCTCTTTCTGTTTCACTCTCTGTGACTAGTCACTGCCATTCATTTGCTTCTTTCCCAGAACCACTGATGATTCTGCCAAAGAAAGCAGGGGGTGTATTCAGTTTGCAAACGTTTTAGATATCCAGTGCATGCGTCGGGGGAAGCTTGGGTGGAGTGCGTTCAACCTCAATGGATTTTTGTGCACACCCAAAAGAAAAAAAAATAGCAGAGAAACTCCACCCTGTTGGAAAACAGGTCAAAACTAACAGTGAATGGAGACGCAGAGAAACAGAAAAATCAATCTTTCCATATAAAACAACAAACACAGTTTATACAGACCCATATTACCTAACCTTTAGAGTCATGGTACAAATTGAATAGTCCTTAGTGTTGAGTTTCTAACTTTATAGTATAAACTGCTACCTAAGACAAACAGTCTCCTATGGAGTGCATCCGTAACAGCTTAAAAGACTGTATTACCAACTTACCAGTGAGTAAAACAGTCTAGTAATGGGGCATTTCCTACTGTAAATATAGGGCAGGGATTGGCAATCTTGGCACGCTGCCCCCCAGGGTAAGCACCCTTGGCGGGCTTGGCCGGTTTATTTACCTGCCGCGCCCGCAGGTTCGGCCGATTGCAGCTCCCACTGGCTGCGGTTCGCTGCTCCGGTCCAATCGGGGCTGCAGGAAGTGGCGCGGTGCCAAGGTTGCCGATCCCTGATACAGGAAATACCTACCCAAACTAGTAATATTTTTCTTACTGATTAATATCTTAATTACTGGAGAAGGTATAAAAGATAACTTCTTAAATACATATGGTGTATGTTCCTCAGATGATGTAACAGGATGCAACAGAGGTACTCCTGAGATGGGCCTAAAATAATTAATTTGGATATTTCTTAACTTTTGACTTTACCACCTTAATGTTCTCTGACTTCTTCTTCCTTCCCATCCCCAGCTCCTATCCTCTCCAGTTCTGCTCCTGCACTTCCTGCTCTTGTCCAAAGCTTTTGCTTCTATCCGCCCCCTTTCCTCGATCCTGCCCCTCTACGCTCCTATTCTCCTCCCCACTTCCCATCTTGCATCTCTTCCCCTTCTCCCTCTCTCCATCCTTCTTTCCTCACCCATCTGGATTCAAGCCAGGTTGTTTCCTCCTTTCCCTTTCATATTGCCTAGTTACCCAGCAGGGGGATCATTGAGAGCAGAAGAGAAAGTCTCCCTATCCTGAGCCTGAATCCTTGTGCTCAGCACCAGTTAGTTTCCCACCACAGCCAAGAAAATCATTTTCAGAGAAAATCTTCCTTGGTGCCTGCAGTCCCAGATGGAGCATGCTCAGTTGGTCTGCAGCGATGATGTGCCACAATCAGCTAAAATATAAGAGCTATGAGGCACTGAGGCTCAGTGCAGATGGAAACTTCCATGAATTTAGCTGCCTGACTATAACATGACCATCTATCTGAGCATGAGATTTTTTTCAGAGGCTCATAAGTTGGCAACATTTGTGTAAATTTTCACAGTAAGGGCAAAAGGTACATCCCTGATAAAAAGGTGTCAAGAATCAGAGGGGTAGCCGTGTTAGTCTGGATCTGTAAAAGCGACAAAGAGTCCCATGGCACCTTATAGACTAACATGTAAACATATATGCTCCAATATGTTTGTTAGTCTATAAGGAGCCACGGGACTCTTTGTCGCTTTTGACAAAATGGTGACACCTTCAGCCATACTTCAGGTTCCCGAGCCAGTGTGGAGGTGCTAGAACATCTCAACAAAACAGCTGTACAATTTTTTTTAACATGACATATCAATGTATTTTCCCATAGTCTTGTTCTCCTAAACTGCTGAACTGTTTTGGGTAAAACTCCCAAACCCCAAAATCAGCCTGAAGCGAACAGCTGACATGGAAAATTTCAGCCCAAATGGTTGAAGTTTGACAAAGTTATGAGCAAGTGAATAAAATATCAGGCAAACTTAAAGTATAGGCCAACTACAGGTGCTAGCTGCACCTTTACTTATTCCTTGTAGCAGGGGTACCCAAACTTGCTGTCACATGCTCCCATACTAGTTATTGAATCTGTCTATGCTTCCCCCTGCCATTACTGCACAGTTGGCTCAGCAGAGGAGCTTCGGCTACACTGGGGATGGGGGAGGAGCTGGGGCTAGGTGGAGCTGGGCTGGGGGTGGAGAGGGAATGAGGGAGGAACTTGGCTGAGGCAGAGCAGGGGTAGAATTGAGCTGGGTTGGGGGCAGAGTGGAGCTGGAATGAGGGGCAGAGCAGGGCTGAGGGGCGCTCCAGCCCTGCCCTCTGTGGGGGCTATCCCGGGCCCCTCTGCATGATCCCCTGAATGTTCCTCCTCCGTGCTCCCTCGGGGGTGTGCCCCACAGTTTGGGGACCATTTCCTTATATCAACAGTGACCACTGCTGAACAGAAACATTTTATTCAAATCTCTCAGGAGTGCTTTGGAATGCTTTATTTACTCCTGAGGGAATTCTGTGCTGAAAAATTAAAAGTTCTGCACCAAAATAATAACAATTCGGCACACGATAGTTAAAATTCTACAAAATTCTCCAAATTTTATTTGTCAACAAATAAATGTGGAGACTCCAGAATGGCAGTGGGGAGCACAGGCTGCACAGAGGAGGGAGATCACCATACAGCCCCCACCCCAGGACACGGACTTGATGATGAGGCTGTATCTGACCCTGACATAGTGCAAGGGTTGGGCCTGCCCCAGAAACACCCTGGGGCTGTGTCCCTCCATTCTAAGCGCACCAGATGTGGGCAGGCTCAGCCTGGCAGGATCCATGTGTGGAGGGGCTTAGTGTGAGGGGGACCCAGGTGTGTGGTGAAAGGGTTCTGTGTGGGGCAATCTGGGTGCAAGTGGCTCAGTGGGGGATCTGGGTGCAGGGGTGATCTGTTTGCATAGGGGTTTGTTGTGTGTGTGTGTCGGGGGGAGTGTTCCAGGTGCCAGGGCAATGGGACTCTGCAGGGGGGTTCAGGTGAAGGTGGTTGGGGCTCAGCAGAGGGGCCCAGGTGAGGGTCCAGATGCAAGAGTAATGGGGATCAGGGATCAGTTGAAGTAAAAGGGAGATTTGTTTGAGAAAGGACTGTGGCATAGGACCCACTGGAAATAATATTTCTAACTGTATGTCTATACCGTCTTTTATTATATATACAAAAACTGAAGTAAATTATTCAGACCTTTAGCCACTTCACCTTGAGTGGTCCCTTGAAATATGTGTTATGCTAAACAGTGTGTTCCACCTCATATTTAGCTGTGACACTCCGGGTAAGTTTTCCTGACCTGAGGAAGAGCTCTGTGTAAGCTCAAAAGCTTATCTCTCACCAACAGAAGCTGGTCTAATAAAAGATATAATCTCACCCACCTTCCTCTCCCTACACTAACATTGGGAGGTCACTCCATACCCCTCAGTTTATCCAGGTGCCACCAGATATTTTTATGCATTTTCATTAAGCCAACATTTTTGTTAAATAAGATTTTTTCCCCTGAAACTACCTATTAATTATACAGTGTCCTTCCGTAACAGTCTGCAAAGTCCCATTGATGCCAGCGGCAAGTGAGGATGCCCAGCACGACTGAGCTAAGTCAGTGTGGGGTTGATTTTTCAAACTGCTGCCCCCCTAGATGGTTCTGAGCAGCCTCAACTCCCTCTGACTGCAGTAAGAGCTCAGGGCTCTAAGCACCTCTCAGGCTCAAGTTCCGCTTGCTGGAACTCTTCTTCTTTTGTCCTCCCCCCTAAAAAGCATGTAAATGCATAAGATAAGAGCTGAAAGTTTAAAGGAGATGTAGTGTCCTAAACTGATAGAACACTTTCCATGTGACAGTCACAATACAGCAGACTCAGAAATGAGAATACAACTTCATTTGGATACTGTACACATTTTCAAATTTCCGTGTATGGTCAGTAACCAGTACAATGAATGAGTAAGTGTTGGAGCAGCTCCTGGACAATGAAAACCTAAAAAAAAAAGGTTGAATTTTAAAATTGTTATCCAAATGGAAATTGAGGAGTTTTGCACACATGCACACGCGCGTGCGTGCCCACACACACACAGCTCATTAAGTCTGTGGACACGCTATGTTTCTTTGCATTCACACCTGGCCCTCAGTTTTGGGGAGAGTTTGAGATAATGGGGGAACATGCAAATGGAGCATTTCAGACATGAGATGAGGTGGGAGATAGTGAAGATGACACTCAAAAAGTAGTCAGCAAGGTAAGGAGGAGAATCAGGACAGAAAATAAGAGGAATAAAGCAAAGGAGGAGATCATGAAGGTATTGAAGGGAAAAGAGAATTCAAGCAGAATAAGAACAGAGAAGTGTCCTCTTGACTTAGCTAGAAGGCAGCAGTTAGGAAACAGGGCAGTTTTGTTGGAGAGAAGAGAATCCAGATTGTGTGGTTCAAGGGAAGAGAGAGGGGAAGAAATGTAGGCAGTAGGAATAGAGAGCACATTTCAGTGCTTGGGCAAAAGGATCATTTGGAGATGAGATGTTAGAGAGAAAGATGGGATCAAGGGAATGTTTTCTTAATATACAAAAACCAAAACGTGTTTTTAGGCAAAACAAAAGTAGGTGGATGAGCAGCTGGGCAAGGAGACAGAAGAAGGGGAAAAAGCACATTCAACAATAAAACCTACGGCACTGATAGAGAAAAAATATTTATTCTGCAAAGCACTTAAACAAGTGCTTAACTTTAAGAATGTGCTTAAGTCCCAGTGAAGTCAATGAAGCCCAGTGAAGTGGGCCCAGTATCACCAATACTACTTTTGACTTGGACAAATGCAAGGCACAAAGAATGTATAGATTTAGCGCTAGATTCTGTCATTGACAATTGCTCATGTTACTTGAGGACAGAACTGGTCTCTAAACCAGTGATTGGCAACCTCTGGCACGCGGCATGTGCCGCTTCCCACAGCCCCCATTGGCCTGGAGCAGTGAACTGTGGCCAGTGGGAGCTGCGATCGGTGAGCCTGCAGACATGGCAAGTAAACAAACCAAACTGGCCCGCCAGGGGCTTACCGTGGCGTGTTGCGTGCCAAGAGTTGCTGATGCCTGCTCTAAATATTTATTTTTATATTTATATAAATGATCAACCCATCAGGTGAAAGTTGAAGGCACACACAGATTTGAGATAATTCTGAATCTGCATGTCTCATTCATTTGACTGGAGGTACTGGCACTAGTTTAATTTGCAGAGCACTGCCCTTTTATTATCCATATATATTTATTACTTATGTTAACTGAAAAAGCTCACCATTGAATTTAAACTATGATGTGCATATATGAAATTAACATTTAGCTGTTAATTTATGCAAAATATATGGTTTATTGCCTTTCTTATTTGTATTGGTTAACATAATAAAGAAAGAAAACACACACCAGAAGGAGCTAACAAAGGATGGCTACCTACTGTGGACTGCTGCCATTATCCTTTTATTATAATTATTCAAATTAACTTGTCCATTTCTATCAGAAGTATCAGTGACAGTAGAAAGGGTGCAGCTGAAGAGAAAAAATTAAAGGACAGCTTAATCCCCTCTTTTTTCTCTAGCTATACATTAAGAGGTGCTGTGGTGCTAGGTAATGATCTCTGCCAATAATAGCACAAAGGAGAGGTTGTCAGGGTAGCTCAGTGTGTCTGCATCTGAAGTTTGTGGGCTGAAATCCCTACAGTACACTAAATTCTGGAATTTTTCTGGTGAACGGTTGTAGTGAGTTTCCACTCACAAACTGGGAAGGTACTGACTACAGCTGTAGTTGTAACCATTGCCAGCCATCACCTCTGAAAAGTAAACCAACCATTTCTGTACCTCAGGACAATACTTGTCAAGATCAAGGTCAGATTCAGCTCAATCCCAATGCAAAACTCCAAAACCAAACATCAAATCAAGATTATTTATTTTACAACTATTTTACAGTATGTTGCACCATGCTGCTTTCATTTATCATTTTTTACAAAATGGCATAGGGCCCTAAAATTATGTCATTGTATAAAGCGTAATAAAATGTCTCAAACCATCATCATTTCCAGTCTCAGAATGGAAACCAGATATGTTCTGAGTTAGTTTTGCATGTTCTAAGCCTATAAAGAGGATAAGTTCCATTTTTACAAGAGGCTTGGCTAGTTGACTTCCATACTAAAGTTGGAGACTGAGGCAATGGGAGGGGAAAGGCAAAGATTTATGAATAGCATGAAGCTACTAAAAAACATAAACCCCCACTATTGCCAACAAATATAATATTACACCAGAAATAGACAGAAGAGTTGAAAGAAATAATCCTTTGAGACTGACTGCAAGAATCTCTTAATTAAGCAATAAGAACCCCTGAGGATGTTATAAAGCATAATGCTAAATACTTTTCTGTCTCATGAGCCCTAAAAGTGAGATTAACTATTAATACTTTCCCCTTCAGTTTGGAGCAAGAGCTCATTTTGGGGGAGATGGGGAGGGGAGATATGTTCATGTTCTCAACATTCAACATTCAATAATCTTTGACTCTAGCCTCCCTCATGTTCCTACCATTGCCACTAACATCTCTTGGTCCATTGTATAAAGCACCAAACACCATAGTATCTAGACCAGAGGTGGGCAACCTGCGACCCGCATACGGCCCATCAGGGTAATCGGATTGCGGGCCACAAGACATCTTGCTGACGATGACAGTCCACAGGCACGGCCCCCTGCTGCTCCCAGGGGTCACGGTTTGCCATTCCCGGCCCATGGGAGCTGCGGGAAGCAGCAGCCAGCTTCCTGCAGCTCCCATTGGCCAGGAACGGCTAACCACGGCCACTGGGAGCTGCGGGGGGCTATGCCTGCTGACGGTTAATGTCAGCCAAATGTCTTGCGGCCTGCAATCACATTACCCTGATGGCCTGCATGCAGCCCGCAGACCCCAGGTTGCCCATCACTAATCCAGACACATCTATTTTCTCTATTTTTCCCTCTGCCCTTCTCCTGTCTCCTTTCCTCCCCACATCTCATCAAATCTACTCGTCTTCTGCTCTCCCAATTCCTTATATTTCCACCTCACCTATAACGTTAGTGTCATTTTCTTGCTCTCTCCCTTTGCCTTTACAAATCTTCAGCTCTTCTCCACTCTCATTTTCCTCCTCTTTGGAGATCTTTCTCAATGTAGGCCCACCATTCAGCCCGCACTCTCCTCCTCATGCATTCGCTCATACTTTCATACTTGCATCTTGGGTTCTATTTCCGTAAAACGGATTTGCACTAGTCACAATCCCTGTTTTCTCCTTCCATTCTATTGTTCATTCTAACAGAAACAACCTGAGTCACTGGCCCTCCTTAAGCTGAATGAAAGCTGGCTCTATATCTTCCATTCTGCATCTGTCACTGTTTTTTTCTTTGGAGGCCTTTCCTTCTCATATTCCTGCAACAGGGCTGTTCTCAAATCGAAACTCTCTTGGCCTCACTTCTTTGCCTTTCGTAGGTCCAGTCCAGCTAGCTGTTTTCTCCCTGACTTTCTGAGTGGCTTTTTACTAATTCCCCATCCTCCTATTCCCTAATTTCAGTGCCAGGCACTCAAATACCAAAGTGATGATTATTAGTCATGATGGACAAACTGTATCTCTGGTGCCACTCTATTGACTCCAATTAAGTTACATCAGGGATGAATCTGGCCCCGTCTGTTCTTTAGTTTTAAGGTTGTTTTAAACTTTGCGGTAAAATAAGCTTCTACAGATAAAAAACCTAAGTTTATAAAGTTAACAACATTTTCAAAAAAACTATTATTCAGCTACCACAGGTTAATTTATGCTTTACAATATTGACCAGCCAAATTTTACAGCTCCTGATATGCAAGTGGTTTCAAATGAGCCTGAGATATGCAAAACCAGCTTGTCTTACCTTTAACATGGCTTCTCCCATCCTCCAAGAGCGGTACGACTATAGTGTTGTTCATATTTCCAGGTGATCTCACAGCTGTGTAGACTACAGGTACTGACTGCACCACCACTGGAATGCGGTGCACATGACTCATTTTGTTGGACTGTAAATTCATGGGGCTTGAAGGTGGTACTGGATGGATTATGTGCAAAAACTGCTGGCCTCCAACACCAGATGCAGAGGCCACAAGAGGGCCTGGAGTTAATACTGATGGCACAGATGCTGCTGAAGATACTGATGTTATTACTGTAGGGGAGGAAGCTGGTCGACTAGAAGAAGAAGAAGTTGAAGTAGAAGAAGGAGAGGAGGCTGATGCTGTCATGGAAACTGGTGACGATGAGGCTGCTGTAGGGGATGACCTGGCTTTGTTTATTGATAAGTCCACTGGTTCAGTTTGTGTTTGTAAATGGTCTGCAGATAATGAATCCTCTGGGGGATCTGCCTTCATGTTATTGAGCAACAAGGGTACAGCTTCCATATCTGGATAGTTGTGGACGTTTGGAGACTGTGGGGGGGAAAAAGGAACATGTTTATATTTTTAGTCGCTGATATTAAATATTTGGCTAAGTCAATTTAAACATTTAATTGATAATGCACATTTAACATGCAGTTCACACTTGGTTCTTAAGGCCATTGGAGTTTGTGGCAGCTCATGGCTGAAGGGGCAAAACATCTCATATGAGATGAAAAATATGCGTACTTCATCAGCAATATAAAATCCAACTAATATTTCCACATCATTGAATCGGAACAACATTTCTCTACTGGCTTACCATTAATAATAGACAGAATTTGATTCCAGATTGCAACACTGCAAAATGACCTGTAAAAAGCAATTGCTGGACTTTTTCAGACCTCACTTAATCTAATAAAACACTTTCATACAAAGATACAGTTAGTAACCAACCTTTCTGTGTTTCTCTACATCTAGGCAGCTCAGAATATAGCCTCAAAATCTCAGAATATCATTGCTGATGAGCTAATAAGAAATGCCCCAAATCCATTGCTTCAGACACACTATCGTACATCAATTAATCCTCTTCTGGGTTTTTTTGAATTAAACTATGTTAAATGTTTTTGTTGAAGGCTTTTCCATGGCCATTTTGAGCAAAAAATACAAATTCCAGCACACTGAGAAGATATAATGTGAAAGAAAAAGTAGCAACCTTTAAACTAAAGTAAAATAATAATATGAGTAATAAATAAAATAATAATAATAATCTGATCAGAATGTGAGACCTTACACCTGAGATTCCTGAATATGAGAATATGAGATATTCTAAAGGCCCCTGTCCATTACAGGAAAGGGATATTTTGGGGGTTTGATTGATCATGATCTGAACTGCATTCACCTTAATCTTCCCTCGCTCCCCCCAAAAGTTCAACGGATGAATGACAAAAATGCTTAGAGACATTAGACTTCTGTATGTGGAAAGTGAAAAAAATGGGACTGTTTAATTTAGAATGGAAATGAATAAAGAGACATGAGACAGGTACATAAAATAATGAAATAAACCAAATGGTACAGAGAAGGCCAATTAAACACTTATTTTTATCCATTCTCTCCCAGGGGACATCTAATTAAATTGAATGGCGACAAACTGTAAATTGATTACAAGAAATACTTTCTTTATACAATACATAATCAACCTGGAGAACTCATTGGTACAAGATGATCTTGACTTTATGAGTTTTGCAGAATTCTAAAGAAGGATTAGGAATTTATATTATACTAAACAGTTACGAGTAAGGTTGGTTTTGTGGCTGAAGTGGTGATTGGGACTAAGCAAACCTGGGTTCCATTTTTGGCTGTGACATATGCTTCTTGTTTGATTTGAACTTAGCCTCTTCATGCCTGAATTCCCCACCCATAAAATAGGGATAACAACAATTTTTTTTTGCCCTTCCCATGACCCCTTCGCATACTTAAAAATGGTAAGATCTTTGGGACAAGGATAGTCTGTCTCTCTCTCTCTGTGTATGTATATACACCTATGTATAAATGTATACCCATCTCAACTGGGGCCTCCGCATGCCATAGTAGTACAAATAATCAAAACAATAATTATATTATATGGATAATGAAAATATGCACAGTTCAATAGATAAGATAATTCTACACACACATACAGGATACTAAGTACCATGTTTCAGGGCATACACCAATCACTTGACTAATGTGGTTATAAAGAAATATTCTTAATGAGAAAATTATTTCATAATTGTCCACTACATACTCTTTTACATTCCTTTGAAGCATCATGCACCAGCCATCATCATCTGAACTATGTGGACCACTGGTCTGGAAATTTCTATGTTGATTTTGTGGTAAGGTGGTAAGTAGTTATAAAAATGGGAGTGAGGAAAATGTATCTTTTTGACCACATAATTTATCACCTTGAATCACAGACTCATAGATTTTAAGGTCAGAAGGGACCATTATGATAATCTAGTCTGACCTCCTGTCCATTGCAGGCCACAGAACGTCACCCATTCCTGACTGAACACTTTTTAGTTCTTTTACTTTAACAAAAATGAAAATTACATACATGATGTACAGCAGATTGGTTGCTACCACAGTCATGTCACAGAATTTAGCATGGTTAATCTCAGAACAGGGGTCTATATTTTAATGTGGTAGTTCTGACTAGTGTTTTGAAATAGTTGGCATGCTGAGACCCCTGCCTATCATATTGACCGGTACTGTCTCATTGTACTACCCTAATTCTCTCCAACTATTATCTCTTGCCTTATACTTAGTCTGTAAATGCCTTTGGGCAGGTATTGTCTTTTTGTTCTGTATTTTTACAGTGCCTTGCACTAATGGGGTCCTAGTTCCTGTCTTTGTCTCCTAGTGCTACAGTAATACAAATAAGAAGTAACAATAGTACAACAATAATTTCCATACAATTATACTGAACTAGACTTCAACTGTGAAACTATATTTGAAAACATATCAAACCCCATAAGAGTTTTCTAAAATAGAAATGAAAACCCTCAAAAATCAAGAGGGTTTATCAACATCTGTACTTTGGTAAATTCAAGATCCCAATAATTAATTTTAGCATGCATTATAAGACACAGCAGAATGCATTTGAAACCAGGGATGCCTTGAAAATCTTGTACGTAAAATAAAAATGGTATAATCTCAAAAAGTACCCCCTATTTTGTTCGGGTAGATGGGAACACATAGCTCTGCACCTCTGATCCCTGCTTGATCTACTCCAAAAAGAATCTGCCATTCTATATGGATCTCTGTCTGTTATGGAGGACATTAATTTAGGTTGCAAAAAGCTCATATATTAGTTGTGTTTGAATTCAAATTCTAAACAGTAGATCAGTGGTTTCCAAACTGGGGTTCATGAACCTGTAGGGGTTCATGAAATGTTACAGGGGGTTCTCAGGAAAAAAAACCCTAAAGGCAGACCAAGCTGTCCCTAGACACCCTGAGCAGCATGGGGCCAGCATCCCAGAGCCCCTAGATTTCCAAGAGCTAAGCAGATCAAAGCAAGCATATCTATCACACTGAGGAGATTTAAACTTCAAGACTCCTTATAAAAAATGGAAAGGGAGGTGGATATTTTTCGTTGTTTTTAAAATGAAATAGGCAGCTAGTATTGTTTTTTAAATTATTATGAAGAACAAGTTTAAGCTTTGGTGTAACGTGCATTGTTTGCCTGGACTGCTCAAGACCTGAATGCTTGTGTAGGAAGAATTGGCTTCTTAAATACCTTCATGCTGTTTCACATTTGATACTCCTTGATGAAACATAGACGCTTTGTCTTATAACAGGCTTATTCAAAGTGATACAGGCTACAAAAGTGAGATCTTGGAAGAATGTTGCCATTTTCATAATGTAATAAAAATACTGTAATGATAAAGAATAATAATAATAAATAGTGTGTAATAAGCATGTCATAAAAATAAATTTTATATTTCCAAGATGACTGCTCTTCTAATTTATACTTAGGTAAAGGAGAAAATTCCTGGAAATATTCATGGGAGGGGGGAGGGGGTTGTGAGACTTGACATTCTATTGAAAGGGGTTCACAGGTTGTTAAAGTTTGGGAACCACTGCATTAGATCATCATTATTTTCTGGAAATGTATGGTATGAACAAACATTTTCCACCAAGTACCAGTCTAGCCTTAAAAAAACAGGAACTCTTTGAAAGAGAAAATGTATTAACCCACATTTTTAAACAAGGAGCATAGCTGAATTCTCAGCATGTTATTTTTTAGCATCTCCCCAGAAATGTAATTAACTATTGCTTTCCTGTCACTGAACAATGACTTTTACTGTTAAATTTAATTAATCTACCCACTTTTTATTCAATAATGCAAACCAGAAGGGTCAGAATATCATCGCTAAAGGGATCAGAGGAAAATATAATTTTGGCTGATCATTCAGCTTATGAAGAATGTTGAATGAAAAGCCAATGTTCCAGCCTTGCTCTTAGTTACCTTTATCACATGAGCTGGTGATACTGGGGCCTAGTACTGAAAAACTGTTCGACATCTGAAAAGGACTTTTCCCATACGGCTACACTGCCAGATTTCTGGGTGAATTTTTTCACCTCCCATCAGCCATCCACGGAGGTCTGGTTGAGGGGAGCAGGGAGTATTCACTTAGTTGTTACAACTTTAGCAGGTTCCAGTGCAGCTGATGGGCTAAAAAGGGTCTGATTACAGATCACTGTAACACAGTGGGCTGCTTGGGTCAGACCCAGAGTACAACATGACATGGTGATGGGTGTTTCTCTTTGTCTCACAGAGCATTTGGCTCCACTTATCTCATAACTCCAGCCTCCGGCATGGGGGTTCCTGGGTATGCCTATGGTGTAGAGAGGGTATTTATTTCATACTCAGTATCAGGTTTGTAGAGCCTGGGGCCTTGGTGCTCAGTTGGAATTGTCACTGCAACAGTCCAGTTGGGTAGTTTGAGGAGTGGGTCCCCATTGTTGAAGGGTTTTTGCTAAAGTTACTGCCTCTGCATTTAACAATATTATAGCATACATCTCGTCTCTCTTTTAAAACTTGAAATGAGTACTTCCTATAGCGCTCTGCTATAGATCCTACTACCAGGATCTAGATACGTCTCAGTCCACTGCTACTAGAATGGAAAAGACAGTGAATCTGACACAGCATAAAAACAAAAACAAAATATCCCAAAACATTATTGTGCATTTCAAGACAATTGTATAAATATGCTGGATGACACCTCATATCACGCTTTTCAAGCCTATCTACACAAAAACAGAGTTCTACATTGTCACCTTCCCATGGTTTCCCTAAATTTCACCTTTCCTTGACGTACTTTAGTCTATATTCTAAAGTCCTCTCCCATGTCCATTCCAGTCATGTCACCACTCCTTTGAATCTCTTCCTTGGTTTTTGTCTATATCTAAATGATGTAGGGTTTATAATTTCTGCACTCCAAAAATACCTAACTGATCTGGGGAACCAGCAGAGGCTATAAACTCTGCAGGACCCAGAGAGAACCTTCACATCAGTAACCCTTTCTGGTGCTGTACAACTTATAAGCTTGACAGGTTACTGAGCCCCAGTAAGACTGTCTACTCTTGTGGAGTTTTTTTTATGAACTCCAGCAAAGAGCTGTCAGAATTTAAATTCCTCTTGCTCCCTGGCAGTGTTCTCACCAGGATAAACACGTTGTTATAAGTTGCATCAGAAGTCCTTGATGAGGACAAAGGAGTTTAGAATTCATACAATAAACTGGCTTTGAGACAAGAAGTTAAAAAAAAAAGTAATAAAACCTCCAATTGTTTGAATTATCACATATCACAAACACCTTGTCTGATTATCATCAAATTGTCCCACGTGATTCTCCACTTGCAATGGAACTTACATGAGCAGTTTCAGATAAAATTATTTTTTGGGGCAAAGTTAAAGGAGAGTAAAAATCAAACTTGTCCTGAAAAACAAGCCACAATCAACCACAGTTGCTCCATCATAATAGGGCTCAGCCTTCTATGCTGTCAGAATTAGGATGGGCTTAAGTACCATAGCTTTCACTTCTGATTTTTATGACTGGTGGGTAAGATTTAAGCAACCAAGAATATCTTACTATGGTTTTTCTAATGTTTCACTTTCAAAAGAAAAACATACTAGATTCCAAATAAAGAAAATGACTTAGCATAGCACAAATAATTCTGCTTTAAGTAACACAATGGTATACTTGGAACTCTTGTACAAGAAAAAAATGCATGGAGAAAGATTGGATTTAAGGATGTTTAATCTGATAGCTCATTTTTCCCTCACTAAAATGGAAATTTTTCCTATTTCTTCATGCAGATGAGGATGGAGGCTTATTTACATGAGTTCCCCAAGCTCGATGCAACTCATCCCATGAAGTAGGCATGCTTCTCCTCCTCCTCGTCTCAGGTCTAGACAAGTCGATTGTGGAATAGGAAAGCTCTAACACCGTCAGTTTACATGGTCTTTTGACATTCCAAAGAGCCACATAAGTAGGGTTCATAATAAGGTTATTCCTCACCTCTCACCAACAGCATCTTTTGTGTGCAAAAGTTTTTTTTGTTTAATTTAATAACTCTATTTAGATTCATTACCTAAATGCAGGAGATCACACTTAAAGAAAAACAAAACACACAAGGCTGTGTCTATGTCTTATCCTCTTTTTGCTTTTCATTGGCAGAATGAAACAAAAAATGGTTCACAAAAAGTTAATGCATGTAACGGGGTCACCACTCACCCCTGCGGCGCCTCCCGCTGGTCGTCTGGGGAATCAGCTCCTTCAGCGTCCAGAGCACCCTCCGCAGGTGGATGCCCCGCTCCTTTGCTGGCCCCGTGTCCCTCCCGGACCCCGGAGCCCTCCAACTGTGGGGGCTGCACCCCTGCAGTACCCCCTTTGGTGTGAGGGTCTCCCCTCCCCAGGGGAACCCTCTACCCCCTATCCCCACCTCGCCTCAGAGTGTGCCACTGTCAGTCACCACTTGCCCCCGCTCACTGGGGCGGACTGCAGTATCATGACTTCTCATCACAGGCAAGGGGGGTTGGCCTGCTGCTGCTATCTCCAGCCCTAGGCTGCCCCCTGGCAACCCCCAGTACCTCGTGAGTCAGGCCTTCCCTAGGCTCAGCAAACTGGGGCCTTCTCGCTAGAGCTTAGGCTCCCTGGCTCCCAGCTGCCTTGCCCTCGCCCTGTCCCAGTCTGGGTACCTCGGTACAGGCTCCGTGCAGCCAGGCCCTGTCTCCCTCTGCTTACAGAGAAGACTGACTTTAGGCCCTTGCCTGCACTTGCAGCCTGGGGCTCTCAGGCTAGAGCTTTCCCCAGCTCCTACCGCCTAGCCCTAGCCCTAGCCCTAGCCCTGAACCCAGCCTAGTACCTTCCTCAAGGCTTCCTGCAGCAGGCCTGTCTCCCTCTGCTTACAGAGGAGACTGCTCTCTGCCTCTCAGCCTCCCAGCCCTTATATCCTGGCTGGGAGTGTTTGGGGCGTGGCCGCCCAGCTGGGCCTCATGCCCAATCAGGCCTGAAAAGCCTGCTGGCTCCCAGCTTCAAACCCCTTTTGGGGCTTTTCCAAGCCCCTTCTGGTAGGGGGCGGGTGGTCACCCCGCCACAATGCAAAACAGAGATCTACATTTTTTCCAACTATTTTGCCAACAGTTATTGGATAGAGAAATTGTTATAGTCCTCTCCTCTGTGGCTGATTCACTGTTACTTATGCACTTTCTGCAGTCATTTACAATAGGCAAAATGGGTGCAAAACGATGCTAAATGCTACCAAATCCATCACTTTGCACTGGTGTGAATGACTACATAGGATTCAGGCCCATTAAGGTCACACTTCCCCCTACATTTTATTACTACACCTTTAAGAGTGCAACATTTTTTACCAAATGGTCATATAATCAAATATAATATTCATTTAAATAACAGCGTACAGGCAAAGATCTAATGTACTTTACAAATATTACCTGTGAAGTAGGTTAATAGTATTAGTCCTATTATACAAATGTGGAAATTGAGGTACACAAGGCCAAATCATCAGATGGAATAAGTGATCACAACTCCAAGGAGCTATCATAATTTCTACAAATTAAAGATCTGCCCTAAAGGAGTTAAAGGAAAAAATTCAAATGTGGGTGATTCAAGTTAGAAACATAAAATCTAAATTATTATTAGATTCTAATAGCACTCACTATGGGTATTTATTATTTAGTTTCTAATAGCACTCACTATGTGCTAGGTAACTTACACAAAGGAAATTATCCCTGCCCCAAAGAGTTTATAATCTAAGACAAACAACATGCAAAGGGTGGGAGAGAGGGATATAATTTAAATATATACTTGTTTTGTATACATTTTGTATATGTTATACAGATTTTTAAAAATTAAGTTCACAGTAATAACCTTGCAATCCTACTTAGGTATCCAGATGTTGGATTTAGGGTATGTCTACAATGCAATTAAAAACCTGCAGCCGGCCTGTGACAGCTGACTTGGGCTCGTGGGGTTTGGGATGAGAGTCTGTTTAACTGCGGTGTAGATGTTCAGGCTCAGACTGGACCACTGGGACCCTCGTGGTGGGAGGGTCCCAGAACTCAGGCTGCAGTTCAATCCCCAATGTCTAGAAGCCTGAGTTAGCTGCCACAGAGCAGCTGCAAATGTCTAATTGCAGTACAGACATACCCTAAGTTGTCAAACTAAGTACTAAAGCCTGAAAATTTTGGTCTGAAGTAATTTACCTTAGGTCAACTCACCATAGGCATGCGCATGGGGTGTGCTGGGTGTGCCCAGGCACACCCTAGTGCAGGGGTGGGCAAGCTCGTCCTGCCTGGCCCGCATGAGCTCTCGGCCAGGGAGGCTCTCCCCCAGCCACGCTCCTGCCTTCCCCCACCCCCCAGCACCTCAGTGTGATGCGTCCAGGAGCGGCCCTGGACAGCGCTGCAGTGGTGTGGCTCCTGTGGGACCTGAGCTCCTGGTACTTGGAGAGATTCTAAGGGGGCGGAGCTGAGAGCTCCAGCAGGCCAAGCAGCAGAGCTCAGGCCTCACTGGAGCCACGCCCCTGCAAATATTGCATTTATAATCTATGGTAGTTAGCAGTGAGTTCTTATTTCTTAGCATTTTAACTGCAAACTGTAATATCCAGCTAAGCAACTGAACTAAAATTATCCTAAATATATATGTTTTAAAATATATGTTTAAAATATCCATTTATATTACTGGGTGCGTCACAACAGAGAGGACTAAAGTGGTTTGGGTCATTTAGCTGTTTGTTTTCCTTAGAACAGAGTAGCAGGGAACTCAAATAATCACCATAATGCTAGTCATGGATGAGTTTTGTTTCAGAGGATTGCTTTTGAGACAAGAAATATCATTTTAAAAGAAGCTCTTCTTAATAACAACAGTTCAATAACTTTTCATTTCCTAGCCCTACCTTAGCCCACTGACCAGCTTCAAAGTAAATCAAATTTCCTAAAATTAAACTTTGCCAAAGAACTTTTCAATAACAGAGCATTACACATAAATAATAGATAAGTTGTCCAAAATTATAAGGGATATAAAAATTATTGTCCGATTGCCTTTGGGGCATGCAAGTGTTAATTCAGTAGTTGGTTCTTTTATACTCCCCCATGGAAACATGCCAGACATGCTAAGTCATATACCACAAGGTACCACTACCTCTCCCCAAGCTGAGTATGCATAGGGTTACCAGATGGCAACTGTGAAAAAGCAAGACGGGTGGGGGGCAGTAGGGGCCGAGATAAGAAAAAGTCCGCAAAAATGGGACTGTCCCTTTAAAAACAGAACATCTGGTCACCCTAAATATGCACATCGGCCCTGATTCAGAAAGGTATTTAATCACATATCTAACCTTAAGCATGAGTAATCCAGTGGGAATAAGCACATGCTTAACTTTCATGTAGATGCCAATCCGGAACATAGCACCTGATCCAAAGGGCACTGAAGAGGGGAAGGCTTTGGATCAGGCCCACAGACATCTGCAAACATGGGATACTGAAAGAAAAAGAGTTTATACTTTGCTTTGATCTTCAATACATATTCTGTAAAATATTTATTTAGTTATTAAATAAAATATTTGACGATAGCTCCTATATTCTGAGAAGTGTATATATATTACATACACTGGCCATGTAGAGTGCTAAGGCACAGTGAAATACAGGTACATCATTTTGCTTGCATGATTACTCTCTTGAGCTATTTTCTAACTACTGCACATAGAAGAGAAGTTCTTCAGCTTTTCTGTCGTCATTCACCACACCCTAACCAACATACTTTGCAGTATCATGTAATAGGTCAGAGGAAACGGGGCTTTTTATTCAGTGTTTATGCCATTTCTAGGAAACTAGGGCCCGATGGTCACAAGAGCCAAAGTTCCCACGTATGCATCAGCTGCAGCTCCCAATAGGGCCCTAAATGTGAGCAGCTGAACTCTTTCAAAAGTCTGGCCCTTAAATGTTTAAGGAACATTCAAGTGTCAGATGTAAGAGTTGGTCCAAACTTGCAGCTCTGCTGCTTTACTTACCTGTCTGAAAAGGAGGACAATTTTATGCTAAAAGCCTTTATATATGTTTGTTTAGTCCTCTTGAGTATAATGTAGCTTCAAAAAAGAAGAAAAGGCCAGTAAGTTTTATTATTTTAATTCATTGTTAATTATTTTTATTAGAAGGACAAAAAAATCAAGACAAGTACATCAAATACATCTGTCTCTGGATTTGATAAGTGTGGTTCCCCTGAGATACAGCTACTGCTAGTCTTCTTGTTGACATGTGGTTCCTGTTCCTAAGCTACCGTATTTTTCGCCCTATAAGACGCACTTTTTCTTCCCCAAAACGGGGGGGGGGGGGAAGTTGGTGCGTCTTATAGGGCGAATGTGCGCCCCGGTTCCCCCCTCCCCGCCGCGGGCGGGCTGCCGGGAGCGTCCCGGTTTCCCCCTCCCCGCCGCGGGCAGGCTGCCGGGGGCTGTCACTTTTTTTAGTGGAAACTGGAAAGATTTGGGTTTTCTTTTCAGTTTGGTAAAGGAGGCAACTTCAGTAGACTCTCTCCTGAGAAGAGAAAGGGTATGTCTTCACTACAGCATTAGTTCGATTTCGTTTATGTCGATCTTGTGAACGCGACGGTATACAGTCGATGTTGTGTGTCTTCACTACGCACTGCTAAGCACAGCAAGTCGACAGTGTCTGTCTGCAAAACTTTTGCAGGCGTCGACATGACATGCGTTGCACTCTGGGTACCTATCCCACAGTTCCCTGATCCCCCAGCAGGCACCATTTCGAGTGCAGCATTGTGGGTAGGCATTTCCAAATTTCGCGCCCTTTTTCCGCGCCGCCCACCCCCATTACAAGCGGTGCCCTGTGGGTAGGCATCCCATAATTCGCGCCCTTTCTCCGCCGAACTAACGCCATAGCATTGCAAGCATGGAGCCCGCTGACACCACGGCTGCAGTAATGGCTGTTGTGAGGACCTCGATCACGGTTGCTGAGTTCCTGCTGCACCGTCTGCAGAGGAGGAATGCGATCCGGGGAGAACCGCGCCTTCTGGAACCCGATGACAGTGAGGAGGAGATGGACGAGGACAGCGGGGATGACAGGGACACTGACGTGCACAGCGGGGACGACAGGGACACTGACGTGCACAGCGGGGACGACAGGGACACTGCCGTTTTTGCAAGTAGGGCGACTGACAATCTGTCAAAAATGGTGGCAATGGGGCAGGCTCATGCCATCGAACGCCGATTCTGGGCCAGGGAAACAAGCACAGACTGGTGGGACCGCATAGTGCTGCGGGTCTGGGATGACTCCCAGTGGCTCAGAAACTTCCGCATGCGAAAGGGCACCTTCATGGAACTTTGTGACTTGCTGTCCCCGGCCCTCCAGCGCAGGAATACCAAAATGAGAGCGGCCCTTACAGTGGAGAAGCGAGTGGCGATAGCCCTCTGGAAGCTTGCAACGCCAGACAGCTACCGGTCAGTCGCGAATCAGTTTGGGGTGGGTAGGTCTACAGTGGGCTTTGCTGTGATGCAAGTAAGCAGGGCAATCGTCGAGCAATCGCTACACCGGGTTATAAACCTCGGAAACCTGCAAGCCACAATAGATGGCTTTGCCGCCATGGGATTCCCTAACTGTGGTGGGGCTATAGATGGGACTCATATCCCTATCCTGACACCAGACCACGAGGCGGCCGAGTACAGAAACCGGAAGGGATATTACTCAATGGTCATGCAAGCAGTGGTTGACCACAAGGGACGTTTCACCGACCTGTACGTGGGGTGGCCGGGAAAGCTTCATGACGCTCGAGTGTTCAGGAACTCTAGGGTTTTTAGACAGCTGCAGCAAGGCACTTTCTTCCCCAACCAGAAAATTTCCGTGGGGGGGGTCGAAATGCCGATCGTGATCATTGGGGACCCAGCCTACCCCCTAATGCCCTGGCTTATGAAGCGCTACACAGGAGCCCTGGACAGGGGTCAGGAGCTGTTCAACTACAGGCTGAGCAAGTGCAGAATGGCCGTAGAATGTGCATTTGGCCGCTTGAAGGGGAGATGGCGTTCCTTACTGATACGCTCAGACATCCGCGAGAGAAATATCCCCATTGTTATTGCTGCTTGCTCTGTGCTCCACAATATCTGTGAGAGCAAGGGGGAAACGTTTATGGCGGGCTGGGAGGCAGAGGCAAATTTACTTTCTGCTACTTATGAGCAGCCACACAGCAGGGAAAGTAAAAGAGCCCACCGTGAGGCCCTGCGCCTCAGGGACGCCTTGAAAGACAGTTTTATGAGTGCCCGAGATGGCGTTTGAGAATCTGCTCCCTTGCTGTGCTGTAAGCCTCCTGCCCTTGAACCCTCTTTCCCTCCCCCCTCCCCATGCTTTACCTCCCCCCTCCCCATGCTTTCCCTCCTCCCTCCCCATGCTTGCAGAGAAAATAAAATCACTGTTTGAAAAATCATGGTTCCTTTATTGGTTACTCGGAAATACAAATACAGGGGATCACTGTCCTGGTATCCTGGAGGGAAACCGGCAGTCGCAGTGGGGAGGAGCGGGCAAAGGAGGGGGGGGTGGAGAGGAGGGGTTGGCAAGACTCAGCAGCTTTCAAAAGTGTTCCGAGAATGTAAGCCTGCTGCTGCTGCTGCTTCTGCTGGCTTGTGGGGTAGAGTGGAGCGGCCCACGGAGCTTGCCCCCCCGTGTTCTCAACCCGCGTCTGGGTGGGGAAGCTATGGGAGTTGGGGAGGGGGGGAGGTGGTTACACAGGGGCTGCAGAGGTGGTCTTTGGTCATGCTGCAGCTCCACCAGAGATCGCAGCATGTCGCTCTGGTCCTCCATTATGCGGAGGAAAGCATCCATGCGTCTTTCCTCACGTTCTACCCTCTTTTGTTCAGCGGCTCTCCATTCCTGCCTCTCTCGATCCCTTGCCTCTCTCTCTCGATCCCTTGCCTCTCTCTCTCGATCCCTTGCCTCTCTCTCTCGCTTCCTTTCCTCTCTCTCTCGATCCCTTGCCTGAATCTCTTGATCCCTTGCCTGAATCTCTCGATCCCTTGCCTCTATCATTCTTTCCCTCCAGTCCGTCTGGCGGGCTGCCTCAGCGCGCGAGTTCTCCACGAGTTCAGTAATCATCTCATCGCGCGTTCGCGTTTTCTTTTTACGCTTTCTTATCTGCGGTGCACGGCGTGATGAGGAGGCAGGGGGGTTGTGAGATACTTGTTGTTCATCTGTGGGCAAGTGTGGGAAAAGAAAGTTTGAAAGTTATGAGACAGATACATTCAAGGTTAGGAGGCAGTCTCGGACTGTACACAATGGGAGTAGTATGCCATTTGCAACCTCAGTATTCAGAGGCCTGATATGATTTCTGTACAAGGTCATGTTGTACACCTAAAACTGACTGACAAGCTCTCAGAAAATTCAGAGCATCTCAGACACATATGCGTGCCTCAGCCCAAGACGGCTTCTGAAATCACCGTGCAGCCGGCCATGGTAAGTTAAAAGTGGCGCTTGCATACTGTAGAGTAACCCCGCCCCCTTCCCCCCACCGCGTGGCTGGCTCCCACTGAAACCGCAAACTGCAAAGCAAATGCCAAAAAATCTCTCGCTAAGGGCTAAGGTCTTTTTGGGGGTCTTCAGACCGCGTGCAGACGGCTCGGATTCCCTGCCAGCTAACGCTACGGGCTGGGGGAGGAAGGGCGGCGGTCAGCGTTCGTGGGGGGGGGGGTGCTCGGTTCGTCGGTCCTCAGCAGAAAAGAGAACTTTGCAGCTGGGACTCTTTATCTCTCGACTAATTGCAGTCCGTATCTCAAACAGGCAACCCTGAATGACATCACTTTGCTGAGAATTTCTCGGAGAGATAGGGAGCGCATGCTCCTTGAGTCCATGCAAAGTCCTGGTCCATACGCCGCAATGCTAGCCTGCTCAATGATACCAGACAACCTACTACTTTCGTGGCGTGGGTTGGTGTCCTATCACGGGGGACCAGATAAGGCAGCTCTCCCCAGAAATCTGCTGCGCTGGATTCATCGCTACCTCCTGGAGAGCTTCATTGAAATGTCCGCGGAGGACTTATGGTCAATCCCGGAGTATATTGACAAACTCTTTGAGTAGAAATTGACCAGCAATGAAAGCACGCTAAGTCGTTAGGGCAAGTTACTCATTAATAAATGCTTCCTTTACAAAATCACGCGTCATGTAATCCCTTAAAAAAGAAACACTTACCCCCCTGGGAGGCTTGGGAGGGTACTGGCTCCAGGGTGACAAACAGCTCCTGGCTCTCTGGGTACAAGGGTTCTCCGCTGGGCTCCTGCTGCTCCGTGATATTTTCTTCTTCATGCTCGTCCTCCTCGGAATCAGTCTCCTCCCTGACGATGATCCCATCGGTGGAGTCCACGCACACCGGCGCGATGGTGGTGGGGGCGCCCCCCATTATGGCATTTAGTTCATTGTAGAACCTGCATGTCCGTGGCGCGCCCCCTGATCGCCCGTTTGCCTCCTTGGCTTTCTGGAAAGATTGCCGCAGCTCCTTAATTTTCACGCGGCACTGTGTGGTGTCCCTGTTGTGGCCCCTTTCCAGCATGGCCTTGGAGACTCTTCCGTAGGTGTTGGCATTCCGTTTGTTGTTTCGTAGTTCCAACATCACGGATTCCTCTCCCCAGATAGCGATGAGATCCAGCACCTCACGAGTGGACCATGCTGGAGCTCTTCTCCTCTGGCTGGTTTCCAGGGTAGATGAGCTCATCATGGATTCCTGTGATGCTGAGCTCTGCATGGCGGCTAGTGCTGATTGCTCTGAATGGCGACTGATCAGTTCAGGTGAGCTGGCCACGCTGACCAAACAGGAAATGGCATTCAAATGTTCCCGGGTCTTATCTACCTGGCCAGAGCAGCGAGTTCAGAGTGCAGTGCAGAGTGGTCACAGTGGAGCAGTAGTGAGGCAGTCCAGAGCGGTCAGAATGGAGCATTGTGGGACAGCCTCTGGAGGCTATTAATGTCGGGTTCCGTCTTCACTAGCCCACGGTCGAGCTTGGAACGTCGAGATTAGCCTTATGCCACTGGTTAGGCTGGAGTGCCAAGATCGATCTTTAAGGCCCTTTACATCGACGTTAAGGGCATGTATGTGAAGACAGGTAAACGTTTACTTCGACCTAACGTCGTTAACATCGATTTAAAGTGGTAGTGAAGACATGCCCTTACATTCTGTTTAATTCTTCAGGCTCACTATATTTTTAATACACACACAAATGTTGTCCCTTATATGTTATGTTTTAAGAACTTGTGTAAACATTTTGAGGACAGTTTGGTTTTTTTGTTTACCGGCAGCCCGCCCGCGGCGGAGACGGGGGAGGGGCAGCGGCGCAGACGGCGGGGGGGGGAGGTGGACCCGGCAGCCTGCCCGCGGCGGGGAGGGGGGGGGTGCAGCTGCGGGGACTAGGGCAGGGGTGCAGCCGGCAGGGGGGGGGGGGGTCGGTGCTTTTAAAAAAATCTGCGGCTTTTCGGCGGAGGGGGTACAGAATCTTTTTTTTCTAGATTTTCCGCCTTTAAAATTAGGTGCGTCTTATATGCCGGAGCGTCTTATATGGGGAAAAATACGGTACTTTACAGCACTAATTAGTATAAGCAAATCGGACTATATTATATATTAAATGGAAGAATTCATGCCTCTTTCTCACCCCACTCTGAGCTAAAAATAATATCTTTAGTTTTAGTATATATGTAACCTTGAAGTTTGAATGTGATAAAACTAAAAACTGGTGGATTACAGCTGTTTTACAAATGATTTGCTGTCTCATGAATTTGATTCAGTAAGTTGAGCTCTTTACATTCTAAGGATACAGTAATACTGCTGCTGACAAAAAGCAGTGTGTGAAAGCAGGCAAGGTATGACTCCCTGGTGTTGCCACCTGGGGCAGGGTCACATGCAGATTGTGTCTATTAGGTATTGCATGCATTTGAGAATTCTGATGTGATAATCACCCTTTGTTCCCTCTATCTTGTCTGTAACACACCTCACAATCATACGCAAATGTGCTCCCATTTGCTCCCAACGGTGCACAGGTGTTATGATTGTTTGGATTACACTTGATTTCAAACAAGATTAACTGCCATCTCCCTTCCTGTAAATTTCCATCAGCACCACAATGTGGATAGGAATTGCTTCCCAATGGTGCAAATACTGTAGTCCTCCTAATATCATTCCACAGCACTGCTTCCTGCTTAGATGGTTCATCTGGTCTACTTTCTGCACTCCACTGCACAGGGGCAAATTCAATAGGTGCTGCTTATCTGCACAAACAGTGGTGGGCACAGTGAGGAGCTCATTTGTGTTATTTTCCAAGCAATCAATTTAGGAACACAGGAACTGCCATACCAGCAAAGAGCTGTGGTACATTATTTAGTATTCTGTCTCCAGCAGTGACCAGTACCAGATGTTTCAGAAAAAGGTCAAAGTGACCACACAATGGACAATTATGCTATATCTGATTGTAGAGGACGTTTCATCCTAATACCATTAGTTAGAAGTTGGCTTTTTCCCTGAGGCATGGAGGATTTCTCTCTTTCTAACTTAAGGATTTTTTAAAAAATGTAACTGTCTGATTCCTATGAATACCATATCTTCTTGAATCCTGGCAAGCTCTTGGCTTCAATAGCATGTAGCAATGAATTCTAGAGGCTAATTGTGCATGGTTGAACAAAAATGTATTTTCTTCTGTTTTAGTTTTGCTGCCTTTCATTTTCCCTTAATATCCCCTTATTGATGTAATATGAGAAAAAGAAAACACGAACACCCTATCTAGCTTTCATTATTTTGTACATCTCCAAAACATCCCTTCTTATTCATCTCCTGTCTCACTAAACTGTGCTGATCTTCTCCCTGTCTCTTCAGACCAAAGCCTTTCCATGTCTCCTATCATTTTCATCACCCATCTCTATATCTTTTATGAGATAAAATGGTCAGAATTGATTGCAGCATAGCAGTTGATTGTTATCTTTGTCTCAAACATTTTCAGTACTATGTTCAGCAGCTACTGATTTTGTAACCCATGATTAAAGTGTGGCTCGCTGTCCTCCCCTAATGCCTGGATTAAACAGCTTTGTATGATTCTACTGTTGGCTTCATGCTAACAGACCTGGGTCTCTGAGTCACTATTGTTTGAGCTAATACTTCTAAAACCAGGGATATGGGGTTTATTCCCCACTGTGACAATCCAACAAGGGACCACAACTTCATACTATTTCAGGCGGTAGCATGTCTCAGAGGAGATCTCCCTGTGAATGTAGTTCCAACTGGACTGAAGCAGATGTGCTGGTGAACGTGAGTCTGATCCTGCTTCTACTGAAGCCAGTGGATAAATTCCCATTTTCTTCAATGCAGTGATTTGCGGGAATTGCAGTGAGTTTGGAAAATAACTAATCTTATTTGCATAGACACACCCACCACACCTAGCCTGCGCTCACAACAGCCCAAATGGTCACTTTGGCTGCTGTGGGATCCCCAGTTTCTTTGTTATTGGGGCAGGAATGATAAAGTGTTGATTAACCTGTTTATGTGAATGAGGGACTGGGACGTGTACTTGGCCTTTGTCATGCTGGAGGAACTTGCCATCATCTAGGTAGCACTCACTGGCCAAGGGACAGGGGTTCCAAAACCCACTGAATTGAGAGAGGCTGTGGGTAGGCTTCTATACCTTTTGGTGAGGGCTTTGTCTGAGGACCCCAACAGGCCTTTTGGACCTGGCCTCTCTCCATTGTAGAATATTAGAGCTGATTTTTGCTTCCATTAGGAGTCTAGTTTCAGCCTGCTGAGCTGAAATCACTTTGGGTGCAGTGGTATACCTGCACTAAGGCTCTCCTCCTATGAGCTGAAATCTGTTAAGGGCTGACAATCACTGAGCACTGTCTTAAGTGGAGGGGCCTGAAACTATATTGTGGAGCAGAGCAGTTTTGTGTGGTGGCTAGCGGAGTGACCGGCAGAGCAATTTGTGAAACAGCTTTCAGAGTGGAGTCGAACTGCTGGCAGAGCAGAGTCAAGCTGCTGGCAGAGGCAGCAGCTGGTGAAGCAGAGCAGTTTGTGAGATGGCTGGCAGAGCAGCTTGTAGAGCGAAATCAAGCTGCTGGCAGAGCGAAGTTTGTGGAATGGTTGGCGGAGCAGCACAGCGCATGGAGCAGCAGCACCCCCCAGAGAGGTGGGGCAGTCAGCCTCGGATGACGTAAGGTACCCCTCAACGTGCCCTCCATTTCCACCTAGCCTGAGAGGTAAGACTCTGCAGATTAACTTTTGACCAGGGACAGAGACCTTTGGGCTGTTGGACTTTTGGGACTTTGGGTGATTTTTGGGTTGCTGGACTCCTGAACCTAAGGGAGAGGACTCAGCCCAATTTGCTGGGGTGGGGCAATTTGCACGTGGGTTGGTTTATGAACCCTAGTGTGGTTTTTTCCCAGTATAATGATATCATTTACCTCCTGTTACTAAAGATCTTCTGATCACTGATCTGTGCTTGCAAGAGGGGAAGTATTGCCTCTTTGAGGCACCCAGGGGTGTGTGTAGGATTTTCGCAGGTCACTGGGTAGGGGCTCGAGCCAGTTTGCATTGCATTGTTGAGAGGGAACCCCTATGTACTGAACCCGGCCCTTGTTGCTGCCAACTCTGACGGGCAGAAGGGTTACACATGATAACAAGGTATTTGAAACACAAAGGCCTTTTCTCAGACTTCAATAAGTGAGTCTGGAAAAAACTTATACAAGCTCAAACCAAAGAATTTTTCAGCTTTAAGCTGTAATTTATATTCAAATAACAACTAACCCATGGAATATAATAGATAGCTTTAGATTAGAATGTGATGGTGGGTTTATCACAATTCACCTTCCATCCTTATTAATAAAATGACTAGAGCAATGGTGCCATTTTATTGGCATAACGTAGCTGGACATTACTATTTTATTAAATTTAAAATCAGTTAACATGCATATCAAAATGTCATTATCTGAACTCTACAAATTTAGTAACTAAATTCAGTGCTGGCCTAAGTGGATGCAACTCTAATAAAGTAAATGGAAATGCACCCTCCTTGGTTAGTAGTCAATTTTGCACAGTGGAGTCTAACTTTATGAGTGGAACGTTTTCTGTAATTTGTTTGAACACTTAAGGCCATATTCTCCAGGCTACCTGATCTCAATGAAAGATTGAAGGGGGTGGTGATGGGAGGGTTGGGGGTGTAAAATGCTAAAAAGCTGTTCTAATGTGTGCTACTGTCCTCGGGCCCCCTGGGGTTATCAGCAAAGTGTAGGTGTGGCCCTGCCACATCTACTATGCTGAGAGAGGTATTGCTGAGACATTATGGTGGTGCAGTGCCAGGCGATGGTTCTCTACACAGGGAATGAATCTTCAAATAGTTAAGACAAAGCTGCTTTGCACCTCCTAATAAAAAGCTGTTCTAAGAGAAGTGACAGCTGAAATAGTGAGACAGTTTGAAGTTGTCAAAGATGACTATACATATGAAATCTGGTGATGAATGGTTAGATTTGTGTCTCATAGGGAGTGCAAAGAAAGGAAGATTATTTGTTTAAACTAAACTTTTCACCTTACACTAATCCCCCATCACTGAAAACGTTGTATGGAGGTATTTTATTGATATATATAAAAGTCAAATTGTGTATGCGTGCGTATATGTATGTGTGTATGTACGTGCACTTACTCCTTCCACACCGTTTGAACTAGAGACTTGAAGTTTGGTACAGTTATAGGTCTTAGGGTCCTAATCAGGGTAAGAGAGTCGAATATTTTTCAAATCTCACCTCTGACGCCCCCCAGGGGTGAAATTATTTAAAGGCCAATCACATCAGCTGGGCAGCTGCTGTTCTCTGTGACATAGTTATGATGTCATAATACCCCCTCCAACGGACCCCGCACTCGCTCAGCTCTCTGCCCCCTCCAATGGACCCCGCACTCGCTCAGCTCTCTGCCCCCTCCCCCCTCCAACGGACCCTGCACTCGCTCAGCTCTCTGCCCCCTCCCCACCTCCAACGGACCCAAGTTGGGTTTGGTCGGAGGGTAAGTGAGGTGGGGGTGTCGGGTTTGGTTGGGGGGGTGAGGTGGGGGTGTCGGGTTTGGTCGGGGGGGTGAGGTGGGGGTGTTGGGTTTGGTCGGGGGGTAAGTGAGCCGAGGGTGTTGGGTTTGGTCTGGGGGGGTGGGAAGGTGTCGGGGTGGGTGAGGGGTGAGGTGTGGTGTTGGGGTTGGTCAGGGGGTGTTGGGTTTGTTTGGGGGGGTAAGGTGGGGGTGTTGGGTTTGTTTGGGGGGGTAAGGAGGGGAGTCGGGGTTGGTCGAGGGGTAAGTGAGGTGTGGGTGTCGGGTTTGTTTGTGGTGGTAGGTAGGGGTGTCGGGTTTGGTTGGGGTGGAAAGTGAGGTGGGTGTGTCAGGTTTGGTCTACGGGGGGTGAGGTGCGGGTGTTGGTCAGGGGGTGTTGGGGTTGGTAGGGGGTGACGTGGGGGTGTTGGGTTTGGGTGGGGGGTGAAAATGTGAGTCGGGGTTGATCGAGGGGTAAGTGAGGTGGGGGTGTCGGGTTTGGTCGAGGGGGTGGGGTGGGGGTGTCAGGTTTGCTCTCTGCCCCCTCCCCCCTCCAATGGACCCCGCACTCGCTCAGCTCTCTGCCCACTCCCCACCTCCAATGGACCCGAGCAACGCCGGGTATTTTCGCTAGTAAGATATATATACCTTAATTTGAAACAACAAGCAACTTGCATAACGTAAGACATACTTTTAGGAGAAAACCACACACATTTGGTAAGTAAAACAAAACTTGTGCTTTGCTTTCAGTTTACTTGTCTTCAAAGGCAGGGCTGGCCCACAACATTTTGGCACCTGAGGCGGGGAGCTTAAATGACGCCCCCATGCCCTCTCGCTTGGGCCAAAACTTTGAAAGGTCTCTTGTGTCCTCCTTCTTCCAGCACAGCACTCCACCATCTCTTTGTATCTAGAGCAGAGAAAATACATATGCACCAGCAGCAGACACAATTGTCTCATGGTAAGGCCAGCCCTGTTCATGGTGTATGTAACCATATTAATACTGTGATCATGGAAATACTGATTATACACACAAAGCATGACATCTGCAGTCACATCACATGCATTCCAAAGGAACAGAATGATTGTCAAAGAGGGACATGTTTATCATTGTGAGACTAAACCACTTATCCACGGTATACGAGTTCACTCTATAGCTCTTCAAAGATACAGAATATGTCTCAAGAAATAGATGCAGGGCTTGCTATAGCAATCGTATATCAAAATGACAACGAATATGGTTACAGGTTCTTCTTGAAATGGTGCTGTTAAGTTCAATAAGCCTGATGCTTGAAAGGTTATGAATGATGTGAGATTTTTCCAGTATAACCCTTTCCATATTAGTCCTTTCTAGTAAAAGAGCTAGCTCAGCTATTCTCAGACAATGGGTCATAGCTCTTTGGGGATGGGTGTCTGTGACAGTTGTTCTGGGGTCTGCAAATAACATGTTCTTATGAGGCAAAAAGGACTAATGTGATCCTTGGATGTATGACTGGGGAGTAGGAGTAGGGAGTGATTTTACCTTTGTATATGGCATTCATGAGACCAATACTGGAGTACTGCATTTTTCCACATCCTCTCTGCATTTTAAGAGAGGATGTGGAAAAATAGGAGAAAGGGCAGAAAAGAGCCCCACATATTACTCAAATGCCTTACGGTGAGAGACAAAAAGCTCAATCGGTGTAGTTTATGACAAGGAATATTGAGAGGTGACTTGATTACAGTGTAAAAGCACCTTCACAGGGAGAAAACACCAGGTATTAAAGGGCTCTTTAACATAGAGGAGAAAGGCTTCAGAAGACCAATGTGTAGAAGTGGAAGCCAGACAAATTCAAATTAGAAAATCAGATGCAAATATTTAAAAGCGAGGATGATTAACCATTGGTCAAACTGTCAAGGGAAGCAGTGGATTTTCCATCTCTTGAAGTCTTCAGATCACTACTAGATGCCTTTCCAGAAGATATGTTTTAGCCAAAAACAAGTTATGCTATAGTTAAACACAAATTATTGAGCTCAGTACAGGGGTAACTGGGTAAAATGTAATAGCTTGTGATATGCAGGAGGTCAGATTAGATCGGGGTGGGCAAACTATGGCCCACGGGCCACATCCGGCCTGTGAGCCTATCACATCCTGGCCCCCGGTCAGGGAGTCTGCCCCCAGCCCCTCCCCCAGAGCCGTGCCCCCCGGCACCGCTGCCGGCCCGGGGCTGCACGCGCCCCCTCTCCCCTCAGAGCCGCGCCGGCAGTGCGGGGCTGTGCACTCCCCCGTCCCCCAGAGCCATGCAGAGCAGCTATGGTAAGGGTGAGTTCCGGGGTGGTGGTTGGGGGGGGGGCTCTGGAGAGGGCAGTGATGTAGCAGGGTGGGTTGGATGGGGGTGGGGTTTGGGGTCGGGCTTAGGGGGCAGGAGGGTGGATAGTGGTCATGGCACTCATAAGTATGAAGTGCCTTAGAATTACTGTTTTACCTGTAAAGGGTTAAAACCTGAACAGGAGAGGGGATGACGTCAAAGCTCTCATTCCTAAAGACAAAGGAGTTTAGTTTCACTTTTTCCCAGGCACTCTGCCTGTCTCCATCTTCATCCCCTGATAAGTTTCTAAATCAGCCTGGCAGTAAGTGAAATTGTTAATTGTATAAGCTTGTAATTGATCTATGGTGTCTTTAACCTCATCAGGGAGAGAAATCCCAAGGGAGGGGTAAGGCTAGGAACTGAGTATCTGTGAAGTCTGTGTAAGCTGTATGCTTTTCTCTTTTCTTTATTAAACCTTTTTTTGTTATAAGAATCGTCTGTTAATTCTAGTGGATGGATCCTAGCTTGGATCGGAGTCTGTGTTCTCAATCTCTCCCAGGTAGCAAAGGGGAGGGGGCGTTACTATCGGGGGGTTTTAATGTGCCCCACCCCATAGTTTTGGGGTAATCACGTTAATGGTGGCAGCGGGTTTCAAGCCCCAACTGGAGAAGTTTGGGTTTTGGGGGAAAAGATTTAACCTAGGCTGGGAAAGTAGCTTGGAGTTAATTGGTCTTTCACGTAAGAGATCCCCACATCTTTACCCTAGAGTTTAGAGTGGGGGAAGGTAATCTCTTACATAAATAAATTCACATTAACAAGTAAGAACAAAAAAGCCTAAAAGTCTTTATACGTCTGTGTTGCTCATCTGTTCAAAGTGCCATGAAACTATGGTATGTTACAATTATTTATTTTTATCTATGAAATCAATACAGGCAAAATAAATAAATAAATAACCTGGCTGAACAGAAAAGTGGCTAGTTTGAGAGACCCTTGATTTATGTCTTTCTACCACATGAGTTAATGTGCTTCTGGATTATTGTTCTGAGGTTTGAGAGAAGCCTTCAGTTTAACCTAACCTCATGTAGGATGCTCACAAATAAACAGGATAAAATACTACATCTGAAGCCACTGGACCATAATAGATGATACTCTGCATATAAAAAAATCAGCCAGAAAATATATTGATCAGGAAAGGAATATAGCTGTCAATATATTTATTTTCATAAATCAAAATAAATAAAATAGAAATAAAGGCTCCTATCCCAGACTCTAAGCAGTTTTGGCAATTATTTAACACAAAGCATAAATATGACAACAAATCATCCACAAGCTTTTCAATACACTGGCTATAACTAGCCAACTAGTAAAAAAATACCCACACATCCTACCCTCAAACAACAAAAGTCCTGGTGGATTTTGCAAGGTTTCCTGAAGGTGAACAAGCTATATCCAACAGCCTCCTCTCTCATTCACAGAGAGCTCTGGTCGCTCTGCTTACGTTAAATAGAGAGAAAAACAAAAGACTACTATAGTGGTAGGCAGGTGCCTAGCCATGTAATAGGTCAAAATCAAGAGAACTTACATTCTACCTGGAAGCCTACAAGCAACCAACACAAATCATAGAACCCCTGTGTCATTTACTTGCAGTGAGATACCGTATTGAACACGCAGGCTATCATATTCTGTATCAGTCTCCAAAAGGATTCGAAGTATAGGCCCATGTATAAGCACACTGAAGTGGACTAATTTTGAGGCACCAAAGGCAGACATGATGGAAGCAAAGTCAGCATCATATAAGAAATAGCCACAATCTCCCAGTCACACATAAAGAAAGAAGGGCATCCTCACAACTGCTGAAATCTGATCATCCAGAAACGACTGTGTTCTAACTCACCTAACTCATAAGCTGAACCACAAATAACAAGTCAGGGGGACAAACGTAGTCTTTGTCACATCTTTTGGTTGCTTCCCTAAAGCCACCAACATCACTACCATTTTGTTTGGATTAAGCTTCAGCCAACAGTGCAGAAAAGCAACTCAGAATATGGGTTTAGTAAAAAGATAAAGAGGAGGGGGAAATTGCACGATCCTATCATTTAAAAGAGTAAGAACACACATCAGAGCAAGGAATAGTAATTTAACAAGGCACTACTTAGGAGCTTTTGCAAGGCTCTAGAGTTAGAGCATATCAGGAATGCTGAATTTTAGCTTTAACTTGCTTTTTGCAGGAAAGAAAAATGGAGGCTACTTTGTGACTCTAAGAGCATCCCAATCCCAGATGGCAAAGGGTTTCTATGTATGTAACAGTAAAACTCAGCTGACCTGACCAGCTCAAAACACCTCACACACTGTTGTCATATTTATTTAAAAGGAGTCTTGTAATGGATCGTCTAAAAACTGGTAATGCTAGGGTTACTAATATCACTGTGAAATGTACGTAACAGTCCTGTATGTGAAATTAGGGATATTCTCCGATATGTTTTTGAGAGGGTAAAAAAAGGAAGCAAAACATTTTTTTTCCAGGCAAAGAGGAAGACAAACTCCTCTTTCGCTCAATGGCAAACCAAGCCAGGTGTAACCATAGACAAGGACAACAGGCTATTCATTTGCATCAGAGATTGTTGGAAGATCATTTGCACTGTAAAATCATAGGAGACTGCAATATTAACGTGGCATCAGCTCCCTGGTGGACACAGCAAACTGAGCTGAGCCAAGCCCCCAGGAGAGCCTCCTGACTTTGAAGTCAAAGACAAACTTTGGTACTATGAGAAACTGTTAAAAAATGTTAAGGTATCCATCTCTCAAGAGAACAAAGAAACCAGCACGTTGCTTCTGTGAGGGTTGGATTTTGGCCTAAGTCCTTAAGAACTGCACATGAGGACTCACCCCAACTTGGACTAGGCGAGGGCTCTTTCTTCAGCGCTGGGAAAGAAATCTTTAGGCTCAAATGTTGTAGCCTTGGCTCCTGAGCTTGTGCTCACAAAGGCTCTGCCCATCTGCTGTCATTGTATAGGGAAGTGAAAAATGAAGTGTGTGTGGGAGGGGGAAGCAAGAGCTAATTTCCTTTGTTTTCTTTCTCAGCTTTCCCTGGAGGGGGTGGGTGGGTGAAAGAGCTTGAGGGTACCACACAGGAAGAAATTTCCAAGTGCTCCTTCCTGGATCCAAGGTTTTTTTCATTCTTTTTTTTTTTTTTTCATTTGGGTGGCAGTATCATTTACCAAGCCAAAGTCAGAGAAAAGTTGTAATGTAGGGAGTTTAATACAAGCCTGAAGTGGCTAGTATTAATTTTTAGAATCCTTGCAGGCCCCCACCTTCTGCACTTGGACAGACAGAGTGGGGAATTATCCTGACATCCCAGATCCAATCAGGGTCTCAAGGCATTTTCCATGGGATGTTTTCTCAACTGGAGCACTCAACCCTTCTGGATTCAGGAAGGGAAGGAGTGGCAGATGCTGTACTTAGCGGAGATGTGAGCCTCTCCAAGTCATTAAAATGCAGCCCTGGTGTTCTTCATTCACTGCAAAGGAGCAGGGGCAGCAGATGCAGTTCTTAAACTCTGAGCATAGTCCTTGTCTACAGGGGAAAAACTCCCCAAGGTGGGAAAAATCTAGCTAAGCCATGTGTGGGCAAACATTTTGGCCCGAGGGCCACATCAGGGTTGCAAAATTGAATGGAGGGCCAGGTAGGAAAGGCTGTGCTTCCCTAAACAAACTGGCCCCACCCCTGAGCTGACCTCCACCCAATTCCCACCACCTGCTTGCCCCCCTAAGAATCCCCGACCCATCCAAGCCCCCCCTCCCCGATCCATGTCGCCTGACTGCCCCCTTCAGAGACCCCCTGCCCCTAACCACCCCCCTGAGAGCCCATCCCCTATCTAAACCCCCGTGCTCCTTGTTCCCTGACCACCCCCTCCTGAGACCCCCCCCAGACTAACTTCTCCCCCAGGATCTGACCCCCTACCTTTCCCTCCTGCTCTCTGTCCTGACTGCCCCAACTCCTATCCACCTCCCCCCTCCCCAGTCCCTGACAGACTCCCGGGACTCCCAGGCCTTATACAACCCACCCCACGTTCCCTGTCACCTGACCACCCCTCCAGAACCGCCACCACATCCAACCACCCCCTGCTCCCTGTCCCTGCTGACCGCCCCCTGGAACTTCCTGCCCTTTATCCAACCCTCTGGCCCCTTACCATGCTGCCCAGAGCAGCGTGTCTGGCTTTGCGTGGCCTGCTGGAGCTAGACACACTGCCCCACTGGAGCCAGCCACGCTGCTGCAGCACTGCCCAGCAGGAGCTACAGGCCAGAGGGCTGCCTGTGCAGCACGCTGAGGCTGTGGAGGAGGGGGGACAGCAGAGGAGCTCAGGGACCAGGCAGGACGGGCCCACAGGCCAGATGTGGCCTGTAAGCCTTAGTTTGCCTACCCCTGAGCTAAGCCATATTCACTATGCAAAATACTAGAACTATCAATTCTAAGAACTATTTATACTTCCACTGCTTGCATCCGACGAAGTGGATATTAGCCCACGAAAGTTTATGCTTCAATACTTTAGTTAGTCTTTAAGGTGCCACAGGACTCTTTGTTACCTCTATTTATAATATGTTACAGGTTAAGCTGAGGAAACATGGAGGGAGCTGTGGACACAGAAGATTCCAAGGCAGGCCAGGCGGTGGCAAAAAAAAAGTGAGAAGTACTGGGCCACATTGCCCCTTATGCTGTTGGTTTGGAGCACACGGAGAACACTGCACAATTGTGGACCAATGGATGCTATATGCTTGAAATCTCTAGACTCAGGCACATGATGTGCACGTGTATCCATTTGAGTACTAGTCCATCTACACATAAGGACTAGTACTCAAAGGAGAATAGTGTCTTTAGGGAAACCAGGAGATTAACAGGCATTAAGAATATTTACAACCAAAGACCAATGAAGTAGTTTGTTTATTCTCAATGGAAAGCTTTGGCCGACATAATGAAAGTATTTAAAGTTATGAAAGACTTTGATATTGTGGAATAAGATACACTGTTTACATAAAGTGACAGAGACACTTTAATAAGCGAGAAAATAACAGTACATAGGGAATACAGGCAAAACTATTTAAATCTGAATAGTAAACCTATAGAATAACTTGCCAAGTATTGTTACCTATTCTGTTTTTATGTCATCACTGTGGAATCTCAGAGCCTTCCAAAGTGCATTTAATGATGTGATTAACATCTGACATATGTGACTATTTCTCCCTTCCCTCTTCTTGAAGGGAAATTATATATATATATTTTGAGGTCTGCTATGCTGCTTGTCCATGAAGGAACTAAATCATAAAAAATGAAAATTATGTAATTCATAATGTAACCCCAAGCCAGATTTGGATGCTGCTATCATACAAACAACAAAAATCCGAGAAAAACAACAACAGTGGTATGATTATGAAGTGAGCAGAGTGGATCATCTAGTAATTCACAAAAAATGTGCAATGCAAAGTAGAACTAAATTGAGTCAAAGATTAATTCCTGAACAATTCCTTGTTTATGTATTACATACATATTAAAGGGCCAAATTCTGTTTTCAGTTACTTGTGCTTAAATTCATGCCAAGCCAAAACAAAAATTGAAAGTAGAATATGTCCCTAAGAAAGTATCATCACAACTTTATGGACATGCTGTAGGGCATGTGTGTTTTCTTATTTAAGAGAACGTTACAACTAATATATTTGTTGCTTGCAGAGCTGCCCAGGACATTATGAAAAAGTGAAGTTCTATATAGGAAAAACCTTCAAAAATGTCTAAATATGAAATTTAATAAAATACCCATATTCCATAAAACATTATGGTTTTGCTCAATAATTGCTATTCATTTTAAATTGCAACATTAGAAAGGTTATCTGAACCATCTTTAATCCATGCTAAGTATGGCTAGAATCTACGATGATGGGGGATCTGGAATTGTGTGTGATAAGACCAAACCAGTTAGCCGGGTTTTCTGTATGTTTTGTGAATGCTCTGTTGCAAAATGATCTCATGCTATGTTTTGCCATTTAATTATGCTCTGACCCATTGTTTAGTAATTGTTACCTACTGTACATTCAGTAAGATTATTTGCCCCAAGGCCTTTGTGGTACCACACTATAATTTTTAGTTTATTCATTCATTTCCATATACCGTTGGCACTTGAAATATTAACTTCAGAGGATCTTGCAAGGTTTTAGCAATTTCACTGAAATCATTAACAGTGAACTATGTACATAAGTGTTGATTCTGTGTAATAGATTTTCTAGCGGAGAGTTCAAGTAGGACATTGTGCCCCTGAGTATAGCTTCTCCCCCCGGCCCCTTCATAATGATTGGGTGGTGTTTTGCCCTCTTCATCCTCACCCTACATCATGATGCTACAACAAAAGAATCATAATATGGCCCCGTGTCTGGAACTACCTCATCCCTGGACAGAGGGGTATGCCACTTAACCACTGCAATGACTGAATCCATCTTCTTTTTCTCTTGACACCAGCTGCATTTTGAAGAGTGAGGGAAGCAGCAAATGCTTAATATGGGAGAAAACTAATGACTTAGTATTTGGCAGTTACAATAAAGAACAGTTACTTACTCGTAACGTTGGTTCTTCGAGATGTGTTGCTCATGTCCATTCCCATATGTGTGTGTGCGTTCCGCGCATGCCCGGTCCGGAAAGCTTTTCCCCCAGCGGTACCCGTAGGGTCGGCAGGGGCGACCCCTGGAGTGGCGCCGATATGGCCATGCATATATGCCCCTGCCGACCCTCCCCCCGCTCAGTTCCTTCTTGCCGGTACTCCGACAGAGGGGAGGCGGGTGGGATTCGGAATGGACATGAGCAACACATCTCGAAGAACCAATGTTACGAGTAAGTAACTGTTCTTTCTTCTTCGAGTGCTTGCTCATGTCCATTCCCATATGTGACTTACGAGCAGTCATCTCGGAGGAGGGTGAGGAGTACTATGAGTACCTGCTGACAGGATTGCTTGTCCCACAGCTGCGTCCTCCATTGACTGCTGCACGATGGCGTAGTGCGAAGTGAAGGTATGCACCGAAGACCACGTCGCTGCTCTACAGATGTCGGCGATCGGGACATGTGCCAGGAACGCTGTGGACGTGGCCTGGGCTCTAGTGGAATGCGCCGTCAGAGCTGGCGGAGTAGCATCCGAGAGGCTATAAGACAATTTAATGCAAGACGTAATCCAGGCCGAAAGGCGCTGGGTAGAGATTGGTGACCCTTTCATTCTTTCTGCCACTGAAATAAAAAGTTGTGGAGATTTACGAAAACACTTGGTTCTATCTATGTAAAAGGCTAATGCCCTCTTTACATCCAATGAATGAAGCATTCTTTCCCTGTTATCCGCATGGGGTTTGGGAAAAAACACCGGTAAGAACACCTCCTGGTTCAAATGAAAGGGCGAGACTACCTTGGGCAGAAAGGCCGGGTGTGGGCGCAACTGAACCTTATCTCTATGGAAGATCGTGTAGGGCGGTTCAGAAGTGAACGCCCTAATCTCAGAGACTCTACGTGCCGAAGTAATTGCCACTAAGAACGCGGTCTTCCATGAGAGGTAGGACAGAGGGCAGGAAGACATGGGCTCGAACGGAGGCTTCATAAGGGCCTTCAGAACCAGATTGAGATCCCATGGGGGGGTTGGTTGACGTATGTGCGGATACAGCCTCTCCAAACCTTTAAGAAACCTGTTAACCAGAGGGTTACTAAAAACCGAAATATCATCGGCGCCCGGGTGGAACGCCGAAATAGCAGCCAGGTGTACCTTGACCGTGGAGAGCGCTAATCCTTGTTGTTTCAGCTCAAGGAGGTAGTCAAGGATGGTAGGGATTGAACAAGACAGGGGGTCCCCCCCCTTGTTCTGAACCCACAGTGAGAAGCGCTTCCATTTGGCAGTATAGGTTCCCCTCGTGGAAGGTTTTCTGCTACCCAGGAGGACTTCCCTGACTGAATCTGAGCACTGAAGCTCTGCTGGTTTTAACCACGGATATACCACGCCGTGAGGTGGAGGGACTGTAGGTTGGGATGTAGCATCCTCCCGTGGTCTTGGGAGATCAGTGTTGGCGACAGGGGAAGTGTTATCGGTGTCGCCACACAGAGAGACAACAGGGTCGAGTACCAGTGCTGCCGAGGCCAGGCTGGCGCTACCAGTATAACCGACGCTTTGTCCTGACGGGCCTTCGCCAGTACCTTGTGAACAAGGGGAAACGGGGGAAATGCATAAAGCAGGCCCCCCGTCCACAGAATATGAAATGCGTCCCCCTCGGACCCCGGGCTGAGGTTGAGGAGGGAGCAAAACCTGTGGCACTTCCTGTTGGCCCTTGTGGCGAACAGGTCGAGATGGGGAAACCCCCACCTTTGGAAAATCGAGTGGGCCACATCGGGTCTGAGGGACCACTCGTGGCCCCGGAAGGAGCGGCTCAGGGAGTCCGCCAGCACATTCTGCTCTCCTGGAAGGTAAGCCGCTGTGAGGGAGATCCCCCTGGGGATGCAGAAATCCCAAAGGGCGAGGGCTTCCTTGCACAGGGGAGAGGAGCGAGCACCACCCTGTTTGTTTATATAGAACATCGCGGCCGTATTGTCTGTTAGGACCGTGATGTTCTTGCCTTTCAGATCCAACTGAAAAGTCTGGCATGCCAGGCGAACTGCTCTGAGCTCTCGTACGTTTATGTGGAGAGACAACTCTTCTTGAGACCAGAGGCCCTGTGTCGTGTTCTTTTCTAGATGCGCCCCCCAACCGAGAGCCGACGCGTCTGTTACCAGCGTCGCAGACGGTTGGGGTTTGTGAAAGGGCACCCCGCCGTTCAGAGATGTGGGTTGGAGCCACCAGAGAAGTGATTGTCTTACCTTTACTGGAAGAGTCACGACCAGGTCGAGGGGGTCCCTGCGTTGGTTGTACACCTTCGCGAACCAGGCTTGCAGAGGGCGTAGCCGTAGCCTCGCGAACGGCACCACATAGGTGCATGCCGCCATGTGGCCCATTAGGACCATGCAGTTTCTTGCCGTGGTCATGGGGCCCCGAAGTAGCGGGGAAATAATGTCCGCTAAAGCCTTGGCTCGAGATGGAGGTAGGAAGGCTCTTGCACATCGAGAGTCCAGTATTACGCCAATAAACTCTATCCTCTGCGTAGGAATGAGAGTTGACTTCGGTATATTGAGTATAAGGCCCAGCTTTAGGAAGATGGCCTTGATGAACGTGATTTGTCTTAGGAGCAGGTGCCTCGACTTTGCTCTGATGAGCCAATCGTCCAGGTAAGGGTAAACATGGATGCCGTTCCGTCTGAGGAACGCTGCGACTACCGCCATGCATTTCGTGAATACCCTTGGTGCTGAAGAAAGGCCGAACGGAAGAACCGTGAATTGGTAATGTCGGGAACCTATCACGAACCTCAGGAATCGTCTGTGGCTCGGGATAATGGAGATGTGAAAGTAAGCATCCTTTAAGTCGAGGGCGGCGAACCAGTCTCCTTGATCCATAGCAGGAATTATGACGGCTAAGGAGAGCATGCGAAACTTCAACTTCTTTATGTAGGAGTTGAGGCCTCGCAAGTCCAGGATGGGGCGGAGCCCTCCTTTGGCCTTCGGGATAAGGAAATAACGGGAATAGTAACCCTTGCCCCGAAATTCTTGAGGAACCTCCTCTATGGCACCCAAAGACAAGAGGGTATGGACCTCCTGATCTAGGAGTTGCTCGTGAGATGGGTCCCTGAAGAGGGACGGGCACGGGGGGTGGGTGGGAGGGAGAACAGAGAACTGGATAGAATATCCCACTTCTACCAGGCTGAGAACCCACTTGTCCGAGGTGATAGAGGACCATGCCTGGTAGAAATGGGATAGACGGTTCACAAACGGGAGGGAAGCTATGGGTTCGGAGGCTGGCTCGGCGTCCCCGGGCGCAGCTTCAAAAGTTCGGCCTGGGGCCGGGAGGGTGGTTATTCCCTGGCCCCTGAGGCTGGTGAGAGGAGGGGCGTTGCCGACCTCTACTATCACCTCTCCCGCCCCTTCGGGGTTGGTCCCTCCTATAAGGTGGTGCCTGATAGGGTCTGGCTGGCGGGGGCGGGGGAGCCCTAAAGGGTCTTCTTTGGCCCTGTGGTGTATGTAGCCCAAGGGAGCGGAGCATGGCCCTGGAGTCCTTCATGGACTGTAATTTCTTGTCCGTATCGATAGCAAATAACCCCTGCCTATCGAATGGCAAGTCCTGTATGGTTGCCTGCACAGGCGGGGGAATACCCGAAACGTGTAACCAGGCCCCCCTGCGCATAGCTACTGCCGTGCCCAATTGGCGTGAGGCCGAGTCCGCTGCGTCTAATGCGGCCTGTAGGGCAGCTCTGGAGACCACCCTGCCCTCTTGCACTATGGCCTTGAACTCGTGGGCCGATTCCTGGGGTAAGGTGCCCTCAAATTTGGTCATCGCAGACCAGGTGTTATAAGCGTACCGGCCCAGGGCGGCCTGCTGATTCGCAATGCGGAGCTGTAGAGCCGCCGACGAGTATACCTTCCTACCCCAGAGGTCCAATTTCTTCGAGTCGTGTGACTTTGGGGTAGGTCCTGTCTGGCCCTGACGCTCCCTGTGGTTCACTGCATCCGCGACCATGGAGCCGGGCGGTGGGTGCGTGAACAGGTACTCGTACCCCTCCCGTGGTGCGAAGTACCGGCGCTCCACTCCTTTAGCCGTAGGTGGAAGCGATGAGGGGGTCTGCCAGAGGGAGTCCATGGTGGACCTGACCTTGCGCATGAAGGGTAGCGCTATCTGAGGTGGTGAGTCGGATGAGAGGATGTCTACATTAGGATCCTCCTCATCCCCTTTGACTTCCTCAGGCTGGAGGTTGAGGTTTTGCGCCACCCTTCTCAGCAGGTCCTGATGACCCCTAATGTCCATGGGTGGCAGGTTGTAAGAGGAGCCCGCCACTGCGTCGTCCGGGGACGATGAAGAGGAGCCAGGTTGGGGGTTCTCCATCTGAACATCCTCCCGAAAGGGGGGATGGATGGGATCCGCTCCTTGAATCTCCCTGATTGCAGACTGAGTGTCCGATGTACCAGGCAGAGGGTCAGCCACATGTTCCTCCGATTGAGGCCTAGTGACGGTGGCAGACACCGGACCCCTCGGCACAGAAGGCCAAGAGGCTACTGATGGAGGTCCCTGGGCCTGATGGTAAGTAAACGGGGTCCAAAACGGCCATTGGGGAGGGCCTTGCTCTACCACCACGGATGGCTGCCGGTGCCGTCGATGGGAGGAGTGACGGTGCCGTGAATGGTGGTGCCGGGAACTATGGCTATGGCGGGACCTGGACCGTGACGAAGAAGCATCCGACTCTGATGAATAGTCGGACTGCGACCAGGGCGGTGCGGTGCCCTCCGGTGCTATGCCCCGTGAGTACATTTCAGGCTTCCCGGGAAACCTCGGTGCCTGTGGTGCGGTGGGAGCCGGTGCGGGTATCAGCGGTGCCATTGAGGTTGCCGGTGCCGCTAGAGCCGAGCTTGCCGGTACCGAAGTCACCGGTGCTGGCGGAATGACCTGAGCGACGGTGCGGGTGACCGGTGCCGGGATGGCAAACTGCGGTGCCGTGTCGACCGCGGTGCCCATGAGGTCCACCGCCGCATCGAACGCCTCTGGGGTCGAGGGCGGTTCCAACTCCGGCACCTCGATTTCCCGAGAGGGCACTATCTCCGGGGAGATGGTGATAGGCTCCGGTGCCGCTATCGGTGCGCGCTCTGAACGGGGCCGTCTCACGTGCCCCGGAGCTGCTGGCACCACCGAGGGATCACCCGTGCCCTTGCGCACCGGGGAGCGCCCTCTAGATTGTTTGGAAGGGACCGGCGACTGAGACCGGTGCCTTCTGGATAAGGAGGAGGATCCGTGCCGTGGCGACCGGTGCCGAGGAGTCTTCAGGCCCTTCGGGGTCGCGGTGCCGCGCACCGACGCCGGTGCGCTGCTGGAGGCGGACGGCTCCGTTGGTGGCTGGAGTGCCGACTCCATGAGGATTAACTTTAAACGAAAGTCTCTCTCCTTTTTAGTGCGCGGCTTAAAGCTCTTGCAGCTCGAGCACTTCTCGGTCTGATGGCCCTCTCCCAGGCACTTGAGGCAACGGGAGTGAGGGTCACTAATTGGCATGGGCTTGCCGCAAACTTTACAGGTTTTGAACCCTGACGCCCCAGGCATAACCCGGCGTCAGAGATCTAACAACTACTTAACTACTATCTAACACTAAAGAACTCGAACAATAAGAACAATTAACCTAAATACCTAACTACTAGAGAACAAGATACCGCTCTGTGACAGAGGAGTAAGCTGTTCCAGCTACCGCCAAGGACGGAAAGAAGGAACTGAGCGGGGGGAGGGTCGGCAGGGGCATATATGCATGGCCATATCGGCGCCACTCCAGGGGTCGCCCCTGCCGACCCTACGGGTACCGCTGGGGGAAAAGCTTTCCGGACCGGGCATGCGCGGAACGCACACACACATATGGGAATGGACATGAGCAAGCACTCGAAGAAGAAGCACAGTGCTTATTTTGAATGATGAGTCACCACTTTTCATCTCTGCCACATAGTGCTGGTACATTCACTTTGCAGAAAATCTCTTTTCCAGATGGAAGTGGTGGCAGGACAACAAACATCCTTTTTGCTAGAATCAAGGAACACAGAATGCAAGGAATATTGAGGAAAAGTCCATTTAGATTAACAGTAAATAAACAAATAGCACACATGACCTCACTGTCAGACTGTCATCGGGAGTTCCGTTACTACTTGCAACTATGTGACCCCTGCGCACTGGAGTATATTAGGAGCAAAGTTTTCATTCTTGAATTTATAGATAGCCAGGAGATAGCCAAAGAACTAGAAATGATACTTCCTATCATGCGTGGTACAAAGATTAAGTAAGCTCTATGTGGCGGGAACTATCCTTTGGTATATGTTTGCATATCATTAAGTACAGTAGGGCGACAACCTGGTTGCTTCTAAGGGTATGTCTACACTGCAGCTGATAGGTGTGATTCCCAATGTGGGTAGACAGATAGTTCCTACAAATATCAGTGTGGAGGCTGCGGCACAAGGCCAGTTTGGGCCAGCCACCCGAGCTTGAATTCACAGTAGCTGCAGGGCTTGGACTCAGGTGACTAGCCCAAACTTCCACCCAGGCCGCAATGTCCACACTGCTATTTTTAGCATACTAGCTCAAATTGAGGTAGTACAAGTCTGTCTACCTGCATTGGGAATCACACCTCCCAGCTTCAATGTAGCCTTACCTACGGCAACTGTAACAAAGATTAAAGCACAATGATGCCTCAAAGTGCCCCCCCCCTTAAAACTAACTCTTCCTCTTACATTTTCAAAGTGGTAGGAAAAGATTTAGTCAAGGAACTCCTATTAAAATCCCCTCACCCCTTTCATCATCTCTAATTGAAGACATTCAACTGCTTTCTTCTTGTGCTAGCTCGCAGCTATGTTTTGAACCAGAGTAAATATTCTGTTGGTTTACTAGCTTTTGGAACTATCAGAAGAAACCAGTGGAAATTCTAATGGAATCAACGGGTCTTTCCACTAGCATTTCAAGTAATGTTTTCAAATTTACCTCATAAGATAATTAAAATGCATGTCTGTGTGCCTATATACTGCATGTAGTATATATTATTTTTGATTTACTTGTGATTACTCTTACTTTTCATATCTTATCTAGAAATTAAATCGCTCATCACGATCTACAAAACATTCAGAAGTAGTTATCATTCTTTATAGTTTACTAGCGAAAATACCCGGCGTGGCTCGGGTCCGTCGGAGGTAGGGAGGGGCCAGAGAGCTGAGCGAGTGTGGGGTCTGTTGGAGGGGGGAGGGGGCAGAGAGCAACCTGACACCCCCACCTCACCCCCCCCGACCAAACCCAACACCCCCACCTCACTTACCCCTCAACCAAACCCGACTCACATTTTCACCCCCCCACCCAAACCCAACACCCCCACGTCACCCCCCTACCAACACCACCTGACCAACACCCACACCTCACCCCCCGTAGAACAAACCTGCCACACCCACCTCACTTTCCCCCCCAACCAAACCCGACACCCCTACCTACCACCACAAACAAACCCGACACCCACACCTCACTTACCTCTCGACCAACTCCGACCCCCCTCCTCACCCTCCCAAACAAACCCAACACCCCCACCTTACTCCCCACCAAACCCAACACCCCCTGAGCAACCCCAACAGGTCAGGGGGTGTTGTGATTGGTGGGGGGGTGAGGTGGGGGTGTTGGGTTCGGTCGGAGGGTAAGTGAGCCGGGGGGTGTCGGGTTTGGTCTGGGGGGGGGTGGGAAGGTGTCGGGGTGGGTGAGGGGTGAGGTGTGGGTGTTGGGGTTGGTCAGGGGGTGTTGCGGTTCGTGGGGGGTGAGGTGGCGGTGTCGGGTTTGGTCGGGGGGTAAGTGAGCCGGGGGGGGTGTCGGGTTTGGTCTGGGCACCCACCCCGACACCTTCCCCCCCCCCAGACCAAACCCAACACCCACCCCTCACCCCTCACCCACCCCGACACCTTCCCACCCCCCCAGACCAACCCCGACACCCCCTGGCTCACTTACCCCCCCGACCAAACCCGACACCCCCACCTCACCCCCCGACTGAACCTGACACCCCCACCTCACTTACCGTCCTACCAAACCCAACTCGGATCCGTCGCGGGGGGGGGGCCCAGAGCCGAGGTATTTCGGGGACCTTCGCAGGTGGGAGGGGCACAGAGCTGATGGATTCCGGGGTTCCGTTGGGAGGGGGGAGGGGCAGAGAACTGAGGGATCTCCGGGGTTCCGTTGGAGGAGGGAGGGGTGAGCTGAGCGAGTGCGGTGTCTTTTGGAGGGGGTATTATGACATCATCACCACCTAACTGCCCAGCTGATGTGACTGGCCCTGAAAGACTTTCACCCCTGGGGGGCGTCAGAGGTGAGATCCGAAAATTTTTCGACCCTTACCAGCATCTAGACCCCAAGACCCCTCACTGTACCAAATTTCAAGTCTCTGGCTCAAACGGTGCGGGAGGAGTTCGCTGTCATACATACATACATACATACATACACCACTTGACTTTTATATATATAGATAGATATACAACATTCTGAAGTCATCACTGAGACAGTATTTGTGACTTGAAAAGATGTCTAATCCAATAATGTCTACACGGTTGCTGATTTTAACTTGAAGCTCTTCAGTACTCAAAGCATATATAAAGCCAAGAAGTTATTTCTACACTTCTTTTTCATCACCACCTCCAGAGCAGGATTGTAATCGATCATTTGTAATTCATACATTATTTAAAGGATCCCACAGCATTGTGCCATACATCACTCCTCTGTAAAGCAATCATGTCTGCATAGAAATCTGTTTTTCAATTATAATGAGCCTGCATTAAAGCTGTATTCTTATTTTTCAATTTATCACGTATAACAGTAGTAAATTTTTGTTTTCCAATGAAATGAATAATGGGTTTTCCATGAAGTCATGAGATGCATTGTTTTCTAGAGTAAACTAATATAGAATATCTTTACTTCAGACAGCATAAATAAGAAACGTCAGGTATTCCGTACTGAAAACAATTGCTTAAACAACATAATATCACTTTCTGACAAAAGAACTTAAACAATCAATATTCTTTTGCCACATTTTATTATAAGAGCAAGACAGTCACAATTAAAGTAGCATTATGGTGATGTATCAAGAGCCCTGAACAGCATTCAGCTGTCTTGCATACAAGTATTACCCCGTAGAAAACTTCTACAGTATTTAATAGGGATGAAACTAACCCTATATTTTCTGTAAGTGTTGTAATTTTACTTATGCTAATTGATATAAAATTAACATATATGTTCATCCTTGAGTATATCACACTTAACTTGCTATTTATTTATTTTTTACAAACCTTGCGCGCAAACCTGAGAGGTACTGGGAACCCACAAATCCTGTTGGTAGTAATTATACCAATGTTGAAGGTGTTCAGCAACTTGCCCACTCAGCCCCAAGGACTTTTTTAAAAAAAGCAGGATACAAGGTTAATGTTGACTAAACTGCTAGGTTTGTTAATATAAAAAAATGCTGCCAAGAAGAGCAGATTCTAAGTTTATTTCCATAAAGAGTTTTTCCTTCACCTTCTATCCTTTTTTCTTTCTGTTCTTTCCTCCTACTTCTTTGCCCTCTGTATCTCAGCTGTTATGATGGAACCAAACTTGATAGTTTCTCTGCAGATCTGATCATTTCTCAAATGACTCACCAAAGCACCACAACTAGAGCTAGTTAATCGAATGCACCGCTCTTTGAAATGTACCTACTGGTATATTATCTACCATATCAAATTAGCAAATTAAAAAAATTAAGTCCATTTGCAAACCACGGATTGTCCCAATTCATCATCATATAACACTTGGTCAGCTGACAGATTGTAAATTAGCATTTTATCTTCTGTTGTACCCTTCTTGTTATAGTAATTTCTATAAAAACGCTAATCAGAAAAGTCATAAAATAACTAGGACTGATGTATTTTATTTGAAGAAGTCCTTGTAATACACATTATATCCCCAGCTGGAAAAAATAAAATAAAAATCTCAGGATTTTCTCAGCTTCCAAAAACTACAAAGGCAGGAAGCTCACTTATATTTAAATAGTAATCAGTTATCCAAATTCCTTACTGATTCTTTGCTTCTTACTATTGTTGAACTGGAGTAACCAAAGTGCTTTATACAATTGTAAGTGTTTTGTTAAAATCATCTCTGAAATACCTGCAGATGACCTTAAAAAGAAAGACAATTTCCTGTAATATCATTTTCCACAATGTTCCAGGCTTTATTTTCCAGTTTTCCATAATTAAGAATATTAAAAAAATAATATATGGAGGATATTTGTATCCTCAGTTCTATCTTATAGAACTGGAAAGACATCAAATCCAATCCCCTGCCTACAGTAGTTGGACTAAGTAAGTACAGATCCCACCCTGATTCCTAAATGGCCCTTCAAGAATTGAACTCATAACCTTGGATTTAGCAAACCAATACTCAAACCACTCAGCCATCCCTCGGTGCTAGAAACTTAGGCACCTAAATAGCTTTTATAATACAAGCTTAGGCACTTACAGAGTTAGGCTACAGCTCAGATATAGTCTACTTTTATTATCTGTATATTTCTCTCCATGGTCCAATTTGCTATTAAAAGCTGCCATATAGAAGTGGCATCCATATTTAATTTGTTTTGGGGAAAGGTACATGAGAGTTCTGGAGAGAGCATTGCCCCGTCTTCTTATCAGAGGCAAGTCAAATTTGTGTGAGTGACAGCTTGGTTGCTGGCTGTGAGTTAAGAGAGAGGCTACAGTTTCTGCTCATAGGAGATGCCTCAGAAGATATAATGAGAAAGTGTGTGCTCAGAGAGCAAAGAAACCGGGAGATAACTAGTAACGTATTATATGTGATTTAAAATAACAGTAAATGGAGACAGTCATATTTAACAGGATCATTTTGCTTTTACCATGCAGTTTTGAACACCCGTTCTAAAACATGGACACTACAGAATGTACAATGGTTCATAGAAAGGCTGGCTCTAATCTTATAGATGTAATTCAGATAACCAGATAAGGATGTTGTCCCAAGAGACCATTCCCATGCACTAAACATTATCTTCTGCCTCCCACGGAAATCATGGGAGCATGGCCTTCCCAAGCTGTAATTTGGGCAGCATAACAGAGATCACCACAAAAAAAGCACCCTCAAAATAGACAAAAACACGTAACAAAAACCCACCCTGAGTTATAGTTATTATCTTCTTGCTTGCTTTGACATTCTGCCGAGTAACACCAAATAGTCCATCGACTGGAACCACAGGAAGAGATTAAATTTGATATCAGAATTTCTCCACAAAGCAGAAGCCCTTTCTCTAAATTAGGGGTTGCTTTTTAATCATTACCAACATTCTGTGAGCTGAAGGGTTTTATTCTGATCTTAGCTACATTCCTGACTAGGAAAAAGAATAATCAGTTCACTAGAAAGAGGGTCTTTAAAAAAAACTAAAAGTGATACACATTCTTCATGTTTTCTTTCCAACCCTAATCTAATGTTCTCTCCTCACACCATGAACACAGCTACGGATAATAATTTTGCATGTTAACACCTGAATTTATGTAATGTAAGTACTGAAGATGCAAGCACGAACAACTTTAGACTTGCTAGCCTGCAGATGGATCTGATAAAATTTATTCACCAACAATCCAGATGTTTGATAGAAAAGACATCAAGTGAAGACAAAAAATTTTCTGGGCTATTTTAGGTGTTTACTTTCTCACAGTTTTGTCAGAAAAGGGTAGAAAAAGTTCATGCAACAGGAAGTGTAAGGGAACTGAATGGTTTAAAAACAGCCCACTTAAAAAGGACATAAAAAATTCATGTATGCTATATCAAATGATATGTCTTTCAAAACCCAAACATTATAACATCACTTGCCCCTCTCATTGCAGGACATTTTGAATATCAGCTAATTTTTGCATATGGCGTAAAGCAGTCAGGGAGTGCAAGATCAAAGGACTCTACTTTAATTGCTATATATGCCTATAATATTAGTATTTTCAAATAACCATTATATTATGAAAGGTCATAACTCCACTTCATTTAAGGTAAATATTCATCATAACATAGCTGCAACCTAGCAGTGCTATCTGAGTTTTAAAGCAGATCCCATGCTTAATAGGGTCGGGATCCTTTAAACAGACAAATAATGTTTGTAAGTGTCATAATAAGGGTCAACAAGTATTATTTTACTCTTTTTAATACCTTCGCTCCCCATTGTTTTAAAAGTGCATCTTTCCAGTCACACAGGTATTGTAAAATATGTCTGTTTCTACATTTCAAAATAAACCTCTCTGCAGCAGTACTTCCCAGCAGCAACAAACTCAGTTAATTAAGAAAACAGCTGTCTTACAGTCCAATACTGTGTTCAGAAATTCATTATAACTACAGTTATGCAAAAATATCCCGAAGTCAAATTCCAAGCTCGGACGAACTTGGAAACTATAAGTTTTAAAATGTGACCATTTGCTTCCGTTATCACTTGGAGCAAAGCAGTAACCTTAACTGACCCAGTCATAGGGAAAATGCTGAGTAGCAACCCTCTGAGTTCTGCACACCGAGACTGGTACTTGATCTTTACCTCAGGGGTTCGGGAAAAGAGGGTGTGGGCAGGAAAAGGGACCAGGTGAGTTTGTGCTTTATTTTTATTTAACCATACTGCTCAAAACATTTTTCTTTTAAGGAAGCAAAACATAAAGTGGGGGTATCACATGGAGGTCAAGTGGGATAAGCCTTCCAAAGCACACTACAGAAAATAACACAGTGCGTACAAACATTCCCTAAGCCTTTCAGGTTCATTCAAAGCTCAGATACCAGCACTGCTATGAAATAACTGAATGCTGAAAAAGCAGTTTCTGGACATTCACATGAATAAACATGCTAAGCGTGCTGCTGGTTTTTTTCTAGACTTCACACAACCACTATTGCTAGAACTGCTCATTCTTTAACAAGTGGGATAGGGAAAGCTTACTTGTCCTCAACATTCTCTTTGGAAGAGTACTGACTACCAAACAGTAGGTGTGGGCACTGTTCTTAGGACAGGTTGCATTTTAGCAATCTGTTTTCTCTCACTCCTAACTTTCTGAAATTTGCATCTTTCAGAACAAAATCTCTGCCCAGCAGTGAGTGTCTCTGGACAGCGTGAGCAAACACAGTTTGAAAGTTTTGAGAATAAACGAATTAAAAACAAACAAACCAACCCCCAAGTTCTCCCAAACAATAATTTATTTCAAAGGGCAACTCCAGAGTTGAAATGATGGTGTTTTGGGTCTTTTTATGTGTTTGTATTGCACCTAGCACAAAGGGGTTCTATTTTATGATGAAGTCCCTCTATTTTGACACAGTAGAAATCTCAGATCCAATACACATTACTAAGGAAAGCTGACTGTGCATACAGCTAAGAAAATCCAGGCTGCTGTAATGCCGGGCTATTCTTACCTACACCATGAAATACTGGAGGTTTAACTGGAATCTTTCATTTACTTTATATTGTAAATAGAACACTGACTAAAGCAAGGGCTCTTTTGCCTCGTTACCTGTACAATTTATAAGAAAAAAAATACCTGTCAAAAATTGGAAGTCAATTCAATAGGTAGGGGAAAGGTGAAATATACTCTACGTGTAATACTGTTAAATAAATGAGAACCTGAATTCTTCACCCAATTCTGACACTGATTTGCTATGTGCCATGAACCGGTAACTTTGAACCTCTGTTTCTTCCATTTATGTAACAGAGCAACAATATTTTCCTAATTTATACTGAAGGTTTTTGAAATGCTTATTTAAACAGCCTTTGTAAATTGCCATATAAATGTAAAACATTATTAACATTTAGACACTGGCATACGAGAAATCAGACTCCAAAGCTCAAAGGAGTGAGAACAGGTGTCAATGCCACCACCTTTCTTTGGCTTTTAGGAACCCAACATCATCCAAATTTTCTGAACCATGCAAAACAACTTCATGCCTTTAGGAATGCTGCACAGTGCTTACACACTAACTGCATGGATACATTATTCCAAAAGTCTGCACAAATTGGCATGTGCTGTTTGGACATTTGTGGTACTCAGAATGTAAACAAACATGCTGTGACACTGCAAGACCAGGTGCTACCTGCTGCCAAGGCTGTGGGTGTCAGCTGAGCACTGACAAATTTATAGCTGGAAACGAGACCAGCTCACCTGTATGTTCAATGTAGGTATTAGACTTATAACAGTGTGTTCAGGTTTAGATATTACGAAATTCTTGTAGGTTGCTACCATGTATTAAACCCACTTATAATGTCTGTATCCAGTGCCATAAGGTAATACTTTGGGGCTTGGTTACACTTACAACCTTGTAGCTGTTTTGGTTATACCTGCCCTCATATACAGCTATAGGGATAGCGCTATAGCATGTCCACACTTAGACCTGCCAGTGGTACAACGTGGCCCATTCGCGACACTTCAAGTGGCATGGGAGTGGTGCATTATGGGCAGCTATCCCAGCATTCAGCTGGGTGCAACATGCTTTTTAAACAAGGGGAGTGAGGGGGAGCGTGTTGTGTGTATGTGGAGGGAGAGAGCGAGTGGATTTTTGGCGTGATGAGAGTGTGTCAACACACTGTCTTTAGCAGGCTTCACATTTTACGCTTCTATCTCATGCTGGCTCTCTTGGTAAACATTTGTATTGCTGATTTGCGGAGTTACAGCTAATCTCTGAAAACGTACTTCCACATTCCTCCAGCCGAGTTCAAAACAAAGGGAACAGAGGCTTAATTGCCTTAAATGACTTAGAGGTGTTTCCAGTAATCACTCAAAGTGATGTATTGTTAATACCCATTTACACTGGAGCTAAAGTGGAGCTCCCAATAAACTACAGCTGTTAATCCTCTGGCAAGGGAGGATTACCAGGACCGGTATAACTGTGGACTTATAGCTCTCTACATGCCTCACAAATCTGGATGGGTAGTGAGTTATAGCGCTCCTGGAGGCTTCATAGTGCTATAAAGTGCCAGTGTAATCAAGCCCTAAGTGTTTGCTTTATAACTGTAAAAATGCTTGCTCTGAATCTGTGAACCTTGTCAGAAGGAATGATTCCCGGGCCATCAAGAAGGTATCTAAAAACTAAATGGGCCATTGTGGAATATCACAATACAAAGACTTGGTTAATAGCCCTCTCACATCCATGGAGGTGCTATATGCAAGAAAGCTCATACCATCAGCTTGAATTCTGGAAGAAGGAAATAAAGATGGCCAACATGAAATTTTCCTAATTTCTTTTGCTATTTGGATTTTCGCAGGGCCAGAACTGGGAAACAGAAGGAGAGATCCCCAGGATCAACCTGAGTTAGCCCTAAAAGACATTCAGTGCTGACAGATTACATCTCTGTCACCTTTTGCAACCACGGACTGTAACTCATTTGTGTATTTATGTTGCTTACTTTAACCTGTTGTGGCAGCGTGCTGGCCAGGAGTGCCTGAGCCAGCCCTGCCGCCCCTTTAAGAGGGAGAAAAACCCTCTGCAAAGCTCCCTTGCAGGAAGCCTAATCAGCCACCTGGGCTCAGGCTTGATGAGTGACACCTGGCAGCCTCCTCAGGGGGATAAAAGGCCTGCCAGGAAGCAAGCCCAGTGTGGTGGGGATGGTATAGAGGGTGGTGGTAGTTGGAGCTATTCAGAGCTGTGTGTTTAGAGCTGTTTAGAACTGTGTGTTTAGAGCTGTTTAGAACTGTGTGTTTAGAGCTGGACTATATAGAGTCTGTAGAGCTGCAAGCTGTAGAGCTGAGCTACATAGAGTTGTATGCTGTAAACTGTAGAGTTGTGATTGGAAAGAAGGACTGTACAAAGCTGTATATATTGGTGGTGGGGCCTGCACTGTGAATAAAAGAGCACTGTTTGGAGCAAAGAAGGGTTCCCTGCCTGTTCCTGCAGAGGGGTGAGAGAGCGGTCTGTCACACTGTACATATCTCAGGACTGGTCTACAGTACACAGTTAGGTTGAGGTCCCGATGACTGGAAAAAGGTTAATGTAGTGTCCATTTTTTAAAAAGGGGGAAAAGGAAGATCCGGGTAACTACAGTCCAGTGAGCCTCACCTCAGTCCCTGGAAAAATCATGGAGCAGGTGCTCAAGGAATCAATTCTGAAGCACTTCGAGGAGAGGAAAGTGATCAGGAACAGTCAGCACTGATTCACCAAGGGCAAGTCATGGCTGACTAATCTAATTGCCTTCTATGATGAGATAACTGTGTGGATGAGGGGAAAGCAGTGGATTTGTTATTCCTTGACTTTAGCAAAGCTTTTGATATGGTCTCCCGTATTCTTGACAGCAAGCTAAAGAAATATGGTCTGGATGAATGGACTATAAGGTGGACAGAAAGCTGCTTAGATCATTGGGCTCAACTGGTAGTGATCAATGACTCAATGTCTAGTTGGCAGCCAATATCAAGAGGAATGCCTCAAGGATCAGTCCTGAGGCTGGTTTTGTTCAATATCTTCATTAATGATCTGGAGGATGGTGTGGATTGCACCCTCAGCAAGTTTGCAGCTGACACTAAACTGGGAGGAGTAGTAGGTATGCTGGAGGGTAGGGACAGAATACAGAGGGACTAGACAAATTAGAGGACTGGGCCAAAATAAATCTGATGAGGTTCAGCAAGGATAAGTGCAGAGTCCTGCACTTAGGACGGAAGAATCCCATGCACTACTACAGACTAGGGACCGAGTGGCTAGGCAACAATTCTGCAGGGAAAAAAAAAGACATAGGGGTTACAGTGAACGAGAAGCTGGATACAAGAAGGCTAACATACAGCCCAAAATGCTAAGTAAGAGCATTGCCAGCAGATTGAGGGACATGATTGTTCCCCTCTATTCGGCATTGGTGAGGCCTCATCTGGAGTACTGTGTCCAGTTTTGGGCTCCTCATTACAAGAAAGATGTGGAAAAATTGGAAAGAGTCCAGAGGAGGGCAACAAAAATGATTAGGGGCCTGGAGCACATGATTTATGAGGAGAGGCTGAGGCAACTGGGATTGTTTAGTCTGCAGAAGAGAAGAAAGAGGTGGGATTTGATAGCTGCTTTCAACTACCTGAAAGGTAGTTCCAAAGAGTATGGATCTATTCTAGACTGTTCTCAGTGGTATCAGATGGCAGAACAAGGAGCAATGGTCTCAAATTGCAGTGGAGGAGGTTCAGATTGGATATTAGGAAAATAACTTTTTCACTAAGAGGGTGGTGAAGCACTGGAATGGGTTACCTAGGGAAGTGGTGGAATCTCCTTCCTTAAAGGTTTTTAAGGTCAGGCTGACAAAGCCCTGGCTGGGATGATTTAGTGGGAGATTGGTCCAGCTTTGAGCAGGGGTTGGACTAGATGACTTCCTGAGTTCCTTCCAACCCCGATATTCTATGATTCTATGAACCTATGTCAGGGGTTTCCAAACTTGGTTCATGGCTTAATCAGGATAAGCCCCTGGCAGGCTGCGAGATGCTTTGTTTACCTGAGCGTGGAGCTGTGAGCAGCCATACCTACGGACACTCAGGTGAACAAAGTGTCTCACAGCATGCCAGGGGCTTATCCTGAACAAGCCGCGAACCAAGTTTGGGAACCCCTGATCTTTGTCAGTGTACACACTACAGCACTGATGGGCAACCTGTAGCCCATCAGGCAAGCTGATTGCAGGTCATGAGATATTTTATGGACAATGACCGTGTGCAGGCACGGCACCCCTAGAGCTCCAGTGGCAGTGGTTCGCCTGGGCAGCTGCCTCACCTCTGCTCCCAGCCAGGAGGCGAGAAGTCCAGGTGGCTGCCCTCTCTCTGGAAGCAGGGAGCTGAGAGCCCCAGGAGGCAGTTGGGCTCCTGGCAGGGAACTGAGAGCCCAGGATCTCAGTCCCCACACTGCCCCTCTTCAGTCAGTGGAAGCCCTAATGGTGAGGATACACAGTACTGAGAGAAGGAGGTAGTGTGGACATCAGCCACACAGTAATTACTGTGGTGGCTGTAAGTCTACGTAACATAGGACTGCTTAGGGCTGTAGCGTAAGCATGCCCTCACTCATTTCTTTTTCCTGATAAATAACTCCTTATTTAGTTTACTCTAGGACTGGCTACAAGCATTGTCTTTGGTATGAGATCTGAGGTACAAACTGACCTGGGGTAAGACACTGGTCTCTTGGGACTGGAAGCAATCTGAATATTTTGTGATCTTTGGTGTATGGCAACCAACTTACACTAAGTCCAGCTTGCCTGGGTGGCAAGATAACTGGAGCGCCCAAAGGGACATACTGTAACTCCATAGTAAGACTGTTCTAGTGCTTCAGGAGTTCACATCTGTTTCTGGGTTTGTGAAATCTAGTAATAGAACACACACATAGTTTGGGGTATCTGTCCTGATCTTTGTCAGTCTGCCCTGATGGTCATAAACCATTCCGGACAGCATGGCACATGCCTCAGAACGAAGGGATGCAGTCTAAAAGAGGTAAACAGTGAGGTGCCAAAATTTGTAGATGATACAAAACTATTCAAGATACTTAAGTCCCAGGTAGACTGAGAAGAGCTACAAAAGAATCTCTCACAACTGGGTGCCTTGGCAACAAAATGGGAGTTGAAATTTAATATTGATAAATGCAAAGAAATGCACATTGGAAACATAATCCCAACATCATTCCAAATTCATAACATATAAAACAGTAGGGTCTAAATTGGCTGTTACCACTCAAGAAAGATCTTCGAGTTATTTTGGATAGTTCTCTGAAATCATCCACTCAATGTGCAGTGGCAGCCAAAAAAAAGCGAACAGAACGTTGGGCATCATTAAGAAAGGGATAGATAATAAGACAGAAAATATCATATTGCCTCTATATAAATCCATGGCATATCTACATCTTGAATATTGCATTCAGTTGGGGTTGCCCCATCTCAAAAAAGATATATTGGAACTGAAAAAGGATCAGAAAAGGGCAACAAAAATTATTAAAGGCATGGAATGGCTTCCATATGAGGAGGGATTAATAAAACTGGGACTGCTCATCTTGGAAAAGAGATGACTAAGGGGATGACTGAGATCTATAATATCATGACTGGTGTGGATAAAGTAAATAGGAAGTGTTATTTATTCCTTCCCATAACACAAGAACTAGGGGTCACCAAATGAAATTAATAGGCAGCAGGTTTAAAACAAACAAAATTAGTATTTCTGCACACAACACACAGTCAACCAATGGAACTCCTTGCCAGAGGATGTTGTGAAGGCCAAGACCATAACAGGGTTCAAAAAAGAACTGGATAAATTCATGGAGGATAGGCCCATCAATGACTATTACCTAGGATGGTCATGGATGGTGTTCCTAGCCACTGTATGCCAGAAGCTGGGAATATGCGACAGGGAATGGATCACTTGATAATTACCTGTTCTGTTCATCCCCCCAAGGCACTTTGCATTAGCCAATGGGAAGACAGGATACTGGGCTAGATGGATCTTTGGTCTGATCCAGTAGGGCTGTTCTTATGTTCGCCTAGCCTTAATCACACTAAACAGTACCATAGTCTCCAATCTATTTTAGGATTTTATATTGTTGTCTATCTCTGTAGTATTTGAGCACCTTTCACATGAAACTGATAGCAATAATTAAGTCCCTAGAAGAGTCTTTGGCTTTCATCCCTCTCTGGAATAAAAACTCAGATTTTGTTGTTGCTGTTCTCAGTTTGTCAATTATATGGTATGTTTAAAACAATTTCTAGGGATATTAGGATAGACAGGGAATCAATGTTGTGAGTCTCATTCTTGCTGTGGTGGAAAGGATTTCTCAAAAAGATAGTAAAAGTCATTGTAGAGTAAGGTGCTGCTCAGTGTGAATAAATTTATCTGATTTCCAGTAATTCCATCAGATGTACAGTTACTCAAATCTAGAAATTCCCAAATCCACAGCAGGAACGACAGATTAAACCATGTGTGATGCTTCTGGAGTTAGCCACTGTAAATTGGGATACTTAAAAAACAAATCAGGAAAACATTCAAGGAGAGAGGGTAGCTCCATTTTGTAAAACGTTCCTATTCACTCCTAAACACATTTTCAGACAAGCATCACACATTCTAGAAAAAATCCACAATGATTTAAAATTACGTGTGTAATCATTCCGGCAGTTTGGTTATTTTTTGTCAAAGTTCTGAGAAAAGAGTTTAAAAAACTGGATTATAAATTAAGCCTTGTTTTCTCTCAGTGTATGGTACAGAGTAATACCTCTGACACTTCCTGGAGGTATCCTGGGTTGTTAGTGTCCAGGGTCTTAGAGTTCACTCCCTTAGTGGTCTTAGTGTCAGCTCCCTAACTCCTCCAGCCACAGGCAACACCAACACTCCCATGTAGGCCTAGGCAGGGCTTTCTCGCTCTCTCCAGGCTAGCAAAAGGCATACTCCAACCCCGGAGTCTTCTGAGCATCTCCCTGGAGTGTTTAGCCCCTGGTCTACTGGACACTCACAGTACTGTATTTATAGATTCACTGTTTCCAAAGAAGCAGTACACACCAGCTCACTAGTTTTACCTCAGATCACCACTCTGCTTTCCTCACAGCACTTAGATATATTTATAGTGAAACAAGTAAAAGAAAAGTATACAGCAAGAAGAACTATAGGAAACAAATGGTTACATATAAAATAATATCGGATCACCCATGAAAGGAACCAGCCTGTGGCATGTTATCTCCTGGTTATCTCCCTTAAGAATGTACTGTAATTTTCAATATAGACATAATTCCTTAAACATTATCTGTACACACATTTCACGGTGATAATGATGACCAATGGCCTACTGACTCTTGGTGAAGGCATTGCATGCCACCCCTTAGTGAATTATTTTGCATTTACTGAACCCAGGAGATCCTTGTAAAATGTTATGCAGACCCTGTGTCCTCTGCCAATGGGAATAAGTGGTTCCTGGGTCACAACATTTCTTCATAACAACATTTTTATTAGACGCTCCATTATTAGGCTAATATAGCCTGGGTATTGTTTCAACGGAGATCATATATCATGCTGTAACATGCAAAATGCTTAACTTCCAATATTAGCTTAACAAAAGAGGAATACTGTACCATATTATTCTTACAATATGTTATAAAGACATTATTTTCCAAATTCATTTGCCACATTTCTCTTCTACTCTTGCTAGTTGTTTGTTTAGCTGACAAAGTCACTAAATTTCAAATGAATAAGTGGACTTAAATATAAAAACTAACATCTTCTGACTGAACTACAACGAAATGTCAGTTCCAGACAAATAAACGAGTAAAACTCATAAGGGCATAATTTATTAACACTGCCAAATTCATTACTCCTGAATTTCTTCTTTTAATAATGACATAGAGCTGGTCCTCAAAGCTTATACTAATCAGACACACACACTACAAAGAACAGAAGGATCACTCAAGCACTGCTGACTGATTCTAGTTTTCGCATCTGTTCTGAATTTGCTGCTGAAAGCCTAGTAAAACCATGGAGAAACTGAAATTCTATTGTAAAGATAGCAGATCATATCCTCAGAGAGATTCACAGGACCTCCCTTTCTCTTAACATGGAAAAGATGAGCTTTCTGTAAGGTCTTGGAGAGTTATGCTGAAATTATTTGAAAACAAATATTTCCCTCCACAGTGTTGATGAGACATTTCATTCTTACTAGGCCACCAGTCTAGAATTAGAAGTAGATTCACCTATGGAGAGGAACAGCAACATGATCTCAGGTTCTTAATATTCCTTTGAAATTGTATTTCAAAGCTTTGCTAAACAAATCAGTCAGAGAGCATCATCCAAGCAGTACACCCACGTTCACAACCTTTCTTTACCTAATGATAATTACAGACTGCACTACAGACAGCCTTTAATAAACACCATCAAGTTTAGAAGAAAGACAGCTGTAGGGACCATTCTGTTGCCATGGGAATATCTTCAGGCCACACTGTCCTCTACTCTAAATATTACCTTCACATTAACGTTTACTGTATTATGCTTCTCTGTGTAAATTAGTACAAATTATGGACTAACTAACCCCAACCAGATTGTTATAAATGACATTGGATCCCAGGCTATAAAACATTCCAAAAAATGGGGAACACATATTTTACAGATAGCACTAACTATTGACTAACACACTTTCCATAGTCCCGGCTCAGCTGAGTTCTTCCCTCAATGAAGGAGATGGGCTTGATTCTGCAAGCTGTTGTGTGCTCTCAAATTCACTGGCATCAATGCTCTCAGTACCTCACAGGATTGAATCCCAGAGAGATTGTTTTGGAACTCTCTATCTGCATTTCCTTCAAGGCTAGCAGGTGATTTAGTAAACACAAACAGACAAAACCAAACGAACAAAACATCCAACTCCTTCAGTGCACAGGATAAATGGCAATTAATGAATGAGAAGTGGTTCAGTGTTTTAGATATTTTATCTTCACTGTTCAGTGCCTGATCCTGTTTCATCCATTACACATCATACAACTGCTTCATGGAATGAGGCATGGATGTTTGAAACCTCTAACTCATTCACAACCTACACACTGAAGATCAGATGCATGGCTGATGTAAATTGGCATAGCTCCACTGAAGTCCATAACTCAGCATAGGCGCTATGACTGTGAATGGAACTATGCTGATTGACGCCAGCTGAGGATCTGGCCCTGAATGAAGTAGCAATCATGTGCGCTAAAAACATCCCCACACTAACCCTGTCCTTTCCCCAGAAGTTTGCACCAGCAGACTGAATGCAGAAGAAAGTCAGTTACAAAGTATAATTCAAGTGTAAACTTTGCTCAGCATCACTACCTAACAGTGATACCTGATAAGCAGCAGAAACAAGATGAGGAGGGGAGTTGTACACTCAAATATTTCTGAATTTAAGAAGAAAAACAAAGTTCTCTCCATCTACCTACTTCAATCTAGTTAATTAACATCAATCTGATAACTGCAAAGAAACAATCCAGCAGCATTTGGATGTACCTCTGCTTGCACTTTTGGCATCTCAAACTTAAATTGTATTTTGTCAATAACAACAAACCTATTTCTTATTTTAAGAAAATAACCATAGTTCCACTAGCACTATCCATATATATGAAAAATATCCCTCTGATTTGTTAGGTTTTTTTATTTTAGAGTACACACAGAAGCAGAGTTTTAAAACAATATATTTTCCATGTAATCAAACCTTGAGGCAATGAAAAACTTTGCAAGTGGATAATGGCCAAAACAATAAATGTGTAAAAAGAATACACTTCCTAGGCTTGAGGGCTTCACATTCAGCATCTCACCACTAAAACAGAACTTGCTGCGTGACATGCAATAAATGTATAAAAGAGAAGATTTGGATTGATTATATAAAGACGGTGATTATAGACCATGCCTATCATTTGACACCTAACATTCTTGGATCTTTGTTTTTAAAACATCTAGCATTTCAAATGTTTAAAAAGTATTTTAAAAATCAGATTTTTTTATCTGCTGTCCTTCCATGCTTTCTTGACTATCAGTAACACAAGCACATAGCTAACGTCAATTATGATCCACATAGACAACTTTAGAGCTACAAACTGCTCTACTTTCACAGTACAGTAGACTCTCGATTATCCAGGATTGGATTAACCAGGATGTGGACTAACCAGGATGTAAAAAAAAGAAAATACACGCAACTCGTAGGGCCAACTCTGGCTTTGCTGCCGCCCCCAGCACGCACAAAAAACCCCCACCAGGGCACAGGGCAGCCAGTGAACCAACAACCCCTCCCCCTGGTGCAAGGTGGCTGGTGAACCAACCCCCTCTCCCTATGGATGGTGATTATCCGGGATTTTATTAACCAGAATTAATTTTTTCCCTATCATCCCAGATAATCAAGAGTCTACTGTATCTTTATCTGAACACCAAATGAAAAAAGCATCAGTTCAGATATTCTGTCACACTGAGGATAGTATTACTTTAATATTACACCTGGGAACAAGGTACATTCCATTCCAGCACAAATCTAGTTAATAGACTGTATAAATATTAGAATGGTCATGTTTCAAAAGCTGGTTTGATCAAAGAAAAGAGGAAAAATAATTTTTGATTTTATGCAAGTTTATATATTTTTCTGATCAAAACAAACCTTCTGTTCATCTTCCTTCAGCTCCCATCAGGTAGGGTTGGGCTTTGTGCGTTTCTCAGCCCTCAACAATCATTATGCATCACCATCAGTATTAATAATCCGCAGGTCATCCCCTCACTCCCACCTGTTCAGCCTTGAAGACCATTCCAAATACTTTGACAGCAACCGGGGATTGTTCAAACTGATGACTATACTTGAAGAGCGGGCTCGCACAAGTGTGAGGACAAAAGGGGCATCCACAATCTTTATAATTCGACATGATGTGTTAAAAGGAAAGAACTGTAGTCTAAGTTGAATACGCAGGGTTGTTGGTTAGCAACTGAACGTATTTCATTTGTAGATTGAACAATTTAGATATGACAGTCCATAAGGCACTATAAATATGCACAATGCCAAAGTTACTTTTCAGAACAAAACTGCATTAAGTCCACTTAAACTTCAGCTAGTGAAGCATGTGTCTTCCAGTTTATTTAACAGTTTCTCACAGGGAACGAACACATCTGTGCTTTGTACAATGGACTGACTTCTAATTCAGTTCTGGGTGCAATTTAAGGTGGTGTTTTCACTCCATACATTCTTCAGTGAGTGGATGACTCATTACTTTAGACAAACACTCTCCTCACGTTTTTTCCAGGACCATTATGACCAAATAGGGTTTGCAGGCTAAAAACTGACCAGGTGACTGCTGGCAGGGTATTTGGGAGAAGAATCATTTCACTCATAGATAGACCCCAAGATTTTTAGCCTTTAGGGCATGATGCAAAATTCTTCTATTTTACTCAAACTTTTTTCCTGAGGTGGTGGGTTGGTGAGAATTTTAAGATTTATTTGGGAGGAGTCTAACTGAGGCTTCTAAATTAGATTAATCTCTTTGAGTGGTCCAATTTGTTGACTTCTTTTTGCACTGTAAATCTAACATGCTGTGTAGCTAGTCCAGCTTGCATATCACTCTGCCAGAGTCTTTCCAAATGGTGGAAGGGCAGTTTCATTCTAGATCATGAGTTTAACAGCCTCAAACCTAGGCCAACAAAATTCCTGATCTCCAGCATCTAGTTTGTCTTCCCAGAGTCAAGAAGGAAATCCCAAATGGTGAATGATAAGATGAAAATACAGACTTATGAGTTGCTACTCTCTCTATCTCTCCCTCCATAGGAAATAAGGGAGAGATGATAGTCCAAGGAAATATCAATATATCTGTGTGCATGAAAATATAAAACTGGCCATACTAAGTCAGACCAACGGTCCTTCCAACCCAGTATCATGACTTCCAACAGTGGCCAATGCCAGAAACTTTAGAAGGAATGAACAGAACAGGATAATTAGTAGTGATCCATTCCATTGTAGGACTGTCTTGGCTAATAAGTCGTTGATGGACCTATCTTCCGTGAACTTATTTAATTCTTTTAAGAACCCCGTTATATCTAGTCTTTTTGTTTGTTTTAAACTTGCCCACTATTAATTTAATTGGATAACCCCTGGTTGTGTTATATGAAAGGGAAAATAACACTTCCTTAATCACTTTCTTCACATCATTTATGTGACCTCTCTCATATCCCCCCTTAGTCTCTTTTCCAAGCTTTTTAATCTCTCCTCATGTGGAAGCTATTCTATACTCCTAATCATATTTGTTGTCTTTCTCTATAGCTTCTCCAATTCTAATATATCTTTTTTTAGTTGGGGTAAACAGAACTGCACGCAGTATTCAAATCATGGGTGTACCATGGCTTTATATAGGGACATTATGATATTTTCTGTATTATTATCTACCTCTTTCCTGTTAGATATTTGATTGCCACTGCACATTGAGCAGATGTTTTCAGAGAATTCTCCACAATGACTCCAAGATCTTTTTCTTGAGAAGTAACAACTAATTTAGACCCCATTATTTTACATGTATAGTTAGGATTATGTTTTCCAATGTGCATTACTCTGTATTTATCAACAGTTATTTTCATCTGCCATTTTAGTGCCCAGTCACCAAGTTTTGTGATATACCTTTGTAAATCTTCACAGTCAGCTTTGTATTTAACTAGCTTGAGTAATTTTGAGTCATCTGCAAACTTTGCCATGTTGTTGCTTACCGCTTTTTCCAAATCATTGCTGAATATGTTGAACAGCACTGGTCCCAGTACAGATCCCATTATTTACCTCTCCCCACTGTGTAAACTGATTCCTACCCTTTGCTTCCTATCTTTTAATCAGTAACTGAACCATGAGCAGACCTTCCCTCCTATCCCATGACTCCTCACTTTGCTTAAGAGCCTTTAGTGAGGGACCCTTGTCAAAGACTTTCTGAATGTCCAAGTACACTACATCCACTGGATCACCCTTGTTCTCACATTTGTTGATCCCTTCAAAAAATTCTAATACATTGATGAGGCATGATTTCCTTTAAAAAAAACCATGTTGATTCTTCCCCAACAAATCGTGTTTACATATGTGTCTGATAATTTTGTTCTTTAATAATCAGAGGGGTAGTCGTGTTAGTCTGGATCTGCAAAAGTGACAAAGAGTCCTGTGGCACCGTATAGACTTACAAATGCATTGGAGCATAAGCTTTCGTGAGCTAATACCCCCTTCGTCGGATGCATGCCAGCCGATAAAGTGAGTATTAGCCCACGAAAGCTTATGCTCCAATACGTTTGTTAGTCTATAAGGTGCACAGGACTCTTTGTTGCTTCTGTTCTTTAGTGTAGTTTCAACCAATTTTACTGGTACTGAAGTTAGGCTTACTGGCCTCTGTAGCATTTTTAAAAAATTACATTACATTAGCTATCCTCCAGTCACCTAGTACAGAGGCTGACTTAAGTGATAGCTTACATACCACATTTAGTAGTTCCACAATTTTATACCAGAGTTCCTTCAGAACTGTTGAATGAATGCATCTGGTCCTCTTACTGTTTATTTTATCAATTTGTTCCAAATTCTTCTCTATTGACACCTCAATTTGGAAAAATGCCTCAGATCTGTCACCTAAAAAGAATGGGTCAGATGTAGGAATCTCTCTCTCATCCTCTGCAGTGAAGACCGATGCAAATAATTCATTTAGTTTCTTCACAACAGCCTTGTCTTCCTTGAGTGCTCTTTTAGCACCCCAGTCAGCCAGTGGCCCCACGGATTGGCAGATTTCCTAATTCTAGTGTACATAAAAAATTACTGCTGTTAGTTTTTGTAGCTTTTGTTACTTGCTCTTCAAATTCTTTTTTGGCCTGCCTAATTATACTTTTACACTTGACTTGCCAGAGTTTATGTTCCTTTCTATTTTACTCAGTAGGATCTGACTTCCAAATTTAATGAATTCCTTTTTGCCTCTAACCACCTCTTTTATTCTGTTGTTTAGCCATTGCGGCACTTTTTTGGTCCTCTTACTACTTTATTTTGGAGGTATACATTAAGTTGAGCCTCTGTTACAGTATTTTTAAAAAGGTTTCCATGGAAGTTGCATGCATTTTACTCTTAAGACTGTTCCTTTTAATTTCTGTTTAATTAGCTTCCTCATTTTTGTATAGTTCCCCCTTTTCAAATTAAACACTACTTTGGTGAGCTTCTTTGGTGTCTCCCCATCCCCACATACGGCTGTGTTAAATGTAATTACATTATGGTCACTATTACCAAGCCGTTCCACTAAAATCACGTCTGAGCTGCCCCAAGAATACCATTAATGGGGTCTAGGAATTTTATAGCTGCATCTCATCCTGAGGTGACATGTACCCAAGAAATGTGCATTATTTTTACTTTTGTTGTGATTTTTGTATGTTTGTTTGTTTTTTGATGTATCTGTGTAAGTGTTGGCCTAAGTTTAGGGAATGTTAGGTATATCTGGCTCCCTTGCTCCCTCTCTAAACTCCCTCACTCACACACACACACACACAGAAGTTACCTACCTTCTGTAACTGTTGTTCTTTGAGACGTGTTGCTCATATCCATTTCATTCTAGGAACATACACACCTAGAATGGAATCAACAAGAGCAAGCACTCGAAGAAGAACTCCCCTGTTTGCTGCTTCTGTTCGCTAACTCATCTGGTTGCTTAGGAGCTGGATTTTTAAAATCCTGTTCTTCCTGAGTAGCCCCACCCCCTGGTTAAGGGCTCCTAAAGAGATTAGGAATCAAACCTCATTAAATATTTTTCAGCCTTGCCTATCAGGCGACTAGGTTCAGCACACATCCCTCCGAACACAGCACATTATAAACTTCAATCAAGCAGGCACATGGCAAGCAGTAAACACACAACAAACTCACAGATAACAAACTCACCCCAAGGCTCACGTAGTCGGTCTTTCTTCACCTGGAGAATTCCTCACAAAACAACCCTGCCTGTTTGCTGCTCCTTTTGGCTAGCTCGAGACCTGATGCTTAGGAAATAGAGCCTGAGAACGATGTCTGTGCTGTGCATTGTACTACGCAGGTGATAATGGAAGGAGAAATAGGGTAGGAATGATAATTTATGAAAAACTGAATGAAAGTGTTCGGGAAGTCATCAGGGTTAATCATTATTTAATGGCTGTCCGAACACAAGTGAAAGAGTCAGTTATTTTTGTTATCGGCATATGACCCAAAACAAGGTTGCCTTGTGGAATAGAAGGAAGATGTCAGACAGCCCCTGAACAACCTAGCAGATATGGTTATAGCAGAGAAATTGCTGCTCATCCTGGGAGATTTCAATGCTCATTTAGTCTCAAGTCGTTCAGGCTATTAGCAGATGTTGGGATAGTATATACTGGGATCTCAGAACACAGAACACTGTTTAATCAGTGATTGCCAAAACTTGGTTTAAGAAAAGAGAAAATAATCAAAATATCAAAGCAGCAGAGTAAGCATGCAAATTGATTTCTTGCTACCTGAATGAACCAGAGGAAAACAGTTACGGATTGTAATGTTATCCTGAGAGAAAAAGTTGCACCCCAACACTCGCGATTTGTGGTGATGTCGTGATTGGCAAATGGACCCAGAATGAACTTTGCTCCAACAAAACAAGCATCGGGAGGTGGCAACTGCTTGGCATGACTGCAGACAAGTTTAGAGAGACAGTTGCAAGATTATAGCCAAGAGATACACAAACTGGAACAGTAGAAGAGGAGTGGTGTATCTTCAGGAATATATTGATTTGGAAGCTGAGGTGCTTTCTAAGAGTGCTAAGCTGGGTAGACACAATCTAGTGAAGAATGGCAGTGGAAGGAGGAGGTCCAGAAAGCATTAAGAAATAAACAAGATGGAGTGAACACACCATTCATAAAGGACGCAGGGAGCAGACTGCTTGTGGCAGAACACAGGATACTTAACCGAAGGTGACAATACTGTGAGAGTCTGAGGAGAAACTTTTATTTACTACACTACTATCATATGAACCAATAATTAAAAATGTTAATGAGCTTCCAAAGGCAGACATCAAGGCAGCACTGCTGAAGATGGCACGTGGAAAAGCAGCAGGTCTGGATGAAACCACAGCAGAAATCAGGGTAGATAAAAATCAATGATTAAAATAACTTTAAAAATTGGTTTTTTTTTAATTTAATTGGATTATTTTGATAAAATGCTTTTTGAGGCAAAGACCTATCTAAAGATAATTTTAATTAATGTGCATTATAGCTCAAAGATATCTCATCATGGAATAGGGATCATAAATATGAGACAATATATTCATTTAGTGTTAAAGAAACGTTTTGTAAATGAGTTTCATTAGTTCACTGATTAGGGACCCAAGTTTTTGGGATTCCAGGGGCTTCTGTAAAGATTATTTAGGTTAATCTTTCTAGCTATGCAATAGGACTCAGTGCTCAGCCTAGAAGATACCATCAGAAATGCTTAGTTTTTCAGTTCTCAAACTGTGAATTTGTGTCTGCAAAGATAACGTGCTTGTTAACAGCAAAAATGCTTTTAAATAAATAAATACATAATATATAGAGATGAGAAATAACAGACCTCAACCCTATTGTCCCTCTGCAAATTTGTGCACACACAGTCAGTCCCTTACCTCTCTAAAAGTGCAAAAGTTTCAAAAAAGTTCAATGAACAGAAAGATTGTTAGAGGCAGAATAGATCTGGACAAGGAGAAAAAGTCTGAAGAGAAATGTGAAAAGTGGGGGACAGGCACTGTAAACAAAAGTGAAACTGCTGGAGCAGCATATTCCAGAAGTCTTGAGGCCTTTCTGAGTGTAGCCTTCATCATTTGAGATCTACCATACCATTCTCTCACTGGAAGGAAAACCTATAATGGCAGCAGGCTGTAAAAGAGACCGAGTATGGGAATATTTTAATGAAGTTCCTCTACCTACAGGTAAGACAGGCATGCGTGCAAAATGCAAACAGTGCAACAAAGAAATGCAAGGCCTGGTTGCCTGGATGAAACAACATCACGAGAAGTGTTCCTTCTCAGGAGGAAGCTGGTTGAAGATGATGAAAGGAACATGCCTGAACATGCAGGATCTTCAGGTTGGTAAACTTTTTTATTTCATCCTTCTTTCTTAAGGACTGCCTTTCTTCCTTCTGAACTATTCTTGAATTCTCATGTTTGAACAAAAAAATATAATTGTTACTTTATGTTACTATCATAAAGGCTAGTGTTGTTGAAATTGCAAAATACTTCCATAACAACCACTTTGCAGCAGCAGCTCTGAAAAAAGTGGGAGAAACCAGTCTAACTCTCACACAAGACACGTAATGGAACTCAGTAGTGGACAGTTTTGAGCACTATATCAAGAACTGGCCTAATCTGATGACAGTTTGTGAACAAAATCATGAAAAAATAGATGTCAAGAATCAGAGAGGTAGCCGTGTTAGTCTGGAATAGCAGAGGTAAAGTCCTGTGGTACCTTAAAGACGAACTATAAAGTTTTGAAGCATAAGCTTTCGTTGGCTAATACCCACTTCGTCGGATGCAAGCAGTGGAAGTGTCCAGAGGCAGGTATAGAAAAGTAGGCAAGAACCAGGTAGGAGGTAACAAGGTTAGTCCAATTAGGCTGAACCAGCTTGTTATCTCCAATCAGGGAGGGTGGGTTATTCTTCTAGCAGTTGAATAGGGGGTGTGAACTTGGAGAGAGGAGAAGCTATCCACTGGCCATCACCTACAGTCCTCAGTTAAAACCTCTGAAACGCATCATTAGTGACCTACAACCCATCCTGGACAATAATCCCTCACTTTCACAGGCCTTGGGAGGAAGGCCAGTCCTGGCACACAGACAACCTGCCAACCTTAAACAGATTCTCACCAGCAACAGCACACTGCACCACAATAACTCCAACTCAGGAACCAATCCATGCAACAAACCTCGATGCCAACTCTGCCCACATATCCACACCAGCAACACCATCACAGGACCTAACCAGATCAACCATACCATCACTGGTTCATTCACCTGCACATCAACCAATGTCATATATGCCATTATATGCCACCAGTGTCCCTCTGCTATGTACATCGGCCAAACTGGACAGTCCCTATGAAAAAGGATAAATGCACACAAATCAGATATTAGGAATGGCAATATACAAAAACCTGTAGTAGAACACTTCAACCTGCCTGGACACACAATTACAGATTTAAAAGTCACCATACTGCAGCAAAAAAGGGAAACTGCAGAGCTGCAATTCATTTGCAAATTTAACACAATCAATCTGGGACTGAACAAAGACCTTCAGAGGCTTGCTAATTACAAAAATAGCTTCTCCTCTCTCCAAGTTCACACCCCCTATTCAACTGCTAGAAGAATAACCCACCCTCCCTGATTGGAGATAACAAGCTGGTTCAGCCTAATTGGACTAACCTTGTTACCTCCTACCTGGTTCTTGCCTACTTTTCTATACCTGCCTCTGGACACTTCCACTGCTTGCATCCGACGAAGTGGGTATTAGCCCACGAAAGCTTATGCTTCAAAACTTTATAGTTAGTCTTTAAGGAAAAAATAGATGACACAGTCACAGCCAAAGTTCTCAACACTGGGCTTGCGAGATATGTTGAACACATGCCGAGTACCCACAAGCCTATTTCTGTAACCTTGAACAAAATGCAGAGAAACGACTGTTTTATTGCTGATGCTGTTGAAATTTGGAAGGAACTGGGTGAGATCTTAAAAAGAGAAATATGCACTGACAGAGTTAAATGCAGAGTTAAATTACTAGCATTAAAAAATGAATGGGACAAGCACTATCGCCAGCTCATTTTCTTGAAAATATTCTCAATACTCGGCACCCGGTCAAACCTTAACTGTTGAAGAAGAGGAGTTGGCTATGACATGAACATCCAGCAATCATCCCTCCATAATGCCAACTATAATAAACTTCAGAGCTGAGGGTGAACCATTCAAGAAATATATGTCTGCTGATGATGTTTTAAAGAAAGTCACAGCAGTGAACTGGTGGAAGACACTTAAGCACTTGGATTCAGAGACTGTTGAAGTGTAGAAAGACTATTTTCTTCCTTTGAACTAATTCATTCCAAACTGAGAAATCATTTGGGACCTAAAAAAGCAGGAAAGCTTGTTTTTCTTTTCCAGATTATGAACAAACAGGAAAATGAAGGTGAAGAAGTTAGGTGCAGAAGAGAACAGTTACTCACCTTTCGTAACGTTTGTTCTTCGAGATGTGTTGCTCATGTCCATTCCAATATGTGTGTGCGCGCCGCGCATGCACGATTCCGGAAAGCTTTCTCCCTAGCCGTACCCGTAGGGTCGGCAGGGGCGACCCCTGGAGTGGCGCCGTTATGGCCATGTATATATGCCCCTGCCGACCCACCCCCCGCTCAGTTCCTTCTTGTCGGTACTCCGACAGAGGGGAGGCGGGAGGGATTCGGAATGGACATGAGCAACACATCTCGAAGAACAAACGTTACGAAAGGTGAGTAACTGTTCTTTCTTCTTCGAGTGCTTGCTCATGTCCATTCCAATATGTGACTTACGAGCAGTTATCTCGGAGGAGGGAGAGGAGTACCTTGAGTTCCTACTGACAGGACCGCTTGTCCAACAGCGGCGTCCTCCCTCGACTGCTGCACGATGGCGTAGTGCGAAGTGAAGGTGTGTACCGACGACCACGTCGCTGCTCTACAGATGTCGACGACGGGAATGTGCGCCAGGAACGCTGTGGACGCAGCCTGGGCTCTGGTCGAATGCGCTGTCAACGCTGGGGGAGTAGCATTTGAAAGGTTATAGCAGAGCTTAATACAAGATGTAATCCAAGCCGAGAGGCGCTGGGTGGAAATTGGTGATCCTTTCATCCTTTCTGCAACTGAAATAAAAAGCTGTGGAGATTTACGAAAAGGCTTAGTGCTGTCTATATAAAAGGCTAAAGCTCTTTTGACATCCAAGTAATGAAGCATTCTTTCCCTATTATTAAAGTGGGGTCTGGGGAAGAATACCGGTAAAAATATGTCTTGGTTCAAATGAAATGGGGAGACTACCTTGGGAAGAAAAGCCGGGTGCGGGCGTAACTGGACCTTATCCTTATGGAAGACTGTGTAGGGTGGCTCTGAAGTGAGTGCCCTAAGCTCAGACACCCTACGAGCGGAAGTAATCGCTACTAAGAAGGCGGTCTTCCATGAGAGATAAGACAGTGGGCAAGAGGCCATAGGCTCGAAGGGAGGCCTCATTAATGCCGTTAGGACCAGGTTGAGATCCCAAGGGGCCACCGGCTGACGCACCTGGGGGTGCAACCTTTCTAGCCCCTTGAGAAACCTAAGAACTAGGGGGCTGCTAAAAACTGTGGTGCCCCCGAAACCTGGGTGGAAGGCTGATATAGCCGCCAGGTGTACTCTAACATTGGAAAGAGATAACCCTTGTTGCTTTAGCTCAAGGAGGTAATCCAGGACATTGGGAAGTGACGAGGACAGGGGGTCCCTTCCCTTGCCCTGAGACCACAACAAAAAACGCTTCCACTTGGCCGTATATGCTGCCCTTGTGGATGGCTTCCTGCTACCCAAAAGGACCTCCCTGACAGCGTCCGAGCACTGAAGCTCAACAGGGTTCAGCCACGGATATTCCACGCCGTGAGGTGGAGAGCCTGCAGGTTGGGGTGCAACATCCTGCCATGGTCCTGTGAGATTAGGGTTTGTGATAGGGGGAGAGTGAACGGGTCCGTCACACACATGGACATCAGCACGGTGTACCAATGCTGTCGCGGCCACGCTGGTGCTATGAGTATGAGGGATGCTCTGTCCTGTCTCACCTTGAGTAGGACTTTGTGGATAAGAGGGAATGGGGGAAACGCATACATCAGACCGTCCGTCCACGGTACCTGAAACGCATCCCCTTCTGACCCCTGGCTCAGGTTGAGGAGGGAGCAGAACCTGTGGCATTTTCTGTTGGCCTTCGTGGCAAACAGATCTAGGAGGGGAAATCCCCACCTGAGGAAGATCGAGTGGGCTACATCTGGTCTGAGAGACCACTCGTGACCTCTGAATGAGCGGCTGAGCATGTCCGTCAGCACATTCTGAGTCCCCGGGAGGTAGTTGGCTGTGAGGGAGATACCTTTGGCAATGCAGAAGTCCCAAAGGGCGAGGGCTTCCCTGCAGAGGCGAGAAGAGCGAGCACCACCCTGTTTGTTTATATAAAACATGGTGGCTGTGTTGTCTGTCAGGACTGATACACACCTGTTCTGCAACATACCTTGAAATGTCTGACATGCGAGACGGACTGCCCTGAGTTCTCGGACGTTGATATGAAGGTCCAGCTCCTCCTGGGACCAGAGACCTTGAGTCGTTATCTCCCCGAGATGCGCCCCCCAGCCCAGGGCGGAAGCGTCCGTTACTAATGTCACCACCGGTTGAGGCTTGAGAAATGGGACCCCTATGTTCAGAGACTGGGGTTGAAGCCACCAGCTGAGGGAGCGGCGGACATGAACTGGTAGAGTTACTATGAGGTCCAGTGGGTCTCTGCGCTGGTTGTACACGCCCGCAAACCACAATTGTAGAGGCCTGAGGCGGAGTCTTGCATACGGCACTACGTAAGTGCATGCCGCCATGTGGCCTAACAGCACCATGCAGTTCCTGGCCGTAGTCATGGGGAATCTGATGAGGGGGTGAATGATGTCCGCGATTGACTTGGCCCGGGAGGGAGGTATAAACGCCCTTGCCTGCACTGAATCTAATATCACTCCAATAAATTTGATCGCTTGGGTAGGAACAAGGGTCGATTTTGGCTCGTTTATAATGAGGCCCAGCCTGTGGCAAGTGGCTCTGAGGAACTCTATGTGTATTAACAACTGTTCCCTTGAACTCGCTCTTATAAGCCAGTCGTCTAGGTAGGGGTAGACATGGATGCCCCTTCTTCTGAGAAATGCTGCCACGACGGCCATGCATTTTGTAAACACCCTTGGGGCAGAGGAAAGGCCGAAAGGGAGCACCGTGAATTGGTAGTGCTGGGTCCCCAGCACAAATCTTAGGAATCTCCTGTGGCATGGAATAATGGAGATATGGAAGTAAGCATCTTTTAGGTCGAGGGCAGTGAACCAGTCTCCTTGATTCATAGCTGGAATTATGGTAGCTAGAGATAACATGCGAAACTTCAGCTTCTTTATGTAGGAGTTGAGGCCTCGCAGGTCTAGGATGGGACGAAGACCACCTTTGGCCTTCGGGATAAGGAAATAGCGGGAGTAATAGCCTTTGCCCTGAAATTCCTGAGGAACCTCCTCTATGGCACCCAGAGACAAGAGGGTTTGTACCTCCTGATCTAAGAGTTGCTCGTGAGATGGGTCCCTGAAGAGGGACGGGCATGGGGGGTGGGTGGGAGGGAGAACAGAGAATTGGATAGAATATCCCACTTCTACCAGGCTGAGAACCCACTTGTCCATGGTGATCGAGGACCAAGCCTGGTAGAAATGGGATAGACGGTTCACAAAGGGACGGGTAGGCCCAGCAGTGAAGACTGGCTCGGCGCCCCCGGGCGCAACTTCAAAAGTTTTGCCTGTCTCCAGGCTGTTGTCTGGGGCCTAAGTTGTGAAGCCCCTGTCTAGGGGCCGAGTGCTGGCGGCCTCTGCCATTTCCTCTACCTCCTCTCCTAGGTTGGTCTCGCCTAGGAGGGCCCTGATACGGTCTAGGTTGTGTGACAGGAGGAGGTCTGAACGGTCTACGGACGGTCTGGGGTGTATGGAGGCCTAGGGACCTCAGCATGGCCCTTGAGTCCTTCATTGAGTGTAACTTTTTATCAGTATCCTCCGAGAAGAGGCCCTTTTTATCGAATGGTAGGTCCTGTATGGAGGCCTGGACTGGGGCCGGGATCCCCGAGACCTGCAGCCAAGCCCCCCTACGCATCGCAATGGCCGTTGCCATAGTCCGTGAGGAAGCATCTGCGGAATCCAGGGCTGCTTGCAGAGCTGCCCTGGAGACTAACTGCCCTTCCTCTAGGATGGCCTTAAACTCGGCTCCCGAGTCCTTTGGCAGCTGTTCCTTGAACTTGGACATCGCCGACCAGGTGTTAAAAGAATATCGGCTGAGCGCTGTCTGCTGGTTCGCAATCCGCAGCTGAAGCGCCCCCGAAGAATAAACCTTTCTGCCGAAAAGGTCGAGTTTTTTGGCTTCAAAGGATCTAGGGGTTGACCCCGGCTGGCCTTGGCGCTCCCTATGGTTGACGGCATCCGCCACCAGGGAGCCAGGTTGCGGGTGTGTAAAAAGATGCTCACACCCTGCACGAGGTGCGAAGTACCGCCTTTCGACCCCCTTTGCCGTAGGCGGGATGGATGCAGGTGTCTGCCACAGCGTGTTGGCCATAGAAGTGATCTTTTTTACGAACGGCAGGGCAATTTTTGCTGGTCCCCCCGACGACAGAATGTCCACTGTCGGGTCAACCTCTTCCTCCACCTCCTCTGCTGGCAGGCTCAAGTTTTGGGCCACTCTGCGGAGAAGGTCCTGATGGCCTCGTAGGTCCATGGGCGGCAGGGTTGGCGAGGAGGACCCGGCCACCGCCTCGTCTGGTGATGAGGATGATGAGGCAAACACGGTAGGATCCTGAGGCTCCGCCGCCGATGGGTCGAGGACCACAGACTCTTGCTCGTGGTGGGGCCCTGTGGCCGGCGGCCTACCCATACCGGATGGCCCTGGCACCGCTTCCTCTGGCCCCGGAGGGGGGACCGAGACCGTAGCCGTAACTGGCCCTCGCGGCACCGACGGGAGTGACTGAGTCACCGAAGGTGGGCCCTGAGCCTGGTGGAATGACCATGGTGTCCAGAAAGGCCATTGAATCGTCCCCTGGCCGTGATGAGCCCACGGTGCCGGACTGTCGTGCCGGGAAGACCTCCGGTGCCGTGAGTGGCGATGGGATCGGGCCGTGCGATGGGAGCGGCCCGAATGCGAAGAGGGCGCGTCGGACTCCGAAGAGTACTCCGATGCAGACCATGGTGGCGCCGTTCCTTCCGGTGCCGTGGTATGTGACTCCCAGCGACGATGGTCCGGTCCCGCAAACGCCGGTACCGAGATAGCTCACACCTCCGGTGCCGGAGCGTAGCGGTTGTGTGGCGTCACTTCGGGAGGCATAGTCGGTGCCGAGTCGCTCGGGGCCGGGGTTGGAGGCCGTATCGGCGCCGACGGCCGCTGGGGAATTATTGGTACCACTGGTGTGGGCACCGGTACCAGCACCGCGAATGGGATCGGTGCCGGTGGTGGGGCCACTTCCCTTGCTAGCGCGATGAAGTCCTGCGCAGCCTCAAACACGTCCGGTGTCGCAGGCATGGTAATCTCATCAAACACCCCTTGCGGGGATGGCGCGGCACCGAGGGGGGTTTGTTCCTGCAGCTCGGTAAGTGGTCCTGGCACCCTACGGGACTCGTCTGTGCGACCCGAGGACTGCCTTGCCGCTGAGGGTTCCCCTGCTTTCCGGCCAGGGGAACGACCTCTTGATTTTTTGACCAGCACCGGGGATTGTGATCGGTGCCGTCTCGAAGTACCGGGCCAGTGCGGGGAGCGGTGCCGGTGCTTCTTGGCGTCCGCCTTCGGCGCCGCTGGCGCCTTTACCGATGCCGGAGCGCTTCGGACCTCCTGTGGTGGGAGTTGCTGAGGCTGCAATGCTGACTCCATTAGAATAAGCCTCAGGCGAGAGTCCCTTTCCTTCTTTGTGCGAGGCTTGAAGGACTTGCAAATTGCGCACCTCTCGGCCTGGTGGCCCTCGCCTAAACACTTAAGACACTGTGAATGTGGGTCGCTCACAGGCCTGGGCTTCCCGCAGCCCTCACAAATTTTGAATCCCGGCGCTCGAGGCATGCCCCGGCGCCAGAACAAAGACTAAATACAACTATATACAACTACTTAACTAACTACGAACTATGACTACTAATAACTAATTAACCACTAACTATGTACTAAAGAACGATACCGCAAGTGATCAGGTGAGAGAAGCTGTTCCAGCAACCGTCAATAACGGAAAGAAGGAACTGAGCGGGGGGTGGGTCGGCAGGGGCATATATACATGGCCATAACGGCGCCACTCCAGGGGTCGCCCCTGCCGACCCTACGGGTACCGCTAGGGAGAAAGCTTTCCGGAATCGTGCATGCGCGGCGCGCACACACATATTGGAATGGACATGAGCAAGCACTCGAAGAAGAACCAATATTTTAAGTTTCTCGTGTTTACCTGGCTGACTTAGTTGATTTAAATTTTGTGGGATTTTTTAATATTTAATTTAACTATTTTAGTTTAAAACAATTTTAACAAAACCAAAGCTGATTTAAAAAACTTGAATGTTTAAATAAATTCAAAAATTCATATGCGTATTTTGTTAAACTATTATATGCTTGCTGTTGAAGAAAAAAAAAACAGAATACATAACATTGTCGTTTTAGTTAAATAAAACAATGTAAATGTCTGTTTGATGATGTTCTCCTCCTAATACAGCATGGCAAGAAAATCCTCCAATTATTAATGATTAACCTGTTGAACTGGAGATAGTTCACCTCTCAATGGTTTCATAAATATCTGCTTCAATTACGTTTAGTAAATGAAATAACCAATCATTCATTTTCTGATAGAGCTGTAAAACTAATCTGAAAAGTTTTCAAAATAAATCACTTTAAAATGTATAGTGTGCACCTTCTAAAAATGAAAACCTACATCTATCTCTGAGTTGTGAAGAATATGTATTAAGGCTATAACAACAAGAATGCACCTATATATAGAAATCCATGATTAAATCGAGTCTTCCTGACTAGTGATTTAAATCAATTTGATTAAATCAAATCCACCCTGTTTTATGGCTATTAATTAGTATTACTAACATGCTGCTACAATAAATGATCAAATATAATATATGTGACTATTTTGCTTATTGTATGTTTTTAGCCATATTCACTCATTCACACCTAACTGGGACCCTCTCAACTTCTAGCATCCCGGTAGGATTTCTAAGAGCCTAGAAAATAGAATAAAATGGGGTTTTGTTCCACATTTATAATTAAAGGGATCAGAGTATTTACTTCAGCAACCTGACTCAAGGTCACAATTATGCTTCATGTTAGAAAACAGAATTTAACAAAAAAAAGTCAGGTGAAGATTTAAATCATTCCTACCTATAGAGCCACACTCACTCACATCTGAACATGTACTTCCAAATCACAGAACATATCAGAGATGGATTCTTTTTAATTTAAGTCCCACCCCTGCCCCCAGCAACACTATATTTGAAACCTTCTGAAACAAAAGCTTATCCCCACTCTGAATGTTTCAGCTTACTGAAATTTCTAGAGATAATCAGTAGGGCATCAGAATAAATAATGTGCTCATACATTGTTTTTGCTCAGTCATGCCAGGATGATCTTAACTGTTTCATGTGAGATAACGATGCAATAAATCTTTACAGATCCGTACCACTTAACACTTTTTTTCCCCGTGGTGTACTCTGAGGTTTTTAACAGTCAGATATATCATTTTCATAAACAAAGGCCTTGATCATACAAGTCCTTGTATAGCATAAAAGGCTGATATACTCCATCACAAGTGAGAGTGGAGGGTATACATAGGTAACATCAGTAAGGTTAAGGACTAAGTATAGTCCTTCATGCTATCCATAAGCCTTAAGCTTTAAAAATAAAAAAGAGGCATGCTGTTGATAGAACATTATGGTGTTTGAAAGTACATGTGTTTTAGAGCCATCTTTTTTATTATTAATGAGGTTCTTACTTTTGCAGGCTTCCCTTGGTCAGGCTCTACTATTAGACAAGAGAACCTTGTCAGACATGCACTCACAAATACAGGAATGGTTCCCTGTCCTGCTCACCAGTTTTTACCATTTACATATAACACTCTGTGGTGTACAGTCAAGCCCAGAGAAGAACTATTTAGCTCCCACTGAAATTAGTGGCAAGACTACCGTTGACTGTACTGAGAGCTGAAGCAGACCCTTGACAATCCTCAACATACCACATTCGCTACAAGCTGAGCCTCTGAAATCGTTATCCCACAACCTAAAGTTTCTCATTTATTTATCAGATGAAACAAAAATCCAGTATTTCAAATTAACAAATTATTAATATTTTTTAAACCAGAGCTTTTTATACAGCTGAATACCAAGCAAATAGTACACTCCTACTTTCAGGGATCTTTGGTAATGGGCTTTTTACTTTCTCAATTGCTCCTTAAGTTGTGGTGTCCTCAATTAATATTCTGTAGCTTTCATACCAACCTGAGAATTTTATACTGGCAGCCATTACCACCGTATAGATGCACATCCCAAGTTAATAGGCCAGCATGAATGCTTCTGTAAGGGATTGCATGGGGTATTCAGCTCCTACAGAGATATTTCAGGTTAACATATTCAAAAGGCAATAGTGAGAGTAGATTATTAAAAACAATGTACCATTTCATTTTTAATGCATATTTCCCTTTACATTTCTGCTCAGCAGTTCTTCATTGCAGATTTTGTTGCCATGGCAACATATTCCCACCCTGAGGTTCCATCCTGGTGCCTTTTCTTTCAGTATCTGAAGACTGAAACTGTCCCCATTGCCACCCCATCTCTTCAAACTGCTACTGTCTGTACCCCGTTACTTCACACGGGTTTTTAATTATTTTGCATCTGGCTTTAAACTTCAGTCATCTTGTTCTTAGGTGAAAGCACCCTGTGATATAGTTTGGGACTAGCTGTACTTCATTGAGAGCATGTTCACATAAAGACCTATACCTCCAAATATAAGGGTTTATAGTCAATACTCTGGTAATAAATATTATTAAAAATCAATAAAATATCCCAAGAACCTATGCTTGAAAATATATATATATATATATATATATATATATATATATATATATATATATATATATATATACATATTTATGACAGTAAGGTAAACCTATCTACTGACCTTGCATAAGTGATAGCTAGGTCTGTTGTTTTTAATTATTTTGGCATAACGTGCTCAAATACAATACACCTCCATGATACACCCTCCTTATAATTGGCATTCCCCTTTCTCTATCAGCACTAGCTGTCTGAAAAGAAGAAAGAACATGCCTCTTCTTAGAGATTACTTAATTCAATAAAAATTTTGAATGGAACCTATCCCCAACCCAGAACATGCCCAATAGTAGTACAGGAAAGATTCTTAAACTAACCCACTCAAAAAAAAAATTCTCTTTTTGCAGATTTGTACAGAAAGACATTAGCTTAATAATAGGTTTGAAACTATTTAACAGTAGGGTGACCAGACTTCCCAATATTAATGGGATCATCCTGATGTTGGAGCTTTGTCTTATATAGGCAACTACATCTTCCGATGTGTAAAAAAAAAAAAAAGTGTCCAATTTTTCACACTTGCTATCTGGTCATCCTATTTATGGGAAACCATCTTCTTAGACATGCATCATACTGCTTTTGTTTTGAGAAGTCATGAAATTTAAACAATTGGAAAAACTTGTCCAATTTGTACAATTTTATACACCTTCATGGACTCTCCCTCACTCTTGATTTTACAACTCTTTTGCAACTGATTTAGATTTAGTTCAGCTAAAATTTCATTCATTTAGGATTCAATTGTGAAAACTGCTCTTGCCCTAACCCTTTGTGGACCTGATCTTTCACTCCCTATGCAAATAAAACTTGGATTTACTTCTTTGGGAGTTTTGCCTCATTGAAGACTGCAGGTAGGGTATTACAGTGCCATTCTTTAGAAAGAAACAAGTTATTTTCTATAATGTACTTAGACTATCAAATTTCCAGAGAAACCAGCTGTTTTAGTCTTAAATCCTCTGGGAAATGTCTGATTGTTTACTCCCAGGATTAAGGTCCTAATCCAACTGCCCTTGAAGGAGGATCAAAAACTAAGAACTCTCCTGAGCTGGTTAGAAATTTTTTTTAGGTAAGTTTAAACCAGAAGTAACTCAACACTTAAAAGACTGAATACTAACAGCATACATGTTTATTTTATGATTACAACTGTCTTAAATTACAGTCACTTATCACATCGGTAGTCTCAATGATTACTCTGAAATACTTTCAAATGCATTTCAATCTCCAAACAAGTCAGATTAAATCCATTTTGGAAAAAAAATGTACAGAAAGAAGAAGAAATATGAACTCCAGTTTCAATAAAACACAAACTATGAATTGCTTCTATAAAGCAAAGATGAATAACATACACTTAAGTTATCAATTTTTAGTTTACAGTTTCACTTGAAGTAAAATTCTCCAGCAATCCATCAATAATATAGTTTTGGCTCTTAGTATCTTTCTAAATACTACTTTTGATGTTTCCTGCCAAGAAGTATCATTTGAACGTTTGGTGTCATGTTACATACCTTTTTATTAACCTGCTGATTGCAATTTTTGGATATGCAGCATTTGTTCAATAATAAGGCACCTGCATTGTGGCTTCCTGGCTATTTAAGTTCTAGTATGCTATCAGGTCCATCATTTTGTGCAGAATTTTTCCTAAATATATTTTCTAGTGTCTTTGCCCCTGACATGGCTGCCCCCAATGCTCTATGGTGGAAACAGAACTGGGGATATCCTTTTCCAGATCTAAAATACCAGTATCTCATCAATGAACTATGAGAGATATTACATATGAAAACATTATGATAGATACATATTAGGTAAATGGCAACACTTACACTGTTTGAAAATGAGTCAAATGGTTAATCACTTTGGGCCTGAACCTGAAAACCCTTATTCATATGAGTGGCTCTTCTCCAGCAGAGAAATCCCATTGAAGTTAACTTTGTCAGTTTTGATTTAGCAATACAAAAGAGCCACCTATGTTCAAGCTCTAGGTGTCCTAACAATCATTAGATTCATGTCCACACAATGATATCACACAGCACCATAACATAATAAAGATAATCATAGTAGCTAATAAATATAGCAAAAAAACATACTCCCAATTCACTCTAACCAAAATCACTCACCTTCCGCCCTCCCCAGAAGCCTCATCAGTTTGCTTTTGCAGTGCTCCCCAAAGGTCCATAAATCCAGGTTATTTTGGACTAAGGTGAGCAAGAGTAAGTTTCAGAATCAAGAGGCCTCTACCTACTGCTTCTTTTATAATGAGGGAAGTTGCCTCCTCTGATCTCAGTGTAGAACAGGGATCTGTCAAGTAGGCAGGTCCCAGATAATTTAAGATTCTATAGGTCAAAATGATCAAGTTAACTCTACCAGAAGATCAACAGACAACCAGTGCAGATCCCAGAGGACTGGGGCCATGTGTTCCCAGGGAGCTACACTGTTTACCAAGCTGGATGTGTTCCCAGGGAGCTACACTGTTTACCAAGCTGCAAAAGTCTATGAATGGATTTAAAAATAATAGTAGCGATTTTAAGTACAAATGGAATAAAGCCATCCATAGCAGTGTTGTAATATTAGCATCCAACAATGACTGGAAGTTCAAAACCACCCACAAGATGTGAACCTGAGTAACCAATTTTGTAGAATGGGTCAGAGTCTGATCATAGTTACACCAGTGTCAACCAGAAGAAACTGCACAACCTTTAACAGAGTTCTGCTGCAGTAACACTGAAATAACTGAAATCAGAATCTGGAACAGAAGAGGAAGAACCTAAAATAGTCATAGCAGGAAGCAAAATTGTCATTTGTGTCACCTTTCTTTTTCCTAGAGCAAGGTAAAATGCAAACATGTTTGGTAGCTTTTGAAAAGTCTATTGCATCATTTAAGTAAAAGATGTATAATATTTCTATGCATCTTTGTTTTCAATTTAAACAGATTTGTACTAAAAATTCCCGGGTTTTACAAAAAGTATTATTCACTTTTTTTCTAATTTTCACCCTACTTTTGTATCATTCAAATATATAAAAAAAATAACTTGTTTTATTAGGAAAATACAATGCATTGCATGAGATATATGTATTATGATAATACATTAGTCTGTGTGTATATGCAAAACTGCCTGTTGAAGTAAGGCTATGTCTTAGATTAGAAGATGCGCACAATAAACAAACAGGCACACACAAGTTCTGAAGTGCGTGCGCAGCTGAATGTATTGATGAATCTCACACCCATCACATACACATTTCAAGCTGTTAGTAGATAACAATGTAAAGATTTGACACACTGAAATGGGAAGAAAACAAAAATCTGTATTAGAATACAAGAAAGTATCTGAAAGTTAAAAAAAAAAGAAAAGGAGAAAGTTGAGTATGTGCATTGCAAATGGTATGGCCCAGTTATTAAATGTAAATATTTATAGGCTAACAGTTCTAAGTCTACACCAGTAAACTGTTTATTCAAATGAAAAGTTTTATTTGAGGATTAGAGATATATTATTTTCTTAACCTCAGGGGGTATTTTGAGTTCTGTTTTAGTTCTGCAGCAAACCACACTGATGAACGAAATTCAAAGCTTTAATCTACTGAATCCCTTCCCCCCGTCAACCAAAATAAACCCCAATAGTTACCCGGAAAAAATATTAATAGTTTTTTTGTGCTGATTTTCACCTGTGTTTGTTGTGGTGATAAGAAACACTGACAAATTCCTGGGAAAATTAAATAAAATAAAAACTGAAAACAAAGGGCATTAAATATTTCAAATGCTAATACAATGTTTCATATCACTATACTTTTAAGTTTTGTATTGGCAACTTTTTTAATGACTCAAAAACTATTGCTATACAAACCTTTTATCATTATTTACATACAATTAAACATAAAACGATAATGTGGAAAACTGCCGATATAGCAAATTATTTATACATTTTTTGGTTAAGGATCAAGATGACTATATTAACATTGTTGCTTGTGCTTTCCACTTGTGGAACTCATATGTTACTCTGTTGTGTTTAAAGAGGCTGTTTTCTCAATCATATATACATCATGAATACACAGACCAGTTTCGTCCTGGGCAAAAGATTAAGAACATATCATTATAATTAATTTCATAGTACAGGTATTTTAAGTAAAATATCTGGAGATGCATGCTCCATAATACAATCATATAACATTCCATGATCATACAAACAAGGCTGGCAGTGTAGATTCCCAGTCCTCTCCCCACTCAGAAGAAAAAAAATTACACCAGAATTCTCTGTTCCACAGTACTAAATAGAGGCAATATTCATATTAAACTCGTATCAGTGCACATCTAAATGATCAGGTATTGCCTTTCAATACAAGAACAGACAAACAATATCAGATAACCTAAAGGAAAGGCACAAGGGAAACATGTAGAGCCATTCAACCTACACTAACAATAAATATTCTGGCACTGTCAAGCCAGAGTATGATGACACTGTGACAAAGCACAGGGCAGTCAGCAACCAAATCAACTCTTGAAAACAATAAAATGCAATGAACTCTCCAGAGAAGAAGAAGCAAGTGATATCAAACGGTGACTCTGATGTGAAAAATATCCAGGCCATCCATAATCCAAGGAAAACTGGAGATTATGCTATCTTTTGGGAGAAAGGACAAATTTGAAAGAATGATAGGGAATTCCCAGTCACTGCAGACCAGAACAATGACAAGAGTTCCATTTATTTGATAAAATCAAGTATGAAGACTGAAGCTGAGGTCAATGTAGTCAGTCTTAGTTCTGATATTTACTGTGAACAGAGAAATTAGGAGATTGATGCTGGAGACCAGCCAGTGAGTTTGAATGGTGTAGGGGGGGGAGGGGGGGAAGGGGGCTTGGATTCATGTAAGAGTAAAATATTTTCTGTAATGATGAAGTTGGAGGAAGGGGAAAACTAACAAACGTGTTTAAAAAAGGCAATGTTTGTTATAGATGGACTTGAATCTACTCTACAGAATGACGTGCTAATGGGGGCAGGGGATAGACAAAGGTCTTTTTACTTCTCTAGTTTCTATGAAATCTCAAACAACAAGATGTACAGAAGAATGAAAGCAGACATCTTTAAATAACAGTTCATTAAATACTCATCCTCACAGCATGAAATAAGGGAAAAAATCCAGTAAAGCACAATCCTTAAAATAATTTACGTAAGCACTCATTCCCACAGACAGAGAGAAGGAAAAATGCCTATAATGCTAACACACACACATATACACACAGAGAGAGGAAGGGGGGAGAGAAAGAGAGAGAGAGAGAGAGAGAGAGAGAGAACAGTACTTTCAGTACTTCCCAGCAGGATAGAAAATTAAATATTCATTAAAAATACTATTTATAAAACCACCTCAGATAGGGAAAAGAAAATTAAAGAACAGCAATAAACAAGAGAAAAATAAAAATGATTCCTTTCCCATAATAAACAAATAAGATTAAAATAATTTTAGCACTACTGAAGGATGGTGGAGTTTTATATCACACTGCTAAGACAGACTGTAGTGCTATACATTACGATATTGTATTGCTTAATATTTGTTTTATTTATGTTAAGCTGCATTGTATGTAATAAAACAATTTGTACTTGTAAAGCACTTTCATCTGAAGATCTCAAAGTGCTTTACAAAAGCAGGTAAGTATATGATTGCTGGTTTACAAAAGGGGAAATGGAGTTTACTTGTTTGTTTGTAACCACATTCACAGAGCAAGTCAGTGGCAAGCACAGGAAACGCACCCCAGTGTTTTGATTCACTATTCAATGTTCTGAGGCACTACCATGTTTTCCTGTTCAAAATACAGACCTTCTAATTCATAATACAGTGACTATAAAACTGATGATTTCACTTAACTGTGCAAATAATCTGCTTCTCCCCCCACCCCCACAAGTTTCCCCTTTCTCTAGCTCTGCTTGTATCCCAAATTTTCTTAAGTATTAATCAACTTTTCCTCAGCTCCCTGCCCTCGCCCCCGGCCCACTTATACACAGTCTATTTTTATTTAACATAAGATTAGTACTCAAGAAATGGGCTAGGACAGCAGCCATGGAAAATGAAGCTTTTGGTTTATCCATGGAACACATACAGCATGGGCAGTAGCTGTGCAAGCCCCAAGCTTCCTCACACTCCCTCCTATCAACTTGATCCAATTTGATAGAGAGACCTCAACAAAGTGTGAGAGATCAGTTCCACCCAAATCAGGTGTGCTTGATTGTTGACCTCTATATTGGACTGTCAATGCTGTTTTGGGCATACAGAAACTTATTCTATAGGAGATTTCACTCAGTTTGAATCAAATTTATTTCACCTTGCTGTACACTGACCTAAAGTTGGGATATCAACTGTAGCATAATACACACAACTAGGTGGGTACCCAATTTTTAATTTCAATATATAAAGAAATTATTAGCATCAAAAATTTGGAATTGCATTATATTATATCATGCCTGTGTTTATACTGAAGGTGGAACTGTAACCAATTATATTGCTATATAGTAAGTTCAAATGGCTTAGTGAATGTATTACAGTCATTAACGTATTGTACAACCTCACACCAGACAGATATCAAAGTTCAGAAACAGATAGATGTCAAGGCTGATTGAAAATTTTCCATTTGAATTGTTTTGACAGAAAAGTCTTCAAATTAAACTTTTTTTTAAGGCGGTGTGCTTTCCACAGAAAATTTTCATGTTTCGTACAAAAACCAGACGCTCAAAACCCCAGAAGTTTTCAGCGAAAAACTGTGATTCAGAAATGTTGCCACAGTGCCACGGTTGTAGTTTACATGCCTTATGCACCCATTCTCCTCTATGGCCTGTGCTCTGCAGCCACACTACATCTCCCAAGATGCAATTTGGCAGCTCAGCAAGAGGGGAAACTGTGGTGCATCATGTGACATGTCAGGGACCCAGGCCCACAGAGGAAAACTGAGATGCAAGTCACTTGAACTGAAGCTTCCATGAGGGACTGCACTGACATTTCCAAGATCAACAATTTTTTTAAAAATTTTTAGGAGGGAATGTTTTGTTTTTTGTTTTTTTTCTGACCAGAAAGTCAAAATTAGTTCTAGTAAATGAGAGTGTCACAGTCAATTTATGACAATATTGTGACACTAACTGGAAATCAAGTAAACAACTATATACTGGCGCCCCGAATGCATGCAACAGCCCCCCACCCCCATCTCCACGTATCAAACACTATCCCACTCTCCTTCAAATCTATCCATAAAGCCCATTAATTATGCTAACTCTTCCTCCACTGAACCACTCTTCCTTGATGCCATTTTGCTTTCCTACATGTGTACTGGTCACTTTTACCTGTCACACTAGTCTAAGTTAGACTGTGAGCTGCTTGGGGGGTCGGACCATGCCTTTTTGTGTGTTTTATACTGTGCTATATATGCCTAGTGCACACAATAAAATAAAATAAAATAAAAATATTGCAGGCATTTGGAAGAATCCCATCACAATGGCAGCTAAGCATCCTTTTATCCAGATAAAACAGAGCCACACTCAGTCACAGGAATGGGGATCATGTTCTCCACAATGCTTCACAACAGCTGATTCAGCAATCTTGGGAAGGTGAGCAATGGCAGATAACAGTCAATAAATTGCATCACAGAGGATCCCAAGTCCTACTGTTAACTGAAATTCTGGACAGCATGATGCATCTTACAGCATACAATATCCCACCTGCTTTTTCCCCAAAGTAACCTAACTAGTAAAGTCATTGCTATCAAGACTTTTCCAAACTATGATCCAACACATATTTTGGAAATCTATGAATTTAAAGCATTATTGTCATCACAAAGGCCATACCTCCAGAACTATATAGCACTTCTGCCATGATGAGGCAACTGTTGCAATTACCTTGGCTGTGGTAGAACTGTCACATTTGTTATTATGTATATAGCATCATAGGTGTGCATGATATTTTAGACACATAAGATGAGAAGATCATATGGCAAGAGGGGATATAGACTTGGGAGAGCAACATTAGCCTTTTAGTGAGTTTTTAAATTGTAGTCATTCTTTTCAACATCCAGACACAGTCAGCAATGGAATAGAAATGAATGAAGAAACTATGGGGTGAATTGAGGATAACAGAAATGATCTTTGAGCAGAGATTTGAGGAAAGAGAGTGAAGTGGTGAGAAAGGAGAAGATTAAAAAATTTGAAAGTTGATGAAAATTGAGGTAACAAAGAGTCCTGTGGCACCTTAAAGACTAACTAAAGTATTGAAGCATAAGCTTTCGTGGGCTAATACCCACTTTGTTGGATGCAAGCATCCGACGAAGTGGGTATTGCTTGCATCCGACAAAGTGGGTATTAGCCCACGAAAGCTTATGCTTCAATACTTTAGTTAGTCTTTAAGGTGCCACAGGACTCTTTGTTACCTCTGCTATTCCAGACTAACAAAGCTACCTCTCTGATTCTTGATGAAAATTGAGAGCACTTTATTCTGTCTCTCTGGAAAACACTGATGTGGCCCTCCTTTACACCTACTCCAGTAAGACAAGACAAATAATATATATTGCCCCTAATATTTTGCTTTGAGTTTTCAAATATATCCATATAAAACAGCTGTCATATGGGTACATGTGATACATACTATCAAAGTGATTCAGATCAATTAGATAATGTTACATAGCTTTTGAGCATCATCTAATCTGCGATGCATATGTTTCAATTTTGCATCTACAAATGCAAAAAATAAAATTCTTTTAGCAAAACTAGGGCCTGAAAACACTTATGCAAATATATAACTTAACTTATATGGATATAGTTATGCGTGATCTTAAATGTTTTCAGGATCTGAGCCTTATAAACTGCAATTCGTATAGGGCTTTTATACTTCATATTCAAGCCACATTCTAGCCCATTGTTTAACATTACTTCTGTTAATGAATTCATTGGCAATTCTCTGTCACTGAAAGGTATCTAACTTTTGCATGTCTCTATTTAGTGCAGGGTATTTTTTTTCCAAAGTATTTCTTGGTACAGCATGAATGTGAACATTTTTCCTGCTGAAATGCCTCATTTTCTCCAGTAAAGAAGCTGTGTTGCTTCTTATATGTTTCTCTCTCAAGCTGGGTACTGCCAGACAAAGATTTTACTGAAGATCAAAAGATTTCAAACAGTAGGACATCAGAGAATATTAAATGATAAGCAAATTCAGATTTCTAAGGTAATTCTACCAAGTTATTAGCAATGCTAGCTCTTGTTCCACAGTAGGAGAGGTAATAATGAATCTTTGTTAAAGGGCAATGCAGTAGTTTTTATGTAATGCCTTTTCTTCACTTATGATAAAGTCATTAAAGCAGCACTGTGTCTTCTTGAGACCTCATACAATAGTCTGCACTAAATCTCCCATGCAAAATTAAGGATAGCATTTCACTGGAAAAATAAGCATTCACTCTTGCTAATGCTGATGCTTTCCAAAAAATACAAATTTACACTAAATCAGTAAAGCTTTTCAGAGTGCAACTGCTTAACATATTTCAAAGCAAATAGAAAATCCATTCCTCTCGCAATGAAGACAAGACCCCACAAAAACCTGTTTCCAAAAGTGGAATTGAAGTCATGATAGGAGTGGAAACTAAAATTGTGTGGATTTTGATTGACTCAAATAGGATACATTTTCCAACACACAACTATCAGAAGGCACAGAAATTAATACATCATCAGAATAACAGAATTTTCCATGCTAATTTTGAGAGTCTTATGTACTCAAGTAATGTGTATTACCTTGCAGGTGGTATACTGGGGGACAAATCTTCAGATTTGTATTGTGCAAGTCTATGGAAAGCAATATGTTCATCAAATAGAATTACAACCTTATTATGCTAACCAGTACCCAGACACCATTATTTGATTCATACAGTAATTCACAAATCTTGTGGGTTTTTTTTAAGTAAAACTATCTTCTGACTAAGCCTGGAACCTAACCTTCAAAACCTAAAACAGACTGGAAAACTCAGGAAAACAATGTTGCAGTTTACATTGAAAGCCCTCCTTCCCTCCCCCCCCCCAGCTCTGCCTTTTTCAAATCCTCCCATTCCTTCAAATTCTATTAATCCATAGTTCATACTTGTACCACCTCTTTTCCCACCCGTTTCAATTTCAGTTATCTTAATAGACTTCCTTTCATTATTTCTTCTCACCAACAATGCAGGATTGTTTTTTATTGCTACAGTTTTCAGTGGCATGTGTAGTCTAATCTAGTTTTAAACAAACTGAGTGATGGAGTTTCCAACCATTCTTTTAGGTGACTTAGATGATAAACTCGTTTGAATAGACAGCACGTCTTTGTATGTGTTTCTACAGCATCTAACACAATGGAGCCCTGATCCTGACTGTGGCCTCTGGACAATATCACAATAGAAATTAATTCATTAAAACAATTTCACTGAGTAACAGATTCCACTCAGTATGTTTTTCCTACTATTCAGCCTAAATCATCACTTTCATGGCCTACTTGTTGATTGTCCCTTAAAGATTCATAAAGGTGCTTTATTCTTCTGACTAGCCACTAGTTTCCTGTTCCAATTAGCAGTGAAGCACATAAACTTCAAAACTAAATTGTGGTCTTTCTCCGAAGTCTCAATCACAGGGAAAAGAGCAATGACATCATTTTCTGAACATACAAAAGTCCATAAACCTTTATTTATAAAAGAACCAAGGAAATTAGGAAATAAAATATATTGTTAATTTCCTTCTAGTTTCAAAGACCCCAAGTATGTCTCCTGGTATCAGTCCACACTTCAGTAAAGTACGGAACCTTTTTTATTATGGAAACATACGGTACTTATCATAACTATTTGCTTTTCTCGATTAAAACACATTTTACTATATTTGCTTTCTAGTGAGTATTAAGAAAGGTTCATGGTATACATGGGTTGCATGCCGACCCCCCAGAAGATATTAGAAGGATTACCACTAATGGATCAGTCTTTTCAGCACTATGGTTTATAAAAAGGGCCTGGTTGGGTTGCCTTCTCACCCTCCATACTGTATTGCATTATGCCATCTCCCTCTGTGGGCTGACGGTGCTACTGTATCACTTTTAAGTTGCACAGATGAATCAGAATTCCCTTAAATGGTGTCTTTCCTCTCAGAATGAAGCTGGGAGGACGTTTTAGGTAACTGTTCTTCCACTTCCAAATCCTTCCAAGTTACCACCATAAGTCTCAATCCTCTCCCCCATATTGTTCAAAATCTAAATTAAGCCATCAGGAAAAGAGCTGGAAAAACACAGGCTGAAGTGCTAGCAGCTAACAGTCATCTCTAAATCAATGAAATTACCCATTCTATTATATCTGTTGCCTAGTGAGGGCCTCCATCTAGAGAAGTTACATTGGTCTGCAATATTTGAATCATTTTGTTCTCCTCAATACTACTGGATACCCATAGAGGGACTTTCATAATAAGACAGTATCCTATCACCATCATCAGCGTCTCCATGGTCATCCACACATTCATTTTCCAGGCTTAACTCTTGCAACTCATATCCAAGAATGAAGCAACACACCCTGAAAAAGCTCCAACTAGTACACTATGGAGTAGCCCTTCTGCTTAGAAACATCAGCTGCTGTGATTGTAACACCCCAGCATTCAGCACTTGCTCTCCACTACAAAATCCAGTTCAAAGTCTGTCCCAATATTAAAAGTCTTCTATGAGGTCAGATTTAACTACCTGAGAGATCTCCTCCATGATCACAATCTCTCAAAGCAGCTGCGTTCCACCAGAACAAGGAAGCAGTTCTGTATGAAAAGCATGGAGTTTGCTAGGTGGGCAGAGGAAGGAGTGATGGGACAGCTTCTACATGACAAGGTCCCCAAAATACACTACAATGTACAACAGAATGTTAATAACAGAGGGCAGAATGTGGCCTATTGTGCTCACCACACAACTTTTATTTATTTATTTATTTTTGGCAGCACATTCAAAACTTTTGCCATGCTAAACCCAAGTAAGGATCCACATAGTTCCAGGAACTTTCAATATATCTTCTTAGAGTACAGATTGCTCTCTACTCTCAACGGATGAGATTGGCAGGTGACAGATTCGTTTTCCAGAGAAGACAACAGAGAGAAGAACACACCATGCTGGGGAGAAGCTGTCCACTGGAAAATCTGGAAATGATTATCAAGACTCTGAAGAGGAAAGGTGAGATTTGTCTGGAAACTCCTACTTACCCCTTGTTCAGATTCCAACAGTTCTGTTTTGACTCTGACTGCCGGCATCCCATCAAGCATTAACATTCTGTTCTCAAAGGCGTTGATGTCCTAAGAAAGGGAGAAAAAAGAGAAGCAAAGGTTAACTTAAAAGTGAAAAAATGTTTGGCTCAGTTCACCTACAATGTTGCAGATGCAGGTCCAGTTGGCTAGTTTTTGCTATAAGTTCATTAAAATGAGAATGTTAGACCATCGAATTTGCATGAACACTCACAAATTATTGTTGTTTGGTACATATTTACGATCAACTTGTTAATTATATTAAAAATACTGTCAACTATCCTATCAGTTACCTATATGTATGGAAACTAAATCTCTGTGGTACAGCAGGTAATAATTTTCTGATTTCTTCATTTGAAGCAGAAAGATACATATGTATCATCTCTCATTCACTGCTAAGCCCTTCAATGGTCACCTCGTATCCACCACTGATGCCAGCTTCCATCACCCACTTGTTATATTTTCAAACAAGCACCTTTGTGCTTTCTCTCATGCTGCCCTACATGCTTGAGAGAAGCTCCCCATAAATATCTGCAAAACTAACTCATTATCCACCTTCAAAACTCTTCTCAAAACTCTCTTTTGCTATGAAGCCTACAAAACACTTGATAATAGTAAGGCTGTTGGGCTGAGACAACTGCCTATCATACTGACCAATACTGTCCCATTGTTTCCTTGTATTCCCCACCTGTCCGTCTTGTCTACGCTGACCATAAGTCCCGTTTTGAATGGGACAGTCCCGTTTTTTACATATTTTCCGACTGTCCCGTCTTTTTAACATAAATATCAAATTTGTCCCATTTTTGCTTTTTGCAGGGACCCACGGCCGGGTCCCGCCTCCTCCCACCCCCTCCCGCAGCCCTTCAGTCCCTTCCCCTCACGGCCTTGGGCCCCCCTCCCAGGCCTGCTCCCCCCGCCCCTCCACCGCCACAGAGCCCGTGCGGCATGATTGGCTGGGCCGCCCCCACGTGGGGCGGAGTGGAGCTGCTGGCCGGGCAGGGGCTGCCTGGTGGCTCGGTCCCCCCACCCTCCCCCCCATGTGGAGGAAATGCCACATGCGGCCCAATGAGGGGACGGCGCGGGAGGCGCGAGCGCGGGGATTGCGAGCTCAGGGAGCCAGGGGGCGAGGCCAGCAGCTGGGGTGGGCGCCGAGCGGAGCCGGAGGCAGCGCGAGCCCGGGCGGGGAGGAGGTGGCGCCGCCCCGGGCCCCATGGAGCTGGAGAACATCGTCCCCAACAACACCGTGCTGCTCAAGGTGCGCGAAGGTGGGGGGGGGGGGTTCGGGCGGGGGGGCATGGGGTGGGGGGGGAGGGAGTAGGGGTGGGAAGCCATGGCTGCGTGTGAGGGGGGAAGGGGGAAAGAGGGGTGCGTAGGGGCCATGTGTGAAAGTGGGTGGAAGTGGGGGGCACAGGGTTGTGTGTGAAGGGAGGTACTGGCTGGGGCTGCATGTGAAGAGGGGCACAGGGGAAGTGGGGAGGCCATGGCTGCTTGTGAAGGGGGTGGTGGGCACGAGGCTGTATGTGAAGGGGGTACTGTGGGAGTGGGGGACATGGAATGGGGGGCACAGGGTTGTGTGTGAAGGATGGTACTGGGGGGGTCCAGGGCTGTGAGTGAAGGGGGTGGGGGGCATGGGGCCATGTGTGAAGGTGGGGGGAAGTGGGGGGGGAAACCCCAAAGTGGCAGGGGGCTGAGGGCTCAACCTGCTGCTGCTTTGGGGTTTCCCCCGCTGGCCCCTTGCCAGCTGGGGTGTCAGCCTGCAGCCAGCCTGGGTGTAGAAAGCCCAGGCTGGCAGCGGGAGCTGAGACCCCACCTAGCAGGAGCTTCTGGGGAAACTCTAAAGCAGCAGCGGGCTGAGAGCTCGGCCACTGCCGCCGCTGCTCAGCTCTCTGCCGCTTTAGACTTTCCCCGCAGGCTCCTGTCAGCGGGGGGTCTCAGCTCCCGCTGCCAGCCTGGGCTTCCTAAACCCAGGCTGGCAGCAGGAGCTGACTGGGGCAGGCAGCAGGACCCCGGCTGGCAGGAGCCTGGGGAGAGAGCCCAAAGCGGCAGTGGTCTGAGCAGTCAGCCTGCCGCTGCTTTGGGGTTTCCCCCGGTGGATCCCTTGCCAGTCAGAGTCTCAACTTGCTGCCAGCCTGCAGCCAGCCTGGGTGGACTTGACTGGAAATGGACTTGACTGGTAAACTGATCTTAAGGGAGCACTATGAGCATGGAATTTGGTCAATTTAAAAAAAGCAAAAAATAAAAACCAGAAAAAACATCTTTAAAAGTATTTTAAAAGTATACTATGCCTGCCCAAGAATCTCAGTTTTCATGACAATACTAGTAGTCAGGTCTTAAAAATACTTCTACCTCCCCTGTTGCTCCATAAATAACTCACAGTACAGGAGGAAAACTCAGACTATGGTAGCACGTCTGGTGAAGCACTCTATGCTGACATGACAGCTCTCCCATCGGCATAATAAAACCACCTCCGAGAAAGGTGACGGCTATGTCATTCTGAGAAGCCCTCTCTCTGACACAGCGCTGTCCACACTGGCGCTAAGGTCGGTACAACATCATTGGTATTGGGAGTGGCTTATTCATACCCCTCAATGACATAAGTTATACCAACATAAGTGGTAATGTGTACAAGCCTGAAAACAGGAAAACTAACATCTCAGTTCACAAGGTATTCCCCAGGGGCAGACCAATTAGCCCATTTAAGGTTCCACTGTCTTAAGTGGGGCTCTGTGTATAGCAGCTTGCAGAGGCTGGGGGGAAGGGATTACCATACCAATAAAATAACTCTGCGAAATTGTTCCAGACTTAAAATTCTTCTTCCCAGGAAGGGTGGTGTATTGTTTACTTATCAGAAATGGATCTCATGTCCTAGGGCGTCACTTAACTTCAGTGGTTTGGATGTGGTTTAGGGTGGAGCAGCAAAGGCAGCCAGCTTGGCATTCCAAGCTCTCCAACGCTCTTATTCCATTAGCTAGGAAGTCCCTTCCCTTTCATGATTTATAAGTAGTATGGTTTTGAGTTTTACAGCAAGATCAGGAATATAGCATAATAAAGCATCCCTTAGGCTGTTTAGTTTGTAGTCAAAGAAAGATGAGATGATATTGCTTCATATCCCTAAGGAGGTCTTACCCAAATGAAAAGGGGAAGAGACTTTCTTGTGCAGGAGGCACAAGCAGAAGGGGGTGAAAAAAAAGAGACAAAGAGCGATTTAGAAAAGGCAGGTTTAATGAACTGTTAGAATCTGATTAGAGGCTAATGTCCCTTTTAGTGCTTTGTACCAATTTACAGCTGATATACTTCAACCATTTTTCCTACTGGCTGTGATAAACTCATTAGTTTAAAAAATACAAGCTAACCAGAGTCTTCAAAGTTTAAAACTGATAAATCATGGAAACCTGACTAGTTCAAGTATCATTTAACACATTTACATTTAACTAAATTTCCATTTGTTGCCTAAAATCATATTTCTTAAGAGGTAAGTTCTGCCTTTTGAGCTGTGGTCTGAAGAATGAGCATAGTGAACAGTTCTGGCTTTTGGATCATGTATAATTTGGACTGGGAATAATCACAGAAACAGACTTCTCCCAAATCATTTCTTTTTTCACTTATAACTAACTGGTTAACTTGGGATGTGGTCTGCTACCTCCCAAGCAGATCTAGTCTGTATATCCTAAGTAAAAATGAAATATTTAGCCCAGTATTCACATATACAGCATATCTTTCAAACCTATGCTCTCCTGCTCTAACCAGCATTAAGTCTGCAATATGTTCAAAACCATTCAGGAAATAGAATGTAATTGCAAACGTTTGCATTCAGTGTGTAATCGTCTAAGGAGAATGGCCTTGATTCATCCCTACAGAGGAAGGGGGTGCAAATCATATTCCCTTTTGTTTCTCCGTGGACATGTGCACCAGAGTGAGGCCAGGGTGCTATACTGCCACCACATGAGGAGAATAGCTTTAATTTATTACGGTCAGGTTCAATAAGACCCCAACAAGAGGTCACAAGGGAGATGTACTGAGCCAGCACATCTTTCAGACAACACTCCTTCCCTGGCTGTCCTCACACAGTTTGGGGCTGTACCACCTGGTTTAAGTTTCCCCACCCCCCACAGAGCACAGACTGCAAATGAGCTAATCTAAGACCCTTTTTTCTTCCCCACTCCCTGGGATGGATTCAGACAATCTACCTAGCTAAAAATTTTAATCTCAAAATGCAGCGGATGTGTAGTCCTAAATTGGATGTGTAGTCCAGAGCTGTAGACAGGGTGAGTGTCAGGTGTACGTTCCATGCATGAGTGGTAACTCAAGAACAAAGAGAAAAATGATAATAAAGCAACATAGTTTATAGTAATTAATGAAGCAGGGCCCTTTAGAAATAATACCTATTTCTTAGACAGCATATTTTCTTGGTAGATCTCAAAGCACTTTACAAGGAGGTCACTATCTTTATTCAGACCTGAAACACCAAGAGGTGAAGTGACTTGTCCTGAGTAGCTAACCAGGCCAGTCATAGGACTTACGCCTCCTAAGTCCCAGTTCAGTGCTTTATCCCCTAGCCCTGCATTGCATCTGCAATCTCCTGACATGCATATTGGATAAGGACAGATTCCAGTCTTTATGTCACCATATTTTGGAATATTGTATATAATTTTGAATGCCCTGATATAGGATTTTGACAAACTGGAGAGAATTGAGAACAGAATAAAAAGAATGAAAGGGTTTGAGATGAATGACCAAGTTGATGACGGGCAATCACTCGTTACCGAGTATGATCATCTTCCATGGGAGTTATGGGTCCTCAGGTGGCTAATAAGGCCAATCCTTGAATCACAAGTTCTATTACAATGAAATGTTATTCCTCCTCCCCCCAAAATAGAAGATGTCTGTGCGAGACTTCTTTTAAAGTGGGGAAACTGGTGCACAACAGTCACCACACTATCCTTGACAGATAGAAGACTTGAAACCAATGGCACGGACACCATGACAATCAGAAATCCTCTATTTGCTGCAGCCAACCTTCACAGCCGTTGTAACATTACACAACAGTTTCACCTTCATTGTGCAGTTATCCTCCATCTGCTCTGCTGTTATGGACTTCTTGAATCACACTTTATCTGGAACCTCACCCTCGACCGTTCTGCCATGGGTAGCCCTACAAGAATACATGACTCCAGGCAGCATCGCTCTCCGGGTCATTGAAATACACAAGCCTTTCCACCACTACAAGGTGGTGATCCATGGAGAGGACAAGTGACCAAGAAAGAATGGTTTAAAAACCAAAAAACACAATGTACCTTAATATGCATAGTTTGTGTGAGAAAAGTTGTGGTGGTTTGACAAACTTCAAATATCTGATTGGTTTTAAGAGTAAAACAAGGGAGGTGTTTATGGTAGTCCCATGAGAAATATGCAAAGAAAACGTGATGAACATGAGCAAAAGGAAATATACACTGAACATTAGCAACATGTTTAACAATACATTTGATTCAACTATGTAATAATGTCCAGAATCCTGGTTGTAAGAGTCAGTGCTTGTCTACACACTACAGAGTCTTTGAAAGAATAGCTATACTGCTACAGCTGCACCAACTGAAAGAGACTTCTAGTGGAGATGCAGCAGAAAGCCAATGGAAGGAGTTCTGCCTGTATAGCTAAACCACCTCCCTGAATATTATTTTCTAAGCCATGGTGCTCAAACTTTTCCTGTCCTTACTAACAGTGGAATCTGTCCATGCCCCCATTCAATTACTGCACAATTGGCTCAGCAGAGGAGCTTGGGCTGACTGCAGAGCTGGGAACAGAACTGGGTATGCAAGAGGAGCTGGGCCTAGAGGTGGAACTGGCTTGGCGGGTGGAGAGGAAATAAGGGCAGAGCTGGACTGGGGCAGAACTGAGGCCAAAGCAGAGCTGTGGCTGGACCTGGGCTGCGGATGGAGTTGGAGGTGGAACAGAGCTGGAGCTGAAGCTGGGCTGGAGGCAGAGCAAGGCTGGTGGTTTTCTTTCTCCAACCCCCCAGAAGAGCTGGCCCAGGGCCCAACCATCCCTCCCCCCCCCCCAACATGTTCCTCCAAGCCCACTTAGGAGGGCATGCCTCACAGTTTGGGGACCACTGATCTAAACCAACAGAAGCACTCTTATGTCTGGATAGTTGCATCGACACCAGAGTTTTTGCTGGCATATCTATGTTGGCCAGTGGTATGACTTTTCCCCACATACCTAGCCAGCACAGCTATTCAAGAAATAACTTTGTAGCGTACACTAAGCCTTACTGGGTAGTAGACTGACGAGTATACTTGTGAATGTAACAAGAATTTTTTTTTTTGCTCTGGCAGAGAAATGTACATGACCTAATAGAGCTTTTCGATCTATAATTTCTATTTTTCTAATTTGACTTGATTGTCTTCCTTAATAGATTCATCAGTTCAACCTGTACAAAGTGTTTTACCATTAAAGCACATTCAGACCCCTGCCCTAATCCACTTATTCAGAAGCCAATAGCTAAACTCAACTCCCATTGACTTCAGGAGTTACAGGATTAGATCCTTATCCAGGAATTTTCTGTATATGTTGTAATAATATGGCTCTCTGTGACAGCAAAGATCTTCTAGCACAAATGCATACTCAGCTTGTGTTCAAGCCTCCGTTTGAACTATATATGAGAATACCAAAGGCACTGTTTCATGGATAAGTAACAACGGGGTTTTGAAATATCTTTATGAAAAGGGCAAAATGGGATGGTATATCCTGAAAGATAAAAGGAGATTTCCCCCCTAAAGAGTTTTCTTCAAGCCACAGCAACAAAGATTCTACCCCCATAACACAGAGAAAACTCTGATTGAGACAGCTGTAACAAAGTCCTAAAGCATGTTATTTACAAAGACATATTTTTTAATCCCCACTTTTTAGTACAGTAAAACCTCCATTTAACGGACTAATTCGGGCAAGGGGGTGTCCGTTAAATCAAAAAGTCCGTTATTTAATAAAAAAACAAAAACAAATGAGCTGTCGGAGCAGCAGCCCGCCCGCCACAGGGGAACCCGGCAGCCTGCGAAGGGGACCGGGGCCACAGTCGGGAGGGGTTACGGTCTGATATGGATCAGAAATTTTGTCCGTTGCATCCGAAGTCCGTTAAATCGAGGTCCGTTAAATCGAGGTTTTACTGTACTCACATACAATTAATTTTTTTTAAAAAATCACATAATAAAATTGTACACTACATATTTTCATGTCAAAAATGAAAGCTAAGTGGAGACATCCCAGTTCCTTTCCATTGATTTCAATACTCTTTTCTCTTCCTATCCATTCAGTTTTCCTGAAGAGCCCCAGCCAATTCCAGTAAAAGGTAAAGAGTTTTTGATCAGACAGCAAGTCGTGGTCTGAACATATGCTTCAATTTTTTCCTACCAAATTTAAATATCACTGTACTAGTAATGCAGATCTGGTTTTTAAAATGCATATGGACACTTCAGTTCTTAATTCATTGTTTGTGAGATATTTTAAAAATATATTTTTTAAAATGCTTAATGTTATTCCGAGTCCTGTATGCTCATGACTGATTCAAATCCAAAGAATCTGCAGTTGTCTTCAAACTTTTGCAACAATCTAGTACCAAAAGGACAATGTGTTTAATTAACCTTCACAGATTCAGATATTTGAATTTAAAATATGCAATTGTTGCATTTTTCTAGCTTAATGGTACATTCTCATTCTTTAAATGATTTGCGCTTAATCCCACAGACTGCCCAAAGGTGCTATAGTAAGTGCGTAAAGCCAAGTAATTAATGATGAGCACTCAGGACTTAAACTCAACTACCTTGCAACTTATTTAGTCATTTAGTACTGATTCAGCAAAATATGCAAATACTTTCACTTAAATCAATATATATACTCACATGCTTTAAGTTTGGCACATGCTTAAGTACCTTGTTGAATCAGGATCTTTTACATGCACATAGTGACTGTAAACCAGGACTGAATCAGAATGGTGGTATTTTACATACTTTGCACAGAACAAAAAACCAGTACACAGGGTGCACAGAGAAGAACTAGGTCACTGTTGTTTAGCCCCTGACCAGGGGAACTTCCATAAAATTCCCCTTCTCCTCCCAACAAAACCAAAAAACCTATGCACAGTGGGAGCAAACCTCTGTGCCTACACAGGAGGAGAGTTTCCATATCACCAGTCAGAGCATAATCAGACATAGGTTTTTAAATAACATCCAGCAAATGCAAATGAGATGTACAAAAGCCATTTCTGAAATTACCAATTACTGCTATTGCCAAACAGGAGAAACAGCTCGCTTGGTTGTGCTTAAAAACCGCACATAGAAGGAGGTGAGAATAGGAGCAGTTATAGGGCCAGCCATTGATTGAAATTCTCCCAAAGCTTCCCATGAAACACTCTCTCAGCCAGATGTTCAATGCCTCATGATATATTGTGGACACAGAGCTGTCACATGTCTGCAAGCCTGCAGCACCCAGACTCCTCATCCTCACTTCACCTTTCTGGTGAGCATTTGCCATTCTGAGCAGCCCTACCAGTGAGTCTGTGCGGCTTTCTCGTATCCTTCATTTGAACTCCTGCAGGAACCAAGTGCTCTATCAGCTATTGAGAATAGAATTCCTTTGACAGATTTTCTAAACCAAGAAGAATCCAGGTGACCTCCATCTGCTCCTGAAGTGTTTTCCATTGTCTTGATCTTGGTAGGACATTCAAGTATTTCCAGAATGACTTGAATGTCGGTTTTATAGCGCAATACATGCCTTGCCAGTGTGGACGGGTAGAGAGTTATAGCGCTCCTGGAGGCTTTATAGCGCTATAAAGTGCCAGTGTAACCAGGCCTTACTTAAGCACATTCACATTCTTCAGCAAAGAGAGGTGTAAACAAGAAATTTACATTGCATCTCCAATACAGTTCCAATATCATGTCCTCAAAGGACTGTTTGTATACTTGCCAGTAGGGAGGCATGTAAATCATGAATCTGAAAAGCTGTAATGCCAAAGAGACTTGCAGGTGGCATTAAACAACAAATTAGATAAGAGTTTTCAATGCTATACTCCATAAAAAACATGCAAGGCCAGTGTGCAAATATACAACTCTGGTGAGTCTGCACCTGAAATATAAGATTCAATAGCAGCCAACTTATTACTAGACAACTGAAGACAAACTAGTAGAGCCAGAAGCAAGTATATCAAGGATCTAAAAGAAGTGACTCATTTGGAAAGATTTTACCATGTGAAATGTGTAGCCTGGCTACATGAGGGCTTATGGAAGACAAAACTCTATAAATATTTGGTATCAAGAAAGAAAGAGTTCTTTAGTATGGAACAAGATGGCAGAATCAGGAGTAAGAAAGCTATGAAAAATTAAGCTAATTATTAGAAAAGCTTCCTGACACTGAGATCTGTAATTCTGGGGAACAATTTTCCAAAGAAAAAAGGGAGAAGCCCCCTCACTGAAACTAACTAAAATTGCATTAGAAAAAGCAATAGCAAGCTTACTGAAAAAAGGCAATTCTGCATCAGAAACAGGGATGGACTAGATGACCTAATCATTTTATGATTCTATTTATAACTCTACATGCCATTCCCGTTAATGCTGTATTGTTCCTTCTAGTCTATTCCAGTGTAATTTGTCCAGTCCAGTCTAATTTTAAATGGCACCTTTGTAACTGGGTCATCATCGCAACAAGCATAGCAATGGGTAACTAACCTTGAAAAGAAACTGCATTTATAATTTGTATTTATTGTGGGAAAATAATCAAGGTAAGTTACGGGAAGAAAAACAGATGTTGGATTCATTCCCATTTTCACTGGCAAGAAAATCTTGAAGTCCTTTATATACTGTAATTGATCTCAAATTGTTGTAATCAATATATTGTTAATTACTCATACTACTTGTCTGTAAATATGTACATGCTTATAGAATAACAATCATAAAATCATAGCCGTGGAAAAGGACAAGACAACAGGAAGAGACTGAAACATATTAGATAATATAACATCAATTTGCCATACACAGGTTTGCTTTGCTACATTTACTTAAAGAGGAATGAACCCATTTGGGGGCAGTGCAAACTCTATGAGTTTCCCAGACCGGATGAAGAGGTTTTCTGTGTAAACTGAAAAGCTTGACTTGCTACCAAAATAATTAATTGGTTGCTTCGCCACCCCTCCAGATTGCACTGAGCTGGTGCCCAAATTCTCATAGGTGATGTCCAAACAGCCCCAAAAGGAGGGGCTTTTAGAATTAGGAGAAAGGAGAGTGCTTGCCTCAAATCAGTGGTGGACAATCTTCAGCCCACACGCGGCCCATCAGTATAATCTGCTGCCTAGCCACAAGATGGTGTTTACATTGACTGTCCACAGGCACGGCTGCCCGCAGCTCCCAGTACATACATATAAGTAGCTCCCACCATACATATAAGTAATTACCTACTTTGAAAATTTTCCAGGAAGCCAGGGTTAACAGCCCAAATTTTGCAATCAGATCTTAATTATGTGTGGCTATGTCTATTGCTATGTAAAGTGTTGGTTACGAAGCCCAGAACTATTCTAGTTTCAGGTTCTATTCCCAAACTGAAACTCAGAACAAATTCACCATACAAGAAAAAAAAAAGATCACTTCAGTTTATTAATGTTTTGAGTGAATGTGGATCATGTGTGAAATACAAGGCTGCATATTATTTTGATATGAAACTGTATAGTTCTGGCTGAGTTTCATTTTGAGATTTTGGTTTCATTTCAACTCAGGACAAATCTCCAGGAGTGGGAATTTCATGGATCAGAAATGAATACAGTATTCAAATGAACCCATGTGAACAAACAAATAAATCACAATTATATTATATCTCATCTGAAAGGCAACACCTTCAAAACCACACTGACTCCTGGAACCACTAGTTAAGCAGTTGATTCAGAAAGAAAACTCACACAGTATCATTAACACCACACTTTTTGCAGCAGCCAAAATTTTCACATAGGTCTCTCATGCCAGCACTGACCATATCATCTCCTGATTGTGCCCCAAACTAAGCAACAACGTAAGAATCTACAAATGCAAAAGCTTCTGAAATGTGACTATAGGGGCCAGATTTTTAATTAAGTTAGACACCAATCTGCATCTGTAGGCATCTAAGTATGTTTAAAAAACTGGCCCTAAGGAACTTGGACAAGTGCTCATAACAATTCAGTGTCAGAGCTAGATATAAAATCTAAATCCCTGTGCTTTATCTCCAGACCATACTGCCTTTCTGTACAGTATACTTTGACTTAGCACATGTAGTATAAAAGATATAAGGGGTTCTGATTTCAGGAGAGATGAAGTTTGGTGTGATATCAAGAGGCTCAGAAATGCAAGAAGAGGCCAAGCTTGCCTCAGAATGTACCTCTTTCTACTTAGCATACTTTAAGATCTCATTCCATCAACTCTGCCTGCCTGCCACATTACTTATTGCTAATGAAACCACACATGTCTCTACAAGAGATTATTGATAATTATGGTAGTGGTTGCTTCAGATATGCTATGAGTTATCTGAATCACAATAGCATTCATTGTAACATGGCAATAAAATCTAACAATAAAATTATCGTCTTTTGATTGCTTGTATTCATATTCCATATTCACTGAATAATACTAGATATTTGGTTGAAGACTAAAAAAGTATTTGCTACATATTTATGGTAACAGAGTCCTGTGGCACCTTAAAGACCTTAAGACTTACTTTAGTTAGTCTTTAAGGTGCCACAGGACTCTTAGTCTGGAATAGCAGAGGTAACAAACACGGCTACCTCTCTGATTCTCTACATATTTATGGAATTTCTCTGTCCCCACATGCATATACAAAAAATAGTTGCTTAATAGAATGCAACTATTTAGTAAAGGTTTGTATTTTAATGTATTCATCTATTCACAAACCTAAAAAGGTGGTTTGAGTTGAAATTAAAAATAAACCTATTCACAGCATTTTATGATGTATAACAAAGAAATACATTAGTGACTACTCTTTACGTGTACCTGAAGTAAAGACAAAAAAAAAAAAGGAAGATTGCTATCAAGTCACTTTTGTTTCACAAGAAGAAAGTGATGACTAACCTAGATCTTCACCCTTCCTTGACTACAGTTGCAAGTCAAGTGATTCTTAGTTGTTATTGAATTCTCTACTTCTATATTCCTGAAGCAGAGTTCACATACCTTATTTCATTCTCCCTCAAGAAACATACTCAAAATGGGCTTGAAAGAAAGTGGAGGGGAATGAAGTAAAAGTTTGTTCACGATTCTACAGACAGTATTCTACAGAAAGTATTCATTGAAGACTGTTTGCTGCTTGGAAGTGTGACAAAAGATTATAACAGAGACATCCAAATGTTATATGAAAAATGCTGTGTAAACAATTCAATTCAGATGATTCCTTTTATATAGCAGATAGCTATTGGAGACAGGAAAGTAAAAGGTACATATATGCCCCTCCCTTTATATAGGGCTGAAGTGACAAGTATTTTGGTTGCTTGCCTCCATCTGCTGGTAGGAGGACATAATATCCACAGGTTGGAAGAAAAACTATTTCTGACAAGCCTTTCTCTGACAAAGATTATTTGAAGCTATCACACACACAGCCCTAATAGAGCTCCCTCTTTGGCTGGACACTCTCCAGGGGTGTTATCTTTGGGTCCCTTGTCACTAACCTCCGTCCAGGCAATGCCCCTGGCGTGGGGATCTCTAGGCACATGTTTGGGGTGCAAATCCTCTTTCTAGCACCCCTTTGAGAGCCGAGATCTTGCAGTCCAATTGCCAAGCCCCTGGGGTAGTACTGACAACTCAGGTTCTCCCCATAGCTTAAACACATCTGCTCCCTGAATTCCAGATGTGTCGCTGCTCTAGGTCTACAATTTATGTCTTCAGGAACATGTGGCAGGGAAACCAGAACAGACACAGACTTTGCACAGAATTCTAAACACAAATAATTTTTACTTAGCCTGAGAAATACACAGATCTAGACAAAATAATAAACATGATTATACATGTTTCCCTACTTCAGTTTCCTCACCACTCTCAAGAGCTCTTTGGCTTGGGCAGAGTGCTCTGGGATTCCAGAATTCTTCCCTGCAGCTTCTGGCATCTCTTCAGAATCATGGAGCCCCTCCCCATCTCTAAGTCAGATGTCCTCCTCAGACTTTGGTTGGTCCCTCAGCTAAACTGAAGACCCTTGTTGTGAAACCTTGTCTGTCTCCTCTTCACTCCTGTCAAAAGCTTTCTGTTTCTTGTTTTGCAAGTCGCCCAGGTTCATACTCATTATGCCTCTGGCATTTAGGGCAGCGATGAAGCTCTTCCACTCCTATCTGTGTTTGGCATGTCTTTCAATGGTTCCCCAGCTGTACCCCAGGTTTTTCAGTTCAGCTTTCACAGCTCTTTCCTATGTTGTTTTCAGGTGGCCTCATTTTGATTTGCCTTTAGGTGTCCGCGTTATTGCTATCCTGGTGATGGAATCAGTTTTCATCTGAAGTACATGGCCAATCCATCTCCAGCACCTCTTGGTAATGATGGTGCTCTTATCTTCTTGGCTGCAATGTGTAAATAGGTCTTGGTTTGAGATTGTTCTGGCTAAAAGATATGGAAGATGTTTTTGAGGCAAGTTGTATGGAGTGAAGACACTTTGGACATGTCATACTTTGTCATTCCCCAGTATTCTGCACTATAAAGTAGCGTTGAAAGTACGCAGCTCTGATAAATCTTGAGTTTGGTTTCGGTGTTGTGTTTTGATGATTTCCAGACTGTATTTAAGCTCCTGATGGTGTTCCTAGTTTTATTGATTCTGTTCTGGATTTCCTGGTTTGTTCCACCATCCCAGCTAATGGTGCTGGCTAAGTATGTGAATGTTTTGACGCTGGTGAGAACATGATTCTCTATCCATCTTGGTAACAGTGAGGCAATATTAAGGGTGTGATATCTGTCTTATTGTGGTTGATTTTCAGTCCAATTTGTTCACTGAAAGTATTGAGTGAGATAATTTTTTCTTGTATATGGTGCTGCCGTTCAGCCTAGTACCCTTTTCAGGCTATCAGGCCCGCACCCTGGGAGGTAACCCAGCCTGAACTCCGCAGCTCAGCCTGCCCCTGGCCCCTTTCCAGCACTGCTCCACCCTCAATACCCTTTAGCTCTCAGGCAGATAGGTCCAACTCCCTCCTCAGCTAGAGGGAGACTGCCTAGCAGCTCTTTTTATAAGGGCCAGCTGTGGCCTGATGGGGCGTGGCTCACCTGTGACTGCTTCCCCAATCAGCCCAGGCTTGCTGTTTTCCCTTGCCGCAGCCACTGTAGGGTTATTTCAACCGCTTCAGAGCCGGAGCAGGTGAACACCCAGCTATAAATTGTAATCAATGTTCAAGATAATATCCTAAAAGATTATTTGTATCCAGAGACAGATGTATTTATCTGATCTGTCTGACATCTGGTCTTCATACCTTTTCATGTTTGTCTCTGTACTCGAGCTTTGCTCCTTTGGGTTGGTACTGGAAGCAAATTTTTAGTTGGAAGGCAGCCATAGGGAATTACAAAATTCTGATGAAGTGTCTTTCTTGCACTTGCTCCTCTTTCAAGTTTTGCCTTGCGCACAGGTTCCTCTCCTCTTATTTATAGGAGAGAAACATAATCAACATATTCTAGGCCAGTTCATGATATACACAAGGGGCTCAATGGTGCCTTCTCTTTCATTTCCAGCTGAAGCACACCCTGTTGGACTGAGTGACATAGAAGACCTAAGGGGCAGCAAATTGCTTTCAGCTTTGAGAGCAGCAGCACATTGCTGGGGACAGCTGCCCAGAGAGTGCCATGTATACCAGCCCCCATTAGTCTAGCATGGCTGACTGCAACAGGAAGTCTCAAATGTCCTGTCTCCACCTTCTGTCAATGAGGAACTACCGCTGTAACTTATACATCTAGACTCGTGTAGAATATCTAAGAAATTTCAAATTTCTTTGTTAATTGTTATTTGCAATTATGAATAAATACAGTTTAATTCATGGTTATATCACAAGAATAAGGGAATAATTAAATAAAACTGAGTGGCTTAAAATGGAATAGAGAGATAATTCGATAGAAACTAAACAACAGTTCACTGCCTTGCAATTTATCTTGTGCCCTCTGCTTCACATCATGCACCAGAGTATAGTAATTGCTTGTATGCATTTTTTATCTGAAGGAAGAAAACTGCTTATTTGAACACGCCAGGACACTGGATGTGTGAACTTATGATATTCAAGCTTCAAATGTTATCTCAGTGTAGGTAGTCTGATCCTAATCCCACTAAGGTCAATAGTAGTTTTGCAATTGGTTTCAATTGGAGCATTATTGGTCAAACATTTACTACAAGACCTAGTGAAATAGTATTCTTTAGATCATAAATATGACGACTGCAGTCTTTTTTCAGATGGTGAATGAATTGCAAACCATTCTGGTTTCCTGTGTGTGAACAGAATTTAAGTATTTTCTAAACAGTCTGGACATATAATTTTTAAGTTATGAGTTGTTTACAAATTGTTCACTTCAACTATTAGATACTTGCTATTTGTGGTGTCTGATTCTTCACGTGTAATGTTTTCTGATCCCTGACTGGATGATTTAAAATGTTTAAATACTGCAGAAGAACAATGAGTGATGAATAGTAAATAAAGCAACCCATGGTGCAAGCATTCTCAGGTACCCAAATCTTTGCAGGATTGTGGTCTAATTTTGCATTAGATATAATTACTGTCAGGAGCATCAGACACTGAGTATATGCCATGCTCACTGACTCCAACAGAAAATATTCAAAATCTTTTCTCAACAATTACAGCATTAAAAATCCATGTTCAAATAAAGAGATATATTTAAGCAGCTACTCAACCAAGCCAGGAGAAAGTTGGCAAGAATGATCTGAAGACTAGAAATCAAAACTTAAAAAGAAAAAAAAAGCAATCATTTTACAAAAATGTGCTAAACCACTTATGCGCTATTGATTCGAAGCATGGAACACATTGTTAACTGCTGAATTCCTTCTGGGAATGGAGAATGTGATAGCCAACATCCTTCTTTGTCTTTTGAGCTGGAAATGTTCTTCAAATGGATCACACAGGAAACTCAACAGTTAAATCTGTTTTAATTAATTCACAAAATTTAGAAATTCTTCACAACATTCCCATCCACGGCAGGAAAGAGAACTGCCCAATTCAGAGTTTCTTCCTCCTGATAGTGACCCCAATACCAAGTACTGGTCACTGTCAGAGGGAGGATACTGACTGGATGGACCACTCATCGTATCTGGTGTGGCAATTCCTCTCTTCCTATAAGATTAGTTCCCTGTGAATTATTTCACAAGAGATTCACGTCATCAGGATTCACCACTGGAGCTTATGCTGGACCCTAAGTGAACTCTTCACAAGCCTGTGTAGACCTTGGGTCCTTTGTTATCCTCTTCCATGACTTTGTATTTGACAGCTAAATGTTATGGCCTGTTCATGTACATAATTCTAATTTTATGCATACTGGATAAGAACCATAGTGACATGGACAGTTGCTGGCAAAGTACTTGTCATAAGTATAAAGTAGCCTAGAATTACTGTTTACAGGTAAAGGGTTAAGCTAGGGGTAACCTGAGAGGTGGGGTAGGGACCAATAGGAACCGGAGATGCTAATCAACCTCGGAGACAAAGTGAGTTTTAGTTTCAGTTTATCTCTCGCTCTGTTCTCTCCGGCTATGGGATGAACCACACCTATATGTCTTTTACTCTACCTATCTATAATCTTCTAACAAGTCAAGTTCAGCAGTAAGTGAATTGTATGCTTCAACTGTATCACTTGATAATTGATCCACTGTGTTCCTTATACTGTTAAGCTTTAGCAGAGAGAGAATCCCTAGGGAGGAGGTCAGTGATGCTGTGTGATGCAAGTGGGTTTTTTTCTATTGATTTCTGTACATTCCTTCTTTTTTCTTTAATTAAAATCTTTCTTTTAAGACTCTGACTGCTTGTTTCCATCGGATAGATCCTGGTTTGGATCGGGCAAGTCTCACAGAGAAAGTGAGAGGCTTTTCTTTGTTTTCTCAAGCCTCTCCCAGGTAAAGGGGTGGGGGGATTAAAGGAGGGGTTCCAATTTACCCAAACCCATTGTTTTGTGGGCTTAAATTGGTGGTGGCAGCTGGTGTACCAAGTCCAGACACAGAAGAACTTGGTGTTCTGGGGAAAAGTTTTAATCTAAGCTGGTAAAATAAGCTTGGGGGGTTATTTCTTTTTTTTTATGTGGGTCCCCACATCTTTACCCTAGAGTTGAGAGTGGGGAGGCAATCCTGACAGCACTACAATAGTACACAGCTTTGTGCGTTATTATTATCATCATTGAGAATACAGAACAGGTGCTACCACAACATATTCAATGAGATACACATCCCATATCTGGTATTTAGACCCAGTCAGCAACAATAGTTTCTGCGTGATGTTCTGTATGAGTGAGTTTGATATACTCATGAATTACTGCTAATTAGGTCCCACTGTGTCTTTAAATCCACATTAATAAACTTTATTTCAGTGCACCCGGTTGTACATCCCACAGCATGGAGATCTAACATAGTATTCTGTTATCTTTAAAACAGAATCACGTTCCTATTAAAAATTACAGCGATCTTACCCATGTGAAAGCTTTTAAGAAATAATGCACTGAGATAACTGGTTGTTTGGCATCATGCACTCTTTGGTGTGTGTGTCAAACCCTGAGTCATATTGATACATTTAACATTTCTCATTAGTAAATAATAGTAAATTGTGGCTGTGTAATACTAACACATTTAACATTTCTCATTAGTACTTAGGCACAATTTGCTATTGTAAACCACATATACCCTATACATGGTTTTGTTATACTGTTTTCAACATGCCGAAAATGACTTTTTGTTCCCACAGGCTCTGTTTCACATACAATATAATGTATTTATTAGAATTCAATGTTTTTATTAGTACTACTTTGTATCATAAGCTCCATTTGTGCTGAAATCCAAATATATTGAAGCAATCATTTCTGCACAGTGGTAAAGTTTGTCACGCAACGCAGGAACTCACATGTCCCCTACACCTTCTGCACAACACTTGTATCATTAATATGTGTGGGTGTCAAACTCTCCCACCTGAGCCCTTCATTGTTTTGGATGTGGAGGTTTAATAAACATTAACAAAACATATTTACATGCAACAAAATCATAGCAATCACTGGTCAGAAGAGCAATGGTGATTGGAGTCTGACTGATGCCGGATACACATCTGTAAATAATCTTTCATCCATCCTATGCAGGCAATTCAGTGCAACTTTTTATAGTGGATGTCTGTAGTTATATCATCTGTTCACAAGAATGCAGGGAATACTCAATAGATATGAAGCAAGTTCCCCTGATATAAAGCAAGATAATTATAAACTAAGGCTATGTCTACACTATGCAATGTTTAGCAACACAGCTACAACCATGCCACTACAAGGCACACAGTGTAGCTGCTGTTTGTCAGCAGGGGAGAGCTCTCCCACTGACAAAAATCTTCCACCCCAACGAGCGGCGGTAGCTTTGTCGTCAGGAGAGGATTATGGGCCAACGATACTTCTGCATAGGAAAATTAGACTAGGATTTCACAGGAGGACCATGTGAGGCTGGGTTTGGCAGGAAGTACCGCTCAGCATGACCTGAGTGGTGGCCCCTCAGAGTCTTGTACTGTACTGTACCATAGCAGTATTTAAGCCAGGAAGGGGAGCTCTCCGAGAAACAACAGACTACCTGCCGGTCTCTGCTCCAGACTCTACTTGTGATAGATTCCAGCTTCTGACCCTGGGCTTTGTCCTTGACTTCGCTATTTGATTGCTGTCTGTAATCTGGCACCCGACACTGATCTCCTGGTGACCTGATCCTGCCTGCCTCCTGGTCTGTCTTGGACCATGACCACCTGGTACCTGACTCGGCCAGGTTCACATCTTCAACTCCAAACACTAGTTCTGACTGCCCACATCCTGGTTGTGACAATTTGCTCTGAGAACCTTTGCCCCCCTTCCCCTACAATCTATCCCACTCCTCCCACAGATAATGGCAGGGGTGGGCTGCCCTCTAAACAGCAGCTCCTGGAAGACCCAGGCACCACAGGACCAAGTCACCTGTCTGTAGGTGAAGAACCTCGCTCTACAGACCCATGGTACATAGTGCACACTCAAAGCACAGACCCTGTGTAAGTAACTAATCCAGGGGTAGGCAACCTTCGGCATGCAGCCCATCAGGGTAAGCCACTTGAAGGCTGCAAGACATTTTGTTTACATTGACTGTCTGTGGGCACAGCCCCCCCATTGCTCCCAGTGGCTGCGGTTTGCCCGTTCCCGGCCAAAGGAAGCTGTTGGAAGCAAGCTACAGGGTACCGGAGCCCCAGGATGAGAGGAACCCTCAGAGGTGGAAATATGAGCACAGGGGGCTAGCGAGAAGGGAGTGGCTCCAAGCCAGAACATCAACCTTCCATGACAAGTACCACAACTACCTGGATGTATTTGAAAAGAAAAATGCAGACTCATTACGTCACACTGGACTACAACTGCCTAACAGCTCAGGGCAAAGATGTCCTATGGATGGATACACTCTTATATCTGAACCAGATCTGGAGGCGCTATGTGGGTATATCCAGAAAAACCTTGCCAAGGGCTTCATTCTGTAATTTATCTGTCCAAAGGGGACATCAATCCTCTTTGTGAAAAGGATGAGTCACTATGCCTCTACATAGAATATTGTGCACTGAACCAAGTGACTATTTGTAACCAATACCCTTTACCCCTTATTTCAGAATTGCTGGACCACATCAGACTTTCAGGATCTTCATGAAGCTAGATGTTTGGGAAGCATACAATCTAGTATAAATAAGTCCTGTGTACGAATGGAAAACTGCTTTTTGTACTTGATATTGGCACTTCAAATACATGGTAATGCTATTTGGTTTAATCAATGCCTCTGCAACATTCATAAATGATGTCCTCAAGGATACCCTGAACCAGTACATAATTATCTACCTCAACGATATGCTAGTATTTCCCAGGAATGCAGAGCAGCACTACCACCATGTCTGATCAATCCTGGAAAGAATAAAGAAGCATGGGTTGTACATCAGATTGGAAAAGTAAACTTTGAACTAGGCCACCATTGAATTTTTGGGGTATAACATCTTCCCAGAGGGAATCCACAATGATCTGCAGAAGGTGGAAGCCTCTGCAAGAGCACAGCACCCTGAACCCTTCAGGAATTTCAACACCTCCTGGGCTCAAAATTTTTTATAGGAGATTCATTGCAAACATTTCCTAATTAATAACTCCCCCGGCTTCACTCCTCTGCAAAGTTGCGCTATTTGATTAGATAAAGGCCTCCTTCATTATGGCCCTGATTCTGGCAAACCCTAGCACGACTTGTCCATCTATAGTGGAAGCAGATGAATCCAATGTGGCCCTAGGGGCAGTACTCTTGCAGTGATTCATATCCCAATCAGTTCTGCACCCTTACTCCTGTCAAGATGAGCTATGAAATACTGAACAGAGAGCTTCTCGCCATAAAAAGTTAATTTAAAGAATTGCATCATCACCTTGCGGTAACTCAGCACCCCCAGTATAGGTCTTTACCAACCATAAAAACCTTAAATACCTTCACAAGGCCCAGGAGTTGAACCATAGGCAGTTCTTTTCTCAGTTCAAGTTTCTGATATCTAGCTCCCAGGAAAATAAAATGGGAAAGCCAATGCACTATCACAGAAGCGTGAATACTACTGAGGACGCAAAGAATCAACTTCTGAGCCCACTACCTCCTCAAGCCTAGTAACTTTGCCAATGCCACTATTCACTGAAGTGAGCATTCCCTCATCCGATCCTCCTTGAAAGAAGACCCACTTGCCCAAAGGACACCGTCCATGCCACTGGGGGCTAAGATGCATCATTCCAGGCAGAATGGGATAACTCACTTTGACAAACACATATATGTGGCACCAGAGTGTCCGAAACGGAGGTTTCTATAGCTGAGCCATGATGCTCCACTGGTGGATCCCTTGGCCACCGAACAACCTCCTGCATCGTTGCTCACTTTTTCTGGTGGCCCTGCATGCAGGCTAAGGTCTCAGCATGCAAGGCACCAAGAAGTAACTTCTCATAGCTGTGTACTTAAACTCCCAGCTCTTTAATGTTGCGATTGTGTTTTACCATCTTGTTTGCCAGGGGATAGGCACATTGTTGATACTGTACAAATAGTTAATAGGCTTAATAGTATTACATGAAAAAACAAACAAACAAAAAACCCTCTGTTAATAAAATGTTAAGGTTGCAAAATCAAGCACCCAAAAGTTGAGAAATGTTAGGATTAAGGCTGTCTATGCAAGCCTAAATCAGCCTGCTTTTGCGTATATAGTATGATACAGTCTTTAATTACATGACCACATACTTTTTTTTCTGAACCTCATTCTCAGCTGAATCATTTTAGGTGAAACTTTCTCCAAAGACCTCAGTTTGGGGCAGACACCAGCCAGAATGGTTTAAGTTTGGCAAAGTTATAAGAAACTGAAAACAGAGTCTTAGAATGGGAAGTGGCAGGCAACCTTAACTATAGACGTCGCTGTCTGTGCGGCCTATGATACTAAGGACACACCTATGAACTTTTAAAAATAGTTTTAGCACCAGGGTATTACTGCGTGTGCAGGTGTGAAGAGACAGATAGTAAAACTTTGCTCATCACCACTAACAATTGTTTTTCATGGAGCAATGACCACGACAAAAAAAAAGAGCTATATTTATTTTACAATGCCATTTTATTTTTTGGCAGATGATATCTTATTAAAAAGTTATCAATATTAATCAGTAATCAATACTTTGGTCATTCTGCCAATTCTACATTACATCTAAATTAGTACCTTTTTTTTTTTTTGAAAGTTCCTATTGTAAAATGTGACCATATCATTTTTTTTCTTTTCTGTAGCTTTCATCCAGAACAATATTCAAGCTCCTGTAGGTTTCCATGATTCTCAATTCTTCCTCTTCCGAAGCAAGTTTAATTTGCATTTATCCAAAAGTAAGAACCACTACAAAGTCTATGCACCAAAAATATTGCAGGACTTTTCCCATCTGAAAAGAACTCTTTATAGATGCTAGCCCACATAAATTTGTTGGGCTACTCAGCCAAGCAGCTGCTCCCGATTCTGAAGAAATTCCCTTGAGCAGTTATGTCTCAGATGAGCAACTTTTATTAAACAGGGGTTGTATTTTTCTAGGCAGGCCAACCTTTAACTAGGGAAAGATCAATCTACCTTAATGCTAGTCTCCACCCACTGCCTCCCAAAGTTTTGTTCAGAATGACCATGGATATCTAGTACTGCATGGGACTTTTATGCAACAGCCTTTCAACAAATGTATTGGATTTATTTGGTTCTATGACTATTTTGAATACAATAGCTACAACCCTGTTTGGGAGCGCCCCAACAGAAATAGTCAAATCACATAATTGTAACTCAACCTGGCCTAAAACAGGTCAGTTCACAAACCAGCTACCAAATAAGACTCCAGGCCTAGGCTTTGATGAACTGTTCTTGTGTGTATCTAAGTATGTATACTTTGGAATCCCGCCCTTGGCCAGCTGCTGAGGAGCACTGAGTAAACACACCAAAATAGTTGCAAACTGAATGGAGCAAAGCCAAAACCAAGACCCATAAACAAGAAACCCTTTAGGCTATGAAAGCAACTGCAGAACAGAAACTGAAAAAGTGGTATACAATAGGTTTTATACTGCTGTTAATCAGAAAGGCTAATAGGAAGGCTGAAATCTTCCCAGAAAGCATTCATTAATTTTACAATGTCAAGGGGAAACGGAAACAGTTCAAATGTAATGAAAGTGTGTGAAGCAGAAAAGGCTCATTGCAGATATCTTAAATGTCTTTACTACTTGGAGTACATCATTTTTGGACTTGCCCCCAGCAATTTTTCAGCGATCAGGATCAGTTCCAAATCCACCCTGCCTGCATCCGACCTAAGTTGGCACAAAGCTGAAATCAACCATGATTGAGCACAGAGAAGCTGCACTATTCTGCATGAGCATCTGTCAGAGGATACACTATTTCAGCAGCCCCAAAGAAAGAGGCAGCAGCAGCAGCAGAAGATACAGCAGATAACCTACCCTTGACATAGAATAAGAAAGAAAATCTCTATTGCTCTACTCTTTACTGAGGATTAGATTTTGGAAAATTCAGTTCCCCCTCATCCTCTTGGGTTCTACAGTATATATCATAAGTTAAAGCTAAAATGAGCCATACACCCATAGTTGTGCTCCAACAGCTATTCAATATCTGATCATGGTGGACAAACTGAATGTTAACTGTGCATTATAAATATTTTTAAATAAAGAACACCAGTTTTAAATGATCAATTTTTTGACCTTTAATGGACTAATCCTAATAAACACCGAGCACCAACAGAAATGAATAGTTCATGGCCTAAGTATGTCCTGAATCTGACTGTCAATCAATGTATGTGCTCACTTCTTTTGCTGTTTTATCCTGGATTTTTATATTCACAAAGAATTATGACAAAGAAAGCCTCAAACTACAGTCTCTTTGCTTTAGCATGATGTAAACTGCAAGGAACACAACTAAAAAAGGATAGTGAATTGATGCCCAGCACTAGAATACATTCCTAAGATTCACGTGCTTTATCCTTTTTATATTTCTAGTCATAGTCATACTCCAGTCCATGAAGTTACAGATAACAGAGACTATTCAGAGCAGTCACTTCCTTTCTAGGAAAACAGTGATTGTGGATATAAGGAGGCCAGTGTGTGACAGTAATCAAACACCCGACCTCACGTTGGTACTGGAATCCTGGTAAGAGGATGTGCTCTACATTCAGTAAACACACAGTATGAAAATGTGAAACTTAAAGGAACATCTCAGCAAAACTCAACTGCATTTATGACAACTGATCATTGAAAAAAATTCTTTATCTTATAGTTTTGTTAATTTTAGAGAGTGTGTGTGTGTGTGTGTGTGTTTTGTGGACAACCAGACTTTAAGTGGTCAATCGAGGTAGCTTTACATAGTACTATACCTTTGGGTATGTCTTCACTACAGCAGAAGGTCGATTTCCCTTAAGTCAATTTTCTAAAGTCTACTTTAGAAAATCGACTTAGTGTGTCCCCACAAAGGACAGCAGGTCGACAGTGGTCGACAGTGTCTGTCTTTCAACTTTTGCAGGGGTCGACATAGCCTGCATTGCACTGTGGGTAGGGATCACACAGTGCCGGGAGTCCTCAGCTGGCACCACCTTTTGGGGCAGCCAGGCACGCTCCCCAGGGGACCAGCCCCAGTCTGAGCAGCTCCATGGCCCCCGTGCCCGCCCGAGCAGGTCCGCGGACCCCCCGCCCGCCCGAGCAGCCCCGCGAACCCCCCCGCCCGCCCGAGCAGCCCCACGCCAGACCCCCCGCCCGCCCGAGCAGCCCTGTGCCGGACCCCCCACCCGCCCGAACAGCTCCGCGGACCCCCGTGCCCGCCCGAGCAGCCCCACGCCGGCTCCCCCCCCCCGCTCGGGCGGGGGGGGGTGTCCACGGAGCTGCTCGGGCGGGCGGGGGGGTTCGCGGAGCTGCTCAGGCGGGTGGGGGGCGGGTCTGCGGAACTGCTTGGGCGGGCGGGGGGTCCAGCGCGGGGCTGCTTAGGTGGGCGGGGGGTTTCACGGAGCTGCTTGGGTGGGGGGGAGCCGGCGCGGGGCTGCTCGGGCAGGCGGGGGAGGGGGGTCCGCGGAGCTGTTCGGAGGTCGGAGGCTTAAAGTCCTTTGCCTCCTCACTAGATCACAATCGACCTAGAGAGGTCGATTTCAGTGCTACTCCTCTCGTTTTGGAGGAGTACAAAAGTCGATTTTGAGGGCCCTTTAAATCGACTTTAATGGCATGGATGTGAAGATGGGTATATGTTTATTTCGACTTAACGTCATTAAAGTCGCCGTTAAGTCATAGTGAAGACATGCCCTTTCATTACAACTTTTGGAGATACTCAGATACCACAATGATGGGGATCATAGAAGAATTTTAATAGAGAAATCTGCACCTTTAAGATTGTTTTTCACAAGTCATATTGTTTGTGTCTTTTTGGTTTGTGTCTTTTCTCCAAAAGCTAAAAGTTTAAAATAATTAAGTTTTAAATCTCTGATGTCCATGTTCAAATCCTTAAGGAGACATCTGTCAAAGGATTATGGAGTAGGAAGGATACCCTATGTTTCTGATGTAGACTTGGCCTTGCTGAAGCCATCCTCTTTATTAAAGGAAAAGTCCCTTCTCCTATGCAAAAATACAATGGCTATATTCATGAAATAAGTGAGAAAGACTATTTATCTAAATATTATAACATTTGGATTACTTATTTGTGACTACACAAAGCTATGTAGAATTACAGTCATCTTGAGCATTTCAGTTTTATGATGGTAAATGGTGGCAAGTCGTTACTTGAGTTCACCACTGAAGGCACGAGGTGGCCCTTCCCCTCTCAGAATTTTGGCCATAACTTTTTCTGTCTCTGGGATGTGATGAGCAATTAGACCAAGGATTGGCAACCTTGGCACGCAGCACTGCACGGTAAGCACCCTTACTGGGCCCCACCAGTTTGTTTACTTGCCTGTTAGCCAATCCTAGCTCCTACTGGCCGCGGTTTGCTGTCCCAGTCCAATGGGGGCTGCGGGAACCGGTGGCCAGTATGGCGCTGATTCCCACAGCCCCTAGACCAGGATGGTGAACTGTGGCCAGTGGGAGCCATGATCGGCAAACCGGCAAGTAAACAAACCAGCAGGGCCTCTAAGGGTGCTTACCCTGCAGTGCTACGTGCCAAGGTAGCTGATCCCTCCTCTATTTGTATGGTGAAAGACACTGCAGCACTGTTGTCTGAACAGACCTGGCAAAATAGGTGTAGTAGGTATCCTGTTTAATCTGTAACACATTGAGAACTTTCCAGACCAACAGGAACTCCAGTTTGTTTACATATAAATAAAGGGGTCTTTGCTAGCTCTCTTGGCCATCAAGAGAGGCTCTCTAGTCTGTCTTTAAGACTTCTGTTTGCTTCATTTCAGGAATATATAAGTCCACCAAGAAGTGCAGTTTAATAGCATTAGTTTTTCCCTCCTCTACATCTGAGTTAACCAAGAGATTTGTAACATGCAAACACTGGTTCCCCAGCTGTGTGGGTTTCCTTCCATACAACAGACACTGGTATCAGAGAAGAGTCACAGGAAAGTCAGGAAGTTGAGCTCAGTGAGATCTCACAAGCCTTTTTAGTTTTCCCTAGGTGATGGTGGGCGGGCTTGGTTACACTTACAGGATTATAGTGCTTTTGGTTATAGCTGTCCCCATATACAGCAATAGGTATAGCGCTATAGCATGTCCTGGCATGGCCACATTTGCGGCACTTGCAGCAGCACGGGGAGTAGTGCATTATGGACAGCTATCCCAGCATTCAGCTGGGTGCAACGTGCTTTTCAAACGAGCGGGGTTAGGGGGAAAGTGTAGTGTGTATGCAGAAGGAGAGAGCGAGGGGATTTTCTACGGCCTGAGAGTCTTGTCAGTGGGTGTCCTTTGAAATTAGAGCCTGCTATAGTTTCTCAGTCACAGAGCTCCCTTTGTAAACATTTGCAGTGCTTATCTGCTGAGTTAAGAGAGAAACTCTGAAAAGGTACTTCCGCTTTCCTCTTGCCGAGTTCAAAACAAAGCGAAGAGACGTCAATTGCCTTAAATGGCTCAGAGGCGTGCCAGAGATCACTTATAGTGTAATGCCCGTTTACACTTGTGATAGTACGCTGCAGTGAATACGCAATAGCTGTTATTCCTCAAGGAAGCGAGGATTACCAGGAGCGGTATAACTGTGGGTTTATAGCGCAATACGTGCCTTGCCAATGTGGACGGATAGGGAGTTATAGCGCTCCTGGAGGCTTTATAGTGCTATAAAGTGCCAGCGTAACCAAGGCCTAAGTAAATTAGTATCCTTATCCGAATGACCTCTGGAGATGACTGGTCTCGTTGCCGTGGCGAACCACTCTGGGACAATGCACAGAATGAAAATTCTTGTTTCCAACAGGTATTGACTTCCAGGAAAAAGCTTAGTTTTGTTTCTTTAATTGGAATGCATGAAAATGATGAGGAAAGCTTTGCTTAAATCTGTTTTACACCAGCTGACAATCATCACTAGATCTTTCAAAATGCCCTGTTCAAATGAGTTGCTATACTCCAAATCATGGTACTACCGACTGTATTCATCATTATAATGTATTTACTCTATGCAGACAGGGAAGCAAAGACAGTTTCCTTTAAGTAGCCTTGAAGGGACACTGGTTAAAGTAGTTTCACAGCTAAAGTCTAAGCATTAGTAGCCATTAGCTCAGAGGTCAGAGGCAGATTTCAAAACATACTGAAATTAATCATTTTACAATGCATGCAAATTAAGGACAGTGAAGTACTGAGGACCATCAGTGCCTGTTCCTTTATAACCACAGGAAATTGATGGTGTTGAACATGGATCGGTACCCTTGGCAGGCGGCTCCTGCAGGGTAAGCACCCTTGGCGGGCCTGGCCAGTTTGTTTACCTGCCACGTCCGCAGGTTCGGCCGATTGTAGCTCCCACTGGCCACGGTTCGCCGCTGTGGTCCAATGGGGGCTGCAGGAAGCAGCGGCCAGCACTGTGCACTAGTGGGAGCCGCGATTGGCCGAACCTGTAGACACTGCAGGCCAGGCCCGCTAAGGGTGCTTACCCTGGGAGGGCATGTGCCAAAGTTGCCAATCCCTGCTGTAGAAAACACCCACCCCCACTTTTTAAAGACGATACTCCAGAGAAAGATCAAAAAGCACCAAGTATCTAACTAAGATATCCCATTCTATTCAGTTTCTCATATTGCACTTATAGGTTTGGCATTCATCCAACTCATCATTGCATTCATCCAACAATGCATTAAGCTGCATAACTAGCATCTATAATGGAAGATATCCTCCATTTAACAATTACTTCCAACACTGCATGTCAAGAAGAAACCCATGGAATCTCATGCCATTCAACCCTTCCAACGTCAGTGGAATTGCATAGGACTTCAGCCAGCACAAAATTTGTCCCAAAACATCCTTTTCAAATACAAAAATAAGCATTCCCACCTGAATACTTTCACTTAGTTTTCTGTGTTCTTTTGAAAACCTATTTTTTTAAAAGTATCAGAAAGTGTATCATTAAACCTGTATACATTATTTGTCAACAGAACCTTATCTGACAGACAACATGGACATGAAGTTCAGAACATTAGTTACTTCACTTAATGTGCTTTTAAAGAAAATATATATTTCTGAGGCTACCAGTAATATTTATAATGCATATTGTTGTAAAATTGTTAACAAACCTTTATGGCTTTGCTCTTCATATGAATACTCAGTCATCCATTCATTCCTAGATCCACTTCAATCCTGAAAACAATACAATAATTCTGAATTAATTAGAAAATGGGGACTGAGCAGATGTAACTTCTTCAATGTTTTATTTTTGTTTCTCGACTTTTATTGCCTACCTGTGCAAAAACACAGGGATCTACTCTGTGGTGAAACAGGCACTGGAAAAACACTGAGTTTTTCAATATTTTAAATAAAGCAGACTGAATATTTCAAATATTAAGTTGTGACTCATGCTTTCCAATAAACTGATGTTTTAGTCAATATTTTTTGGTCAATTCATTTTCTGTGCAGTTACTTCAGTGTTCAAAATTTGAGTTTCTTTGCATGGAGTCGGTCACACGCTATATTTATACTGCATGATTGGATGGAGTAACTGTTTAGCAGATGTCCATTTCAAGTACGTGCAATTTTGATTTCAAAATTCATTTGCTAGAAATATTCTGCGAGATCTGATTAATATTTGCTGCTTGAGGCAAACCTTTTTGCTAGTAAAACTCATTCACTAGAATATTCACAAAAATAAACACAACTAAGTAAAACTGTAGCAGATCTAAAAATCTGAATGAATATTTTTAAAGGTTTGCAGTGTATGTGTGGCAACCTTTTTCCCCACTGTTCTGCATTAAGCCATGGGGGGAAATTATATGACATAAAAAGAAACAGGCAAACAAAATACTTTTATTTTATTTGCTTCTTCAGATTAGACAGAATATAAAAATCCAGTAGATTTTGCAAAGTATATTCTAATTTCTGTAAAGTCTTTTAAAAACGTTAAAAAAAACCCATGACCTTTAATTTCTTGAAACGATGCCTTAAAGCTCTTGCCAGAATGTATGCATATAACTGGAATGGACTTTTACTTTCATATTTCCCCTTTAATAATGTAAACTGTGTGAATTCAAGACTAACTCTGTTGTCAGAGAGCTACTATAAATAATCTGTTATAATTTGATTTTTTTCCAAACTGATGCTGTCTCTCCAGTAGTGACAGCATATATAACCTATTAATTGTTATGCCATAAACCAGTACTTCATTTCTGCTTTACATACATTAACATAGCTATCAGGTTTAAACATACTGAACAGCCAGTTACCTTCAAAACAATATGAGAATTTGGAAAAGATGAAAAGATAGTAAACATTGAAAAAAATTAAGCCTACTCACATCCCAGTGATTAAGCACCAAATCTATATAACTTTTTAACAACTTTTAATCCTATTTTTTTTAGAAATAAAATAAACATAAGTTCCAAATTCACATTAATATGAGTCACAAATGGTTGCAAATTCCCTAGGAACAATGACCTCACTCAATTTAATTAAATTGTGTAGGCTTGGAGTGTTCTAACTACTGTAGATTATTTGTCCCATCTTTGATGTATCTTGGAGAGTGTCTTTTTTGTTTAATCTCCTTTGGCATTATTTGAATTGCTTCAGAATTTCCATTTCATGAGGCAAATTTTCTTTGGCTTACAACTGAGCCAGTGAGCATTGAGCGATGTCTTTTTTTTTTTTTTTTTTTTTTTTTTTTTGAATTGCACACTGTAGGGAGATGTCTGACTTCCTTGCAGCCCCTTTCTGTGCCAACATCCAAATGCTTGAGCCAGGTTTCCTGTGTGCTAAATGTATACACATGGTATGGTTATCTAATCCGACTGCGAAAGGAACCAGTCACAAAACAGTTAAATTAAATGTTCTAGTGTTTCAGAGCTCCATAGGGTGTCCCTCAAAAGGAAAGCTCCTTTGACCTGTAATTGTTTCCAGTTCTCCATATTTTCTCATTAGTTATTTCTCTACACAAACATCCTACAGTGCAACTTAGCTTCATGTAACCAGTGAATGCTGGAAATCCTATTAGCTCACTGTGGCTATGGTAATAATGAGAACAGGGATATGTGTTTCAAAACTGCTTAACTGTAGTGTCTTACTAATCATAGATGCATTTGTTTTACATTATTAAATTGTGTACAATTCCCTCCTCCTCTCCCTCCTTCCCCCCTGAAAAGGTTCCTTCATTAACAATGATGAATGATTGCTGTGGCTTATATATTCCCCTAAGCATAAGAACATAAGAATGGCCATACTTGGTCAAACCAAAGGTCGATCCAGCCCAGTATCCTGTCTGCCAACAGTGGCCAATGCCCCGGAGTGAGTGAACCTAACTGGTAATGATCAAGTGATCTCTCTCCTGCCACCATCACCCCCCTCTGACAAACAGAGGCTAGGGACACCATTCCTTACCCATCCTGGCTAATAGCCTTTAATGGACTTAACTTCCATGAATTTATCCAGTTCTCTTTTAAATCGTGTTATAGTTCTAGCCTTCACAGCCTCCTCAGGCAAGGAGTTCCACAGGTTGACTGTGCACTAAGTGAAGAACTTCTTTTTATTTGCTTTAAACCTGCTGCCCATTAATTTCACTTGGTGGCCCCTAGTTATTATACTAACAAAACAAATACATAACTTTTCCTTATTCACTTTCTCCACACCTCTAACATATATCTCTATCATATCCCCCCTTAGTCTCCTCTTTTCCAAGCTGAAAAGTCCTAGCCTCTTTAATCTCTCCTCATATGAGACCTGTTCCATACCCCTAATCATTTTAGTTGCCCTTCTCTGAACCTTTCATAATGCCAGTATATCTCTTTTGAGATGAGACCACATCTGTATGCAGTATTCAAGATGTGGGTGCACCACGGATTTGTATAAGGGCAATAAGATATTTTCTCTTATTCTCGATCCCTTTTTTAATATTCCTAACATCCTGTTTGCTTTTTTGACTGCCACTGCACACTGAGTGAATGTCTTTACTCAATTTACTGAGCACTGAATTGTCAGTTCCCTTTCACCTTTAGAATGCCAGTCTTTTTTCATCCTCTTTGTATGTGAGATTGAAGGCTCATGAAAATTTTTCTGGTTTGCCCAAGTCCTCAACAGACAGTGTAAGCACATCACAAATCCTAGCAATCAGGTTTCCTACAACACTGCCCCATGGTTGTGCATCAACCCACAAACTTTAAGGATGAGCAGGGAATTAATTCTCTAGGACATACAGTCAGTCCTTGAGATGGGTGCCAATTAGGATTCACTGCAATGTGGATACCTGCCACCACTTCGGTTCACACAGGCCACCACTGAGATCTCAAAAGGTAAAAATGTTGATTACTTCTGACTTTGGCTGGATTTTCAAACTCAGATGGTATGTCTACCCTGCACACTGAGCCTGGCCCAAACCTCTGTTCCATCTACGCACAAATCAGCTTGACTAGCTTAGCAACCACTCAGGACCTGGACAGGGGGAGGGAGGGGCTGTGGAAGGAAAGTGTCAGACACCAAGTCCCACTGCACCTCGGGTTCAAGCACTGCTGTATTGCAGTGAGGACCCAGCTCATGTCACAGACCTGAGTCAGAATGTCTGCATAGTGTAGTATGGATTCTTTAGCATGGCTGAGATACCCAGGTCTAGCAACTGTAAACTCAGGTGTAGTGCAGATACTCAAGCACGGTCTTGGAAAGACTGAGTCAACAAGTCCAGGTCCTACAGACCCTGTCTTAGTGTGCAGTGTAGACATGACCCCTAGTAATGCTATCATAAAATGGCCTAATTTTCAGATGTGCTGAGAACATGCAACTCTCAATAAAAGTATCAACAACAACAAAAATCACACCACTTAGAAATCCAAAATACATTCCTTCTGTCAATTATATTACCACCAAGAAACACTTCCTGGATTTTTGAAGATAATTTATTCTTCAAGGTTTAAATAAGGCTACTATGAAATACTTGTTTTGTTTTCAGTAGTAAATGGAATGTGATGTGAAAAGTCCAAACACGAGCACTTACATCCAGTCTCATTTTGAAAAATTGGTTTTTAGTACCAGCAAATGCACATGTAGGTTAACACAAGATGGTTTATGTCAACCTAACTTTGTAGTGTAGACCAGGCCTCAGACTGATGAGAACGGACAGAAAGAAAACAGAGTTGTGTCCCTTTCCAACCAAAAACTAGCTGTCTTCATAAAACTAGAGTTTCAGAATTGTAAAAACTTTTAAACATTTACCAAAGCTACCACATATTTGCCATAGGCTCATTTTTCCACCATCAGGAATTGAAATGTCCAATCCACGTGAAATCTCATGGGTAAGGTACTTCCAGCATATCTAACATCCTCACTGACCTGCAAAACATTACCATTGGAGAATGGAAAACATGTACTGGGTCAGATTCAGAAATGAGATTTCAGGTTGATCTTATTAAATGTATAGACTTAGAATGAACATACTATATATATTTATCTCTCTACTTTGAAATATATATATATTAAAAAATGATAAATAATACCTAATATTCATTCATCAAAATATAATAGTTTGATGAGGCAGAGAGGCCCCACAATGGCAATGAGAGTGTTTATAAGAGCCTGTAGACCCATCTGGCCCCACCTCCCTACACCTTTAGCAGATGTCAGGCATAGAGAGAGGACTTAAAAGGAGGGGATCCCAGTTCTGGGCTGACCAGGTAGGAGGGCAGAGCTCCACTTCTCCTGATGTGAAAGAAGCGTGGGTGCAACCCAGAGTGTAAGCAAGCCTCTCAGTCAGACGAGCCTTCTGTTAGAAGAGAGGACAGGTTGCTGAGGGACCAAATAAAGTATGGACTACTTGAAGACAAGCCCTGAACAGAACAGAAGGATCCTACAGAATACTGATCAAATGCCCTGTTTTGAGCTAGTTTTTATCCTGATTTTTTTTTTGGTACCTTAATACTCTCTGGGAGTGGTAGAACCGAAGTGTGATTTGACCCCTGAGCTAAAGCACCACTACACTACCTCAGACCTCGCAAGAGATAGTGACTACCAACAGAGACCTGCATCTGGGTGAGTCATGCCCTGACAGACATGAGGGGACGCTGCAAAGGCAAACCCGGTCACAAATAGTAAATATACTGGAAATCTGAAAGTGATTTAATTTATACAAAATTTATTTTTTATAAATTCACTAGTGTAACAGCCCGTGTACACGGGCCAAAGTGCTTAATGCTGTTTGTCTGGGCTGTCTCTACGGCTCGCGGCGGCGCACGCGGGGCGGCCATTTTGTGCCGCCGAACTACAACTTCCAGCATGCTGTTTGTCCGGGCCGTCTCTACTGCGCATGACGGCTTCGGACAAACATCCTCTGGCCTTTTATGATATAGGATTGAGAAATACTCACTAGCACAATTTAGAGGGTTAACACTGTGTTAAATTCCTCTTTCCAGGATTTGGGCAAATAAGCCCAATCCTTACGTTATACAGATGAAGCTCTATCTTTTCTTCATTTCATATAATGCCACTGTGTCAGAACTGACGCTCCCCTTGGCTGCGATCAAGCCCGGCCTGAAGCACAAGCTGAACCTGAACAAGACTGGTGGGCAGAAGAAAGCATTGGGAAGAGTTGGATGCCACAGAGCAGTGTCTTTCAGCAGTGTCTTTCAGGCACACAGCCACAACTGATCAATACAGACAGTAGTTTAGGAGTTTTGCTGCATTTCTTGTGGACACTAAGCTCTCATCTAGCAGCAGCCACATTGAACACTTTTAATCATTTCTGGCTGGCAAAGAGAGTACCCATCCTTGCAGAAGATGACCTAGCCTCAGTAGTACATGCCTCTGTCACCCCCAAGCTGGGCTATAGCAGTGCAATATGCTACTCACATGCTTAAGTGCTTTGCTGAATCAGGACTTAAATAACTATATTCTCTAGACAGCAAATCTCACCTTTGGAAATATCCAGGCTTATGAATCACTTTGTCAAATCATTTATTTTCTTATAAAAAGGAAACATTTTGTCTTATTGGTTTCCCTTAAGTTTGCACTTATACTATCTTCACAATCTTCAAAGGCCCTGAATCCCAGCAATCCTCCCTGAGGAGGGGGGCTGAGTAGGACTTCTTCAAAGCCCATCAATGCTGCTCTGAGCATTAGATTGGGAACGGGGTTGTTTGAGACTGAGACAAGGTGCTCTCTTCCTTCCTGGAAGAGAAATCTCTTCAGGAAGGGACTTCCCAATTCAAATCTCCAGCTGCACCATTAGTACTAGATACCCCCAGGCTTGCCCTCTTCACTGGATTTCTAATTCACAACTAAATTCATAAGCTTCATGGATAATACAGACTACTGATTCTTCAGAGTCTGCAACTATGTAGTAGCCAGGGGCTACTAAAAGATTGTATGTGTTGTGTAACTTCAAAAAAGGACTTCCAGACTGTTCTAGTTCAAACCAGTCAAAACTAAGAATCAACCCACTGTGCCATTAGGGCTTCTGTCAGAAAGGATTTAAGATTACAATTCAGATTGTGAACCACCGTTTTGTCTGCTGTGATTGCAATATTTTTGCCAGATGGAACAAAGAGTAAGTTAACATGCCAATACGTATTTATTAAATGTTAACATTCAAATGTATAGTCTTATATGGGACGGAAAGGACACTTAATATATACAGTACTAACCTGTTACAATGAGGCCAAGTATTTAAGTTTGTTCTTATAAACAAAGCTGCTAGTTGTTTTTCATAGAATCGTCTCTTAAAATTCTTGGTTGGAGTTTATTTTCTTTGTGCCTAAGGGTGAGTTTATTACTAATTAATTATTATTAAGGCTTTTTTACATTTTGCTGCAGTGAGTTTGTGATAAAAATTATCTGAAGTTTAGTCTAAATATTTCTAAAGATAAACTTAGTGCTTCATATTATGATTGTCACTGTTATTTTGACTAAAAGTGAAAAAGAAACAAGAGTCATAGAAAGTAGGATGCTTGTTGCTAGGCAACACGTGATACCTAGCTCTCAAATTCCTATAGCATGAAATATCCATAAAGGCTTCTGCAGTGTATGACATCTAGTAAAGAGAGAAATCAGAGACACATGCTTACTGGAATGTGTCATAAGTCAAGGTAAGAAGCAGCAGCCACCAATCCAGTTCCCTAGATATACGGAAGTAAAAAGGCTACCTTAGACTTTAATTGGAGTGGGATGTGGGTCCATGGGGAGATATCACTGAAAACAGTATTTACTTGTAACCCCAATGAGGTAACACTACCAGTAAGGGACCACAACACCACAAAGGTCTTGGCAGGGAGGAGAGCTGCAGACTTTGCTCATCTGGTTGCAGAGTTTAGTTTTTACCATTTCATTATGCTGTTATTTTTAGACAAGAAAGGAGTGCACTGAATGACCTAATGGCTGGGAGTAGAGGATTCATTAACAAAACATACAATTTGCAACAATTCTGTATATTTATCTCAGTCCTTTCAAAGCTTTATTCAAATTAGTAGTTCTTGTTCTAATGAGTATACCCAATATCATTTGAATAACAGTTTGCAAGATTGATCCTTTTTTCTTTATGAAGTCTTAATATTTAAAACAAATGAATTATTTTAAAAGACACCTTATTGCTCATCTCTGCTTTCTTGCTTTCAGTTAGGAAGACATTTGAAACAAGGACTCTGCAAACTCTTATTTCTCAATGAACATAGGGAAAAGTTCTCTTCTGATGTCTTGTTTTTAAATGTACTATTTTGAAATTTTAAGACCTGGTTTGTCAAAAGCAGATGTAGTGTAGAACATAATAAGGAATGCACCCTTTTGAAATTTTGTCCATATGTATTTTAAATAGTCCTTAATCTGGAAGTGTTGGCTCTTTCAGCCACTATATCTTATTTGTCAATAAGAATTAGGAAACCAAAGTCCAGATATGAATGCACAAAAAGCCTTCCGATACACCAAATAAAAAATAATAGTCAAAACTCATGTGCAATACCTACATTTTTAAAACTAAATAGTTTTTTTTCCATTTGTGAAGTTTTAAATACAAAGTAAGTTCTCACCTCAAAAAGATTCATTTTAATAACAAGTGGTGTTTAAATTACAAGAGAGCAATTAATTGCATGGAGCAAAGAAAGCAGAATCATTCCTCCCTCTGCCAAATTCATACATAATGCTGCCAGTTAATTTTGACATTTCCAGACATTTGACTGAACTAATTTTACTCCTGGGGGATTCTGTGCCAAAAAAAAAAATTCTGCAAAATTCTGCATATTTTATTTGTCAAAATAATGCAATATAATCACACCAGTTTCAATTGTTTTTGTAATTTATTTAAACTACAATAAAGGAAAAAAAATAGTCCCAATAACTATTCAGCATTTCCTAAACACATGAAAGTTAAGTTACAAACACTTGGTAACTTATACCCTGCATTCCAGCTATAAACCCAGTTATGGATTTTCATTTAAATTACATCACAGAATGCCAAAAGGGGGGGCAATGAGGGGGGAAAGTAGAATGTCATTTTAAATTGCTGATTTCACACATGAAATTCACAGATTTGCTAATCGTTATCCTGGACCAGGCTGGGTACTTTGGGAAGGGCTTGCTTCTGATTGTCCTGACATTTTATTGACTGCTTGGTAAATGTTTTATTTGCCCTCAAAGTCTTTTTTAACGGGTAAGTAAAATAAATCCTGAGCGGTAATCTAACCCCACTGTGACACTTCGGCTCAGAAAAAGAGTGAGAAAGCACATCGATCTTCCTAGCTGATTCCCTTACTGTCACTTGTAAGGTTTTACATCACTCTTGCAATGCAGGGGCCTTACAACTTTTACAGGTTTTATGCTCATGGGGGAATTGACTGAGAATGGGAACAGTTAACTAATGATAGGAACATTAACAGTGTTAGCAAGATGCAGGCTGTTACATTTCTGCATCAGGGAAAGAGCCTTCCTCGTGCATAACAAAAAGACTTACCCCTCCTCATCACCAGGGAGCCACAATAGTTGGTAGGCTCCGACCCGCCCCTCCCCCTCGCCCCCCATGGTGATCAACATCTCCCTCACAGGCACACATGACCAGTCCCTCCCTCAGTGATTTGCATTGCTAAGGCTGCTCCAGGCACACTGGAACATACGCACTGCCTGGGCTGCAGGGGAAGAGGAGCATGTCCCCCAGCAGATTCCTTTTGCATTTTTTTGCACTGGGGCACAGAAATATGTGGGCCATATGAATATTGCGCCTCTGCAAGGGCACAGAATTCTGTCAGGAGTATGATTTGCAACATCATATTCTTTTAATTTCCTAGGTTTGGGCTTTAATAAAATGATTTTAAAAATGTAAAACTATTTCCAAGACACAAGAGAATACACACACAGCAGAAGAAGAATTCTTGCGGAATTCTGCCTTATTCCACACACCTTTAAATAGTTCATATTCCATTTACAACACTGAATCCAAACAAAATTCCATGAGATTTCATACACGTCAATATCATATGAAAGTCAACAGGAGGTTAAGAAATCATTAAATGAGAACTTCAAATACAACATCTGAATGCATATTGTGAATTTATTTTACTAATTACTGACCAACATTCCATTTTCATACAACAAAAAACAGAACCTGTGCACAGAGTTTCTAAGCCCACATTATTCTGTCAAATCAAGAGAGATTTTCAACAGATTTCTGGAACATGTATCCATGAACTGGTCTGACCAAACTTTTGCCACCTCCTACCAAACTGCTTCTTCAAAAAAGAAAATGCAACTTTTTCTTTTTTTAATAATGGCCAAAATTATCTATTTTCAGACCTTTTATTCTCAAAAAGGGTAGAGCCATTTTTGCTGAAACTTTCAACAACAGCAAAATATTACTCCCAGGATGAGAACAAAGGTGTGAGATTTCAGCTTTCAGAATCTGAAAACAAACTTTTAGAATGGAAAGACTTACTTTCTTAATAGAGCTATGCTTGTTGTGGTTCAACATCATTCTTTAATTCCACATAAAATATGCTCAGTTAATTAATTTAAAATGGAAAATGAAGGTCAAAATGTGAAATCCAATTTGCAGAAAAGAAAGCACTTACTTGTGAAATTCATGACACCATCAGCCCATTTTCCTATAGCCAGAAGGAGAGGGAAATCACAGAGCAGGATTAACCAATCCTAGTTTTTTTTACAGAGTAAAAGCTCCCTATAGGTATAACATGCCATTTAAAGATGCTCAGTTTCTGTTATGTAATCATCACTCCTCAACCTTTTATGGATGGGCAGCTTCAAAACGCGGAGTGTGGTGTTCAAGCACAGCCACTTTTTTCATAAGTATATTCTCGCTGTGACTTTTTTCCAGCAATTTTTCCCCATCTCTGCACCAGAGCAAGAGGAAGGCGCATTAGACCCTTGTCTCCATAATCACAGAACTAACAATACTTCTGACATGTAATTTTGAACATAGTAACTTATGTGTTTATTGCAGTTATGAAAAGTAGCTTGAGGCATGCAAGCTTCATGTTCCAATTTCTCTGCCCCCTCTCCCATCTAATCCTGTAATCAAGTGCCTTCATTCTCCCTCCACATGGAGATTTAGCATCTTTAGGATGTATTCCAGACTAGGTTCAGCGCTGGATGAAAAACCTATTGTATCCTTCTTGCAGTAGAAATGCAGTATTATCTGTCTTCATAATCTTGCTTGCAGTTACAAAGTAACTTTGATTTATTTCCTGCCCATTTTCAAATTGAAGACTTTTTTCCTATTAAGAAGTTGCTACATTTCAGAAGCAACTGGAGGAACAAACACAATAGTTGCCCCTCATACACATTTATAAAATGAAATACAACATAGTGCATCCAAAAGATGAGCTTTCTTATGATGCTTAACACTAATTCTACATAGGATGTATGCATAATGGTTCCTGTGCTAATCACTACTTTGACATACCAGAAATTCAAGGAGCTAGGATTAACCTTTAGAGCCCTAAATGTACTGGGACTTAAAGTGAGATCATACCTCTTTACCAGTGATACTTTGGCAGATGAGATCAACTGAGGTACCCTAATCAACAGCCCTCTAGATTTATAAATTTGAGGCTGCTGGCAAGATCGCATTAGTTGAGGATGCATCTTCATCTAATCTGTTGACTTTCAGGTGGCATACTTCAAGGCATATCTACTTTCCCAGGAGTAGACAGTGGGATAAGAAAGAATTAAAAGGGATAAATGGTACCAGTTTGTTTAAAATTTAATTTGAATCATGATCATTTAGGGGTGATTTTAAATTATTTTCATCCTTTTTCGTACAAGACCAGGAGCACTGGCTAGGTGCATTTAAAAGAAATGCAAAGCAAATAAATGGTGTTCCATGTTCTTACTATACAAAAACAATTCAATGGAATTATCACAAAACAATCTCTGACTGCTTTCCTGTGTTCCACACAAAAATATGTTGTTCAGTGCATCCTCTTTTACAATGAAATAATATCTGGCAAAAAAATTCATTTACAAGACGTCCATCTCACTGAAATGCGAAACTGACTTGAAAGATGGCCCATACAAGGAGCAGACTTGATGAATGAATTAATTTTCCATGCAGTAAGCCAGTTACCTCCAATTTCCACTGCTTGACAGAGCCTCTTTACATGAAGGTCTGTTAAAGGAATACACGTCTTTCAAAAATGCCTTTTTTGGTAATGAACAAATGTGCTAAAGATGCTACTTGTGAAAAAGGATGAAAGATGTAAGAGTCTAGACTCATATTGCAAATATTATACTACCGTATTTTTCGCCCTATAGGACGCTCCGGCGTATAAGACGCCCCCGAGTTTTTAAGTAAAAAAGCCGGGGGGGGAGGGAAACCCCCCCCAAAAAAAAAACCCACCACACACAAAAAGCGCACCGCTCTCCCGTCCCCGCCGCGCGGGCGGGCTGCTGGGGGAGCGCCGTCCCCGCCGCGCGGGCGGGCTGCCGGGGGCGTCCCGGTTTCCCCCTCCCCGCCGCGGGCGGGCTGCCGGGGGCGTCCCGGTTCCCCCCACCCCGCCGAGGGCGGGCTGCCGGGAGCGCCCCCGGCAGCCCGCCCGCGGCGGGGAGGGGGGAACCGGGGCGCACGCGCGGTTTTTTTTTTGTTTTTTTTTTGTGACCGCGGGCGAATAGGTATATTCGCCCTATAAGACGCACCAACTTCCCCCCCCCCCGTTTTGGGGAAGAAAAAGTGCGTCTTATAGGGCGAAAAATACGGTAATTTGTCCAAAAACTTAGTAGAAAGTCACTCTCAGAATTGCCACCAAAGAATAAAGAAACATCAGCACAGCAGAAAAATCTGAAAAGGGAGAAAATCTTTAACAGTGTGTTTATATCCAGTAGCTTATGTAAACTCCGGCATGTCTTTTCCTTTTATGCTTTGCAAGATATTGCAAAGAAGTTAAAGATGAACACTGAAGATGAAAGCAGTGCTCACAAAATGTTATGCCGCTGCCCCGTACAGGAGTTCAGGACCCTGTTTGCCTAATTACAGAAAAGAAAACTATTTCAAGGATAAACAAAACAAAAGTTACTTTAATTAAATACATATAGGGGGAAAAGTGGATCATTCCTACAAATGAGGAAGGTGAATATACAAACTAGAGCTCATTAGAGAGTTACTTGTAACCAAAAGAGGCTTGTGAAAACTTTCATTAAGTTACAGTCACAACCCAAAAAGCAAAGGCAAACGTCCAATTTTGGAAACATACGGACTCAACTTGTGCCTTACCTACAGTGCAAAATGGCAGCAGTTTAGTTTTTGTGGTGGTTTGATGACCCAGTAACACAGGACGATGAAAGCATTTCACCCCAAATTTCCAGTCATTACACCAGGTTCTCATCAAATCCTACATCAAATTTGAAAATCTATGGTTAAGTCCTTCGGTATGCTGGAGCAGTGCTCAGTGCAGAGGCATGGGGCAGAGAGATGGGCTAGGAGGTCTGTGACCAGAACATACTGAGTTCTGGTGATTCCCAGCCAGCCTAACAACCCTGAGGGGAAATCCTCAGCTGGCTGCTTAAGGCAGCTGAGAGTTTTCTTGAACTATTGGAAGAAATCAAAAGGACCCGAACACAGACAAAGTCCTCGCTCCCACACCGGATTTCTATGGCCCCGCTAGAATGGGGCCAAGCTATCAAGGTGCGCCTCTCTCTGAAAGGATCTACCAAAACAACTGTGGACAACAATCAAGAAA